>CM077598.1:89615984-90259929 GCA_039654915.1 Aquilaria yunnanensis | reverse complement strand
AATCAAGTGCTAACATCGAATATGAGGGCCAGTATCCAAGTACCCCAAGCCATATAAGCTCATGGTAGTTAAGAACACCTTCGGGTGCAAGAAAGTCCTAAGTACATAAACATATGCACTCACTCATCCATCCATACATTACATTGCATCATTGTTGTTGTTTATTAATTGCTTGTGTTTATTGGTTGTTGCATTGTTTGGTTAATTGGTTATGCTGTATGAGATATATATGTTTGTTGTGCTTTGCATTCTTACATATGTTTCCTCGTGTAGGTGCCAAATCCTTTATTGAGTACCTTAGACTACTCACCCCTTAAGTGTTGTGCAGGTATTAAGTGGGCTTGTCAGGCTTAACAGTTGGTAAAGGGCAACTGTTAAAGCTAAGTTTTATTGGTTTGAAGATACTTTCTAAGTGGGAAAATTTATATTTTTAAGCTACTTTTACTATAAGCTAGTACTGACCAAAGTATTTTCCATACAGTTTGAGGCAAAATGAGCGTAAGGAAAGTGTGGCTCATCACTTGAAGATAACTTGCTTATGTGAAGAGCTAAGGATGGATTTTAGTACATATATGTTGCTTCTTCTATATGTATGGGGTATTTTCATACAAATAGATTGCCTCTACTAGTGTTCATTGGTGTGTATAACACTAGGGTTACATTTGGGTATATATAAGTTTGAGATGTATGCACATAGTTGTTACTTGAAGGTAAAGCAAGTAAAGTTTTACGTCACTTGTTTTAAATTTTGTTTTCACTAATTGTCGTGGCTATATTTTCAATTTTGATTTTATTTAATTGTTATCGCATAGCTAATACTATGCATGCATATTTTCTATGCAGGGTAGGCTAAGTAACTAGTTGCACGTAATGATTTAAGAAACCTCATGAGTAATAACTAGCCAATTGTAACTAAAGTGGGATCATAGTCCCCAAAGAGCCTACCAGTGTTGGCAAATCAGGGCACTAAGGCTCTATTCCGCCACAAATAGCCTCTAGGTGATGTGATGTACTTGCTACCCTACAGCATGACATCAATGGACTAGTGTTGAAACCAGAATGGATCGAGTGGAAAATGTTATTGGGCACTTTGATTGGATTTGCATCTAGGTCCTATGAATTTGGTATCTTGACCCAACTTATTGCTTGTAATAGATATGTTTTTTTCTTTTTTTATTTATGTGTAGCAATGAAAAATTTTATTCAAAGAAAGGAAATAAAATAAAAGATACAAGCATTCTATTAGAAAAAAAAATGATTGAGCAAATTCCATAAACACGAAGAAACCAATTTTATTGCAAGGTACTGACTCATAGATGTGATAGGGGTAGAACTTTGCAGGAAACACTTGTAGGATAGTGGTACACCACATTGCAACATTATTATTCACTTCAAATTTTCCTTATGAATGGGAGGCCAAAAACTTATGAAAAACCATTTAGAGGTTCGATTTTGTGGTTGGCACTTTTTTTTTTTACTAACAATCAAGATTTTATTAAACCTAAATAAAAAAGATACAAGTATCATCTTAAAGTGAAAGATGATGACCTATGACACCTTAAACTCAAATAGCCTAACTCCAATTAGAGCCCAAAAAATAAATCCCAAATAATCAAAACCCCACAACCCATGCACCCTAGGAAACAAAAAGCCAAAACATACAAAAGAAAGAAGTCCCAAGAACAAAAGCAATTTAAGCCAAAACCCAATCATTTAACCTAAGTGCAGAAAAACATACACCTGAAACAAAGCCTAGAACCAATGAAAGAAACCCTATAATTAAGGAAAGAAAAATGTTAGCCATTTCTCGTAGGCATTATTCAGTGATTTGATTCCATACTCCAATCTTTTTTACTCGTCTCTTAATGCTGAACCTTTTGGCCTTGAACTGAACTTTTTCTACCCAATCCTTTGATCTTTTATCTTGTCAAATTTCTCTAAAATACTTAAATAATGTTCTTCACCCCCATCTAATTACTTCTTATTAAAGTTTTCTACTCCATTACCAAGCCCACCCAAATTAAACGGCCCACCAACTTTAAGCCTAATAAAAAAATTAGTTGATCCACTTATAGTCAAAATTTGATCCGTAACATCACCCTTTCCTTCCTCTTCACCTAGACCATATCTGCCACTCTCTTTGAGATTTTCCACTTCCTCAACCAATGAATTGAATGTGTTATTGAAGAGGCCCCCATTTCTGAGACAACCTTCAACCTTCGATACTCTGAGTTTGTCTCCGATGCCAACTAACTTCTTCAATGTTGATTTCCATTCTATACTGCCTACAATTGAATCCATCCAATTAACTCCATGATTCATGGCCCTTAGCTTGCCATTAACCGTAGTCCCGATGCCACATAGCCTATCTTCATTGCCAAACATGGATGTTATCTCTCGATGATGCTGGAACTCCTTTGACCATCACCACTTGGATTGCTTCCTAATACGTATAGAACAAATGATGTGTTTTAACCCCAAATTTGAGCTTAATTAATTGAAAGATTTGTGATCTTCTAGCATTATTTTCGTGTCTTGGTGTAGGTCGAAGAGAAAATTGTAAATGCTAGCATTTTTTGAACTCATGACATGACAAAAGGTTGCGTTAAAGGAGCTTGGCATTGCTGGAATTTAGTGTGGCAGCACCAGGTGGCAGCAACTAGCGATGGTCAGTGGGTAGCACTGGTGTAGCAGCATAAAAATGTTGGTGCAACAACATCAATAATTTGGAAAAATAGGGCAAAACAAGAAGCAGCCTATAAGGGGAAAAACAAGAGAGGGAAGATAACTAATATATATAAGAAAGGAGGAGATTGAAGATTAGAAGAGAACAATAGCGGAGCTCCAAGGAAGAAAAAAGAAAACATGGCTAATCGGTAGAGAAAGAAGCAACATGAAGCAATCAATATTTTCCTACTCCTCTTTCTTTATTTTTCTGGATTGTTCATGAATTTTAGTTTCTTTGTTTGTCTTATTTCAAAGATGTTTCTAGGCTCGACTTTTGTACCTTCTAGGGTGATTGTGAATTTTGGATGGTACTTTGATGATTGTTTCCTTGAATCCTAGACCATTTATTGAATTTATTGTTTGGTTTGCTGTTGTGCTTGATTTTTAAAACTCTAGCTTGGCCATGAGTTTATTTATTAATGTAAATTTATCTTTAGGAGAAAAATTTGTGTTAGAAGAAAAAGGTAAACTAGTTTAGAATCACTTGAGGAGTAGGATCCACAAGTTTCTAAAAGATGAATAAACCATAGGGAGCTTAAAATCCTTTAATTTTGGGTGGAGAAGAAATTGTCATTTAATATTAGAAGGGTTAAATAAATTCACCTCGATAGATGGAATTTGTTAGCAGGTAATTTCATCTACAATAAATTAGTACAAGGTCTAAATGGACAGTAAACAAACTCAAAGTGGATTGTAGGAGGATTAATTGCTCTAGGAGAATTTATTTTCTATAGTCACTTAATTAAGCTTTCAAGTTGTAATTAGTGTTAGTTTTCCCTATAATTTAATTGGTAATTTTTAATAATTGTAAGTAGTTAATAGGGTGTACCGTCTACAACTTTTTATTTAATTCAAACATTTAATTTTTTTAGTTTCTTTTACAATTCTCAACTAGCTTAGTTTTCTTTAGCAATTGATCATTGTGGACACAACTCAATCTCATCAGTTTTATTACTAGTTTGACAACTGTATACTAGCAGTGTGTGCAATAAGTTATGGGAATTGTTACTGGGATCAGTTGGCAATAGTTTTCCATAGCTAGTTTAGAGTTTGTTTTCTTTTATTTATTTAGTTGTTTTATTTCTAGAATTTCTTATTTGTGGTTTCATTTTATTTTATTTACCTTTCAATTTTTCTTGTACAGATTTTCTATGTTATTGGTGCATGTCCCAAACAACTAAAGAGCAAGAAAAGTTTTATAACCTTTAGTTGGAATAAACAATTAAAGCACTTAGAAAGCAAAAGAAGATGGATGAACAAGCAGAAGCAGCGGGAAGTGTTGAGCTAGAAAGAAAAGAGTAGGAAAGGTTGGAAAGAGAATGAATAGCCCAAGAATAGCTAGAAAGAAATAGACTTGAGCATGAATGAATTGAGATAGCAAGGGTGGTTCATGGGCAACCAAATCAAGATTTTGGTCGACAACTTATCATGAATAAGCAAGTTGGTCAGTGCTTGGCTTTTTAGTGTGAAGGATGACAACATAAGGACATTATGGTAGAAGGGAAGAATACAGACAAACTACATAATGCTAGTAAGTAAAGTAGTTAAGAAACTTACTCCATTTTTAGAAAGATGCTCTATACTCACTAAAATGATGTGTCATTGTTGAAGTTTGTTAGATGAAGATCATAAAGATGCCATGGAATCTATGTAGCTGATGGAATAAGTCCATATAGAGTCTAATTTTTAGGAGTGCTTACTGTTCCCTAGGTTGCATTGGTTTAAATATGTCTCTACATGTTGAAGCAAAAAGCAGTACATCAACTCTATAGAAGTAGTCATCTTTTTTCTATAGAAAAGGATTCTCTTATATTCCACCACCTTATTTGCAATAAAAACCTTATTGTCAATGAAGAAATAAAAGAATAGAGTCTCAATTCACAAGTTGAGGCCCTATGAAACATTAAGGACTCCTTAAGGAATGAGTTAGAAAATGAACGTACCACATGGGGTACCCTAGCGCAAGACCTCAAATTGATGAAGGAGGTGAACGAGTAAGGGGAGGGGCGTGTCAAGGAACTCGAGAAAGAGGTGGAAAGGCTGGCATAGTTTAGTCAGAAGGAGGTAGGGGCCTCTAAGGAAGCTAGACACCAGACTTCCTTGTTAAAGACGGTGGAGAGTAAGACCAATGTCGTTGATAAGACGGTGCCGATGGATGAGTACGCTATTGGGCTTCAGGACCATCCAAGGTGAAGCCAGCTCTAGTTTGGTAACTTCTACGATGCCCCTTGTAGAGTAAATTGAACGCGTTGCCTATGTAGGGCGTGGGACCATTTAGCATACCAGTGTCTTCGGCCGAAGGCCAACGCACACACCTCTAGAAGGCAAATAGGGGTTTTGGAAGAGTGCCTTCATTGAATTTAAGGGAGGCACCCTTTTTTTCCTTTCATTTCCAAGTGGAGTGAGCCGATCTAGACGTAGATCTCTCTTTTTTATCAACCTATAAGGATATGGGTATGGATTACGAGGCATGGCCAAAGGACAAGAAAGTAAGGTTTCCTACTTTCGACGAGGGTGCGTCAACGATAGACATTAATGAAGACTCTTTTCTTGATGAATTTTAGGGGGCTCTACTGCTCATTTCCTCACTTCTAAGTTTCTTGTAATTTTTGTTATTTTCTTTTGTAATTCCGATCTTAATGGAAATGGTATATTGATATTTATTTGGCAACCCTTTTGGATTCGATGCATAACCTTCTGAATTTCTATTGTGTGTGTGGAGTATTTCTTGCCGCAATCTTTGTTCCTGCTCATAACATTTACGCGCTTTAATTTTTTAGGGAAATCAGTTTACTGCTATCCCTCGACTATTATGTTCATAAATTGCTATACTATTAGGGAATTAAGGAATCCTTTGTAGAAAGACTTGTGAAAATTGTAAGTTATTATGAAGGAATACCTTTATTTAAAAACAAGTGCGTAAAGTACATCATAACGAATTTGATGAAGTGAATCAACATTATTGTGCAAAGTAAGGTAATAGGTAGCCTGAATGATAAGCTCTAGGCAACTTCCTCCCTTCGGGGCTAGATAAATCATAAACTCCGTCTCTGATCATCCTCGTGACTATGTAGGGTCTGTCCCAACTAAGCCCTAGTGCTCTATACGTCGGGTTTCTTCTAGTCAACTCTGACTTAACGATAGCCATGCCCCCTACTTTTATATTCTTCTTTTTCACTTTCCTGTTACTTGTGGGAGCAATTCATTACTTAAAGGCTCTTATTTAAACCCTCAAGTCTTCCCTTAGTTCTTTTAGCAAGTCAAGGTTCCCTTCAAGTGCTTGGTTATTTATGCTTAGGTGGTTGGCTTGAGTTCATAGAATCAAGTAAAGATTTCTACTAGGATGAAGGCCTTGTTCCCATAAACTGGCATGAAAGGGGACTCTCCAATTAGCCTTCAGGGCATTGTCCTATTGTCCTATAGGATGCTGGGTAATTCTTTTTTCCATTTGCCTTTAGCCTCCCCTAGCCTTTTCTTCAGGGCATCTTTGATAGTTCTATTAGTCGCTTCTACTTGTCCATTTGATTGAGGACATGATACAAGTATAAAATAGAAGTGAATACCCTTTCTTTTACAAATTGGCAAACTTGTTGGTTGTCAAATTGTTTACCATTATCAATAACGTTGGCTCATGGGCATCTGAATCGGCAAATAATGTTTTTCCACAATAAATTAGTGACTTGGGATGCTCTGATGGATGCCAAGGGCTTTGCTTTCACCAATTTAGTAAAGTATTCAACTTCCATGATGCAATATTTAAGTTTCCTTAGAGTTGTGGGGAGTGCCCCAATCAATTCTAACCCCATATAGCAAAAGGCCAAGGGTCTGTAGCCATTGAAGCGTCAAAGTAGGGTAGTCTTTGGATTCAAGAATTAAGCTGGAAGTTGTGGCATCATTGTACTAGTTTTCTGGTGTCTTGTCGTAAGGTTTTGTGGGTCAGGGAGGTGGCACTAACATGTGCTCCACAATCTCCTTAATGGATTTCCTAGAGGACCTCCTACCCCTCCAAGGGTGTTAGGCATCGTTGTAAGGGATAAGATAACCCCTGTCTGTATAGTTCATTTCCAATGATGAAAAACCTTCCAACTAGGATCCTAGTCAACCTTTTCTTCTTCAAGTGTTCCATTCAAGGCTCCAATTTCTAAGTAGAGGTTGATTGGCTTCCTCCAGTCATCTTTGAGAGCCATGCATCCTCTATGGTGAATAGAGGGTTTTGAAAGCTCTTCTATCAAGGCTTCTTCTTGGCTTTTTGAAAGGGTGTCCACCCTTATATTCTAGGGCCTTGGGATCTTCTGAACCTACACATGATCAAATATCCTCATCAAATCTTTTGCTATTTTTAGATATTTGCAAAAAGCAAGTTTTTTTACCTCTACCATTCCGGTGACTTAGTTCACTATTAACTATGAATCGCTGTATATCTATAGGTGTCGTATCCCCACTTGACCAGCCATTTGTAGCCCTACTAGGAGGGCTTCATATTCAGCGATGTTGTTTGTGATAGGGAATTTGAATTTGATTCCAAGAGCTGCTTCCAAGCATATTGGTACTCTTAGTACAATGTCTACTCCTTCATTTTTGGGCCTTGAGGCCCTGTCAACATACATTTCCCAAAGCGGGGTTACTTCATCCTACTTTTTTTCTTCTGTTTTAAAAGGTGTCATTTTAGAGTCCAAGTCTGCTAGAGCCCGCGCTTTAATGGCCCTTTAGGGTTTGTAGTTAATGTCATACTCCTCCAACTTGATGCACCATTTGGCAAGCCTTCCAGACTTATCTGGCCTTGTAATATATCTCACAGGGGTAACCTTGTATAGAGAATAATGCAACGCATTTGAAAGTATGGTTATAGTTTTCTAAACGCCGTGATAAGGGCTAGGACTACTCTCTGAAGTATAGGGTATTGAGATTTTGCCCCTGGAAACTTCGGTTGATGTAGTACACATGTCATTGCTTGATCCCATGTTCTCGTATGAGTACAGCACTGGCAGAGCCTTCTGTTACTTCTAAATAAAGCACAATGAGCTCATTAGGCCTTGGTTACTTTAGCGTGGGAAGGTGTCATAAGTAGTCTTTAATCTACTTGAAAGCTTCTCAACATTCATCAGTACATTCAAATATTGCTTCTTTCTTGAGTATGTGGAAGAAAGGATTTCCATGATCTCCAAAACGTGACATGAACCATCTGAGGGCTATCAGCCTTCCAGCCAACTTTTGGATGACCTTTTCATTTTGAAGATCGAGCATCATAAGGATAGCTTTGATCTTGTCTGGATTTGCATTGATCCCTCACTCAGAGACCATTTAGCTAAGGAATTCGCTAGCTCTTATATCAAAGGTATATTTTCTAGGGTTAAGTTTCATGTTGAACTGGCATATTCTCTAGAATGTTTCATGAAGGTCATCAAAGTGTTGTTTTATCACTTTATTTTTGACAATCATGTCATCTATGTAAACTTCCATGTTCCTCACCAGTTGCTATTGATAGCCAAAGTCTATCGCCTCTATCTGGCCGAACTCCCTGCCACAAGAATGGCCAGAAGAAACTGGCGCTACCCGAGAAAAGGTGAGATCATACACCTCGGGAGATAGCCGAAGAGCTCCGAGCCCGGCACGCCAGGAAACTTGAGGATACTACTAGCCCCCCCAAGGTTGTGAACAGATCGCCTTCGGAAAAGAGGCACCAGCTATTGCGGGCCGAACATGATCTCCCCGAAGGCGGAACTCCCTAAAGCTGGGATCCCCCGAACTAAGGGCGTGTTTCCCGAAGAGGCACCGTCCGTACCAAAGGACGACCTCGCCCAGGGACCTCGGGAGTACGGCAGGAGCATTTAAGGAAGCATTTAAGGAAGCCTCTGACACGTCCTTTCACAGACGTCATAAAGCCGCCTCAATAGGCGCTCTGACACGCTGACGCCATCAAAATCACATCATGGCCCATCTCAGCACAAGGCTCAAGGCAACCTGCTACCAGCTATCTGTCCCCTATGCCCAGAAACTCAGGGAACATCCGACCGAACACGTGTTACGATCTGAACGGGCTAGGCACTCCTATAAATACCAGGAAATAAATACTTGGCGGGAGGTTGGTTGGCAAAAGGTCTAACTCCCAGACTCTGAGAAAAACACCAGGCGAGACTCTTCAGCCCCTTTGTGCTATTTCCTCTGCCTTTCTCAGCCACCACTGACTTGGGCTTCGGAGGCTCCCCCCCCCGGAAACACATCCGGGGGCCTCCTAACCCTTTATTTCTGGACTTTCAGGCACACTCCCAAGGGCGAACCATCCTCCGGGTGTTCTTCCTCCCAGAAGTCTCTCCACCAGTCACCATGACTCTAAACGATGAAGCCCCCGGCCATCAGCTATACAAAGACTTAGTTCATGAGTCACTAATAAGTTGCTCTGACATTGTTTAATCCGAAAGACATTCATTGATAGCAGCATACTGCCGCCCTTATCATGAAGGCCATTTTCCCTTCATCTTTGGCATGTATACAAATTTGATGATATCAGCTGAAGGCGTTCATAAAGGATATTATCTTGAATTTTGAGGTAGCAGATAGGGGTCTTTTGGGCAAACATCATTAAGATTAGTGTAATTGACACACATGTGCTATTCACCATTTTTCTTTTTTACCAAGACAACATTAGTGATCCATTCGGGGTATTGTACCCATCAACATAAGGGGTAAATTAATGGTTCTGAGAGTTAGAACTTCCTCTCTACCAACTTCGAAGGTTGGCCCTGACATGGGGGATAAGGAAGACTTCTTAATCTTGATTATCCCTAGTAACTTGACAAAGAGGACGTTCACGTTGGCTCTAATGTCTAGGTCGACTATCTCTTTGTCAAAATTGTTAATTCAGGCTCTGAATACTAATGGATCCATATGTAGGATAAGCACCCTAGAACCATCAGACCTAGTCAATACCTTATTAGGATCAACCACCTCTAATTGAGCAACCTTTCGCTCTTGTCATTTCTTTGCCATAGAAGGCTCCCCTTTGGTAATCATATGGATGACTCATGCTGGCAGTCCTAGGTTCCTATGATCCCTTAGAGGGGATCGTTGTCTTTTTGGCCTTTGTCCTCTATCGCAGTCCTCATCATCGTAACTTCTGCGGGGCCTCTTTTCCTACATTCAGCTAGGGGATGACTGCTTGAATAGAAATTCCTTCAACTTCCCCCCTTGTATCATCTCCTTAAGAAGTCTCTTTAACTGCCAGCTTTCCTTGGTGTCATGCCTCTTGTCCTTCTGATATCTGTAGCATTTCCTCATGTCCCTCTTGCTTGAGGCTTGCATTAGTGAAGGATACCTCAGCACTTGTATTTTCCTGTCTAGGGAATATAGAATGTTCAACTTAGTTTCCTTTAATGGTGGAAGAATAAGCTCCAATCGAGTCCACTCATCACTCTTACCCTTATTTTTAGTCTATTATCCTACTTCTTTATTGCTTCTTTGGTACCGTTGACCAATTGAGTTTTTATGCATGTATGCATCATGTAGCCCGGTCAAGGAATTCCTCGATGTCCCTCACGATGTTCTCATGAAGGCCCTGGGCTAGCCTTGAATCTCATGCTAGTCCTTGAGTGATGGCTACCAACTGCAATTCTAGTGATAGTCCCTATACCTGCACGGCCTCAGCGTTAAACCGTCGAACGAAGTTTCTTAGTGGCTCATCATGGCCTTGCAAAATCTTCAAGAGGTGGCCCATTATCTTAAAGGTCAGTTGACTCCCTAAAAAGTGACACAAATAATGCCTAGGAAAGGTCCCGAATGATGAGAAGCAACGCCTTAAATTAGTGCTAAACCAGGAAACGGCGGCCCTTGTCAACATTGAGCTAAAAGCTCTACACATGATCTCATCTACGGCCTGCTCCAACCTCATACAGGTAACATATCATTGCAAGTGGTTGACTGGGCTGATAAGGCCATCATATAGGTCAATCTTTGGCAAGTGAAACCCATTGGGGGCAGGCACATTAATTATCTTGTCTATAAAAGGTTGGAGCCACATATATTGAACCTCGATGCCAAGGCCAAGGCATTCCCTCGGAGGCTCAGGGGCCTGGAAACGTTGCTCCATTTGATCAAGCCTTTGCAGAATAATGCTAACGTTGTTGCCTACAGGGACCGTCAAATTGATCCAAAGATAGTGTGGGCTCAAGGGCCCGCACCCTTGGGAACGGATCTTAAGGTGGGGCTTGGCAAGGTTCTCTTGGTGCCAAGTGGTTTTCTGAAGCTTCTTCTGTGACCCTGGGCAGTGCCTTCCAAATCTCCTGCTGCAATATCGTTTCAAGTTGCTTGAACAAGGCATGTTACAGGGCTTGGAACTGGTCATTGTCTATTGGTGCAGGGCCTTCCCTTTGCAGGGTCCCTCTAAGGGGCCACGGGCTCCTTAGGGTCGGCCCTTTAATGGGCCCCACAAATCCAACGGGGTGATGGCTCTCCTTCTCGTTATCTGGTTGATCTTGGTTCTTCATGCGAGACCTCTAAGTGTTCACCATGATTTCCACAAACATCGCCAATTTGATAGCAAAAGAGATCGTATGGGCCTGACCCAAAGGTATGGTGAATTCTACAATGGGGTCCTATGCACAAAGATAACATCTGAGCCCCAAAATGTTTTCCTGGGGAAAACCTTATGACGATCAAGTTAGATTTCTAGTGAACAAAAAGGAGCTATAGGTTGACAAGTCAGAGTATCATACCTTGGGATTGACAACTTCCAGCTTTTATATAGCCAGGGAGATCCGAGTAAATAGCTCTTAGATAAGAATCTTCCAACTAATCTCGTAATTTCAGGATTTTATTTCATCTGGGAATGAGAGTCATTTTATTAGTTTATTAGGTTTCTCCGTTATGGATCTATTGAATAGGGATTTAATTATTTTGAGCTCTGTATTAGGCCTATTTCCTATCAAGAGTAAACAAGGCAAAGTTCACCATAAGTAGAAGCCGTGCTGTAGCCAAGCCTGTCGATGTCCAGAAGTTTCAGATGGTTGCTGAAAACTCTCACCAAGCAAAGGCGGTAAGAAAAAGCTTCAGAGATGTTGTTAAAGGGACGGGGTGCCGAGACTACGAAAACGGAGGGCAATAAAGATGAGCACTGGGATGGAATCGAGTTTCACTCCAAAGATTCGGAGAAAGAATTGTTAAGTATATGTGCAATTGGGGAAGTGAAAAATGGAAAGATCACTAAAGGGTTGCAATTCATCTCTGATCAACTTTGTTCTGTTCGATGAAAAATAAAGACTCTGGGAGGCAAAAGATTTCTTGTAGATTGCTTCCAAATAAACCGCGTCCCTCTCTTTACCACCAGACGAATCTGCAGCTGCATCTATATTGATTTTCTTTATACAGTTCCAGTGTAGAAAAACAATGACCCTTTTTCTTTCTACAAAGCCATAGACATTAATATATCCAAAAAAACATAAATGAGTCATGAATGTGTTTTTAACTAATTAACTCCTGTTCGTTTACATTAAGGAAAAAAGCCAAAATCGAATTAAGCAGAGCCCAGTAATAAGTAATTTTAGCTTGATTTAAATTTTATATTTAGCTTAAATTTGTTCATATTTAACTTGATAACAGTCTAAACAAATTATAAACAAGCTCTAAACTAAGACAAACTTGAGCTGAGTTTTAATTGTTTGTTTATTTTTCACCCATACTTTTACCAACTACTATACTTACAACAATATTCATAAGTTTTGTTAATGTAAATGATATGTTTGGAAGAATATGTATAGTTAAAGAAAAAGTGACAAACATTTTGAAATACAAAAAAAATATATAAAAAGTCACAAATATTTTCAGACCGGGAGTACCATAGATAACTTACAAAACATATAATAAAACTACATGGGCTCTTATCACACGACCGTTTGTCTCCAGAAAGGTGTGCGACGACCATGGCAGTAGCATTTCATAGTGTCATTTCTTTTGGTATGCAAAAAATTTCGAAAGTATAAACTAAAGTAATAAAGTGATACACCCCGTCCATAGAGAACGATCCATTTTTTCAGACACAGATATTAAGATGTGCATAATTTATTATGTATTTTTCACATCCACCCCTAAAACTGAAATTAAACAAAATGTTTTAAATTTTTTGTAGTAAAAGTTTAAATTATGGTTAAAAAAAGAAAATATTCCTTTTGTGATTTTTGTGTAGTGATGAAGATGAAAGAAAGGATTTCTTTTGAGTTTTGTATACCGATAGTTTAATGCATGTAGTAAAATAAATTAGAAGCTAAATTTTTTCTAAAAATAGAAATACCTCATCATTTTTAGGACGATAAAAAAAATATGTTTCATCTTTTTGAGATAGAGGAAATATTAAAATATTATAAAATAATACTAGTAAAGTATAAAGCATTACAAAATAATAAATGTGAATATAGACAAATTACAAAAATTTGACTACCGGATGAAATTGAACAGCAGACGGAAGAAAAAAAAAGGGGCAAATTGAACAGCATAATTGGTCTTTACGGCGGATCCATCTTGAATGGATCTAAGCAAAAACATAGAGCGTGGTCCATGAGGTGCGCCGCAAAAGAACTATGTACCTATTACCATTGAGTGCCTTGAGATTAGAGGCCTCGTTGGCAACTGCATGATTTTCATGGCTGTTGGAAACGTGCCTCAGTCGGTTCTGTTACAGATTTGCTGAATATTAGGCAAATAGACCAAGTCCTTAGGAAGTTGTTACTTGCTTAATATTAGGGATATTTAGTTGATACTAGGAAGAGATCTTGATTTGCTGTTATATTTTGAGCTCTATATAAAGAGCATTTAAATGAATAACAATGGTGTGGGATTCAAGCAAAATTTCTATTCCTTTCTTTACTGCAACTGCTATAAACCTCTTGCCTTGTTTTCTACGATACAACCAACAGATTGGTATCAGAGCTTCTTTTGTTCTTAAGGGACCTGTGAGTTGAGAAATCAAAACACAAAACAAAAACACAACTACCTTCAAGAATGGAAACTGAAACCAATTTCTCCCATATTGCACCACCAAATTTTGATGGTGATAACTATCAAGTATGGGCTGTCAAAATGACAGTCTATTTTGAAGCATTGGATCTTTGGGAGGCTATAGAGGAAGACTACAATGTGCCCCTATTGCCGGTGAATCCTACAGTGGCTTAGCTCAAGACCCACAAAGAGAGGAAGACCAGGAAGTCCAAAGCCAAAGCTTGCCTATTCTCTGCTATTTTGAGCACTGTCTTTACAAGAATAATGAACTTGGAGTCAGCAAGGAATATATGGGACTACCTCAAAAAGGAATACCAAGGCAATGAAAGAACAAAAAGTATGCAAGTACTCAACTTGATCAAGGAGTTTTGAAAACGAAGGAGACAGAAACCATCAAAGACTACTCTGACAAGTTGCTGGGTATTGTTAATAAGGTGAGGTTGCTTGGTAAGGACTTCTCTGATGAACGAATTGTTCAAAAAATTCTTGTTTCTGTGCCTGAAAAATACGAGTCTAAAATTTCTTCACTAGAAGAATCTAAAGACTTGACAAGCATACCCTTGGCAGAATTGGTGAATGCATTACAAGCACAAGAGCAAAGAAGAATGATGAGAAAAGAAGAATCCATGAAGGGTGCTTTTCAAGTAAAGGCAGAAAGTTCCAGAGGAGGTAAAGATAAGAAGAGCAACAATAAAAGGAAAACGGTCGGCAACAACAACAACAAAAACAGGGAGAAGATCTATCCAGTCTGCCTACATTGCAAAAAAACAAATCATCCACAAAGAAAATGTTGGTGGAGGCCTGATGTCAAGTGTAGAAAATGTTGAAAGATTGGACACATGGAGTGGATTTGCAAGTCCCAACAACACGAGGAGGCAAGGGCTTCTACCGAGCAACAGGAAGAGGAGCAACTTTTTGTTGCAACTTGCTTCGCAACAAGCAACAGCTCAGGCGACTCCTGGCTGATTGACAGTGGCTGCACAAACCACATGACCAATGACCAAGAGCTCTTCAAAGAGCTTGATAAAACAATCATTTCCAACGTAAAAATTGGAAATGGTGAACTTTTTTCAGTTAAAGGGAAAGGGACTGTGGCCATAGAAAGCTTAACAGGTTTGAAGTATATTACTGATGTTCTATATGTGCCTAACATTGACCAGAACCTGCTTAGTGTTGGCCAGTTGATTGAAAAAGGCTTCAAAGTTATATTTGAAGACAAATGGTGCTTGATTAAAGACTCGAAGGGCAGAGATGTATTCAAGGTGAAAATGAAAGCAAAAAGCTTTGCTTTAAATCTGTTGGAGGAGGAGCAAATAGCCTTTTCAAGCACCATAAGCAATGCAGAATTACGGCACAAAAGGCTCGGACATTTCCACCATGATGGACTTCTATATATGCAAAAGCATAATTTGGTGAAAGGTGTTCCTTTGCTAGAAAAAAAGCTAGCTGATTGTGTGGCTTGTCAATATGGCAAGCAAGCTAGAAAATCCTTCCCTCAAACAACATGGAAGTCAATACACAAGCTGCAACTCGTACACACAGACATTGGAGAACCTCAGAAAACATCATCTTTAAATGGTAGTAAGTACTACATAACATTTATTGATGATTATACCAGATTTTGCTGGATTTATTTTCTCAAATTCAAATCTGAGGTTGCTAATACATTTTGGAAGTATAAAGCATTGGTGGAGAATCAAAGTGGTTGCAGAATGTAGAAGATAAGATCTGATAATGGGAAAGAATACACAAATGACATTTTTGACAAGTTCTGCGAAGAAGCTGGCATTGAACACCAACTCACAGCCCCTTACATGCCACAACAGAATGGGGTTAGTGAGAGAAAAAATCGAAGTATCATGGAAATGACAAGGTGTATGCTGCATGAGAAGGATTTGCCAAAGAAGCTATGGGCAGAAGCTGCAAACACTGCAGTGTTTATGCTGAATAGGCTGCCTGATGCCCGGCGGCATCTTTGTCGGAAGACATTGTGATTTCGAGAGGGACTTCCTGTCACACCCCACACAGGCCCCAGCCCATGCACACTCTGTGCCTCTCACCAACCACTACCCTGAAGGTCCAGAATACTTGGGTCTTTAAGAGTTATCATCAGAGTTTAGTTACCTAACCTTCATTAAGTAGATTATTGGGCATTCTTTTTATTGGCCTGGGAGGTGGCCCAGGATGTCCCTGCTTATTTTAGACCAAGACCTTGCAGCTTAAGCAAGCCCAACCCATTACTTGCAAAACAAGCAACACTTGCACTTTTTCCTTTAAGTGCTTAACTTGTGTGCAATCAAGTGTACTAGTCTTATGCATGGCAACAAAGAAGCTCATATCCATTTTCAAGCTTGAAAACACATACATATATGATGATGAGCATTCGGCCAAGTATAGTACACAAGGAAGCCAACATCAAAACATCATGCTGATAGTCATAAAGTCCAAAGAAACTTGGCTAACATACAGCCAACAAGTCCAACATACAAAGTCCACTAAGGCCCAAAATGCATAAGTCCAACATGGGCCCAAAAGTGCTTAAGTCCACAACTCAACAACAACTACATGGCAATCATGCCAAGGATGCAAATGGGCCCAAAAGTTGCAGCCCAATTCTCACATAGCCCATATGTACACAACTACCCATAATGCTCAAAGGGTACTACAAAATGTGCACTATAGGTACAAGTCCAAAAGACCAAGTTATTGGTCTCCAAAGCCCACCGAGTCTCAAATGCCAAAAGCCCACTCAACCAACACCTCCTAGCTCAAGTCCCACAGCTAATCTCCTGCAAAACTTAATCCATTAAATTCGGCCTACATAAGACCATGGAATAAAATGCACATTTCAAGCCAAGAATTTGTTGGCACACATACCTTGGACAATAAGTAAACTTGGTACACAAAAACCAAGAAGTCCAAACAGAAGCACAATTACTCAAGCTCTTTACCCTTTCCTGAAAATTCAACCAATAAGGGCAGTGAGTTTAAAACTCAGTAAGGATTCACACAACTCCAAAGGAGTTCATATTGTTAAGCATAAGCTTAACCTCCATAATCAAGCTAGTACCTACATCCAAAGACACAAAGACAAGGAAAATACAATTTGGCCGAAGCCTATATTCAACATATATCAATAATAAGTTGGTTAGCATGCACAATCAATCAACAAAAGCACACAAACTCACACACACACCACTTCTTCAATTCGGCCATAGCCACTAGCAAGTGCTCATGTACAATTTTGCACACCATTTCTTCATGAAATCATCTCCATTCCCCTCGAGCTCTCAAGTGCTTGATGGATTGGCCAAACCCACCAAGAACTTTACACTTGCCATTCATTGATTAGCTAATCAACCCATGGAACCATTAATTCCATATTGCCCTTCAAGCATACTAACATCACTTGGCAAATCTTGACCATCAATTAGTAGCTTCAATTACTTGTCATTAATCATGGAAAATATACCAAGCACAAGTAATTCATGAATCCTTACCACACTTTTTAGCTTGAGTAAATTCGGCCTTGTTGGATTTCTTCCAAGTTAAGTTTGAAACTTTAATTCCAAGGGTGCTTTGGCTAATTTGTCCAACACAAGCTTGAATGTCTTAATCCAAGCTTCAATCTCCAAGTCCAAGTTACCTTTCATTTTCGGCCATAAACACAGCCATCATGAGTTTCACATATCATTCACATAAACTCATGAAATCATCATTTCCATGCCAAAACACCATGAACTCACCAAGAACACTCAAGAACAAACATGCACACCATTCGGCCAACTAGTGTTCTTTGGTGGTTTAGCTTCAAACTTTCGGTCCAAGGTTCTCCTAACACAATACAGCCTTCCTTTAGTCAATATAACTCTTATTCATGGAAAACATACCATGGATTTAAGTAATCTTGAGCTTTTACCTCAAGAACAAGGCTGAAAATTCTGGACTTGCACAACCGAGCTCCAAATCAACATGCAACACCAAGAACACCAAGTAAACTTCAAGAGAACTTCATGAACATGCATGAACATATTCGGCCATGCCTTGTTCCTTCAAGAACAAGCTCAAATCTTGACGCTCAACAAGGTATCTTCAAGGGTTTTGCTGGAAATTTGGATGTACACTCAAGAACACTCAAGTTTCGGCCAAGAATCAAGATGAACAAGTGAAGAACAAGCAAGAACATGGAAGAACATGGAAGAGCTTTGTGTTTCGGCCAAGTGCTCTCCAAAACCAACAAAGGCAGCAACTAAATGACAACTCCAAGGAATGTTTGCTGCATAAGAAGGCCGCCCACTCAAGTGCCCATTAACAAATCAATTTTTCAGCATATTCCAAACATATTCCAAGCATATTCTCCCAAGCACTAACCCATTTCATGTAATATATTAGTCAAGCATGGCAGCTGCATTTTTGGGTGGCGGACAAAGGCTTCCAGCCTTGGATTGATTAATCAAAGTTGGCTTAAATGCCAAGGAAATCCCCCAACTAAATTGCATGGCGCCTCCAACCCTCCATGTCTCCATACTTCCATTCTAGCCACCAAATTCAATGCAATTTCCAGCATTTCTTTTTAAATTGTTGGCCCACATGCCAAGTACACAAAATGTGGACATAATTGCATTATTATACCATATAAAATTCGTCCATCACACCATTCTTTTAGCAATAATTAATTCCATCTTCCATCATCACCAATAAACAAATCAATCATGCTCCACCATGAATAAACAATTCATATCTTTGTCCAAGGTTTACCTTATTTTAATGGCTCCACTAGGCAACTTCCAATATTTTAATAGCTCCACTAACACTTCCAATTAATTAATTTAAGTCAAGTTGGCTGCCCATTGACCAAGAGCCACAATATTGGCTTACCTCCTCTTTAGCCATCTCACAAAATTGCATGGCTAAATTTGTCCATCCTTGGTTTGTAGTTTTAATTCCAGCACTAGTCCAAGGTTTTCAATTGAGTCTTCAAACTTTATTTCTTGCCAAGTCATACATAGTTTTTTCATGTATGTGCAATTTGGCCCATAGTATTGCATAGTTCCATGTTAGTCACTAGTTACCAGTCCAGTTTGGTACTAGAACTTTATTTCATGGCATAGTTCACATAGAACTTTTGTATGTGTACACATAATTCACATAGTCTTGTATTCTCATCACTAAGACCATGTTCAAACAAGTCCCTCTTGTACTTAATTTCATGTCTTCATCATTCTCTTCTTGGCCATAGCCAAGTACTAACTGGTGGTCCTGACAATTCCTCCCTCCTTAAAGAATTTGGTCCTCCAAATTCCTCACCAGTCTTTCATACAATTGAGGGTACTTTTGGGCAATTTCTGGTTCAACTTCCCAGGTTGCCTCTTCAGGAGTGTGGTTACTCCACTGAACTTTAATCATAGAGATCCACCTGCTTCTCAATTTTCTGGTATCTCTGGCCAGGAATTGAGTTGGTTCTTCCTCATAAGAGAGGTTTGGTGCCACAGGCACACTAGCAGGCATTTCTATCTGCTTAGAGCTGGGAACATATTTCTTAAGTAGGCTCACATGAAACACATCATGTATGTGTCCAAGCTCTGGTGGCAATTCCAGCTGATATGCCACATTTCCCACTCTGGCCAGTATTTGAAATGGCCCAATATATCTGGGTGCCAATTTCCCTTTCTTCCCAAATCTTATCACTCCTTTCATAGGAGAAACTTTAAGCCACACCCAGTCACCTTCCTGGAATTCCAGGTCTCTCCTCCTTTTCAGGTTAGCATAGGATTGCTGCCTGTCATTTGCAGCTTTGATCCTAGCTTGGATTAATTTGATCTTTTGAGTGGTTTCTTGGATAATTTCTGGTCCCAATTCCAGTTTATCCTCTGGCTGATGCCAGCAATGGGGAGTTATACACTTCCTGCCATACAAGGCTTCATAAGGGGCCATCCCTATCACTGAGTGATAGCTATTGTTATATGAGAACTCCACAAGTGGAAGATGTACATCCCATTCACCCTGGAAATCTATGACACAACACCTTAACATGTCTTCCAGAGTTTGGATAGTTCTCTCGGTCTGCCCATCTGTTTGTGGATGGTAAGCAGAGCTAAATTTAAGCTCAGTCCCCAGTGCCTGATGTAAAGATTTCCAAAACCTAGAGACAAATCTAGGGTCTCTATCAGACACAATATCATCAGGTACCCCATGCAGTCTGACTATCTCTCTGACATAAAGCTGGGCTAACTTGTCCAGGGAGTCAGTGAGATTCATGGGAAGAAAGTGGGCTGCCTTGGTCAACCTGTCCACTATGACCCAAATGGCATTATGTTTTCTCCTTGTCAGTGGCATTCCTACCACAAAATCCATTGATATGGATCCCCACTTTCTCTCAGGTATGGGTAAGCTTTGAAGCTTTCCCCCTGGCTTTTGGTGTTCAACTTTTACTTGCTGACACACCTCACATTTGGCTACATGAGCACTTATATCCTTCTTCAAGTATGGCCACCAAAAGTAAGCTTTGAGGGCATGGTACATTTTGGTAGCCCCTGGGTGCATACTTAGTTTACTGGAATGTGCCTCCTCCAGGATCTGAATTCTCAGATTTTCCTTTTCAGGTACATATAATCTTCCCTGGAAATGCAACATTCCTTGCTTGTAAGAAAACCCTTGGAAAAGTTCTCCTTTACTTTGCCCAGATATTAATCCCAGGTTTTCATCTTTGGCCTGAGCTTCTTTAATGAGCTCCTTCCATTCTGGGGTAATGGTGAGTACCTTAAGTAGGTCACCTTCCCAGGTTAGCCATTGACTTGCTAAACAAGTAAGGCTAAGGATTTCTGCCTTTTGTTCTATTTCTCCACCCTTGAGCACTCCTGTATAATTCCTGCTCAGGGCATCTGCCACAACATTGGCCTTTCCTGCTGTGTATTCAATCACACAGTCAAAGTCTTTCAAGTACTCTAACCATCTTCTTTGCCTCATGTTTAGGTCTTTCTGAGTGAACAAGTACTTGAGACTTTTGTGGTCTGTAAAAACTTGGAATTTATTACCAAGAAGATAGTGCCTCCATTGTTTCAAGGCAAAGACTACTGCTGCCAATTCCAGGTCATGTACTGGATATTTCTTTTCATGGGATCTTAACTGTCTAGAGCCAAAAGATATGGCTTGCTTGTCCTGCATCAGGACACATCCTAGTCCTATATGAGATGCATCAGCATACACCTCATATTCCTTTTCAGGGTCTGGGAGGACTAGTACAGGGGCTGTTGTCAGCCTTCTTTTAAGCTCTTGGAAGCTTTCTTCACACTTTGTTTCCCAGATAAATTTCTGGTTCTTCCTGATTAATTGAGTCATGGGTGCTGCTATAACAGAAAACTTTGGCACAAACCTTCTGTAATAGCCAGCCAACCCAAGGAAACTTCTAATTTCCCTCACATTCTGAGGTTGTTTCCAATTCAGGATTGAGCTCACCTTTTCAGGATCTACAGCCAACCCTTGGTCATTAATTATGTGACCTAAAAATGCAATCTCCTTTGTCCAAAATTTGCATTTACTTAGCTTTCCATAAAGCTCATTCTCTTGGAGCAAACCAAGCACTATACTCAGATGTTCTTTGTGAGTTTCTTCGTCCTTGGAATATACCAAGATGTCATCAATGAATACAACCACAAAGTGGTCCAGGTGTGCTCTAAACACCCTCTGCATTAAATCCATAAAGAATGCAGGTGCATTTGTAAGCCCGAATGGCATTACTGTATATTCAAAGTGTCCATACCTAGTCCTGAATGCAGTCTTAGGTATGTCCTCTTCCTTGACTCTTAGCTGGAAATATCCAGATCTCAGGTCTATTTTAGAAAAGACCTTGGCTCCTTTCAACTGGTCAAACAAGTCCTCAATCCTGGGGAGAGGATACTTGTTCTTAATGGTCAAGGCATTAAGTTTTCTGTAATCTATACAGAGCCTAAGGGTTCCATCCTTTTTCTTCACAAACAGTACAGGTGCTCCCCAAGGAGACACACTGGGTCTGATGAACCCTTTCTCAAGCAGTTCATCCAACTGCTTCTTCAATTCTACCATTTCTGGCACTGCCATCCTATATGGGGCAGCGAATGCTGGAGTTGATCCAGGTACCAGTTTAATCTCAAATTCTACTTCCCTTTTGGGTGGTAATCCAGGTAAGTCAGTAGGAAATACTCCTGGAAAATTCTGGACTATAGGAATTTGTCTAAGTTCCTCAGCTGCTTCCTGGTCATTAAGTTCCAAGCACTCATGTTCATTATCCAGAGTTATTAGTTTCACTACTTCAATTTGGTGATCCATAGGCAACTCTAGTGATTTATCTAGCTGGTATGGTTTGCAACCAGGTATCACTAACTGCCTAGCATGACAGTCTATAACTGCTTTATTTCCACTGAGCCAATCCATGCCCAGTATTACACCATATTCATTGGTGTCCAGTACTAAAAATTTTGCTTTTAGTTTCTGCTTGTCTATCTGGACTTCACAATTTTCCACCATCTGGTATGTAAATAATACTTCTTTTCCAGCTGTTCTAACCACATACACATCAGTCATATGTTTTACTTCTAAGTTCATGACTTTAGCCAAGCTAGCAGATATCACAGATAATGAAGCTCCAGTATCGAACAAGGCAATAGTTAACTGGCCATTAAGGTAAATGGTACCTTTTAAGGCCCTTCTAGCCTTCTGCTGGCTAGTTTCCCTGTCCATAGGTCCTGTATCAGCATCATGAGTACCAGGTATTTTCCTGGAAGTCTCCAACTGGAATATCCTACCAGGAGGTACATGTGTCCTTCTCTGGTCCTGTGCTGCTCTCTGTGCCTGCCTTCCATCCTGAAGTGGCACAGGTGCCCTTTTCTGGGGCATGGGAGCTTGTCCAAATGGAGCTCTGGGATTATACCTTCCCAGCATACTTCTATCTCCAATTCTTTTTGGGCAATCCTTGACCCAATGGTCTTGGGCCCCACACTTGTGGCAACCACTGGAAGCTTTATAGCATGGCTTATAGCCATGGAACTTCCCACACTTGGAGCATTGGGGACCAGGTGTCTGTGGTCCCTTCTCCTGCTTAAATTCTTTTCTGCTCCCATTATGCTCAGCCTCTTCTCTTGGCCTCTTCTGAAACTGGCCTTTCTGAACTCTGCTGCTACTTCCAGGGCCACTTCTGTACTGCTCCTGAAATTCTTGCTCCAATGCCAGTGCACTTTGCATCACAGAGTAATAGTCTCTGGCTCCAACTGCTCTGAGGATCTGCCTCAGTTCAGGTCTTAGACCCCTCACAAATCTCTTTGTCTTCAGCTCCTCCTCACCATTGTATTGGGGTGCATATCTGATCAGGCTATTAAACCTCTGCTCATACTCAAGAACACTGAGATTTCCTTGCTTTAACTGATCAAATTCTACCTGTTTCTTATCCTTTTGAGCCTCGCTCACATACTGTTGGTGGAAGACTCTGAGAAAGTCTGGCCACCTCATGGATCTTCTCATCAAAAGTGGTTTCCTACGGTTCCTCTCCTGGTGTGTCCTCTGAACTGTTCTCCACCACAGCTCTGCATGCCCTTCCAGCCTGAATGTAGCCAGAAGTACCTTCTGAGTGGCTGTCACCTCCATTCTTTCAAAGATCTTTTCTAACTGATAAATCCAGAACTCCGCCTCATCTGGTTCACAACCACCTCTGTAGATAGGAGGTTTCAATGCCAGGAATCCCTCTAGCTGGCCCTCCTTTAATTCACTCCTTCTATGCCTTCCTCTGTTGGCAGTTGAATTTCTGGTCCTTTCTCTATATGTTCTTCCTCTGGCTGGGTGTTCAGGGAGAGGCTCAGTCCTCCTGCTGTATATATATGCATCTAGCTCCTCAAGGTCTGGGCTATCACTTTCCTCTTCAGTTTTATGCTCCTGCCTGATTTCAGACCTCATCCTCCTTGATCTGGGATGTCTTTTCTCTTCATCAGTTTCCTCTTCTGGAATACCTCCATTATTGCTGTGCTGATCCAAATCCACTGGCTCTTTGCCAGGTCTCCTTCCCACTCTTCTACCTTCTGTTTTAGAATTTTCTCCTGTTTGCACCTGTTCTGGGTTTTCCTGTACTGGAGGTTGGCCTCTAGCCAAGAGTTGCATTCCAGTCACTATCTGTGTCATTGTTACCTGTAAGTTTTCCATCATCTGTTCCATTCTGTCTTCTCTGTTTCTGCTGGGTTCAGGTATCTGGGACCTGGTATTTGGCTGTCTTGCCAAGTTATGATTTTCTTGTGCATCCTGCCTTTGGGCAGTTTCATCAGGCATCTCTTGCCTGGCACTTGGCTCTCTGGCCAAGGTATGCTCTTTTTGAGCAACTTGTCTCAGGGTATTTCTTTCCCTGGCTCTAGTTCTCATTCCTGCACTTTAAAATTGCAGCCATTTATATATATCCATGTATGCATATGCATGTCTTATGTGACCCTATGTGGGAACTTGACTAGGCTAACTACTTCTCAAATCCGGCTCTGATACCACCGCAGCAGGTCTGCTCTGTCACACCCCACACAGGCCCCAGCCCATGCACACTCTGTGCCTCTCACCAACCACTACCCTGAAGGTCCAGAATACTTGGGTCTTTAAGAGTTATCATCAGAGTTTAGTTACCTAACCTTCATTAAGTAGATTATTGGGCATTCTTTTTATTGGCCTGGGAGGTGGCCCAGGATGTCCCTGCTTATTTTAGACCAAGACCTTGCAGCTTAAGCAAGCCCAACCCATTACTTGCAAAACAAGCAACACTTGCACTTTTTCCTTTAAGTGCTTAACTTGTGTGCAATCAAGTGTACTAGTCTTATGCATGGCAACAAAGAAGCTCATATCCATTTTCAAGCTTGAAAACACATACATATATGATGATGAGCATTCGGCCAAGTATAGTACACAAGGAAGCCAACATCAAAACATCATGCTGATAGTCATAAAGTCCAAAGAAACTTGGCTAACATACAGCCAACAAGTCCAACATACAAAGTCCACTAAGGCCCAAAATGCATAAGTCCAACATGGGCCCAAAAGTGCTTAAGTCCACAACTCAACAACAACTACATGGCAATCATGCCAAGGATGCAAATGGGCCCAAAAGTTGCAGCCCAATTCTCACATAGCCCATATGTACACAACTACCCATAATGCTCAAAGGGTACTACAAAATGTGCACTATAGGTACAAGTCCAAAAGACCAAGTTATTGGTCTCCAAAGCCCACCGAGTCTCAAATGCCAAAAGCCCACTCAACCAACACCTCCTAGCTCAAGTCCCACAGCTAATCTCCTGCAAAACTTAATCCATTAAATTCGGCCTACATAAGACCATGGAATAAAATGCACATTTCAAGCCAAGAATTTGTTGGCACACATACCTTGGACAATAAGTAAACTTGGTACACAAAAACCAAGAAGTCCAAACAGAAGCACAATTACTCAAGCTCTTTACCCTTTCCTGAAAATTCAACCAATAAGGGCAGTGAGTTTAAAACTCAGTAAGGATTCACACAACTCCAAAGGAGTTCATATTGTTAAGCATAAGCTTAACCTCCATAATCAAGCTAGTACCTACATCCAAAGACACAAAGACAAGGAAAATACAATTTGGCCGAAGCCTATATTCAACATATATCAATAATAAGTTGGTTAGCATGCACAATCAATCAACAAAAGCACACAAACTCACACACACACCACTTCTTCAATTCGGCCATAGCCACTAGCAAGTGCTCATGTACAATTTTGCACACCATTTCTTCATGAAATCATCTCCATTCCCCTCGAGCTCTCAAGTGCTTGATGGATTGGCCAAACCCACCAAGAACTTTACACTTGCCATTCATTGATTAGCTAATCAACCCATGGAACCATTAATTCCATATTGCCCTTCAAGCATACTAACATCACTTGGCAAATCTTGACCATCAATTAGTAGCTTCAATTACTTGTCATTAATCATGGAAAATATACCAAGCACAAGTAATTCATGAATCCTTACCACACTTTTTAGCTTGAGTAAATTCGGCCTTGTTGGATTTCTTCCAAGTTAAGTTTGAAACTTTAATTCCAAGGGTGCTTTGGCTAATTTGTCCAACACAAGCTTGAATGTCTTAATCCAAGCTTCAATCTCCAAGTCCAAGTTACCTTTCATTTTCGGCCATAAACACAGCCATCATGAGTTTCACATATCATTCACATAAACTCATGAAATCATCATTTCCATGCCAAAACACCATGAACTCACCAAGAACACTCAAGAACAAACATGCACACCATTCGGCCAACTAGTGTTCTTTGGTGGTTTAGCTTCAAACTTTCGGTCCAAGGTTCTCCTAACACAATACAGCCTTCCTTTAGTCAATATAACTCTTATTCATGGAAAACATACCATGGATTTAAGTAATCTTGAGCTTTTACCTCAAGAACAAGGCTGAAAATTCTGGACTTGCACAACCGAGCTCCAAATCAACATGCAACACCAAGAACACCAAGTAAACTTCAAGAGAACTTCATGAACATGCATGAACATATTCGGCCATGCCTTGTTCCTTCAAGAACAAGCTCAAATCTTGACGCTCAACAAGGTATCTTCAAGGGTTTTGCTGGAAATTTGGATGTACACTCAAGAACACTCAAGTTTCGGCCAAGAATCAAGATGAACAAGTGAAGAACAAGCAAGAACATGGAAGAACATGGAAGAGCTTTGTGTTTCGGCCAAGTGCTCTCCAAAACCAACAAAGGCAGCAACTAAATGACAACTCCAAGGAATGTTTGCTGCATAAGAAGGCCGCCCACTCAAGTGCCCATTAACAAATCAATTTTTCAGCATATTCCAAACATATTCCAAGCATATTCTCCCAAGCACTAACCCATTTCATGTAATATATTAGTCAAGCATGGCAGCTGCATTTTTGGGTGGCGGACAAAGGCTTCCAGCCTTGGATTGATTAATCAAAGTTGGCTTAAATGCCAAGGAAATCCCCCAACTAAATTGCATGGCGCCTCCAACCCTCCATGTCTCCATACTTCCATTCTAGCCACCAAATTCAATGCAATTTCCAGCATTTCTTTTTAAATTGTTGGCCCACATGCCAAGTACACAAAATGTGGACATAATTGCATTATTATACCATATAAAATTCGTCCATCACACCATTCTTTTAGCAATAATTAATTCCATCTTCCATCATCACCAATAAACAAATCAATCATGCTCCACCATGAATAAACAATTCATATCTTTGTCCAAGGTTTACCTTATTTTAATGGCTCCACTAGGCAACTTCCAATATTTTAATAGCTCCACTAACACTTCCAATTAATTAATTTAAGTCAAGTTGGCTGCCCATTGACCAAGAGCCACAATATTGGCTTACCTCCTCTTTAGCCATCTCACAAAATTGCATGGCTAAATTTGTCCATCCTTGGTTTGTAGTTTTAATTCCAGCACTAGTCCAAGGTTTTCAATTGAGTCTTCAAACTTTATTTCTTGCCAAGTCATACATAGTTTTTTCATGTATGTGCAATTTGGCCCATAGTATTGCATAGTTCCATGTTAGTCACTAGTTACCAGTCCAGTTTGGTACTAGAACTTTATTTCATGGCATAGTTCACATAGAACTTTTGTATGTGTACACATAATTCACATAGTCTTGTATTCTCATCACTAAGACCATGTTCAAACAAGTCCCTCTTGTACTTAATTTCATGTCTTCATCATTCTCTTCTTGGCCATAGCCAAGTACTAACTGGTGGTCCTGACACTTCCTGAGGGGGAGAACGTCTGGTGCTCAAATTTCCCAAGGGAGTGTGCCTGAAAATACTCAGAAAAGAAGGTTAGGAGGTCCCCGGGGTGTTTTCCCGGGGAGGAGCCTCCGACGCCCTAGTCAATGTCCTGGGAGGTGAAAGAGGGGGAGCACTAGGAAGTTTAGTGGCTTTGCCTGTTTGTGTTTTCTCAAGGAGGAGGAGTCGAACCGTTTGCCAGGGTCAGTTCCCCGGTATTTATAGGAGTGCCCAGCCCGTTCAGATGACAACACGTGTTCAGTCGGATGTTCTCTGAGTTTCTGGGCGTAGGGGACAAGTAGCCGGTGGCAGGCTCCTTGAGCCTTGAACCGAGACAGGTCGTGACAAGACCTGGACGGTGTCTGCATGTCAAACCGCCGTTTGGGGCGGCATGTAACGTTTGTGGGTGACATGTCAGAGGCTCCTTAAATGCTCATGCCGTACTCCCGAAGTCCTCGGGGCAAGGTCATCCTTTGGTATGGATGCCCTTCTTCGGGAGTTATGCTCGTAGTTCGGGGAGTCCTTTGGTTCGGTGGTTCTGCCTTCGGAGGATTCTCTCCTGCTTGTAAGGGCTAGGCCTCTTTCCCGAAGACGATCCGTTTGGTCCCCCGAAGGAGCCGGCAATACCTTTGGATTTCCTGGCGTATTAGCCGAAGTCCTGACTTCGTGGTGCTCGACTTCGCTCTTGCCGAGATCAATGACAGTGCTTCTTTTCGAGCTACGCCAGGCTTCCCGAACACAACTTTCGCAAGAAGTACATACTGGGAGAGGCGAAAGCCCTTCGGCTATCACAGGCCCCCCTCGAAAAAGCCGAAGTGGAAACTTCGGTTTGCCAGCTTTCGGAGGGCCCCTCTTTGGGCCTTGGGTGTGGTACCTGTGCCGAAGATGGACCTGTCCTTTGGTGTCTTCGAGGTAACCTACTTTTTTCCGTTTTGCAGGTCTATGTGACATCGCGTCTCGTAACCAGGCGTGTCAGTCTAGAGCGGTGCGCCCAGGGCTAGGAGTGTCAGAAGGCGTTCCCTCTTTTGGCGCAATGGCTGACACGTGGCAGCCTATTATTGGCGGGAACTGTATCGGATGCAGCAGGCGCGCCTTTTTATGCGCTCTGAGCAATTTATGGCGACTGTTCGCCTTCAGAGTAGATATGATGCCGGTTCACCTTCGCCTCTCGGCCTATATATATGTGCTCATTCTGTCATATCCTCCTTCTGCTTGTGCTCTTGGTTCTCTTCTGCCTTCTATTTTTCTCCCGTTTTTTATGGCAGTGCTGTTGACAGAGTTTTTTCCGGCCACCTTTCACGACGGCGTCTTCAAACCCATATTTTGGCAAAGCATTTGGTGGGTTTTAACTTCCTGAGTCTTCTGTTTTTCAAGCTTTTTCCCGAAATCATCTTTTGCCTTTTTCTGAACTCGTTTTTCAGCCGACATGCCTATTCCCGAGAGCTGGCAACCTCTTATGTCTCACCCTTGCTGCACCACTCCTAAAAAATTAGCAAGATGGAAGACTAAATTTTTTCTTCCCTCGTATGCCATTACAAGGTTGCCACGTTCTGACCAATTTAGCTTTTCGAACCGTAGTAATGAGGTTACCATTTTTCGAGCCTAACAAAAGGCCGGACTTCGGTACCCTCCTCCGAAAATGATTTGCGACTTTTGCCAATTCCATGGCATTGCCGTAAATCAACTTCCACCGAACTCGTACTGCTATTTTAACGCCTTCCTTTGTATGTGTGGCGTCTTCAAAATAGAACCCCACTTCATTATCTTTATGTAGTACTATAAGCTCTTCGTGGTCCCGAAGGGTGGCTTTTACTTTATGCTACCTCGGGGATCAGGGAGCAAAAGGTATATGTTCACTTTTGCCACTAAGGACAGCTGGCGAGGATGGCAACAAAAGTTTTTCTTTCTGAAGATGGAGGAGGCCTGGTCGCATGTTCCGACCAAGTGGGCTCGGGGAAGGCTGGAGATGGACATCGTAGATCCGAGGATAATGCTGACTCCTCCCGAGTTGGCTCCCGTATTCGCAGACTTCGACAGACGTATCCGAGCCATCTCCAACTGGGATTCCGAGGTCCCTTCGCGCTCTCTTTACCCCTTCCCCATCAATTGGAAGCTGATGACCGAGGAGGTCCTTCGGGAGCTAGGGGTAGTGAAGGAGCACAAGACGGACCATGGGATGTCGGCTCCTGCCATCGCTGGGAAAGACTCCTGGCTGGTGCAACTCCTTCGGGAGGAAGTTACTTACGAAACTTTTTATGAGCGTAAGTTATCTTCGAGTCCCTTTCTTATAATTTCATCTTGGACTCACACTGATGTCTTCTTTCTTTTCCAGAGATGGGCGACAACACTGCTGCCTTCTACAAATCCCTTTTCCTCGGTCAATCCGAGAAAGGTGAGCAGACGAAGAAGGCCCTCTCCCGAAGGCGAAAAGCGACTGGGGCTGGGCCTTCTTCTAAACGGGCGAAGAAGACTGTTCCAACTCCTCAGCCGGAAGTTGTTGAGGAGGTAAGCGAAGAGCCCGAAGCTGCCGCCGCTCCACCGCCCGAGGTTGCTACCGTCGGCCCTCCGACCGACGTCCCTCCCCGGAGTCCTACCTCCTCGTAGGCTCTTCTGGATGCCTTGGTAGAGGCCCCTTCTGCCGAGGAGCGGCGCAAGAGCAAAGGCAAGGGGATTTCTACCGAGGAGGTTTTGGATTCTGACGACGACGTGGCCGAAGTGCCAACAGGTTCGTTTTCTAACGAACTGTGATGCCTTCACTTTTTTTGAATTTTGAGATTTACTTGCCCTAACCAGCTTTTTGTTTTGCCGTGCAGGGGAGTTACTTACTCCGGGTTGGGCAGCCGAGCATGCCCGGAAGCGAGCCCTTCGGGATGCCCATATCCCGAAGGGGAAGATCACAAAGGAGCCTTTCTGGTCGTTTACAGAGGACATGAATTTGTACGCCGGAGACTGCCAGCAAATGGCCAAAGAGATCTCGAAAGGGATCCTTACCGAGGCCTCCTTCAGGGCCATTGCGGAGGCTCACCCGGGCGACGATTCCCTCACCGTGAAAGTTTCCGAGCACGCTACCCAGGTATGCTTCGTGCCTTTCTTTTTTTTTTGGTTTCTTCTAAGTATTTGGCTCTCTTTTTTGCCTTACTGACTTTGCCTTTATTTCTTTGCAGCTACTGGGGTACGCTGGTTTCCTCAGAGTTCGGGTGGCGAGCCAAGCGGCGTTCCGAGCCTCGGCCTTAGAAGTCATAGAAAAAACTAAGGCCACGTGCTCAGAATTGGCTGCCAAGAACACGCAGCTGGCTCAAGCTACAGAGAAGGGATTTGCTGCCGTTCGGGAGGAGTTCCTGAAAGAAAAAGATGAACTTTTGAAAGACTCCTCCCGGAAAATTTCTAACCTCGGCTCCTAAGTGGCGGAGCTGATCTCGGCGAACGAGGTGCATCAAAAAGAGAAGTCAGAGGCTGAGGTTCTCCTGGTGAAGGCGCTTGCTGAGAAGGCTGCGCTCCGAGCCAAGGTTGATTCTTTGAAGAAGGAGCCGAAGAAGAAGAAGATGAAGGCACTGAAGAAGGAGGTCGCAGATCTGAAGAAGGACCTTAGGGTCGAGAAGGATAAATCCGACCAGATGACCAAGGTTGGTTTCCGGGACGGGTTTTGCCTCGCTCGGCACCAAGTTCTTCAGAGGTTCCCAGATCTGGACCTCTCTTTCTTGGAGGCCCTAAACATTCCCGAGGGGCCTCGGTGGTCTTGGTCCAAGATTGAGCACCTGAACTTGCCTTCTTCTTTCCCAGCGCCGAAGGTGGTGGAAAAGGACGCAGAAGCTGGTGGCTCCCGGGACGCCGAGATTCCTTAGTTTATTCTAGGGTCCTTTGCCTTCTTTTCCTTCTTTTTTGTACTTCTTCCTTTGGCACTCCTTCTTCTCTGTAAGCAAATTCATTTCAAGAAAGACTTTTCTTTTTAGAAAATTTGGCTAAGTCTTTTTGCGAGATTTTTCATTTCCCATTGTCCCGAACACGTTCGCTCAAGAGACTTCGGAAAATCATATCTGCACTCGTTTCGGCGATCACCTTCGCGGAATTCTGACTTGTACAATTTATGCTTAGGAACTTTTCTGAGAAACTTTTGTACTTAGAATATTTTTTCTAATTAGTACAATACCATTTTCCCATCGAAACCCTAAGCATAGAACTTTTTCAAGGCTTCTGAATGCCAAGTATTTTTCAATTCTATGCCTTCGGGATCGCCGAGCTTGTACACCCCTTTTCGCACCTCGGCAAGTACCAGGTAAGGTCCTTCCCAATTTGCGCGAACTACCCCGTGGGATGGCCTTCGGCGTGCGAATTCAGCCTTTCGAAGAACGAGGTCTCCTTTCTTGATTCCCTTTGGCCTGGCCCGTAAGTTTCTGGCCGCAGCCACTCTTTGCTGAAAAGCTTTTCTTCTCAGGTCAGCTATTTCTTTGTGTTCGCCGACGAGGTCGAGCTTGGTCCTCATGCCGAGGTCATTTCCCCTTCATCAAACACTTGCACTCGTACTGACGGTCGTACTACCTCGATGGGGATGATAGCCTCTGTACCGAAAACAAGTGAAAAAGGTGTCTCCCCTGTGGCTCTTCAGGGTGTTGTTCGGTAACCCCATAACATGCTTTGGAGCTCTCCTAGCCATTTCCCTTTTGCTTCCCCTAGTCTCTTTTTTAGACCATCTTTTATGATCCTATTAGACACTTCTACCTGCCCATTGCTTTGGGGGTGAGCTACTGGGGCGAAGTGCATTTTTGTTCCAAGGTCACTAATAAATTCCTGGAATCCCTTGTCTATAAACTGGGACCCATTATCAGCCACGAGTACCCTTGGTATGCCGAATCTGCATACAATGTTCTTCCATACGAAATTCTGCACCTCTTTTGCCGAGATAGTCGCTAGGGGTTCTGCCTCGACCCATTTGGAGAAATAGTCTACTGCTACCACGCAGAACTTTACGCCTCCAGGCGCTGTTGGGAGCGGCCCAATGAGGTCTATGCCCCAGACTGCGAAGGGCCAGGGATAGTCAGCAGAAGTTATCAATTCCGAGGGTGTCCTCTGGATATTCGCGTGCCTTTGGCAATTACCGCATTTCTGGACAAACTGCCTAGCGTCCTTTCTCAAGGTAGGCCAAAAGTATCCTTGGCGAAGTATTACTGCTACCAGGGCGTCGGTTCCGATGTGTGAACCATAAGCGCCTTCGTGTACTTCTTCGAGGATCATTTCAGTATCCTCTTCGCCAACACACCTTTGTAGTGGATTTGCATATCCCTGCCGATATAATTCTTCGCCAATTAGGAAAAATCGACAGGAGCGTCTTCGCACTTTTGCAGCTTCGCTGGGGTCTTCAGGGAGCGTATTGTCTGCGAGATATCTTTTTATCGGGTCTTTCCAGCCTTTTCCCGAAGTTGCTATGCTCAGCACTATGATGCTCGGGTGGTCTAGCACCTCGATGCATGTTTTTTATTTTGCCAAGCAATCTGCCTCGACATTATCTCGTCGAGGCACATTTTCGATTCGTACGGTGTCGAATTCCCGGATGAGTTTTGCTACCAATTCATGGTATTTTGCCAAGGTTGGGTCCTTTGCCCCGTAGTCTCCTGCCGTTTGCCGAACTACCAGCAGGGAATCGCTGTGGGCTTTCAAGTTTCTTATGCCAATTTTTCTAGCTAGGCGCAATCCTGCTATGAGGGCTTCATACTCAGCCATATTGTTGGTGACGTTAAAGCCGAACTTGATAGCCTTCATTACTTCTAGGCCTTCGGGACCTCTAATAATTACCCCAGCTCCCTGGTGTTCGGACCCTGAGGCTCCGTCAACATACAAAGTCCATTCGGGCTCACCTTCGCCAAGATCCGGATGGCTATCCTCGGTGGTGGGTACTTCAGCGATGAAGTCTGCCAGTGCCTGAGCTTTTATGGCTTTCTGAGGTTCATAAGTGATGTCGTGTTCGCCAAGCTCTATACACTACTTGGAAAGCCTTCCCGAATGATCAAATTTCCTCATGACATCCCATAGTGGTAGACTACTTCGGACGATGATAGGGTGAGCCTGAAAGTATGGTCGTAGCCTTCTTCCTGCTAGTACCAGAGTAAATATAGCTTTCTGGAGCAAGGGATACCTGACTTCGGCACCGTGTAGGGACTTGCTTACATAATAGACCGGCCATTGCTTCGGCCCCTCTTCTTTCACAAGGACCGAGCTCACAGCTTTTTCTGTGACGGCGAGGTATAACACGAGGGGTTCTCCCTCACGAGGTTGTTGTAGAGTGGGCAGACTGGCTAAGTAGATTTTGAGTTCTTCCCAGGCCTTTTGGCAGTCTTCATTCCAAGGATGATCATCATTCCCAAGGTTGTTCTCCTTTTTTATTGCCTTAGTGAGGACTTTGAAGAACGCTCGACACCGGTCTCCATATCTGGAAATAAACCTACTAAGAGAGGTTATCCTTCCAGTGAGCCTCTGCACACCTTTTATTGTGGCGGGAGTTCAGAATTCGAGCAGAGCCTTAATTTTTTCTGGGTTAGCATCAATGCCTCTTTCTGATACCATGTACCTAAGAAACTTTCCCGAGGTCACTTCGAAGATACACTTTTTGGGATTAAGGCGGATCCCGAAAGTTTTGAGCTGGTGGAAAGTTTCCTTTAGATCCGCGACGTGGTCCCTAGGCAGCTTGCTCTTAACTATCATGTCGTCGACATAGACTTCCATATTTCTCCCCATTTGATCACTAAAGACCTTGCTCATCAACCTCTGGTAGGTGGCTCCTGCATTTTTTAGGCCGAAGGGCAACCTGACATAACAGTACGTTCCCCCCTCAGTGATGAAGGAGGTTTTCTCCTCATCTTCGGTGTCCATCATTATTTGATGATACCCAATGAAGGCGTCTAGGAAACTTAGGAGCCCGTATTCGGCAGTTGAGTCTACCAATTGGTCTATCGGTGGAAGAGGGTATGAGTCTTTAGGGCAAGCATCGTTCAAGTTCCTAAAGTTGATGCACATTCGGAGCTTACTGCTTCCTTCTTTTGTGGAAATTACCACATTGCTTAACCATTCGGGCTATTTGACCTCCCTGACGACACCAGCGTCTAACAAGCGCTGGACTTCGGTTTTGACAAAGTTACTTTTATGGACCGAGATGCTCCGTTTCTTTTGCCGGACAGGTTTTGCCTCCGGACTTACTTTAAGGCTATGCTGTATTATGCCAGGGTTTACCCCTGGCATATCTTTTGGCGAGTAGGCAAATAGATATTTATTTGTCAGCAGAAAAGATACAGGTTTTTTCTTGTCACCTTCGGCCAAGTTTTTCCCTATTTGGGTATTTTGGCCTGGGACAAATTCCACTTCTTCTATTTCCGCCTTCGCGGGATCTTCTGCCTCACCCTTCTTTGGTGCCTCATCATTTGTGCGGAGTTGTTTGCTGGAGCTTTTCATGCTTTGACGAACACCTTCCTTACTTCGCTCTGATCGATGAAGATTTCCGCGTCTCCATCCTTGGTGGCGAAAGTGACAGTTAAGTATTTCACATCAGGGCGAATTTGCAGATTTCCCTGTGTCTGTCTTCCAAGGATGGCGTTGTATGACGAAGGGACATCCATGACGATGAACCTTGTCATTGTGGAGGCAAATAACTCAACAGTCCCGTCTACCGAAGTCCCTTTCATCATTAGGGGAAGATCGATCCATCCGAGGACGGGTAGCTCGGATGGTCCCACCCCGAAGGTAGGCGAGGTGACAGGCTTGAGGTCGCTGCTGGATATGCCCAAGCTCGGCAGCAAATGCGAAAACAGGACGTCGGCATTTGATCCATCGTCAAGCAACACTCTCTTTACGTCTCAGTTTCCTATCCTTGCCATGACCAACAGTAGGTCGTCATGGGGAAATATGACGGCGGAACCATCCTTTCGGGCCAGCCTCTTCGTTGGACTCTGATATTCCATGACTGCTATTTCTCTAGCCTTCCTCTTTCTTTCCGAGGATGGAAGTCCCGTCGTGATTGTTTGTATTATCCCTGCCGGAGGTGGAGGACGCCTCTTTGGACTTCGGTTCCTCCTTCTGTCGTAGTCGTAATCCTCATCATCTGCCTTTCCTTCCTCCTCTTTTCTCCCTTTCGGGGAAGACATTCGTAGATAACGCCGAAGTTGACCCAGTTTGATCAGTGACTCTATGTACTTCTTCAGTTGGAAGCAGTCTTCGATGTCGTGGCCGTGGTCGCGGTGGAACTGGCAGAACTTCTTTATATTCTTTTTGTTATCAGCGATCATGGCCCTTGGCCACTGAATTTGGGTCCCCTGTCTTTCCATTGTCATGTGGATGTTGGTCCTTGTGGTGTTCAGGGGTGTGAAGGTTGGCAGTTTCCTTCCCCGCATTCTTCGAGGTCGTCCTGCCTGTTCGGCTAGATATCGGCTTTGCTGGGTGGATCCTTCGGCCCGGTTGTGATCGGACTTTGGTCCACCCATTCTCAGCTCTTCGGCCGTCATATGCTATTCGGCCCTTCGGTAGAACTCGCCAAGTGTGTCCGGGGGGTCTTTGGAGAATTCGTAAAATAGCTATGAATCCCTCCGAAGGCCCCGTGTCATCGCGAGGATGCGTATTTCGGGCCGAAAGTCTGGGACACTCAAAGCTTCTCTATTAAACCTTTCGACATAGCCATGGATGGTTTCTCCACTTCTTTGCGCTATGTCGAACATCTGGACGGGCATCTTCGCCGTCGGCCAACTTCCAATGAATTGTTGTGTGAAGGCCGTAGATAACTCCTGAAACTCTGTGATGGTTCCTAGGGCTAATGAATTGTACCAGGCCGTTGCTGGTCCCGTGAGGGTGACCTCAAAAAATTTGCACAAGGTGGCGTCGTCAACACCGTGCATCATCATGCTGCGTCTATACTTGGTCAAATGAGCCTGTGGATCAGTTCGGCCATCATACGTTTCCAGCCGAGGTACTCGGAAGTCACCTGGCATGGCTGCTTCAACTACAGCTCGGGTGAATGGGGACTCTTCCCCACAAAAGGTCCCAGATAGCCTGGCCTAGACGGGCTTACGGGCTACCTGTTTTTCCACCCTGTCTAACCTCGCCAATATCTTCTCCAAAAGGAGCGTGGCGCTAGGCTCTTCCTCCTAGTGCTTGTAGGCTTCGTTGCAAGGAGATTGCCTTTGCCTCTTCGGGGAGTGACTTCGACGCCGAGGGGATGGAGACTTCACCTCGGGTGATGAGTTCTTTTGGTATGGGACTTTAGGTCGCTTAGACCCCGCTTGTCCTGCAAGTCGTGCCCCGAGGGGCATGTTTTCTGTCGAAGACTCTTCACGGGAGTCCCCACTTCCCGAACTGTGGTAGGTTCGCTTGGGGCTTTTCTCCCCAGGGCGTACTGGTGAGGGAGGCCTTTGGGTCTGAGTTGGTTGTGGCCACCTTTGGTCTATCTGTTGCGTCATTTCAGCCATAACAGACCGTTGAAAGTGGCGCAGAAAACTCATGGTGATGACAAGAGGACGCTCCTCCTCCGGCAAAGAAGTCCCTGGAATGGTTTGCTCAATAGCCGGTTGAACTTCAAGCGCGGACGGGGACCTCGGGAGTCCCTTGTCCTTGGAACGCCGAGTCTCAACGACGGCAACCCGAGGGTGGGTTCCCACAGACGGCGCCAAATGATGCCCGGTGGCATCTTCGTCGGAAGACATTGTGATTCCGGGAGGGACTTCTTGAGGGGGAGAATGTCTGGTGCTCAAATTTTCCAGGGGAGTGTGCCTGAAAATACTCAGAAAAGAGGGTTAGGAGGTCCCCGAGGTGTTTTCCCGGGGAGGAGCCTCCGACGCCCTAGTCAATGTCCTGGGAGGTGAAAGAAGGGGAGCACTAGGAAGTTTAGTGGCTTGCCTGTTTGTGTTTTCTCAAGGAGGAGGAGTCGAACCATTTTCCAGGGTCAGTTCCCCAGTATTTATAGGAGTGCCCGGCCCGTTCAGATGACGACACGTGTTCGGTCAGATGTTCTATGAGTTTCTGGGCGTAGGGGACAAGTAGCCGGTGGCAGGCTCCTTGAGCCTTGAACCGAGACAGGTCGTGACAAGACCTGGACGGCGTCGGTATGTCAGACCGCCGTTTGGGGTGGCATGTAATGTCTGTGGGCGACATGTCAGAGGCTCCTTAAACGCTCATGTCGTACTCCCGAAGTCCTCGGGGCGAGGTCGTCCTTTGGTATGGATGCCCTTCTTCGGGAGTTATGCTCGTAGTTCGGGAAGTCCTTTGGTTCGGTGGTTCTGCCTTCGGAGGATTCTCTCCTGCTTGTAAGGGCTAGGCCTCTGTCCCGAAGATGATCCGTTTGGTCCCCCGAAGGAGCCGGCAATACCTTTGGATTTCCTGGCGTATTAGTCGAAGTCCTGACTTTGTGGTGCTCGACTTCGCTCCTGCCGAGGTCAATGACAGTGCTTCTTTTCGAGCTACGCCAGGCTTCCCGAACACGCGGGAAGTACGTACTGGGAGAGGCGAAAGCCCTTCGGCTATCACTGCCAACTAGAGGACTGCAAGAAAAAACTCCATTTGAAGTTTGGTTTGGTTACAAACCAGATTTACAGAATCTAAAGGTTTTTGGTTGTGTTTGTTTTTCTTATGTGCCCCAGGTTAAAAGAGACAAACTTGATAAACAGGCAGAACCTGGAGTTTTCATTGGATATAGCGGCACTTCCAAAGCTTACAGAATTTTTCAACCACAAAATAAAAAAATTCTGGTAAGTAGAGATGTCAAGTTCATGGAAGACAAGCAATGGAGTTGCGATGAGCCAGTAAAGGAGCAGCAGCAAGAAATTCCACAATACTCTGATGATAACATAGATGATGTTCCTGTTAGAGGTTCAAGGTCCTTGTCTGACATTTATGAAAGAAGTAATGTTGCTGTTTTTGAGCCTGCAGAATTTAAAGAAGCAGAAAAGGACGATAAATGGATTGAAGCAATGAAAGAGGAGCTCAGAATGATTGAAAAAAATGACACTTGGGAGCTGGTGGATAGGTCTCAAAACAAGAAGATCATTGGAGTCAAATGGGTTTACAGGACCAAACTTAATGCTAATGGTTCTGTAAATAAATACAAAGCCAGATTAGTGGTGAAGGGGTATTGTCAAGTGTTTGGAGTAGATTTCTCAGAAACTTTTGCTCTAGTGGCACGGTTGGATACAATTAGAATGTTGCTTGCCTTAGCAGGCCAAAAGGGATGGAAGACGTATCAGTTGGATGTAAAATCTGCTTTTTTGAATGGTTATATTCAAGAGGAGATTTATGTAGAGTAGCCTGAAGGATTTCAAGTCAAGGGACAGGAGGAGAAGGTCTACTTGTTAAAAAAGGCCTTATATGGTCTTAAACAAGCTCCCAGGGCCTGGTACAGTAGGATTGATGAACACCTTCAAAGTCTTGGATTTGTTAAAAGTCCAAGTGAAGCTACATTATATGTAAAAGCAACAGATACTAACTTAATTATAGTTTCTGTTTATGTTGATGACTTGCTTGTTACAAGAAGCAATGATAAATTGGTGAAGGAGTTTAAAGCTGAAATGCTCAAGGAATTTGAGATAACAGACCTTGGCTTGATGACCTATTTTTTGGGTATGGAGGTAAAGCAAGATCATGTTGGAGTCTTCATAAGTCAAAAGAAGTATGCAAGGGAAATACTCAAAAAGGTTCACATGGAAGATTGCAAAAGCACCAGCACACCAATGAATCAGAAGGAAAAACTCAGCAAGGAAGATGGAGCAGAAAAAGTTGATGAAAGCAAATATAGGCGCTTGATTGGTTGCTTGATCTATCTTATTGCAACCAGACCTGATATTATGTTTGCCGTAAGCATACTTTCAAGATTCATGCATTGTGCCAGTGAGGTGCATCTTCAAGCTGCCAAACGGATTGTGAGATATGTTAAAGGCACTGCAGATTATGGTATTAAGTACACTCACTCTCAGGATATTAAGCTTCATGGATATTCTGATAGTGATTGGGGAGGTTCGGTTGATGACATGAAAAGCACATCAAGTTACTGCTTTAGCTTTGGATCAGGAGTGTTTAGTGGTGTTCAAAGAAACAAGATGTGGTGGCTCAAAGCACTGCTGAGGCTGAATATGTGGCAGCCACTGCTGCTATGAATCAAGCAATCTGGCTCAGAAAATTACTTGTAGATTTACATATGAAGCAAAATGAGCCAACACAGATTCATATAGACAACCAAGCTGCAATCGCAATTTCAAATGATCCTATTTTTCATGGCAAGACTAAGCACTTCAAGATCAAGCTGTATCACTTAAGAGAAGTACAAAAGGGTGGCGAAATCAAGCTGGTTTATTGCAAGACTGAGAATCAAGTTGCTGATATCTTAACCAAGGCTCTACCAAAAGATCGATTTGAAATGATAAGAGAGAACTTAGGCCTCTACAGCTACTGAGGCAAGGAGGAGTGTTGGAAACGTGCCTCAGTCAATTTAGTTACAGATTTGCTGAATATTAGGCAAATAGACCAAGTCCTTAGGAAGTTGTTACTTGCTTGATATTAGGGAAATTTAGTTGATACTAGGAAGAGATCTTGATTTTCTGTTATATTTTGAGCTTTATATAAAGAGCATTTAAATGAATAACAATGGTGTGGGATTCAAGCAAAATTTCTATTCCTTTCTTTATTGCTACTGTTATAAACCTCTTGCCTTGTTTTCTATGATACAACCAACAATGGCCACCTTCCTGAAATTCTTTCTTCCTTCCCCCTCCTTATATATTAAGGGCTACTCTAGACTTTTGGACAATCTCTCACCCATCACATCTCTCTCTTCCACTAGCTAGCTCTCCTTTGTTTGGCTCAGAAAAAGACATTAGGGCTACTTGAAGAAAGAGAAGTCCTCGTAAGTGATCTGATCAATCCTCAATCTTAATTGATCTTTTAAACCTAGAAAGGGATAGTGTTTTCTAAGAATCACCTTATGTGGTACTGTGATCCTTCTTGTGTTCTTCAGGGATAAAAATATATATATCTACTCAAGGGAAAAGTTTATATTCAAGCAAAAATGAGCAGGACTATGCTCCTACAATATTTAGTTAGACTATTTGCCTTTTGGGCATCTTTTACGCCGATGCTGAAGACCCATGTAGATATTACAATTGGGTGATCACGTGTCAGGTACGCGCCCCTTTTGGTGTACCTCAACAGGTCAGTTAACTTCCAGCTCCAAGCAAGACTAAAGTAGTTGTCTAGATTGCTAACTATCCAACACTAAACAACCTGTGTACGCTTGTCCCAAAACTTGCAGGTCATACTCATTAATGGCCAATTTCCGGGGCCCCCTATTGACACCGTGACTAATGACAACATAATTGTCAACATCTATCACAAGCTCGACGAACCTTTTCTTATCACATGGTTAGATAGAAATGCTACATGTATGGAATGATTCATTTTTTGTAGACCACTTGAATCTGTTATGACTAGATTTTGATTCCTGAAACAGGAATGGGGTTAAACAGAGGAAGACATCATGGCAAGATGGAGTTCGGGAAACCAATTACCCTATCCAACCAAACTCAAATTGAACCTACAAGCTCCAGCTCAAGGACCAAATTGGGACGTTCACTTATTTCCCTTCTATTTTGATGCATAGAGCCTCTGGTAATTTTGGGGCTCTCAACATCAAGCAAAAGTCTGTCATTCCCATCCCATATCCAGTGCCTGCTGATGAGTTTACTTTGCTTGTTAGTGATTGGTACAGGGCCAGGCACAAGGTGAGTCAAAACATATGCTATTGTAGGACAATCACAGTGAACATTTTCCTATACTTTGGTTCAACTTTATTCATTTAGTTTTTTTGCCTTTTTCACAGGCATTGAAGAGAACTCTGGATGCAGCAAACCCTTTCCCATGGCAGATGGTCTCCTAATCAATGGACAACATGAAAATGTGTTCTCCAGTCAAACGGGTAACTAACTAATTATAGTTAATCATGTACTCATCTCATATAGCATAGATTCTTGAGTGTCAGCTTATACTTGTGTGACAGGGAAAACTTACAAGTTCAGGATTTCAAATGTGGGCATAGTAACCTCCATAAACTTCAGGATTCATGGACATCCAATGACTCTCATCGAGGTTGAAGGAGCTCACACTCTGCAAGAACTGTATCAGTCCCTTGATGTTCATCTAGGACAGTCCATGACTGTTCTGGTCACTCTCCATGGCCACCCTAAGGAATATAATACGCCGCCTCTAGCCATTTCACCAAGCCTGTGCTCACTGCCACTGCACTCCTCCGCTATAAGGGTGCAAACGAGGACGCCTCTTAGCCCTTGCCCATTGGCCCTACCTATGAAGTTCACTAGTCCATCACTACAAGAGAACTAGGTTTCGGTGACCGTTCACGGTGACCGAAAAAAAAGTCACTAAACTTTCGGTCACTAAATCAGTCGGTAAAAAGTGAATAAAAAGTGAATTTGCATCCCAAGACGAGTACTGACCGAATAGTGACCGGTTTAAATTGGTCACTAAACGGTCAGTAATCGGTCAGTGTAGTGACCAATCTAGTGACCATCTCTAATCGGTCACCAAAAAGCTTCACCAAAAACCTCTGTCACCATCCCCTCCGCGTAAATATATACACGTCTTCGGTTCTCTTTTCTCTTCGGCATATCTTTTTTCACTCTTCTTCTTATTTTCTGTCTTTCTCCATCGATCTCCTTCGTTTGTGAGGAAAGGAAGTATTATCTGGAGATCAACTCTTTGCAGCTAGAGATACAATATTGCAATTCAGGTAAATGTTTTGTATGATATTAGCAAAATATTTTAAAAGTTTATATACAAATAGGCATTAACGTGTATATGTAATATTGTTATATTATATTCAAACTATAGAATGCCTGTCTATGATTACTGTTGTCATGAGATATATTAAGGATGTACGATGATTTCAATGACATGAAGTCTTCGTATGCTTAATATTTTTTATGTTCAGTAGTCATGGATTGTCCAAGTTGGACAGTTCAAAAATGTACAAGTCATTTTTTACTGCAGTTATATATGTGATTTGTTTAAATGATGTATAAGTTTCGGTGTTGTGGATCCTTGTTCCTCAGATGCTTGTTTTGAGATACATTTCTTAAAACTGTATATTATAAGGAACTAAGGGGAAATGCTGCCAAAATTTATACATGATAGTTAGATAAATCACAACACAAAAATATGGATTGGCTTGCACATTTTTGAATAGGCTAGGACCATTCCTTTTAGAGATTATAGGATGACATGATTTTTAGTACATTATTAAAAAAATGAGGAATTTATTTAGTGGTTATATATATATATTTTTTTTTTGTAGGAGAGCATTATGGATGATGGGCGTGGTTGGATGTATAGGCGATTACTAGAAGATGGATACATGAATCCAGAATTCATAAATGGTGTAAAGGAATTCTTATCTGTTGCTTGTAACAGTGAAACAGATATGATTAAATGTCCATGTCGACGTTGCCGTAATAGATATTATTGAGTACAAAATGATGTTGGAGAGCATTTATGTCGATTTGGCTTTGTTGATAACTATTATGTGTGGTATTGTCATGGTGAGAAATATAATATGGGAAGCCAAAATTTTTGTAGGGGAGAAACATCAAATCCGTCATCATCGAGAACAAATTTAGGAAACCATAATGGTTTACACAATAATACAAGTGAGTTTGAGCAAATGGTGATTGATTCAATGAGACCGATATTGGATAATATTCCATATGCTGGAATAGATTTTAATGCATGCAATGAGGAGGATACGGATGAGGAAGGTGATACCTTTAATAATGAGGAGGAAAATGATTGTGGTAATGCATTTAACTTTAATAAGGTGGAACGCGAAATTCCAAATCCGAGCGCACAAAACTTTTACAGTTTACTTAGCGATGCTTCAACACCTCTATGGGAAGGATGTAGGAAACATACACGGTTATCAGCGGTGTGCCAGTTATTGCTGTAAAAGTTAGTTTAATATGTCTGATGCTTGTTTCAATAAGGTTATATCACTTGTCAAAGAAATGACTCCAGAAGATAACCAATTGCCAGAAACATTATATGACTCGAAGCAAATGATGAAAGGGTTAGGTTTACCATATTTGAAAATAGATGCATGTCCAAAGAATTGTATGCTCTTTTACCGTGAGAATGCACAGTTGATGTATTGTACAGTTTGTGGCTAGTGTAGGTATAAAGAATAGACAATGAACAGAGATAAAAAGAAACCAATACCAAAAAAATTCCTTCGGTATCTACCTATAACTGATCGGTTAAAGTGTCTATTTATGTCAACAAAGACAGCTGAACATATGATTTGGCATGCAAGTCATCATGGTACAGATAATAACACAATGGGACATCCATGCCAAACAGATGCTTGGAGACATGTGGATCGAACATACCCATCATTTTGCTCGGAAATTAGGAATGTAAGGCTTGGTTTGTGCACTAATGGGTTTATGCCAAATTCTGCAACAGGTGGCACATATTCAATTTGGCCTGTATTCATAGTAGTATACAACTTACCGCTAGATATGTGTATGAAGACACCATACATATTTCTCTCATTAGTAATTCCAGGACCAAGATCACCCGGGCGAAATATTGATGTGTTCCTTAGACCTTTAATTGATGAGTTAAAAATGTTATGGATTGATGGTGTAGAAACATGGGATGCATTTCGTTGTCAAAATTTTCAGATGAAAGCATGCTTGTTATGGACAATCAGTGATTTTCTAGCATATGGGATGCTGTCAGGGTGGAGTACCCATGGTAAACTAGCATGTCCATATTGTATGGATTGTCTTGAAACTTTTCAATTGAAGCATGGAAGGAAGCCCTGTTGGTGGGATTGTCATAGAAAGTTTTTGCCTAATAATCATCCATTTCGAGCAAATGTTATTGCATTTAAACCAGGCAAAAGAGAACGATCTGTCGTGATTACACCAATGTCTGGTGAAAACATATTGCAAATGCTTGAACAATTTCAATTTCCACCTTTTGGATCTGATTGGGATAATGATCGTGTCATTGGATTTGGAAAAAACCATAATTGGTTGAAACGTTCTATTTTCTGGGAGTTGCCTTATTGGAGAAATTTATTAGTGAGACACAATCTTGATGTTATGCACATTGAGAAAAATTGTTTTGAGAATTTGTTCTATATAGTGATGGATATAAAAGGAAAGACAAAAGACAATCCCAATGCACGAAAGGATCTAAAGAAATTAAAGATGCGCCCAGAACTACACTTACAAAAAGTTGGTCAATCGACTATTAAACCTAAAGCATCTTATGCTTTGAATAGGCATCAAGTTGAACAAATATGTGTGTGGCTTAAGGGTTTGAAATTTCCAGATGGATATGCATCAAATTTGGCTCGTAATGTGAATATGTTAGATAATAATTTTTACGCCTTCAAGAGCCATGACTGTCATGTTTTTCTGCAGCAGTTACTACCGATTAGCTTGCGTGGGCATTTACCAAATGCTATATGGGAAACAATATGTGAGTTTTGTTCTTTTTTCCGACAACTATGCTCAAGCAAACTCCATTTGCAAGACATTGAAAAATTGGGACATGTGATCATTATCACATTATGTAAGCTAGAAAAGATTTTCCCACCATCGTTCTTTGATTCAATGGAGCATCTACCTGTACACTTAGCATACGAGGCCTATCTTTGTGGACCAGTTCAATTTCGTTGGATGTATCCTTTTGAGAGGTTAGCATATAATCTAAGTATATATTTATCTCACAAGCGGTTTATGTTATGTCATTATGTTAATTGTTTATGCAAGTAATTTTTTGTTTGTGTAGGCTGATGCAATCCCTTAAACGGATGGCTCGTAACAAAGCTAAATTAGAGGGATCAATTGTTGAGGCATATTTAGTTCAAGAGATGACAGCATTTTGTGAACACTATTTTGGCGATGAGACTAATACAAGGCTAAATCGTGAACCGCGAAATACTTATACGAATCCGAGTGCAAATTCGGAGAGTCTCATAGTTTTTCGCAATGAGAATCGAAACTTTCCTGCTCGTGGCTTTCGACGGGTGATTGATGAAAATGAATTACGCCAAGCTCATATGTATATTCTATTCAACAGTGTGGAGGTTGACCCTTTTGTCCAGTAAGTAATCAAGAAGGCCATTTTGTAATTTAAAAATTATTTTTTCTAATTTATGTCATTTTATCATGGTTTTTATTTGTAACTACAGAATCTTCTTGGATGTCATGCGACGTAAGTTTCCTCAGGCAAATAATGGACAACTTGAAACATTTCGCATTCAACATTTTGCACGATGGTTTCGTGAATATGTAAGACTTTACAATAATATTGATATGTTAAATATCCAATTGATTCCTCTTTTAAATATCAACTAAAGTATTGTAATTTTTGTCAGGGGGAACGATGTCCTGAAAGTTTAAGCAACAAACTTATCGAATTATCTCGCGAGCTGCTATACAATGGAACATGCTATAAGGGATGTTTGGTAAATGGATTTCGATTCCACACGCACACTTATGGATCTACGAAATCAACAGCAAATTGGGGTGTTTGTGTAAAAGGTGACACAGGGAGTTCAGGGGGTTTCGATTTCTATGGAATTGTGGATGATATCATTGAAATACAATATTCAGGAGCCAAGCCTAACTTTGTAACATTATTCAAGTGTACATGGTTTGTTCCAACACGTGGAGTTCGTACACATACAACATCCAATTTAGTAGATGTGAAGTGGAAGTCGAGATTAAGTCCACCCGATCCTTTTATTCTTGCACAACAGGCTCAACAAGTATATTATACTCAGTACCCACATCCCTCACTACAACAATGGTGGGCGGTGGTCAAAATTAAACCTCGTCAATCAATTGACTGTGACATTACTGGAGTAGAGCAACCAGGCAGTAGTTCTGCTACTACATTAGAAGATGAACCATTTCAACAAATTAATATTGAGAATGAGGTTATTGTGTTTGAATCGCCAGAACTTGATAGTGTGAACATATTGGTCGACTTGAGTGGATACGGGGAAATTTTCGAACAAAATCTGAACGAGGACTCAGACGACTCCGAAGATACCGATGAAGAAGACACCGATATACAATTGTCGAGCTCAGAGGATGATGTATAAGTTATTAATTTTTAATTAATTTACTTGTATTTTTTAGAATATTTCAACCTTAGATTAATAATATTAATTCATTGTATTCATAATCTATAATTGATTATATTAGTAATGTAAGGGAAACCTCGCTTTAACAGATGTGCAATTTAGTCCTAATACTTCTAAGGGTCATACATAAATCATCTATAGAAAATCTAGTCGAATCTCAATTTGACAAACGTAGATTGGGAGTCACGCAAAACCGTGATACACTAAATTCAATAATTTTCTATCGTCTACCTAACTATGCAATAAAAAGACGTCACTATTTAAAATGACCAAAATACCCTTCTTGGTCCAGTTTACTTAAATGACCAATTTAAATATTCTAAGTATATTATATTGCTAAAATAATTAAAATTATCTTAGTAATTACTAAAAAATATCAAATTTGCTACTAATATTTTGGGTAGGGAGTGAATATGCCAGTATAGTTTTTTTTTGCTCAATTTTTCATTCATATTTTAAAATGTGCCGAATATGCTACTGTCGGTTACATTGCAAATTTGATATTTTTTTATTATATTAGTAATATATTGCAAGCTTAGAGTAATAAAATTAATTAATTTAGAGTTTTGCAAGCTTACATTATATTGGTAATATATAATTATATTAATAGGATATTATTACATTAGTAATATATAATGACAAGTATATAGCTTCACGCTATAATTATATCATTATGTGAAAATATAATTATAGGTAATATTATTAGCAAACGAAAAAACCACAAAATCCTAGATTTCATAAATAAAAAAAAAAAAAGGTAAAGGCGCATGTAAAACAAAAGTTCATTAAAACGGCCGAAAAGCAAAAGTTGAATTTAATGGGTTCGTTTTGTTTGTGTTTTTTTTTTTTTTGTTCGAAATCGGTGGCTGGTTGAAATCACACGGCGGGAAAAGTACGTTAAGCGAAATAATGCGCGGGCTCAGTAAAAAAGGTCCCTATCTCCTTTTTTTTGCTCAGACTTCTGCGCTTAAAGTCAAAACTTTTCATTTATTTCTGATTTGTCTTCCACCGGCTTAAAATCTGTGTCGTCTTCCATCGGCCCCGCCCCAAATTAGCTTCCCTTTTCACCATTTTGCTTGATCGGTCCCCACAACTCTGCTCTGCTCTGATTAATTTTGCTCTGCATTCTCTCTCTTTCTCTCCTCTACGAGCATATCTGGTACGTTTTCTACCTCTTCTTTTTTCATATTGTTTTTTACTTTCTCTTAATTTTTATATGTCAGTGCCTTTTGTTGGTCTATTGATATAAAATAAACCTATGTTTGTTTTGTTGTTACATGCAATTTTTTCGTTTTAATCTAGAAGCCGTTGACTCTCTGTTATTCTTTTTGTCTTCAAATTTTTTCCTGTAATGGGGTTGGTTCATTTCATTGATTTTTTTTTTGTTTTTTTTATATCCGTCCTCATGCCGTTTTTTATTTTTTTGTTGATATCTGATTTTGTTTGTTTCACCTACAATATTGGTTCATTTTAATGTTTCTTTTGTTGATTTTTTTCGTATCTGCCATCATGATGTTTTCTATTTATTTGGCTGATTTTTTATTTCTTTTTTATTTTCACCTACAATATTGTTGATTTAAGTCCAAATGAGCTTTTAACTACTTTCTTACAATTGTGATAATTTTTTAAAAATGGGTAGGAAAATCATATTTAATCACATAAGTATACCCGAAGTTTAATAATTTATTATTAATGATATTCATGTGAATTTTATAAATTTGTAAAATTCATTTTCTATTTAGTATGTACATGAACATTTTGTTGAAAATTTATATGTCAAGTTCTGAAATTTGTGACATTACTTTGCAAAAATTGTAAAGTAGTTTTATAATTTATAGGTTATGGCCTGTGGACCTCCTCCTGCTCAACAGGGTAATAGTCATGACTCACCACGTGACTCTACTGGTCGGGGATCTCGGCCAGACCAATTTTCTCAGCAGAATCATCCGTCGACTGTTGGGTCTCATCCTTCTGCTCGTAGAGGTAAGGGGGCATTCGGACAGTACATTTTTCCCAGGGATCCGGCTAGTGGAGGGGCGGGAGGCTACATTTACCCACAGGTTTCTACTTCATTCCGGCTTGGTGGACCGACGTATAGATTCCCCCAATTTGAATTTGGGGATTTTCCTGGACGATGGGCCCCTCGATTCCAAGATGGTGTTTCAGAGTCTGGTTCAGAGAATCAGCCAAAGGGTTCACACCATACAAGTGGTGACCACCATGAGCCGCCATTATCGGAACAGCAGCCTCTCACAGGAGGGACTGAGCGGATCCATATTGTTCCATCTGAGTAAGTAGTATAATTTTCTTAATAATAATTTATTTAGTACTTTATATAATCATTTTATAATTTATTACTAATGAAATTGTTGATTTTAATCAATGTAGTTTCTTGCGCAACAATCAAGTACGCAATAAAGTGCGCGAGATTTCCCATACACTTTTCAGAGGCGAGGTTAATGATTTCAAGGATCTTTTATCAAACAGGAGGGAAGAGTATTTAGTGCAGCTACAGGTATGACTATTTCATTTCGTTTAATACTTTTTCTTATGCCACAATTTTTGTTAAAGATATAAAAGTCTATTTGTGTTTTGCATGTTTTAGCAAATGCACCAGTGGGATTCTGAAGATGACTTAGCAGTGAAGAAAGCTTACTTTAAGCTCTTAGGCAGAGGTTACAAGAATAGGCTTCATAAGTTTCGGATGGATGCAATAAAAAAGGTGGGACATGATTTCTACCCTGTAGAAGATTACTCCCGTATCATTCCTTTTCGCCCACCTCAGATTGCTAGTGAGGACTGGCAACGGTTATGTAATCATTGGAACACCGCTGAGTGGAAGTGCAAAAGTAAGCTCGGGAAGAAGAATAAGGTAGGGAAGGACGCTCCACCAGGTGCAGTTGGTCCAAAGCATTCCTTCGGGCCTCAGACAAAGGAGATTCTTTATGATAAGATGGTATACCAATTTTACTATATTCAATTTCCAAATTATAATTTAAATATAATTGTTATATTTCACTTAACTACATTTTTTATAATAGGTTGCTGAGAATCAGGGGAATCCTATCAAATGGCATGAATTCTATGAGCGATCCACTACCAAAAAGGGAACAAATCAGAGGTTTTCGGATTCATAGAAACAGTTACAGGTACTAATTTATCACACTTTAAGGACTAAAGTGTTGAAAATTAAAAGTTAGGACATAGTTGAATAGGTTAGATAAGTTAGAAGGTAAAATGAAAATAAGGATCAAATTGAGGGCATGCTTGGTAAAAAAGTGAAACTCCTAGTGAATTTGAGATTATAATCAAAATTTAATGGCTTAATTGTGCAAATTGTAGTAGATTATAGTCCATAATGACATAAATTAAAAAATTGAGGGTATAATTGCAAGAGTGATAGATTTGGAATAATCCAACCTAATTTGTTCAACAAAACAAAATAAATTTAAAAAATGTTGCCATAATTTTCTAAATTCTAACTATAAAGGATGGATTAAACAAATTGTTTAATATAGGTATGTATAGAATAATATCTTGGTTCTTGATAATAAATGCAAATGTCCTTTAGGAGAGGTACCTGGTTGAGGTCTGCCGTCATCATGGGGATGATCCTAAGAACCATCCCCAATTTGATGTTGATGCATGGAGGGTTGCTACTGGTGCACCAAGAAGAGGAGAATGGATAGGTGTCCCGGAGTTTCTCATTGTTCCTGATAGATCTCGACATGCTCGATCAGAGGTATATATACTATGTTTACCATAATTTTACAATATAAATTGTCAAATCATACAAGTAAGTTGTTTATTTAATTTTGACAAATTTTGTCTAACAACATTGTAGGGTTTCTCGAATGATCGCTCAGAAGAGTTATCACAGCAATATCAAGAGCAATGTGCTACAAATGCCATGCTTATTTCAAAGATATCTCAATTACAGCAGGAGCTTACTCATACGCAGCATACTACTTATTTGGCTCAAAATGAGTATAACAAGACAGTGGGCATTCAGCAGTCAAAAATAGAGGACATGGAAAAAACAATGAAGCACTTTCAAGATCGTGCTGGACGTGACCTTCAGGCTGCCATGACTTCTGCTCTTGGAAGACTACAGTCAGTTAGCGGTCTCCCCATAGGAGTTGACCCGGCTTGGGTCGCTGGAGGATCCAGTGCTACATCGGCCTCCCATGTTGGTGATGATGATGCGGAGGAGGAGGAGATATCTGACGGAGAAGGTGATAGTTAGTATAGTTAGTATTTAGGGATAATTTGTTATATATGTAAGGATAATTTGTTATGTGGGATGTTTTGATAAAAAAATATTTTTGGATATATATATATTTATATTAAATTAATGATATTTATATTAATTAACTTGAAATCACAATATTTTTGTTTCATGTATTTTAATTATAATAGATGGATAATTAAATTATTAATTTTAATACAAAAAATTTATAATTGATAAAAATGAATTAATTAAAAAAGTATCAGCTTCACTGACCAATTAAATTGGTCACTAAATCAGTCACCTTCCTTGACCGATTAAATCGGTCATTAAATCAGTCACCCACTCTGACCGCTTGCTGACCATTTTTTCGGTCACTAAATTCTGTCGCCACGCGGTCACCAGCGCTAGTGACCAAAGTTTTACTGACCATTTGCTGACCGCATATTTCGGTCACCAAAAAGTGTTTTGGTGACCAATTACTGACCAATATACTGGTCAGTTTTCGCGATCTCTCTTGTAGTGCATGAAGCAAGCTAGAACAATTAGGTAATGCGTTTGACGTGACTTGAGAGTCTAAAGTAACACAAAAGGGCCTGGATGCAATTAATTAGAGAATCAGGACCGAAACGGAAACTTATTATAAGATGAGGATCTATTTTCTATTTAGTTTACACCCAACAAAATGATTCATCAATGTGTACGCTAACTGTATGACAAATTTCTTGTGAGAAAAGATTGAACCTGATGGCGAACGCGGCAAGGCCCAACCCGCAAGGCTCGTTCTACTACGGCACAATACCGATTGTTCGGACCATCCAATTGGCCAATTCGGTGGCAAAAGTAAACGGCCAGCTCCAGTACGCCGTGAACGGCGTCTCTTACGTAGACCTAGAAATGCCATTGAAGCTGGCTAACTGGTTCAACATCCCGGCGTATTCAACCTCAAATCGATCAAGGACACGCCCACACCAGGCGGCCCCGTCGTTCTGGGACTTTTGTCATCGGAACGGCACAGTACGATTTCATCGAGATTGTGTTCCAGAACAATGAGACGGCCCCCCAGTCCTGGCACCTGGATGGAACTAGCGTCTTCGTCGTCAGGTACTGCTCTGTTACAATAAGAAATCAGGATAGATCATCAATAACTGCGGCACAATTACTTAGACTTGCTATACTTTATTGGTCTGCACTTTGCAGCTATGGCCGTGGCCAGTGGACAGCTTCCATGAGGAAACGCTACAACTTGGCTGATGCAGTTTCCAGGGACACAGTTCAGGTACCAGCAAATTAATTTAGCCCATATAAAGTTTTTCATTTTTAACTTTTGAGAATTGAGTTTTGTATTGTTTTTTTTTTTTTTAACTATACAAGCAAATATAGATTTATATATATAAACTAGACAGAGTTTTCCTTAGGATAGTTCATTCCGTTTATTGGCTCAAAACTGAACTGAATTTTTTGGTTTATTTGGTTTTCGGCTTTTTATGATTAAAAACCGAATTAACTGAATTAAGCCTTTAAACTGAAGTAAAACCAAATTGAAATATTCGGTTCAATTCGGTTTGAAACCGAAATAACCCAAATAAAAGCACATCCAAAAATAGTGATGGACCTATAATATAGAGAAACATAGCTGGCTTAAAAAATTATTTAGCAAGAAGTTGTCATCTATTATGGGGTTTGTGATTTTCTCCCCCAGAGCAAACACAGCAACTTGATTTTTCCAACTCTTCTTCGTTCTTCCCTTAGATCTAACTTCCATGGCAAAAGCAAGGAAGATTAAAATTCTTAATCAAGTAGGAGCCATCCTTGCCGGTAGTGTCGGTGATTAGGGAAATCTTGTGGGTCGGGTGTGTCATTGTTGGTAGTGACGGAATGGAGTTCGGGTCATTGTTCCCGGTGGTGGCCATCGGCCCATCGGCCCATCGAAGAGAAAGGCTGAAAAGCGGAGGAGCATAGAGGGCAAGGGTGGAGGCAATTGGAGGGTGAAGGCGGAGGGCAGAGGTGAGTGCAGGCCAAGGGTGGAGGTAAAAGTGAGGCTAGAGGACGAAAACGGCTATTAGGCAGGTTGTGTTTTTTCTTGTGATGGCCAAACCCCAATAGAAGTCATCAATCTTTTATCTATCTTCCACTCAACCCCTTATCCTTTTAAACATGCCAACTGACCCACAAAATTCTTAAATATGACATGAAAAAATTTCGGTTTTTTCGGTCAACGAACTAACTGACACTTATAACCGAAACTGATATTCTTTCTATTCAGTTTTAACCGAAACCAAATTGAAAAACCGAATTCACTAAACTAAATTTTCTAATTATTTCAATTTTTCAGTTTTTTCGGTTTTAACCGAATAGTGATCGCCCCTAATTTTCCCCGATTCTTTGCTCTATATCAGTTTTTTACTTGAGTTTGACTTGAATTTATTTATATTATTGTTTGTTAATTTTTCTAAAAAGAATTATATTTAGAAACCACAAGGCTTATAATTTTTAAATAGGTAAAATAGGCAAATTTTCCATTAAACTATAGAGGGTAAAGTAATTTTGCCACTAAATTTTTTTACGGGCAAATTTGTTATTAACTTTTCATGGCAGGCAATTTTTGCCACTGGTTGTCAAATGGTAAGAATATTTTATTTGTTTAGAAAATATTCCAGGATACAACTCTTAAATTAGTCTCTAAAAGTTTTCCTCTTAATCACTAGCTACCCAAACATTTCACAATAATTAAAAAGTTAAAACCTTGTGTTTGACCACATACACCCATGCTGAGCCTTCTTGTTTTCACCTTCCTCATTGTCGCCAAGTAACCCTCTATTGCTACTGTCGTGGATCTTTCTATTATAGAATTGTGGCACTTGTAGATTTTGTCTCACTAGCATCAATCAAACCATGTTTGACTAGTGTTTGTTTTAATGAGCATTTCTGGAATCATTGCTGAGATGAATGGAAGAATTGAGGTAATGTTGGTAGTGGAAAGAGTTGAGGGTGGCAAAGGATACAGAGATTCACTAGAGCAAAGATAATGGTGAAAATGATACATTCAAAAACTTAAGGACTAGGGTGTTAGGTAATAGAAACTTGGAATTGAAACACGCATTTTTCTCATTTTCTCATGTTTGACACGTTAAATAATTTTAACGGCTGGTGGCAAATTTAATCATAACACAAAGCATTGATGGAAAATTTGCAGCTTTCTAAAAGATTAATGTAAAGCAGTCTACAAAAAAGGTTCATTGGCAAAATTACTCTACCCCATAGTTTAGGGGCAAATTCACCCCTTTTACCTTTTTAAATATATTTTTTTATGAAATAATAATATGAATAAAATTAAGTTAAACTTAAGTTAAAAAACTGAAATGCAACAAAGAATTTTTCATGGATAAAGTATTTTTTAGTCTTATTAACTACTCAACTACTATAAAAATGTATAAAGCAAAAAAATTTCTCTAATTATTAGCATTATTTTTATAAAATAAATATACTTACTTAACAATAATATTTCAAAAATCACATATTAAAAAAGTCAGTTAAGAACTTTCTTAAATGATGAACGTATAGGTATATCCTGGATCTTGGACGGCAATCTTAATTAGGGCTATAATTTTTGGGTTTAGGGTCAGCTTTGGGTTAGAACCCAAAATTTTGGGAATAGCTTTTCCATCCGAAATGCATGACACAACCCGATCCTATTTAATGGTCCAACCCGAACCGACCCTAACCCGAAAAAAATTGTGATGGGTCGGGTTCTGGAAATTGAACATGAATAGGAAAAAAATGCAATCCATTTACGCATTGTAGGATTCAAAAATGCGTTTCTTTTACCTAAAAGCACCGAGAGGTCAATCTCGGCAAATGCTGGCAGGAGAGGTTCGTGACTAAGAGCATGAGCGCCGAGAGGAGAGGTCGGGTGGTGGCGATAGTGTGACGGAGTCGGGGGCAACTCGGCTACGGTGCATGCGACGTTGTCAGGGCAACTAGGTGAAGAGTTGGCAAAACCTATAGTGTGTGTGTGTGCGCCAGCACGACCATCGGGATTCAAGAGTCGAGCGATGCAAATGCGAGAAAAGATGAGCACTTGAGCAACGGAGCTCTGCTGGCTACTACGTTTTCGGTGGTGACGCTGATGCGAACCTTGCATTAAGAGATTTGGGATTAGGACTTAGGGTTTAGAGTAGGAAGAGACTAGGGAATTATGGGTCCAAGGATAGCATGTGTGGGTTGGGCCTAATATTTTTAGGTTAGTTTCAGGTGGATTTAGGTTTAACCCGAACCAACCTGATTTTTTAATTTTAAAATGGGTCAGTTTCAGGTTGACCCGAATGGTACTTATTCTTCTTTTCAACCTAACCCTAACCCGCAAAATAAGGTTGGGTTTCGAGTTAGGGCTAAATCCTTTCACCCCTAATCTTAATATCATTGGACAACAAAGGCATATGGAACTTAAGGTCTCAAATATGGTTAAGGCGGTATTTAGGCCAACAATTGTATGTTAGAGTTTGGAACAATGAGCACAGTTTGTATACAGAAACTGACATCCCTCCCAATGTGCTTCTTTGTGGCAAGGTCCGTAACTTATAGGGTTAGCTGGATTAGCATCAATACCCTATGTGCTACTAATTTGCTTCTTTCATTGTGGTTGTGACTGGGTAGGGAAAAGAAATTGGGGAAACTGTATGTGTGGTGTTATAATGCTTTCTTGTTTTAACATATGCTTCTTCATTGTTTTTCAAATTTCATTAGGAAAAAATAAAATTCCTTCACATGTTGTAAGGATCTCCTTGTAATGATTCCAAGCGTTTAGGTACAGTACATTTGAGCACCATAAGGCCTTGTGCTTGAATGCTGCAAGCAAGCTACCAATTTCTTGATCTTTTTAAGTAGACTGAGTTCCTTGAAAGACTTAAAGCTTGGGATTTTTGTACTAGAGATAAGCTGGACTTCAGGTCCTAAGTTTTGAGTCTTAATCGCTTATTAGACCTTGAGTTCCGAGTTGAGGTTACAGGACCTATAAAAAACTCTCTAACACTTAAGCTAGGTATTCGAGCTAAGAACTGGATTAGTAAAAACATATATAAAATTGAACCAAATAGTGTTTATGTATTGTTCAATGCTTTTTAAGATGTTGGTATTTGTTTTGAGATCTTATGGCTATGAATTCGTTAGGTTAGTTTTGGAATTTGGGCTTGGTCGTTGGTCCTTGGTACTAGTTCATCAATTGTGCTCAAAATCCTTAAGATATGAACCATGAAGTTACCCTTATCTAATTTTGTGCTTAAAACTCTTCTCTAAGCTATTCTCATCTCATTGAATAATTGGAATGTATACAGGGATAATCTGAGGGCTCTACCTTTTTCTATGGCAGCCTTTATAGCTTGACATTTAACTTACAGACGTGAAACTTCTTCATATAGTTTAGGTGGCATCATTCTAAAGTATAGGCCAAAGGAATCTTAGTTAGAGTGCTTTTTGGGCAAAGGAATCATATCCCACACTAGATCTATACTATATCTAATGCATCTCAGCAAGGACCTGCATGCTTCCTCTTTTGTTAAGCACCTCTATAAGGGCTAAATACCCCCACTGATATAGTTTTCCTTTGATCAGGGTGAATCGAACCTCCTTATCATGACAAGTCATCCTGGACATTCTTCTGTCTCTATATATCGATGGCTAATCTTTCCCCATTTGTCTTCCGAATTATCTTTAGTCCTCAGGAAGCTAATGGGAAAGAATCTCTAGGGTTTCCTTGGGAGCCTTGATAACGTTTTACAAGGCATCTGCTTGTGCATTCTATACCCCTTTTAAACCTGTATAGTACAAAAATTTAACATTAGTTTATTTTTGATAGCCATATAGATACAGAGTACAAGGCCCTTGGTGCCACAAAGTCTGTTAGTCCATTAGACTATGACCTGGGAGTCATATGTGCCCAGGTCCTTAGCTATTACTTGGCGTGTCATGTGAAGTACATGGTCCATTTTTCTTTCAAGCCGACATGAAATGGGCTAGGCATTCTAAATATGACACCTCATGGATTCAACAGCTTCTGGACCTATGTGTGAACAAACTATTATCGCTCGATACGCATCACCCTTTGTTTCTACTTTACAAGTTAGGTGTATGGACTCACTCCTAACTTGTAGAATGTTGCCTTCAGGTTGATTCTTTTCATACCACTTGGAAACTACATAAAGATTTTTATTTTAGCTTGCAAGAAAGCCACAAGAAGTCCTTTTACCTAATCAAGGAAATTTTTTTCCACCAAAGTAGTTTTCCTATCGGCCATTTCCGTATTCTCTACCTCAGTTTCTAGGGCAAGGTTAGTAGCATTTTACCTGGCCTCTTCCTTGCTAGGATCTCCCTACCACTCTAGAGGGCAATCCTTCAATATCCTAACTAGTCAAGGGTCTTGGAGACTCACAACATACGGTTTTCAGGCTATTTTTTGCAATACATATTTCTTCATGTTTCTTCCTGGGCTTGTAAATATTAATGTTGGAAACTAGGAATATGTACAAATATGAAATAGTACTTAGGTAAGTTGGCCTAGCAAGGCATTTTAAGGGGAAGAAATGTCCAGCACCTGGAATTCTATGGTTTGGGAGTGACGTACTTCTTCCCTGATCTACAAGAGGATTTTCATCAACATTTGGGGTAAACTAATCGTTAACAAAGTTGGAACTTCATCCTTTCCAACTCTAAAGGTGGATCTTTGTGCTAGTAGAAAGGAGGACCTCTGAATATTTAAGGGCTTGCCTCTATCAATATAAAATCCTCTTTAGATTGTAATTTGCTATCATGGTTGTGATTAGTAAAGGGTCATATGTAAGACCAGGATGCGGGGCTGTGCCTAGAGTCCATCTTTTCAATGTCAACAATCTCACGCTCTTTCTACTTCTTACTGAAAGAACTTTCTTTCACCGTAATCATTTTGATGACCTGGCTGGTGAGTTATAATCGTGGTCCCATATGCTAGGGATCTTCCTCTGCAACTTTCATTGCCCCTCTAATTTCTTCTATGATCTTCTAGCTAGGGTTCGTATGCTTGTCACCCTAGACAAACTCTTTAAATTTGCCCTCTTACGTCAATTCCTCCAGGAATGCCTTGAGTTCCCAATAGGTTTCTATGAAATGCTCATAGTCCCTGTGATACATGCTACTTGGTCACCATATTCCTGCTTTGAATGGTGTAAAGTGTGTCTTGCCTAGTGTGTTTAAGTGGCATATGGACAAGGATTAATGGCTTGTTCTTCACATTGGCCCTCTACTACTTTCTTGGTTAGACCTTCCCTAACCCTTTTCTTTGTCATGATGACTAGCATCCTCTATCTAGGTGTAGCGATATGCCTGACTGTAGAACTCTTCTACATTCTAGGCACGATTTTCCTAGATGGATCAGGAAAATGGCTACTTTGGGAAGACTCCCCTGGTCAAGGCTAGCAACTTGACATTTGGGTAGAGGTTAAGGATCTAAAGGGCCTCTAAGTTGAATCTCCATAAATAGTCCCAGATTGGCTCCTCCTCTTCCTATTTGGCATCCAAAAGATGGTTGATCATCTTCTTGGACTGGTGACTTCCCATGAATTGCCACAAAACTCCTATAATAATGCATTGAATGAAGAAAATCTTTATATCTTCAGCATGTTGAACCATATAGATACTGCTCCAAAAAGCATGAAAGGTCTTGCACATGATGGCATCGCTGACCTACTCCAGGTTCATCATGATATACCCCTGTAGATGGTTGACTAAGTCCATCAACCCGTCATATAAGTCCATAATTGGCATCTAGAAGCCCTGTGGAGCTGGTACATTTCGGATCTCCTCCATGAAAGGCTAGAGGTGCATGTAACCAGAATTATGTAGTGGCTCATTCAAGGTCTTGCCCTCTTCTTTTGAGCACCTTTCCCCCAACCTTTCATCCATCTCATCCCATCATTGGAGAATAGTAATAATGTTATTGACCTCTGGCTCTTCTTGGATTTTCCTCCTCTATAGACCTTTTGGCAGGTCTACTACTCGTCTAGGTACAAAGACTTGCTTGGTCGTATCTCTATGGTAGCTCCCTATCTCTTCCTATGGTATCCAAAGTAGAGCTCTTCGAATTTCCTTCCATAGTTTTTTCCACATATCTTTGACCAAGGTATGTGTTAAAGCATTAGACTACTTATCTACCATGGTTGCAGGAGCCTTCCTTCATGCTAGATCACATGACAAAGGTTGTAAGTCTTTTGCTTGACCCCCAAATATACGATTGGGGTACTCAAAATTGGCTGGGGTATTCTTCCTAGCCTTACAAAGGCATAGGCTCTAGCCTACTCCCAAGCTCATTGTTCAAGCACAATCACCTGTTCTCAACCATGATTGATGCTCCCAAAAGTGATGCCAAGTTGATATCCGAAGTTCCTTATAAGACGGTTAAGACCCTTAGAAATGGTTGCATCTGAAACTAAAGATAATGTTAGGGGCCTCAGAGTTATGTTTCTAAGGAAGAGCCTCCAATGCTTAAGTTAGTAAAGGCTTGAAAAGAACGCATAGCTTAGTGAAACTTGTAGTTTAATTGGTAGAATGTACCTTCTAATGCTGTCAAAGGAACTTAATATAGACCTGGGAAACATAGTGGTCATGGGAGAAAAATTTGCTCATTGAAGCCTTGGGCATTTTTCAATTAAAATCTTGAGTTGAGCCTCCCTAACAATGAATTCGTTAGTCCTTAGCCAATGAGCGATACTCTGATGGGCTCCTCTATGCTTGGCCCATGAATAAGTCTCCAATGAGCCTCCCAAGTAACAAGCCAACGCCCATTAAGATATCACTTGGTTTGAGCATGCCCTTGTGCATGTATACTTCAATACTGGTGTACCTAGTATATGAGTTCTTTAGTCCATTTATGCTTTAATACTCAAGAATCTGATATTCATATTTAAGGTATGCAACTAAGCTCCCAATGGTGCTCTAGTCCCTAAGCACTTAGCCTGATAGTGCTTTAGTGCTCAAGTTCTTTATAACTCATGATTCCTTTAGTGTAGGAACTCTTAGCGCATGATCTATTCAACACGCCAGCTCTGAACTCATGTGCACCTTGCACTTTTAGTACTAGGCGTTTTTAGGTCTTTTAACTTTAATTTGCTTTTATTATTACCGTAGATAGAAAAATAAGTTTCATATGTAGGATCAATTGGATTAAGAAACCTAATCAAACTATTAGTACAACTTAGCTAAGCTAGTGGCTGGTTAAGATCCATCTCCATGTCAATCATGGTCAATAGAATCATAGAATTACATCACAGAAATATGTAAAGACAGAAAGAAGAACTACGACACCCAAGGATTATATGCCAGGGAAAGGTCTTTGATGTTCATGTCAGTATTTTCAAGTGAAACAAATGACAAGGGGAAGTGAGAACTTTAGAGCATGTTTGCAAGATACCTGGGAACATTTTTTTATTAGGGCTCTGTTACTTGATCTTTTGGGTTCAACAACTATGAAGGAATATTTATTCTCATCACTACTCTACAATTATTTCTCTATTTTCTTCTTACCTTTCGTTGAAGTGCATGTTACTCCTAGAGGGGTACCTTAACACTCAAACAATTTGGACATTAGTGACGGTGACTATTTTGACTTAGCCTTGGATTCACCTAACGTTCTCTTAAGTCAAGAGTCAATATTAGTCCTTTTCAATATTAGATACCCCTTTATCCTCAATATAAACATTTAAAGTACTTCTAGCACAAGAGAAGTAATTCATAGAACAAATCAACATGATCAAACCCTGTCAGCATCCTGTTCATCACCTAATGAGGAAAATGAGTAACAAAATGACATAGAGCATAAAAATTCACTTCTCAACTTGATGCTTAAGAGCTTTTGAGAACATAGAAAAATTAACTATTTAGACCTAGAGACATGTTGAATTAACTTTGCTTAATGAAAGCATTGAACACATAAGAACAGTAACAAAAATGTGTCTTCAATCTTTAGAGAGGTAGCTGGAGGACTTAGCAGTTTTTTGTTTAATTCTCAAATGAAGCAAAGGTCTAGCTATAAAAATGCTAATATGACTGAACATAGTAATATCCCAGCAATAAACATTATTCGACCACATAAGTCAACAATCAAGAATTAATTACACTAAGGAACAAATGGTGTGAACCAAAAACAGAAAGCCATAAAGAGAACCCAAAATTTATAGATGCATCTACGAAGAAGTTTCCAAGGCACAAAATAACAAAAAAAAATTGATTTCTTGCAAAATTTGGTGGTCAATCACCATGCATTTTGAAAAGCTTAGGATAAAAATATCAGCCAAATAAACCCCCTACTTTAGTTATAGTCACTAGGCTTCATCCATCTCTCCATAAGATCATACTTCCATATATACTGTGGCTACCTTCATAACTAAATATAGTGAAGAAAGAAGGAAGTCATACCTTAGTCAATGACCTGCAAAGATAGCAACCACAAAACTTGCAGCTAAAACTTTCTCAAAGAATCTTCTAATGGCCACAATTATGCTTGCTCCACCCATGCTGTAGGCCACTAAAATCAACCTCTAGTCAAGAAGCAAAAATGCCATCAATTCCATTTGTTGCTCAAGTGGTCCCAAATTCAATGAAGCTCCAGCTTGTTGCTTCAAGAAAGAGAATACTATTACGTAGTGCATTTCAACTACTAGTTTCCTTTAACTTCAAAAGTTAAAGAGCATCTCATATCTTACTCCATCATAGTTTCTATTCCCATGTCTTGTAACTCTCAATCCATCGACAAGACCATAACAAATTTCTATTAGATCATGAGGTTATGAGACCCATTGCATGGTTTAAGCTACCATTCAAGGCTTTTTGGCTAGGTTTTAGGACCAATAGTATGGTTAAGAAGAGAAGTAACAAGATAAGAAAGCACAATATGTTATGCATCAAGAGCTTCAAATCTATTTAAATCTTTAGCATGCCAGGTGAATCAAATTGAGATAACATGAGACAAAGATCCCAGTTTATGCCATAGCCGATCCAAACACTCCTTAATAATAAAAGTAAAATCATTTGTTAACAAACAAGCTAATGTAAGATTGAAGCCCTCAAACTTTAGCAATGCAGTCCAGTTGCCCCTGGAACTTGACTCGGATACCAGTAGCGTCAAACTTTTAAACTTAGATCATTTAAGTCTAACAGCTAACAAAAGTGGCCATCTGATTACATGTGACTCTAATGTCATTAATCGTTTGCTGAGTGGATAAATTTAATCCCTAAAGTCTTCTAATTAGATGTCGCCCCAACCTAGAAATGTTCATGCCGAAAGAAGAAGGTAATTCAGGACAGAACCCTTCTTGGAAGAGAGTCTAGGATCCCTGAAATTGGAGTTAGATATTTATAACTTCTTGAGTTTTTGGGCTGAGGGAAGATGTCGAGTGCGTCGAGTGGTTCAAGGTTAAACGGTAGTGGGAATTTCAGAAGTAAAGAATTGGTTACTCAGCAATGTCGATGCAAGTGGCCATTCATCAAAGAAAGGGCATGGATGAAGCCAGAGAATGCTAGAAGAAGGTATCTCAGGTGTCAGATGGATTAAGTCTCGGGTTGATTAAGATTTTGATAAGGTAGTTTGAGTTCATACTGATATGATAGTTTCCATGTAGTTTTCGTTGTTTGATTTTAAATGAATGGACATAGGTGTTGGGCTTTTTAAATGGATTGATCAACAATTTGATAGGCCTGCAAGGAAGGCTATATAGGAGCTGTTGGTATGAGTTGGAAAGGTAGAGCATGAGACTAAAAATTTTAGGAGAAAATTGGCTAGCACGGAATATGCTTCAACAAGCTATGGGTGTCTGTGTTGTTGTGAAGTTCGAATCATTAACCTGTGTAAGGGGGTTCAACAGCTAATTGAAACCATAAAGATGGAAAGGGCTAAAAAAAAGAGTGTGGCTTATGGGTTTAAATTGATATTGGGAGTTACTTTTGCATTGTTTTGGTGAGCACCTGTGAAACTGGGAATGGTCTGTTGATGTTGAATGGCTAGCTTGTTGGTGGATGGCTCTTGCTTGTAACTAAGGATTAGCCAGAACGTTTACTTTTGTTTTTTTTTAGTTTGGCTTAGAATTTGCAGCTGCAATTTTTTAGTTTTGCTTAAAAACTACAACTGGTTACAAACTAGAGAATTGAATGTTTTGTGATTTTGCAAAGACAATGGATGTTCTGCCTTGGTTTGTATTTGTTAAAGAAATAATGAAATGATGTATTGTTTGTATTTCAAGTGTCCATATTCAGTGCAAATAGAGCATGAATTATCAAAGGCAACCATTACAGCTATTAGTACACATGAATCTAGTAGCATTTAATGTGATTTTGCACAATCAGCTGTAGACGAGTAGAGTGTTCTTATAGACTAACTTCTACATGATCAACAAAATACCACTACAACTTGCCTATCTATATGGTTTGTGCCTACATTACAAAAGTGATTCTTCTTCTTCCAACAAAGCTTTTTCCAAACACAAGTATGTAGCTATCTTCACAAAGTGCTTGGAAATTCCATTTCTATTGGAAGTCTAGGTTGCATTGAAATTCAATGGAACACCACATGGAAATTCACAAGATTAGTCAAAAGAAATAGAAAAAAATAAGTAATATAATTTACATCCACAGCAATAGATTGCTTCATCTATATGTACATAAATTAATGAAAATTATTCAAGAGAAAATCCTCTATCACCAAGGTTATAAGTAACAAAGCTTAATAGGACTACTTACATGAAATGTTGGATGGTTCAATGGTGAAGTTGCAACTCCTTTACTAGTTCTTGAATTGTGTCCATCTCCCTTCCATTTTCCACAAGTCACTACTCTCTCTCCTTTTGAGGTTTGTGTTTGTTTTTCTTTGGCTCTTTTTTGGATTTCTTCCTATTCTTCTGTGGCCTACCTGTAGGGTTTTAGGAGCTAAACAAATGCAGCAAAAACTAACCAAAACTGTTCAGAATCCAAGTAAAATGGAGTAAATCAGGTGTTTGAAATTTTTATACCTAGTACGCTAAGATCTTTCACCCAACTGTTGAGTCAAATCACAAACTTGAACAATTGACGTGTTCAAGCTCTTTACAGTATCTACATGAACCACTCGAATCACCACACATCCACCACGTTTTGGCAGCTACGTTTCTTTTGCACCCATAGTAGCTTGCGTCCTCCAAGGAAAGGCAAGAGGAAAGTGTGGTTGGAGCATTTCAGAACCCTTCTGATTTTTTCCTTTGGGCGGCTAAGGGTGAGGCTATGAAAATTTTCACTATATGATGCATATATAATGAGGCTTAACTCTCAAGCCTAATAGGTTTCATAACCCTCATTGAATTAGGCTAATTTCGGGCTTCATAATGGTTCAACCTTTAGGGTAATTATTAATCCAAAATTATCATGAAATCAAAACCCAAACAATTTGGCTCATTCACTCAAATAATTTAATTGGCTCTACGTGTGTGACCCAATAGGCTCCTATCACATTAGCAATGACCATAAATCATATTTATGATCATAAACAATGAGCAGTATCTAACAACACATCATTGCTACCCAAGTGACAAGATAGTCGGTGATTTGACTAAATTTCTATGATCATTATTTGTATATGTCATTGTCCCTTTGTTCAATATATCAAAATCGAGCATGAGACATGGAATGTGTCACTCTCGTATAGCCCAATATAAGGTTTCTTGATTACCGAGTAAACTAACTAAAACTGAAGACATTGATATCTCATACCAACTCATCTGAGCATGGTTATGCATTTCCTCAGTCTCACTCAATCAAGGGGCCCAAAAATATCACTCCTGTTACATAAGAAGGAATAATCCCATCTTGATCATACAAAACCTTCCACATGATATGTGACATACCCAAAGACCACCTTCATGTTCACTCAGTTATGAGCAACAAAGGGAAGTATCAAAATATTTGACTCACATATAGGGAACCTTAATGACCTTAGATCAAAGGACTACATATACAATAATCACTATGAGAATCACTTATGAAACTCGTATAACGATCCATGTAGCATTCTCATGGTGGGTCGGTCCAGTACACAAGTTCTCCAACTTGTACCCATATGTAGACTATATATCTCATATTAGTCTCCATACATGCTTGTCTTTATATATTATTGCAAACCACTCCACAATAATACTAGACCAGGGACATGTAAGAATACTATTATTCTAGGTTTATAATTATGTTTGATTATGTCACATAGAAACCAAACAACAAACACAATTACTGGATTAATGCCTCAATAAAATATCATGACTCAATGTGCAAAATAAAATCATCTTATGATTGACTTTTAGGCACAACACTAACACTACCAACCATAGACCTATGTAGTGGAGGCTTAATAGGGCCAACCCTACTGTCCTCCCACATTTATTCACCAGCCATAACGCCAATTAAGTGTGCACATGCTTTGACAAACATATCCTCACTATACTAGTGTGCTAAGTATTTCTTTGGTTTTTCTTGCAGTGAAGTAATCACACAACATCCATGTGCACATGGTATTCCATTCAATTGCCAACCTCTACAATCACAACATTTGACACGCATATGTACAGAATAATTTTCCCTACCATGACTGACTTCATAAGAATCATTCCCATTACCATTCACACTCCATCTATAACTCTCATTTATATTTTTTTTAAGGCTTTTCCAATATTTTCTTTCCAAAATAGGCCTTCCAACCCATAACAAACCTTCTCGCATCAACTTGTATTTTGATAACAAATATGGGAATATCCTCTAGCATTGATATAATTGGTTTGTTCCTAGCTCAAACCAAAACAAAATTGAACCCTTCATAACAATTATTCTCAACAGATCACTTTTAGAGGTTGTAGAGAAGTATGCCTTACACTAGTTGGTCAGATTAACTCTAGTGGCAGCATTTACAGCTCCTTCTTTCAGCTTTTCAAGCTCTTCCAAATTTCTCTTAAAGGCTGGTTCATTTGTGGATTTTGCACAAGCATAGAAAGCTTTTTTTAGTTGCTCCACCCCGGTGGTTATGGTACCAATTCGTGTAGATATACATAGCACAAAACCTATGCTTAATTGCTAGAAACATTTGTGCAACAATATTAATTAAACCCTACAAATAAATAAGACATATTTTACAAAGAACACTTGCTTGATAATCTATAAACAACATATTTTATAAAGAACAATTACTTTTTGCTGGTCTGACATAAAAGTGAAGCCTTCACCATCTTTAATTTGTAGATCAATCTTCAGTAACAGAAGAAACCATGTCCAAGAACTAGTATTCTCAACCTTAACTATTGCCCAAGCCACTGCGTACATCTGATTGTTTCCATCCTTCCCCACAGCTGTCAAGAGTTGGCCCTTTATAACTCATTTAAAAAAAAAAAACAGCCATTGATTCCCAAATATGGCCTGCACCTTCAAGAAATCCACTTTTTAATGCATCAAAACACACATAAAATCATTTAAAGTACAGTTGACATTCTGGATTAGGTGGATAAACTTCAAGAGACACTGAACTGTCCGGGTTTGCAACCCTTAAGGCTTGTGCATAATCTCCAAGCCTAGCATATTCCTCCATTAGATATCTCTCAAGCTCTTTCACAATCTTCAACTTCAATCTTTTACACTGGTTGGAAGACAACTCAAGCTCCATCTGTTCTGCTATGGTTGATTGAATGTAACTTGCTTAGATGCCTAGATGTGCAGCTATTAATTCCCTGAAATATTCACCCATCAAAACCAATGTTGCCCTTGAATTTTTATTCAATTTGTTACATTCATAAGTATTGTTAAACATCTTCACTTAGAAATATTCCTTTTTATTGTCATACGAGGCAAATATTCTCCAAGGACAACCTTCTATTTTGCAATGTGCCCACACCCTTGTAGCCTCATTCTTCATATACTTAAAATCTTGCCTATTTTGAATGGAAATTTTCACAAGAGCTCTTCTAAATTGCATATGATCTCTAAATTTCATACAAAGTGAAATTATACATATCATTGTATTCTCATCATACTTTGGCCATGTAGGCTTGTGTTTCACATAACACTTCTCCCCATTTTCATTATTCGAATCCATACAATAACTTTTTCATCCGAGTCCTTAAAGAAATCAGGCAACTCAACTGTTGATTGATTTTGTTCTTCAGCTTTATCACTTTGCAGCTTGGCTACTTCAAGGTTATGCAAGGCTTTACCACACAATCCTACATAAACAAGCTTGAAATGCTTTTTCATCTTGCTGGTTGCCTCAGTAAGCTCCTTACCTTCATCTAATTGTAGTGCAAGCTTGAGTCTCCTCGCTTTCTTTTCACACTCGACATCAAGATCAGCACCATCATCACTCTCACTACTTTCTCCCTCTGGGTTTTAATCGTTATCCTCATCATTATGTTCAACGTATATCTCAATGTTCCCATATTTCACTACATGCTTGAATCATCATGTATGACATGTAAGTCACGATTTAGACATGTTTTAGGTTCCTTATAATAAATTCTCTTGATGTCCACAACCTTAACACCCAAGTCCTTTAAATCATCTAACGAGCACTAATACAATATCATGTCATCCTTATATTGCTTAAAACATGTTTTATAATCTAGGATGTCCTCCTTCATACTTACCACCATAATAAATGATCACATTAAATACACCCATTCTGAATTTATTACTCTAAAATAACCAAATTGGGTACCTTTAATTCTTACTAAGAACTCCCACAACACCAGCTCAATTATGAATACTCATCTGATAGCTGCCCTTCTTTGTCCCCCACAGATTTTGATTCCACTTTTTGCAGTCTCCTGTTTTCCTTTTTTCACTTTTATTGCTTCCTTTGATCAAACAAAAAATTGATATTTTTAAACAATAACTAAGGCACTAATTGTGTCTCATTTCCTTCCCAATCAAATAAAATACCCTTAATATCCCCCCTTCTAGCAACTCTTAACAGAAAGCCAACCATTTCAGTTTTTATTTAAACCAAAACCAACACAGTTTCACTCACATATGATCATGTGGCCACTTCCGTTAACTGCTGGACTTAATTGATCCAATTTCAAAAGTTCGAGGGCTGCTGCTATCCGAGTCAAAGTTCCAGGGCTGACTCAAATGAGTTGCTAAAGTTTGAGGGTTTCTGCCATACTTTAGTCTTTATAAATGTTCCCTACATATGTTTTGGGATTCTTGTCGCATCCATAATGCCATTGGAGGGCTATCATAAAGCAATTAGGGTTAAACAGAGAAGAGCCAGAGCAATTTCATGTCTTGTTACTAATGCAAAAAAAAAAAATCTTAAGCCCTAGAGCTTGCAAGAAGAAACCTTGGATCAGGGTGCTCTTTTACTCCACTTTAACAATGTGTTAAATCATGGTTGTTTTAGAGTCGATGATAACCTTAGAGTCATTAACCTAGGTTTAACTTTATGGATGAGTGAGGTCAGACCAAAGATCCACTAGAGTGAAGTAACATCATGGGCCCACTTTGTTATGAAAAAAAATAAAATAGAAAAAAATAACTTGCATTGAGTAACAATAAGGGAAGTTATGGGTTAGGGGCAATTATGGAGTGGCAACTATTGTAATATAAATTGAATGAAAAAGGAGAAAAAAGTGGCTAATTTTTCAAGAAAAAAAAGGTGAGTTTCTTGTTGATACACTATGGAAGCATGAAAGATAAACTTGTTCGTAAACAAGAAAGATGGGGTTCAAGAAATGAATTAATCATTCTTGGAAGGAAAAAAAAAAAGGAAAAGTAAAGCCCTGGGATAGAGAAACTTCTCAAAATATTATTGCTAAAATTCAATTTGTGAAATATTGAAACGTGTTATGAACATAAAAAGGTTTTACAAAAATAGTAGCTACTCGTTGAAGAAAAAGGGGCTAGCTTACCTACCTTTCTTCTTCATCTGATGTTGAACAAAACCAAATGTCTTTCTGAGATAACAAAATTCATAGGCTCTAAGGTGATGTAGCTCAAAAAATCACATAGCCAAGCCTTAAGCCATATGCCCAAGCAAACAAACTTCATTAAAGGAGCACCAGGCAACCAAGTTATTCAAATATTTTTAAGGCTAGCAACTTAACATCTGGGTAACAATCAGGGATTTAGAAGGCCTCTAAGTTGAATCTAAAAAAAAAAAAACAATAGCAGATGGGCTCCTCCTCTTCCTATCTGACATCCAAAAGTTGGTTGATGGTATTCTTGGACAGGCAACTTCCCATGAGCTGTCACAAAAACTCCTATAATAACTCATTAAAGGAGTCAAATCTTTTTGTCTTTAGCATGCTGAATGACATAGATGCTGCTCCAAAAAGCATGAAGGGCCTTGCACACAACGGCATCACTGACCCCATCCATGTTCATCATTATGATATACCTTTATAGGTGGTTGACTGAGAGCCCGTCAATTGGGTCCATGATTGGCATCCAAAAGCCCTAAGCAGTTGATACATTTCAAGTGTCCTCCATGATGGGTTAGAGGTCGATGTAACTAGAATCTAATGGTGGCTCATTCAAGGTCTTGCCTTTTTTCCCTTTGAGAGCTCATCCTTCAACTTTTATTCCATCCCGTCCAAATGTTGGAAAATAGTATTAATGTTACTGACCCCCAAATCCTCCTAGATTTTGCTCCTCCACAAACCATTTGGTAGGTCTTCTACTCATCTAGGTAGAAAGAATCACCTAGTCATATCTCCATAGTGGCTCTCTACCTTTTCCTGTTCTTTGAATTTCTTTCAATAGTTGTTTCCACATATCTTCTAGCAAGGTATGTTTTAGAGCATTGAATTGTTTATTTGCCATGGTTGCAAGAGCCTTCCTTCATACCAAATCACATGACAAAGGTGGTAAGTCTTTTTCTTTTCCCACTGATCAATGGTTAAAGTGTTCAAAATCGGCAGGGTTCCTACCCACGCAAGGCATGGGCTCTAGCCTCCTTCCAACCTCATTGTTCAGGCACAATCTCAACTATGATTAATGTTCTTAAAGACAATACTAAGATGATATCTGAAGTACCTAGTGGGATACTCGAGAACCTTAGAGATGATTACATCTGAAACTAAAAATAATGTAAGGGGCATCAAAGTTATGTTTGTGAGGAAGACCCTCTGATGCTTAAGTTAACAGAAGCTTGAGAAAGTATATAGGTTATTGAAATCTGTAATTCAGTAGGTAGAACGTACCTCATAGTGCTGTCAAATGAACATGATATAAGCCTAGGAAATGTGGTGGTTGTGGGAGGAAACTCCCTTCATTGCATGATTGTCCTTGTGATTTTGGGGAATTCCCCCTTAATCTTAAGCTGAGCCTCCCTAACAATGAACGTGTTAGCCTTAAGCCAATGAGCAATACTCCGATGGGCTCCTCTATGCTTTGCCCATGAGTAAGTCTTCAATGAGCCTCCCAAATAATGGGCCAAAGCCCACTAAGGTATCCCCTTAACTTGTGCATGCCTCTGTGCATGTATACTTTAGTACTGGTGTTCTTAGTTTATGAGTTCTTCAATCCAAGTATGCTTCAATACTCAAGAATCTAATATTCATAATTTAATATATGCACATAAGTCCTAATGGTGCTCTAGTCTTCAAGCTTTTTAGCCTGATAGTGCTTAAGTGCTCAAGCTTTTTAGCTCATGATTCCTTTAGTACAGGAGCTCTTAACTCATGTGGTCCTTGTAGTTTAAGCACTAGGAGCCTTTTAGGTCTTTTAAATTAAACTTATTTTCATCATTGCCACACATGGAAGAAAGAGTTTTACATGTGAGATCAATTGGATTAAGAAACTGAATCAAACTATTAATACTTGTTGGTTAGGATCCATCTTCATGTTGTTTGTAGTCAGTGGAATCATGAAAGAACACTGTCAAAATATTGAAAGATAGAGAGAAGAACTGTGACACCCAAGTCTTATATTCTGAAGAAAATTCTTTGATGTTCAAGTCAGTATTTTCAAGTAAAACAAAGGGGGAGGAGAAGTGAGAATTTTAGAGTATGTTTCCAAGATACCTGGGAACTTCTTTTTATTAGGGCTTAGTTACCTATTCTTTTAAGTTCAGCAACTATTAGGGAATATCCATTCTCATCACTACTCTGCAACTATTTCTCTATTTTATTCTCACTTTCCTTGGGAGCATGTTACTCCTAGATGGCTACCTCAACACCCAGACAATTTGGACATTAGTGATGGGGACTATTCTAACCTAACATTGGATCGTAGTCTGCAACTTTCTCTTGAGTCAAGAGTCAATATAGTCCTTTTCAATATATGGTACCCATCTGTCCCACCAATGTTACTCTATTTGGTTTGGTGCAGAGATTAAGAAAGTGGGAAAAAATTTACTTATTATTTCTACTTTACTCATAACTTTTTGCACATAAATTAAGAAAGTTGAAAAATGGATATTAAAATGATAGTTTGAAAGATAATATGATAAAATAAGTTACTAGACATGGAAATATTGAGATTGAAACGGCCCAAAAAAAAATTGGAGTAAGACAAAAGGAGTACTTTTTAACTTTGACACAATTTGAGCAACTAGTTTGCACTTGGATTGTAAAACTTTGATTTTAATATGCCATTTCATATTCTACAAAATAGGTCCCAAACTCTCTTCGCACTCTAGGTTGGAAGATGAGCCTCTGAATAAGTAAAATGGGACTGTGATGAACTATTAAAGAATTGACCTAATTAATATTAGAATACATTTTTTATGACTAGCTTCTCAAGCCTATATTTTGTTATGAAAGCAGGGCTTCGGTGCTGCCAAAAGCTTGAATGATCTTTAATTCATAACGGAGTAAAACAAAGACTGTTCCATATTGAAGAGAATGGTAACTAGAAATAGAAAGATGGGACAAAAGTTCAATGATACACCTTAAAAAGAGTGGTGATTAGAAGACTGCTCATGGCCTTGTAATCACAAGAAGTTCACAAGTGAAGATTTCAACTGTGAGCACAAATAGGGACAATATTTGGCTCCTTGTCATGGTAGATTCACTTATGAGGTCTAATGAATAGCCGGTGCTTTATTCGAGAAACTCAAATCCGTCTGGCAAATAATTTGACCTATCAAACAAGGAATGTTTCACTGCGATCTCCCTTGAGCTATAACTCCTATATGGCTTAGAAAAGAGAAATACTAAGCCCACAGTCCATTTCTTTCCTAGCCCTCCAAAGAGACAAGGCCTCGGAGTTTCATGTTTGGCTGGAACTCAGATTCATTAACTGTGAGCTTATCATGGTCCCCTAGGAAACATAGTGCTAGAGTTGAGCTTGACCTTAGTAGTTCCATTGATCATTCACCTCATCTTCAATGATTTCATTTTGATCACAAATGATAATGCACTTGACAAATCAATCCGACGTCTCCTTCGGGAGCAAGTCAAGTCTGCAGCTGTGTAAGTAACTAAGGGTCAGTGTTGTGAGCATCAAATCCTGTTCATCTCAATTGACATACACAATGTGCACCATCTCTAGACACTTAAAAATCAAACTTGCTATGACCTGTTAACATTTGATGAAAAATTAGTACAACTGAATAGTAACAACACTGTGTCTTCAACCTTTAAACAGGTAGCTTGAGGACTTAGCAGTTTTCTGTTTAATTCTCAAAAGAATCAGAGGTATGGCTACAAAAATGCACATGTGATTGAATATGGCAATATCTTGGCAGCAAACATTCTTTGAGCACGCAAGTCAACAGTCAAGAATTAATTAGGCTAGGGAAAAAATGGTGTGAACCAAAAACAAAATGCTAGAAAGAGAACTCAAAATTTGTAGATGCATCTACAAAGAAGTTTCCAAGCAACAAAATAAAAAACAAAAATCTAATTTCCAGCAAAATCTAACAGTTAATCACCATGCATTTTGAAAAGCTTGGGATAAAAATATCAACCAGATAAACCCCTACTTTAGCTATACTCGCTAGGCTTCATCCATCTCCCCATAAGATCATACTTCCACATACATTGTGGCTACCTTTATTACTAAATAGTGAAGAAAGAAGCAAGGCATACCTTAGTCCAAGACCTGCCAAGATAGCAATGACAAAAATTGCAACTAAAACTTCCTCAGAGAATCTTTTCAATGGCTGCAAAGATGCCTACTCTAACCATGTTATAGACCACCAAAATCAACCTCCAGTTAAGATGGAAAATTTCCATGAATTCCATTTGTTGCTCAAGTGGTCCCAATTTCAGTAATGCTCCTGTATTTTGCTTCAAGAAAGAGAATACTACTACTTGGTGCATTTTAGCTGCAAGTTTCCTTTGATGTCAGAATGTTAAAGAGCATTTCATATCTTACTTTGCCTTAGTTTTTGTTGCCATGCCCCATAACTCTCAATCCATGAACAGGACCATAACAAATTTATATTCGATCATAAGGTTTTGAGACCCATTGCATGGTTTAGCAACCATTCAAGGCTTTTCTAGCTAGGTTTCAGGACTAAGAGCATGCTCAAGAAGAGAAGTAATAAGACAGGAAAGCAAAATATGTCAGGCATCAAGTGCTTCAAAATCTATTTAAATCTTTAGCATGCCAAGTGAATAAAATCAAGAGAAAGTTAGCCAATGATCCTAGTCATGCAAGTTCAATCCAAACATTCCTTACCAAATAAAGTAAGATCATTTGTTAATAAATATTCCTTGCACATATTTTGGGATTCTTGCCGCTCCCATAATGCCATTGGAAGGCTATTATAAATTAGTTGGGGCTGAAGAGTTAAGGGCTAGAGCAATTTCATGTCATGTCGCTGATGCAAAAAAAAAAATCTTAAGCCCTCAAGCTTGCAAAAAAAAACCATGGATCAAGGTGCTCTTTACTCCACTTTGACAACGTGTTAAATCATGGTTCTTTTAGAGCTAATGATAACCTTGAAGTCGATGACCTAGGTTTAGCTCTATGAATGAGTGATATCAAAGCAAACATCCACTACAGTGATCTAACATTGTGGGCCCACCTTTTTAGGAAATAAAATAAAATAGAAAAAGAAAAAAGAAACAACTTGCATTGAGTAACAGTTGGGGAAGTTATGGGTTAGGAGGCTAATTTTCCAAGAAAAGAAATGGTGAGTTTCTTGTTGATACACTATGGAAACATGAAAGATAAACTAGTACGTAAACAAGAAAGCTAGGGTTCAAGAAACACATTAATCACTTTTGGAGGGGAAAAAAAAAATCAACGCAAAGCCTTGGAATAGAGAAAATTTTCAAAATATTATTGCTGATATTCAACTCTTGAAACATTGAAACGTGTAATGAACGTAAAAAGGCTTTACAAACACAATGGCTACTCGTTGAAGAAAAAAGAGCCAGCTTACCTACCTTTCCTCTTCATTTGATGTTGAACAAAACCAAGTGTCCTTTTGAGATAATCAAGTTCACATACTCTAAGGTGATACAACTTGAAAATCACACACCCAAACCTTAAGTCATAAGCTTGCACAAACAAACTTAATTAAAGGAGCAAGGGAATTGGGCAATTCAAGCATTCTCAAAGGCACACCACACCTTTTGGTTAGAGTCTCACTCACTTGATTGTTCAAATGATACACCTAGGATCGAAGTAGGTTACAAACATTAGGTATAAAAGCAAATGCAAACTTTTAGAGCCTAAGGACCCCATAAGTCACCATTTGCCTCAAGCTTAATGAATATAAACTTAAACATCTTCATTCTAAATAAGGATCCATAAAAATGGCTATAAAAAAATAGGTTTGGCAAAAGAATGTAAATGACTTTATTAATCATAAGCTATTTATAAATAGCAACAATAAATAAGATAATTCCTATTCTAGAGATAAGTTTATAAGATATTCACAAAGTAGTCTTATCAAGAAAAATATAATATCTACACAGACTAGGGAATATTCATAAGATAATTAGAGATGGAAAATTTGTTAGTCAATTTTCTCTATTAAGCCCCCGCAAGATGGTGGAACCGTCAGTGACACTTATCTTGGACCGCAATTGTTCAAACCGAGGGCGGGGTAGAGATTTGATGAGGGCATCTACCAGCTGCAACACAGTTGGGATATGTTGAACTTAGAGTTGTCCAGCAGCGACCTTTTCCTGGATGAAGTGATAATTTAGTGCAAGGTGCTTCATTTTCAAGTGAAAAATTAGGTTGGCACACGCATATGTGGTGCTCATATTATCACAGAGCAGTAGTGAAGGCTAAGGTAGGTGAAAACCAAGTTCATGAAGGACAGAATGCAACGATTCTACTTCACAGGCAGCAATGGAGGCAATACGGTATTCGACTTTAGTTGAGGATCGAGCAACAGTACGCTATTTCTTTGACATCTAGGAAACAGGATTACAACCAAGATAGACTATGTAGGTAGAGGTTGAATGATAAGAATCTTTGTCACCAACCCAATCATCATCAGAATACACATGAAGTTGCAAGGTGGGGCTTTTTCAAAGAAAAATACCATGAAAGGGAGTTCGTTTAAGATAACGAGGCACCTATTTTAGAGAAAGAATATGCTGGTCCAAGGTTGATGCATAAATTGTGACATCTCGTTGATTGCGAATGCAATATCTAGGCAAATAAAGGACAGATATTGTAACACACCAACAATGCTACAAAAGTAAGTGGCATCAGAGGGAGAAGAGCCATCATCCAGACTTAGTGTTACAAAGGTAGAGAGTGGAGTTAGAGAGTTTTTAGCACCATCCATGTTGGCACGAGAGAGAAGATCAGTGATATATTTGTGTTGAGAAAGAAAAAGACCACCATCGGAGGTACATGCCACTTCCACGCCAAGAGAATAGTTGAGATCACCATGGTCCTTCAAGGAAAAATGATCAGAAAAAGAGTTAAGGAATTGTTTAATAAAGGTCAAATTATTGCTAGTAATAATACTGCCATCAACATAAACAAGAATAAAAGAAACGATGTCACCGTGATTATAGATGAACAAGGATGAATCTATCAAAGCTGCTTTATATCTAGAAGAGAGAAGAAAAGTACTAAGAGCATGGTACCAGGCATGAGGAGCTTGCTTCAAGCCATAAATTGCTTTGTGCAATCTACAGACATGATGTGGAAAATCTTGGTGAACAAAGGCTGGGGGTTGTTGCATATAGACTTCCTCTAAGTGGTCACCTTGCAGGAAGGCATTATTGACTTCCAATTGGTGTAGAGGCCAGTTATTTTGAACAGCTAGGCTAAGAATGAGTCTAACTATTGAGGGTTTGACCATCGGGCTGAACATTTCATTGAAATCAAGGCCAGGGCGTCGATGGAAGCCCTTTGCTACAAGACGTGCTTTGTAGCGAAAAATTGTGCCATTAGAACTTTCCTTTGTGTGAAAGACCCACCTACAGCCTATAATATTTTGAGTGAAAGTACATGAAACTAGCTTCCATATGCCATTATCGAGTAAGTCTCCATATTCGTCAATCATGGCTTGTTTCCAATAGGGATGTCGAAAGGCTTACGTGGCAATGGTTAGTTCAGCAGTGAATGGGAGAGGGTGTTTGGTGGTCAGATGGGCAGCTTTAGAATGACCAGTAAAAAAGCAGGTGAGCATGGGATGAGTGCAAGTCAGTGGCAAAGGTTGTGGAGGATAGGAGGTAGAAGGTAAAGAGGTAGATTGAGGAGGAACAGATTGGTTGTGTTTTTGTCTGGTATAAGTGTGTGGAAATGGTTCAACATCTGTAGTGGTGTTGAGTGGGGAAGAATGGGATGAAGACAAGGAAGAAGCATCGAGGGTGGTGTGCTCAAATACGAAGGAGGGAACAATTTGGGTAGGGGTGTCAAGAGAGGGAGACAAGGTAAAAGTATAAGACGCACCTGAACAAGGTTGCTACAACAGGATGACTGATAAGGACCTACCGAGAGTGATCGCTTGAGATGTTTCTGTAAGTGTCCATTCAGAGAAAGTCGAACTAGATAAAGAAGGTGTGTGAGGGTAAAAATGTGCTAAAGGAAAAAAATTTCAACAAAACGTACATGAAGAGAGACAAAAATTTTAGTTTTGTTTGGATCTAAACAAAGGTAGGCACGTTGATTTAGGGAATAGCCAAAGAAAATACAAGGTTTGGATTTTGATTGAAGTTTTTTAGTGTTGTAAGGGCGAAGCCAAGGGTAGCACAAGCAGCCAAAAATTTTAAAGTTGTGGTAATTGGGTACTTTGGAAAATAAGGCTTGATAAGGTAAGATGCCACTAAGGACCGAGGTAGACATTCTATTAATAAGGTAAGTGGAAGTATGTCCAATAGAAGAAAGTCATGGAGACATTGTGGATAAGAGTAAGGCCAGTTTCAACAATATGGCAATATCGGCGTTCAATAGGTGCATTGTGTTGAGGTGTATAAGGTAGGGGTAGGAGATGAGAGATATTGTTGATTTCAAGGAAAGATTTCAATTTTTTATACTCACCACCTCCATCAGTATAAAGTTGAGCAATTTTGGTTTGAAAATAGTTCTCAACCAAGGACTTGAATTTAACAAAGATTTCATGAACATCTAATTTTTGCTTCATGGGATAAAGCCAAAGATACTTGGTATAATGATCAACGAAAGGAATGTAATAACAAAAGCCATCAATTGATTGAATTGGAGCCAGACCCCAAACATCAGTGTATAGTACATCAAGGGGCCGACAACTTATAAGAGAAGAAATATTAAAAGGCAGTTTGTGGCTCTTATTGCATAAACAAGAATTACAAAAATTGGAATTGGAATCTGAAATTGGTAAAGAAAATTTAGAAATAAGAGAACGAAGGATAGGTAAGTTTTAATGCCCAAGATGATGATGTCACATTTGAGCTAAGGATTTTATGCTAATTTTAGCAAGTGGAAGAGAGTAGTACTCCTCACAAGAAACACATAGAGACCATTCCTAGTTGTTCCTCACACCAGTTGCAACCCCGTGCACAAATCCTTGACCTGAAAATGGTTTGGAAAGAATTCAATGGAGATTTGATTAGATAAACAAAATTGTGAGATAGAGAGAAGATTAGTTTGATATCAAGAACACATAAAACATCTTGTAATTTGAAGGAGTGAGAGTGTGTGGATAAGGAGGTAGAACCAGTGTGAGAAATTCACAGCCCATCACCACCTTCAATGATAAGTTGATTAGTTCTAGTGTACTCGGATAGTTGGGAGGCTCCGGTGTTAAGTAGCCATTACTGTGAGACTTGACTAAAGGCTAGATTAGCTGCTGGTGGTGTGGTGAACTACTGAAGGCTGTGACAAGTTTGAGCGGTGTGTCCAGGATGGAAATATGGCTGACAAGGAGTGTTGAAAGAGAATGACCGACTTTGGTGAAAGTTAGGGCCATGTCCCATTCCTCAAGTATTAAAGCTTCTTCCATGACTAGGAGGATAACGCCCTCCATTTCTTGGAGAACAACAGGGAGTCAGCAGAAGACCAGGTTGAAAGGAGGCCACTGCAGCATTGGTAGTGGTAATAAAGGTAATAGAAAAGGAATCCTACTTGTGTGGAAACTCTTCATAATCAAGGAGTTTGTCATGCAACTCTTCAAAGATGGTTGGAGAATCTCGTGCACGTAAACTTGCAGCAAGTTCCTTAAATTCTATTCTAATACAATTCAGAATATGAACAATCAAATCCTCATCAGAAACAAGGGAATAAGCCACCCCCAAATCATCAGCAATACTCTTAATTAATTGCAGGTACTCAACTACTATTTTGTTGCCACAAGGAGTGGACAATTTCTCTCTCAATGATATGATGCATCTTCTGGAGCAATTTGTAACAAGGGCTTAAAGCTTTAACCAGGCTTCTTCAAAAGTTCGAGAAAAAGCGATCAGAAGAAGAACTGCCTCAAAAAAAAATGCAAAATTCCATTGAGAATGAGGGAATCTTGGTGTTTCCAAAAGATGAAATCAGAACTAGGTTTGAGTGATTCTTTATCCGAATTGATGGAAGAATTTGTTGAAATAGTAGAGGCAGGTGTTGGGTTTGTACCATAGACAAAGGCAAGTAGATTAAGACCAAATAGGAGTGAATGAAATTGAGCTCTCCAAGAAGGGCAATTGAGGCTTGTGGACCTAGGAAACAGAGTTAATGGTGACTGGGAACTTGTTGGTCATGGTTAAGTGGAGAAAAAAAAGAAAAAAAAATGTAAGGCTTGAGGGAAGAGGAAGATTGGCTACGTTCTTTTTTTTAGAGAGCAACCTGCTCTGTGCCATATAAGAAAATAGGTTTGGCAAAAGAATGCAAATGACTTTCATTAATCACAAGGTATTTATACATAGCAACATTAAATAAGATAATTCCTATTCTATAGATAAGTTTGGAGATAAGTTTACAATATATTCACAAAGTAGTCTTATTAGGAAAAAGATAATATCTACACAAACTAGGGAATATTCACAAGATAATTAGAGACGGAAACTTGGTTAGTCAATTTTCTATATTAGTGGCAACTTAGAACAACTATAAGAAGTTGGAAAAATAAGAACTCTGCTTCACTCTTTCACCAAGGAACATCTAAAAAGCCATGAGTGGCAAATACAAGGATATTATATTTCTGAAATTCAAATCCAAATGCCTTACAAAAAGGAGAAGCTTCCCTTATATAGAAGTGGAAGCTTGAAAAAAACAAAATAAAATACATCACTGCTTATATCACACCACACTAGACGAACTGCTTTACTTTTGGAAAAGAAAAAGCAAAGATTCCTAAATGATAAGAACATGCAGGGGACCATTACGGAGACCAGTCATTATGGAGATTGACATGATGATTTTTAAAATTATAGCTAAAGGGAGTTAATGGTGTCCTGTCAGGGTCTTTACACCGAAACTTAGGATTATTGGCCATGTGCCAGTGTACACAGTCAAATCCATAGTCACAATCTAGAGTGATAAATTCTCTTCTTATTTTGGTCTGCGGTGATTCCTCAATAATGGTGTCATCTTATGAAGGAGTCGGAGCAAGGCAAGCAATTAACTTATGAGTTTTTTCTATCGGTTCTTTAACTTCTCTGGTCTTGTCAATTCTTTGATGTTCTTTAATGCACTGAAGAGCTTCATGAATCATTTCCTAATAGTCTACTAAATAACATGGCCAATGTGGATTGTCATGAGCCCAAACTTTCAGAGAAAAGATAGTATGATTATATTGATACGCTTTCTCCAGGAAATTTCTATAATCATTAAGGTGCTGCCACACAAGATGAGGTAAGGTTAAAGTCTAGGCTTTTGTAATAGTAATGGACAGGGTTAGGAATAAACCTAAGGGTGCTAGTTTTAGAAAAGGTAACAGGAGGGTGGAAAAGTATATTAAATATGTTGTCCCATATAAAAGTGAGGAATTTTACAAGAAAATACCACTCAGCTGGAGGTGAACCCGAGGCCTTGGAATGGACAGGTTTAAGTCCCAATAAAAAATTTTAAGGGCTTTTACCCAATGGCAAATAGGGGCGATTCAAAGGTATCAAAATTGATAGGAAAATTTTTACAAAAAGTGATAAATTGATAAAGCTAAGAAATATTAAAGATGATACTAATAGTATAGATGGAACAAAGGTACTAGAAAAAACATAAGGCTAAGGGCCGAAAAACAGAAATATCATGGATATAGAAAAGATGGGCAACATGATACTTAGGATGAATACCAACAAGTTTGACCGAAAAATTTCCAAAACCATATTTCTCTATAAGAGAGCAATGGTAATGGAAAATTATGTCACTAGTTAAATGTAAAAGAATAATATTCAAAGCACTCTACATCAATTGAAAGGTTGGTTTCTTTATTGAACACAAGAGAATAGAACGAGATTGAGGATGTAATTTTAGTTCTGAAGTTTAGGCTTGGGAGGTTTTGGCGGTCTACTAAGGATGTCTACCAAGTCATTGGTGCTGCCTTTATATGCCTCATGTCAAAGGAGAACCGCACAAACCAGTGTTACCATTTGAGTAGTTAAGCATTAGGGAGCTTCTTCTAGTAGAAGTTTAGCATTTTCAGAAAAGCTGACATGTCCATCTCAACCAAAAAGTTATGTCCAACTAAATGAAATTGGAACTTGTTAATTCCTCCTTTAATAGCCAAGAGTTATTTGTAGGTTGAGTGATAATGCTTTTCACTATCTCCAAACTCACAGCTGTTGTAGCCATACACATGTCCTACACCATTTACCTCTTAATGAAGACCGTACCCTCAAATTCATCTCAAGCATCCATCTAGAGAATCATGTTCTTTTTGTCAACAATCTTTATAAGATGAAAGGACTGGACTAGTTGCTTTAGCTTGACAGCTGCTTGATGCTAGAGAAAGGACCACAAAGGGGAGGTTTTTTTTAGGCATGCATGTAATGGTTAGAGAATCTCTAATGAATGTGAGACAAATTTTCGGATGTAATTGACGAAAAACAAAATTTTCTAGACTTGGTTCTTTATAAGATTATTTTTAGGAAAATCCAATATTTTTTTCACTACATATGGTTGAGGATGGCATTTGCTATCTGTAATCTGTACACCAAGGAACTTAATTGATGGTTAAGCAATGACCATTTCCTTTTGAGAAAGCATAACTCCATATTGCTTGACAATATCAGCAAACTGTTTGAGTAACTTAAGATGAGAACCTACACAAGGTGAAAACAATAAAATATCGTTAATATAAACAAGGGCTAATGGGAGAAGGGGTTCAAAAATTTGAATCATATCCTTCTGGAAAAAGGGAAAGGCAGATTTTAAGAACGAAGGGCATAACTGTCCATTGGTAATGAAAATCTGGCATACAAAAGACTGTTTTGTATTTGTTAGGAGCATTAATGCTTAATTGTCAAAATCCAGTATTAACATTAAAATTGAAAGAAAAAATTAGCATTAGTGAGATTTCCAAAGAGAGTATTCTTTCTGGGCAAAGGGAATTTTATGTTAGCTAAAAAATTATTTAGAGGTTTATAATCAATAACAAGTCTAGGCTTTCCACGGACTTGTTCAAAATGCTTACCGACATAAAATGCTTGACATGCCCATGAAAAGGTGGTTGGCTTAATAAGTCCCTAAGCTCATAACTTTCGAAGTTTAGATATTGCTCTAACCTTTTTTTCAAGTGTCATGCATGAATATGTTGCTTCAGTGGGGTTCGCATCTTCATTTTTCTTGAATGGAAGCTCAATGAAAAATTTTGGATTCTTCCATAATAGTTGTGGGTGCTTTTTTTCAAACTCAGCATGTGATTCAACACAAGACAGATCAATTATCATTTTGCATGATTGATCCAAATACTAGGTCTGCTGCAGTGCCTTGTTTATTTGCAACCAAGGTTTCCCCCTCATAGGAATATAACTTGGGAGTAGATACCTATGAAATAAAGAACTTTTTAATCCATAAACCAGTATCAGTCCATTAGACAGTAAGTCTTTTGATAAGTTTAAATCCCAAATTCATATCTCTACCATGTCTTGAGAAACCATAGACATGTATTACCAAATACTTGGATGGAGATAAACAAATCCTGATTGGTCTACTAATCTTGTTAATATAGAAAACAACAATAATCGCTTTGAATCATTCATTAGATATAAGCCACATGTGTTCAAGAATGAGTTTATGGTAGATAATAGTATACATTGCACTTATATCAAAAAGAACAATAACTAGCATAGGCTTAGCATACTTATCAATCAGAATTGTTACCCCGAGCTTGTGGGATAACTTGAGTAGCAAGGTCTAATGGTTCAAAAAGGGACAGTTGTATCCTATAGACAGAACCAAAATCTAAATCTATTGAATATGCTTTCATGGCAAATAATGCAGAAGATTTGTCATCTGTTTCAAAGAAAACAGACCCCATCTCTTCTCAAGAAAGTTCAGTGCTTGTGACCTTCATAATTGTGTTGACTATTTTGGCTTTGGACTTAGAATTCTTTTGAGGACAATTTTTTTCAAAGTGACCTCTTTGCCGACAAATGAAACATTTCTTGAATTTTCTAGTATTCTTTTTATATCGGGAATACCTTTTTCTCTTCTTGTGAAATCTCTTGTGTCTTACAGAGAACGAAGAGAATTTCTATTGATAAAGCCTTTTCTTTGAAGAACAATTGCAAGCCTACTTATCCTTGCAATTGATAGAATGCTCTGGTCTACAACACAGGTTGTCCAAGAGACCTTGTGATTGACCAAATTCTTTGAATAAGGTATATGTGTTGCATAGCTTTTGTAAGGCACTCATTAGTGTTTGGTAAATTCTTCTAAATGTAAAGTCATTCAAAGATTTCCCATTTTATTGAATCAATCAAAGGTTATTTTGCCCAACTATCTTTGGGACAGAATTCAAATATACTTGTTTTAGATTGTTATCATCCTACCTTGTACTCAGTAGATATTAACACTTCATCATTCTTGAGAAGTTTTTCTATAGAACTTTTCTACTATATAAGTAGCATTTCATCTTGAAATATTTTTTTTCTTGGAATGTCAACAAGAGAAGTTTGGTCCCTAAAAATCTCAACATAAAGGACTTGGATAAATTTATCAACAGTTGGAATATTTTGTAATTCAAGCTACCGATATTGTCCAAGGAAAAAATACCATTGCTTCATTGTTCGAGTCATAATAGTGCTAAAAGCTAAAATAACTTTTGCATCTGTTACACTTTCTTTTTGCATGTGTTTAGCACCATGCATACATCTCTAAGAATCTATCATGCCACAAATGCGGAGGGATATTGTCCAAAGTAAGCTTGATAGATGTAATAGGTGGCTTCCAAGTATAAACATTCACATGTGATAGGTCATCAAGATTGGATTCGTCCTCAGGATCACGAGGAGCATTATGGACATTAGATGCTTCAAGTTCTCAAGTTCATCTGGTTATGCCATAAACACATTAAGCTCATAAGATGCTGATGAGATTAAAGACTCTTGATCATCTTCTGATGATTCAGAAAAGGTAGTGTAATCAAGTTCAACACCTACCCATGATGAATGTGACTGAGCCATATGAATATGTTGGCCTAAGAAAGTCTTAATGGGATTGGTTTGGAGTGTTATGGCTTCATAAACTAGTTCATGGATTTTTTACTTAAGAATTATGAGGCTTGGATGATGGTAGTTGTTATGGAGGTTCTTCTGGAATAGCTACATGTAGAGGTGAAAGTTTCGGATTTCAAGCTAAAACCAGGAATAAATGACCTTGGTCACAATTTGAAAATGGTATCCTAATCCAACATGAAATATAATGTAAATCCAAACCGACCTTAACCCGAAAATATAAGGTCAGGTTTCAGCTTTACTTGACCTTCCACCGTTTACTGCCACCACTTCATCTCCGATCCCCTTTATTCTCATCTCCTCTGCCATCGCCTTCTTGATGGTGGGTTCTAAAACTGTGAAGCCATGAAAAATAGGCAACGATAACTTTCAAACTGCGAATTAAAGGACAATGACAACGAGGGCAGCGTGATGATGTAGTTGCAAACGGCAAAGTTGCGACGGGTGAGGGCGACTTGTTGGTAACAAAGGACGATGTAATGAGGATGGCAGCGAAATGGCAAACAAAAGCAAGAGGCAAAGCGAGACGGATGTGGAACGCTAAGTAAGACGAATAAGGTGGACGTTGGCTACAGTTGTGTAGGGAACAATGTAGATGAAGAAGGAAGAGAACAACAAAGCACTGTTCAAGAAGAAGGAGAGCAGCAGTGTATTGGCTTAGTTAGGTTATGGATGGCGACAGTCTAATGATGGATTAGGGTTAGGGATGTTAGTTTAGGTATTTATAGTGTAGGTATATGGGTTGGGCTAGGAAGGGATTGGGCTAGACTAGGAATGACCTGGGAATTATTAATAATTTCGGGTTGAATCAAGTCAATTGGGTTTGACCCGAACCAACCCAATTTTTGCATCTCAAAATTAGTTCGAGTTCAAGTCAACCAAAATGTCACTTATTTTCTCCCATGACCTGAACCTAACCCAAAAAATAGAGTTAAATTTCAAGTTAGGGTTAAACTCTTACACCTCTAGCTATGCGTTTAAGTTTTGGTTCTTTTTGTGTTCCATACTCTGTTTGGGAAAAACTAGTTTGTGGAGGCCAATAAAGCTTGCACTTAGGTTTTAGTTGCGGATTCGAGCATTGGTAAAATGATAGAGGAGTAACAAACAGGCTATCACTGGGTAACAAGGTCTTGTATGAAATAGGCTAAAAGGTTCAGGGTTAATCAAAGGAGGAGTGTAAAGATCTAGAAGTTGGGGTTTTACTGGCTAGCTTGAAGATGCTTCAGCTATTGCATAAGATTTATAATTTCTCTTTCTTGGCTTGAGAAAGTTTTCTGCTAGGAAATGAGATTCATGATCTCATTATGGAGATAATCAATCCTTTGTTTACATTTTGTGAAGGGGTTAATTTTAGTATTATCAACCTTTTTCTCAAGTCAAAATTGATTTTGCTCAACTCAACGAAGAACACAATTTTAAGAAATCAGCATTTTATCTTAACTTCAATAGTTACAAGCTGATGGACTTATTAGGCCAACTACTTTCTCATGGGCATGTCAAGCATTTTATGTCAACAAGCATTTGGAACAAATCTATGGAAAGCCTAGACTTTTTATTGATGACAAACATTGAAATGATTTTTCGGCCGAAAAAATTTCATCTACCCAGAAAGAATACCTTCTTGCAAATCTCACTAATGACAAAATATTTTCCAAGTTTGATCTAAAATCTAGTTTTTGGAAATTAAGCATTAACCCTCTTAATAAATAAAAAACTACCTTTCATACCCAATCTTCACTACCAAAGGACAGTTATATCCTTTGGTCTTAAAACCACTGATGCCCAGCGACGTCTTCGTAGGGTGACATTGAGACTTGTGGAGGGACCTCCTGAGAGGGGGACTGCCGGGAGGCCAGATTGCCCAGGGGGGCGTGCCTGAAAAGCTTAGGAAAAAAGGGTTAGGAGATCCCCGGGGTGTATTTCCGGGCAGGAGCCTCCGACGCCCAAGTCAGTGGTGCTGAGAGAAAATGGAGGAATAGCACTAAGAGGCTTGGTGGGCTTGCCTGATTATATTTTCTCAGAGAGCGAGAGCTGGATTGTTTGCCAACCGTTTGCCAGGGCTTGTTTCCTGGTATTTATAGGAATGTCCAGCCTGTTCAGATCGTGACACGTGTTCGGTCGGATGTTCTCTGAATTTATGGGCGTAGGGGACAAGTAGCCGGTGGCAGGCTCCTTGAACCTTGAACTGAGACAGGCCGTGACGTGACCTGGATGACGTCGGCGTGTCAGACCGCCGTTTGAGGCGATCTGTAGCGTCTGTGGGCGACACGTCAGAGGCTCCTTAAATGCGCCTGCCGTACTCCCGAGGTCCCTGGCCGAGGTCATCCTCTGGTACGGACGATGCCCCTTCGGGAAATATGCCCGTAGCTCGGGGGTTCCCTAACTCAGGGGTTCCGGCTTCGGGGGGTCTTCTTCGGCTCGCACTAGCGGGTGTTTCTTCTCCGAAGGCGATCTGTTTAGTACCTCGGGGGGACTAATAGTATCCCCAAGTCTCCTGACGTCCCGAGCTCGGGATCTTCGGCTTTGCTTCCGAGGTGCGTGATTCCACCTTTCCTTGGGTAACGCCAGGCTTCCAGGCCGTTCTCCCGACAGGGAGTTCGGCCAGATAGAGGCGACAGCCCTTCGGCTATCACATGCCCCCCTCTGGAAAGCCGAAGTGATAACTTCGGTTTTGTGGTCTTTCCGAGGATGTTCTTTGGGAGTTTTTCTGGGAGCACATCCTGTTCCAAAGATGCACCTTTTGCCCGAGGTTATGGGCTGTTCGGCTATAGCCTGTCTTTTGGTGTCTTCGAGGTAACCTGCTCATTTCTTTTTGCAGGTCTGTGTAACGTCGCGTCTTATGACCAGGCATGTCAATCTAAGCGGCGCGTCCCAGTTTTTTAGGGATGTCAGAGGGCGCGTCCCCTATTTTGGCGCGGCGGCTAACACGTGGTACACTGTCATTTGAGGGGAGTCGTGTTGGTCACAGAGCACGTCTTTTCGGGCGCAGAGAGCAGTTATGGTGACGGTTCGCCTTCAAAGGGTACTTATGACGCCGATTCGACTAGCCACTTCCGGCCTATATATAGCCCATTCCATCATAAGTTCCCTTTTTGCTTTTGCTTCTGCTCTTTTCCCTGCCTACCACTGCTTTTGCGCTTTCTCTTGCTTTTTACGGCGGAGCTGTTTTAATAGAGTTTTTCCGGCAACCTTTCACGACGGCGACTTCAAACCCAGATTTTGGCAAGTCTTTTGGTGGGTTTTTGTTTTCCAGACTCTTCTGATTTTTAGAGTTTTTTCCGGAACTTGTTTTCTTGCCTTTTTTCGAACCCATTTTTCTGCCAATATGCCTATTCCCGAGAGCTGGCAACCTCTTTTATCTCATCCTTGCTGCACCACCCCCAAAAAACTAGCAAGATGGAAGAAAAAGTTCTTTCTTCCTTCGTATGCCGTTACGAGGTTGCCTCGTTCTGACCAATTTTGCTTTTCAAACCGTAGTAATAAGGTTACCGTTTTTCGAGCCCAACTGAAGGCCGGACTTCGATACCCTCCTCCGAAGATGATTTGCGAGTTCTGCCAATTTCATGGCATTGCCGTAAATCAACTTCCGCCGAACTCGTACTGCTATTTTAATGCCTTCATCTGCATGTGTGGCATCTTCGGGATAGAACCCCATTTTGTGATTTTTATGCAGTACTACAAGCTCTTCGTGGTCCCAAAGGGTGGCTTTTATTTCATGCTACCTCGGGGATCCGGGAGCAAGAAATATATGTTCACCTTCGCCACCAAGAACAGCTGGCGAGGGTGGCAACAAAAATTTTTCTTTCTGAAGATGGAGAAGGCCTGGTCGCATGTTCCGACCAAATGGGCTCAAGGAAAGCTGGAGATGTACGTCGTGGATCCGAGGATACTGCTAACTCCGGAGTTGGCTCCTATCTTTGCGGACTTCGATGGCCGTATCCGTGCTGTCTTGGATTAGGGTCCCGAGGTCCCTTCGCGCTCTCTCTACCCCTTCCCAATCAATTGGAGGTTGATGACCGAAGAGGTTCTTCGGGAGTTAGGGGTAGTGAATGAGCACAAGACGGACCTCAAGATGCCAGCTCCTTCCATCGCCAGGAAGGATTCCTGGTTGGTGCAGCTCCTTTGGGATGAAGTTTCTTATGAAACTTTTTATGAGAGTAAGTTATCTCTAACTCCCGTTGTTATAGCTTTCGTCTCGGACTTACACTGATGCTTTCTTTCCTTTTCAGAGATGGACGACAGCACCGCTGCCTTCTACAAGTCCCTCTTCACCGGCCAAGTAGAGAAGGGCGAGCAGACGAAGAAGGTGGTCTCCCGAAAGTGGAAAACCACTGGTGCTGGACCTTCGGCTAAACGGGCGAAGAAGACTATTCTTCCTCCCCCTTTGGAAAGTATTGGGGAGGAAAGCGAGGAGCCCGAGGTCGTTGCCATTCCGCCTCCCGAGGTTGCTGCCGACGTCCCTTCGGCCGACGTCCCTCCTCAGAGCCCCACTCCGTCGCAGGCTCTTCTGGATGCCGTGGTGAAGGCTCCTTCTGCCGAGGAGCGGTGTAAACACAAGGGTAAGGGGATCTCTATCGAGGAGGCCCCGGCTTCTGACGATGATGTCGTCGAGGTGCCGCCAGGTTTGCTTATTTCGCCAAAGTGTAATGCCTTTATTTTCTGAAGTTCTTTTTGTTCTCACCAGCTGCTCGTTTTTCCATGCAGATGAGTCACTTGCTCCAAGTTCGGCGGTCGAACACGCCCAGAAGTGAGCCCTCCGTGATGCCAAAGTCCCGAAAGGGAAGATCCCGAAGGAGCCTTTCTGGACGTTTACGGAGGACATGAATTTGTTCTCCGGAGACTGCCCCCAAATGGCTAAGGAGATCTCGAAGGGGGTGCTTACTGAGGCCTCCTTCAAGGCTATTGCGGCGGCTCATCCGGGCGATGACACCCTCGCAGCGAAGGTTACCGAGCACGCTGCCCAGGTATGCTGGTTTGCCCTTGAAGAATTTTTTCTAAGTGTTTGGCTTTTACTGACCTTGCCTTCATCTTTTTGCAGCTACTGGCGTACGCTAGCTACCTCAGAGTTCGGGTGGCCAGGCAGACGCAGTTCCGAAACTCGGTCTTAGATTCCTTAGAGAAAACGAAGGCCATGTGTTCGGAACTGGCCGTCAAGAACCTGCAGCTAGCTGATGCTGCGGAGAAGGAGGTTGCCACCCTTCGGGAGGAGTTCTAGAAGGAAAAAGAGGAGATTTTGAAGGACTCCTCCCATAAGATTTCTGACCTCAATTCCGAGGTGGCGGGACTGCTTTCAGCCAACGAAGCGCTTCTAAAGTCGAAAACAGAGTCTGAAGAACTCCTGGCGAGGTTGCTGATTGAGAAGAATGCGCTTCATGCCGAGGTCGATTCCTTGAAGAAGGAGCCTGAAAATAAGAAGAGGATAAAGGCGCTGAAGAAGGAGGTTGCGGACCTGAAGGATGAGCTCGAGGACCTGGAGGTCGAGAAGGATAAATCCGACCAGATGACTAAGGTCGCTTTCCAAGACGGGTTTTGCCTCGCTCGGCACCAAGTCCTCCAGAGGTTCCTAGATCTGGACCTCTCTTTTTTGGAGGCTTTGGAGATTCCCGAGGGGCCTCGATGGTCCTGGTCCAAGATCGAGCATCTGAACCTGCCTTCTTCTTTTCCGGCGCCCAAGGTGGTGGAGAAGGATGCAGGGGCTGGTGGCTCTCGGGACGCCGAGAATCCTTAGTCTGCTCTAGGGCCCTTCGCCTCTTTCTCGTTCTTTTTTCTGTTCTTCTTCTTTCTGGCAATCCTTCTTCTTTGTAAGCTGGTTTATCTTTAATGAAGATTTTTTGGCTAAGTCTTTTTGCAAGTAGCAAGTTTTTTTTTTTTTCATTTCCCTTTGTCCCGAACACATTCGCTCAAAAGACTTCGGGAAACGGCATCTGCATTTGTTATGGCGAGTATCTTTGCGCGATTCGTTATTTCCCATTTCTCCTGAACATGATTGCTCAAGGGACTTCGGGAAATCATCTGAGCTTTTTTCGGCGAGCACCTTTGCGGAATTCTGGCTTGTACTTCAAGAATTTCTCTAAGAAACTTTTGTACTTAGAATATTTCTCTAATTTGTACAACACAATTCTTCCACGCAACCTTAAGCGTAGAATTTTTTCAAGGCATCTGAATGCCAAGTATTTTTTAATTCTATGCCATCGGCGTCGCCGAGTTTGTACACGCCTTTTCGTACTTCGGCAAGAACCAGATAAGGTCCTTCCCAATTCGCGCGAAGTACTCCGTGGGATGACCTTCGGGGTGCGAAGTCAGCCTTTCAGAGAACGAGGTCTCCCTTCTTGATCCCTTTTGGCCTGGCTCGTAAATTTATGGCCGCGGCCACTCTTTGCTAAAAAGCTTTTCTTCTCAGCTCAGCTGTTTCTCTGTGTTCGCCGACGAGGTCAAGTTTTGTTTTTAGGCCGAGGTCGTTTCCACTTTCATCGAACACTTGCACCCGTACTGATGGTCGTACTACCTCGATTGGAATGATGGCCTCTGTACCGAAGACTAGCGAAAAAGGCGTTTCCCCTGTGGCTCTTCGGGGTGTTGTTCGGTAGCTCCATAATACGCTTTGGAGTTCTCCTGGCCATTTCCCTTTTGCTTCCCCCAGTCTCTTTTTCAGACCATCTTTTATGGTCCTATTAGATACTTCTACTTGCCCATTGCTTTGGGGGTGAGCTACTAGGGCGAAGTGCATCTTTATTCCGAGGTCGCTGATAAATTCCTGAAATCCTTTGTCTATGAATTGGGATCCATTGTCAGCTACTAGCACCCTCGGTATGCCAAATCTGCATACGATGTTCTTCCACATGAACTTCTGCACTTCTTTTGCCGAGATAGTCGCTAGTGGTTCTGCCTCAACCCATTTGGAGAAATAGTCTACTACTACCACGCAGAATTTCACGCCTCCAGGCGCTGTGAAGAGCAGCCCAATGAGGTCTATGCCCCAGACTGCGAAGGGCCAAGGATAGTCAACCGAAGTTACTGTTTCCGAGGGTGTCCTCTGGATATTTGCGTGTTTTTGGCAATTACCACATTTCCGGACGAACTGCCTAGCGTCCTTTCTCAGGGTAGGCCAAAAATATCCTTGGCGAAGTATTACTGATGCAAGGGCGTTGGTTCTGATGTGCGAACCACAAGCGCCTTCGTGTACTTCTTTGAGGATCATTTCAGTATTCTCTTCACCGACACACCTCTGCAGTGGGTTTGCATATCCCTGCCGATATAATTCTTCACCAATTAGGAAGAATCGGCCGGAGCGTCTTTGGATTTTGGCAGCTTCATTGGGGTCTTCGGGGAGCGTATTGTCCGCGAGATATCTTTTTATGGGGTCTTTCCAGCCTTTTCCCGAACTTGATATGCTCAGTACTGTGACGCTCGGGTGACCCAGCACCTCGGTGTATGCTTTTGATTTTGCCAAGCAGTCTGCCTCGGCATTATCACGTCGAGGCACGTTTTCTATTTGCACGGTGTCGAACTCTCGGATGAGTTTTGCCACCAGTTCATGGTATTTTGCCAAGGTTGGGTCCTTTGCCCCATAGTCTCCCACCGTTTGGCGTACCACCAGCTGAGAGTCGCTGTGAGCTTTCAGGTTCCTTATGCCAATTTTTCTGGCCAGGCGCAATCCTACTATGAGGGCTTCATATTCCGCCATTTTGTTGGTGGTATCAAAGTCGAACTTGATAGCCTTCATCACTTCTAGGCCTTCAGGACCCCTGATTATCACGCCAGCTCCCTGGTGTTCAGACCCCGAGGCTCCGTCAACATGCAAAGTCCATTCGGGATCACCTTCGCCAGGATCCAGATGGCCGTCCTCGGTGGTGGGTACTTCGGCGATGAAGTCTGCCAGAACTTGAGCTTTTATGGCTTTCCAAGGTTCATAAGCGATGTCGTGTTCGCCAAGCTCTATACACCACTTGGAGAGCCTTCCATAATAATCCACCTTCCTTATGACATCCCGAAGTGGTAGACTACTTCGGACGATGATAAGGTGAGCCTGAAAGTATGGTCGTAGCCTTCTCCCTGCCAGCACCAAGGCATATATAGCTTTTTGCAACAAAGGATACCTGATTTCGGCGCCGTGCAGGGATTTGCTTACATAATAGACTGGCCACTGCTTCCGCCCCTTTTCTTTCACAAGGACCGAGCTCACAGCCTTTTCTGTGACGGCAAGGTATAACACAAGTGGCTCTCCTACGCGAGGTTGTCGCAGGGTGGGCAGGCTGGCTAAATAAACTTTAAGTTCTTCCCAGGCTCTTTGGCAGTCTTCGTTCCAAGGATGATTATTACCTTTGAGGTTGTTTTCCTCTTTTGTTGCCTTAGTGAGGACCTTGAAAAATGGTCGACACCTGTCTCCATACCTGGAAATAAACCTGCTAAGAGAGGTTATCCTTCCGGTGAGTCTCTGAACATCTTTTATTGTGGCAGGAGTTCGGAATTCAAGCAGAGCCTTGATTTTTTCTGGGTTAGCATCAATGCCTCTTTCTTATACCATGTACCCAAGGAATTTTCCCGAGGTTACTCCGAAGATGCATTTTTCGGGATTGAGACGTATCCCGAAGGCCCTGAGCTGGTGAAAAGTCTCCTTAAGATCCGTGACGTGTTTGTCAGGCAGCTTGCTTTTGACTATCATGTCGTCGACATACACTTCCATGTTTCTCCTCATTTGGTCTTTAAAGACCTTGTTCATCAACCTTTGGTAGGTGGCTCCTGCGTTTTTGAGCCCGAATGGCATCCTGACGTAACAGTATGTTCCCCCCTCGGTGATGAAGGCGGTTTTTTCCTCATCTTCAGGGTCCATCCTTATTTGATGGTAACCACTGAAGGCGTTTAGAAAGCTTAGGAGTCCGTATTCGGCAGTCGAGTCTACCAATTGGTCTATTGGTGGGAAGGGGTATGAGTCTTTCGGGCAAGCATCGTTCAAGTTTCTGAAGTTGATGCACATTCGGAGCTTACTGCTGCCTTCTTTTGTGGCAATGACCACGTTGCTTAACCACTCAGGGTACTTGACCTCCCTGATAACCTTAGCGTCTAGTAGGCGCTGGACTTCGGTTTTGACGAAGTTATTTTTATGGGCTGAGATGCCCCGTTTCTTTTGCCAGACAGGCTTTGCTTCCGGACTTACTTTGAGGCTATGCTGTATTACGCCAGGGTTCACCCCTGGCATATCTTTCGGCAAGTACGCAAAGAGATCTTTATTTTCCAGTAAAAAAGATACAAGTTTTTTCTTGTCACCTTCGGCCAAGCTCTTCCCTATTCGGGTAGATTGACCTGGGACAAGTTCTACTGTTTCCATTTCCACTTTCACGAGATCTTCTTCCTTGCCCTTCTCTGGTGCCTTTGCCTCCATTGTTTGTGCGAAGTTGTTTGCTGGAGCTTTTCGTGCTTTGACGAACACCCTCCTTACTTCGCCTTGATCTATGAAGATCTCTGCATCTCCATCCTTGGTGGCGAAAGTGATAGTCAAGTACTTCACATCAGGGTGAATGTGCAGATTTCCCTATGTCTGCCTTCCGAGGATGGCGTTGTAGGATGAAGGGACATCCATGACAATGAACCTCACCATCGTGGAGGCGTATAACTCAGCAGTCCCATCCACCGAAGTGCCTTTCACCATCAAGGGGAGATCGATCCATCCGAGGACAGGTAGTTCGGACGGTCCGACCCCGAAGGTAGGCCAGGTGACGGGCTTAAGCTCGCTGCTGGATATGCCCAAGTTCGGCAGTAGGTGTGAAAACAGGACGTCAGCGTTCGATCCATCATCGAGCAGCACTCTCTTGACGTCCCAGTTTCCTATCCTTGCCATGATCAGCAGCGGATCGTCATGGGAAAAAAGGACGGTGGATCTGTCCTTTCGGGCCAGTTTCTTTGCCGGACTCTGATATCCCATGACTGCTATCTCTCTGACCTTCCTTTTTCTTTCCGAGGATGGGATCCCTGTCGTGATTGTCTGAATTACCCCGGCCGGAGGTGGAGGACGCCTTTTGGGACTTCGGTTCCTCCGCCTGTCGGAGTCGTACTCCTCGTCCTCGGCCTTTTCTTCCTCATCTTTTCTTCCTTTCGGAGAAGGCATCCGCAGATACCGTCGAAGTTGGCCCAGTTTTATTAGCGACTCGATGTACTTCTTCAGTTGGAAGCAGTCTTCGGTGTCGTGGCCGTGGTCACGATGAAACTGGCAAAATTTCTTTATGTTTTTCTTGTTGTCAGCGGTCATGGCCCTTGGCCTCCGAATCTGCATCCCCTGCCTTTCCATCGTCATGAGGATGTTTGTCCGTATGGTGTTCAGGGGTGTGAAGATTGGGAGCTTCTTTCCCCTCAGTCTCTGACCTCGGCCTGTCTGTTCAGTCGGATGCCGAGTTTGCTGGCTGGAGCCTTCGACGCGGGCGTGATCGGACTTCGGCACACCCATTCTGAGCTCCTCGGCAGTCATGTACTGTTCGGCCCTTCGGTAAAATTCGCCGAGGGTGTCCAGGGGGTCCTTAGAGAATTCGTAAAACAGCTGCGAGTCCCTCCGAAGGCCCCGCGTCATGGCGAGGATGCGTATTTCGGGCCGGAAGTCCGGGACGCTCAAAGCTTCCCTGTTGAACCTTTCCACATAGTCGCGTATGGTCTCTCCATTCCTTTGCTCTATGTCGAACATTTGGACAGGCATCTTCGCCGTCGGCCGGCTTCCAATAAACTGCTGCGTGAAAACCGTGGACAACTCCTGGAACTCAGTGATGGTTCCTGGAGCCAATGAATTGTACCACGCAGTTGCCGGTCCTGTGAGGGTGACTTCGAAGCATTTGCACATGGTAGCGTCGTCAGCACCGTGCATTATCATGTTGCGTCTGTACTTGGTCAGATGGGCCTGTGGATCAGTGCGGCCATCATAAACCTCCAGCCGAGGTACTCTGAAGTCGCCCGGCATGGCTGCCTCAACTACGGCCTGGATGAATGGGGACTCATCTTCGCAGAAGGTTCCCGATAGTCTAGCCCAGACGGATTTGTGAGCTACCTGTTTTTCCACCCTGTCCAGCCTTGCTAGTATCCTCTCCATAAGAACCGCGGCGTTAGGCTCTTCCTCTGGGAAGGGAGATTGCTGCCGCCTCTTCAGGGAGCGAGTTCGGGGTCGAGGGGATAGGGACCTCGCCTCAGGCGACGAACTTCTTCGTTGTGAGACTTTGGGTCGCTTGGACCTTGTTTGTCCCACAGGCCGTTTCCCGAGGGGTATGTTTTCTGTAGAGGATTCTTCCCGCGGGTCTCCACTTCCCGAACTGCGATGAGTCGATTTTGGGCTTTTCTCCCAAGGGCGTGTTGGTGAGGGAGGTCTTTGGGCCTGAGTTTGTTGTGGCCATCTTCGGTCTATCTGCTATGTCATCTCAGCCACGACCGAACGCTGAAAGTCCCGTAGAAAGCTCATGGTAATGACTAGAGGGCGGTCTTCCTCGGGCGCAGAGGTCCCTAGGAATGTTTGCTCAGCAGCCGGTTGGCTCTCAGGCACGGACGGGGACCTCGGGAGTCCCTTGTCCTTAGAACGCCGAGTTTCAACGACGGCGACCTCAGAGCGGTTTCCCACAGACGGCGCCAAATGATGCCCAGCGACATCTTCGTAAGGTGACATTGAGACTTGTGGAGGGACCTCCTAAGAGGGAGACCGCCGGGAGGCCAGATTGCCCAGGGGAGCGTGCCTGAAAAGCTTAGGAAAAGAAGGTTAGGAGATCCCCGGGGTGTGTTTCCGGGGAGGAGCCTCCGACGCCCAAGTCAGTGGTGCTGAGAGAAAATGGAGGAATAGCACTAAGAGGCTTGGTGGGCTTGCCTGATTGTATTTTCTCAGATAGGGAAAGCTGGATTGTTTGCCAACCGTTTGCCAGGGCTTGTTTCCTGGTATTTATAGGAATGTCCAGCCTGTTCAGATCGTGACACGTGTTCGGTCGGATGTTCTCTGAATTTCTGGGCGTTGGGGACAAGTAGCCGGTGGCAGGCTCCTTGAGCCTTGAACCGAGACAGGCCGTGACGTGACCTGGATGGCGTCGGCGTGTCAGACCGCCGTTTGAGGCGATCTGTAGCGTCTGTGGGCGACACGTCAGAGGCTCCTTAAATGCGCCTGCCGTACTCCCGAGGTCCCTGGCCGAGGTCATCCTCTGGTACGGACGATGCCCCTTCGGGAAATATGCCCGTAGCTCGGGGGTTCCCTAACTCAGGGGTTCCGCCTTCGGGGGGTCTTCTTCGGCTCGCACTAGTGGGTGTTTCTTCTCCGAAGGCGTTCTGTTTAGTACCTCGAGGGGGCTAATAGTATCCTCAAGTCTCCTGACGTCCCGAGCTCGGGATCTTCGGCTTTGCTTCCGAGGTGCATGATTCCACCTTTCCTTGGGTAACGCCAGGCTTCCAGGCCGTTCTCCCAGCAGGAAGTTCGGCCAGATAGAGGCGACAGCCCTTCGGCTATCAACCACCCTTTCACTTTTTCAAAAGACCATGATCCAAATCTTCAAACCTATCCTCCTATCAGCCCTTGTTTATATTAATGATATTTTATTGTTTTCATCTTGTGTAGGTTCTTATATTAAATTACTCAATTAGTTTAATAATATAGTCAAGCAATACGAGGTTATGCTTCTCCAAAGAAAATGGTCATTGTTCAAACGTCAATCAAATTCCTTGGTGTACAAATTATAGATAGCAAATACCATCATCAACCACATGTGATAACAAAGATATTGGATTTTCCTAAAGATAATCTTACAAAGAACCAGGTTTAGAAAATCCTAAGTCTTGTCAATTACATCCGAGCACTTGTCCCACATTTGTCAACAGTTCTCCACCCACTACATGCATCTTTCAAGAAAAAAGTCCCCTCTATGATCCTCTCTCTAACATTAAGCAGTTGGCATGCTAAAGCAAGTAGCCCAATCCATTCCCCCTTTAAAGATTCTTGACAAAAAGAAAAGAATTCTCTAAACAGACGCTTTAGATGAACTCTAGGGTGCAGTCCTCCATAAAGAGATAAATGGTGTGAGCCGTGTGTTGCTACAATAATGATGAGTTCAAAGACAATGAAAAGCACTATCACTCAAACTATAACTCCTAACTATTCAAAAAGGAATTGAAAAATTATAATTTTATTTAGTTAGGCATCACTTCTCAGTTAAGATGGACATATTAGCTTTTCTGAAAATGCTAAACTTCTACTAGAAACAGCTCCCTAATGCTCTGCTCCTTAGATGGCAACAATGGTTCATACGGTTCCCCTTTGATGTGAAGCATATAAAGGGCAGCTCTAATGCCTTCACAGACATCCTTAGTAGACCGCCAAAAACTTCTAAGCCTAAACTTCAAAACTAAAATGGCATCCTCCTCCTCCTACCCTCTTGTGTTCAATAAAGAAACCAACTAGAGGTTGGTGTGGAGTTGAACCAACCCAGCTCAGCATAAGACTTGTTTCAAACCGGTCAAAGCCCTGTTCAGCACGGGCACAAGAGAGAACTGGCTAAAGGCAGGGTGTGTATAGCCTTGGAGGAAACGCAAAAGTGAACACAACACAACCCAATTCGCCAAAAAAAAAAACACAATCCTAGGCATGACCCAGGAACAAACTGAGACATGCTCAGCTAAGTCAATCTAGGTCTAACGGAAACCTGCAGTGGCTCTAATGGTCAGCTGACCAAATTTAAAAAAAAAAGTATAATTACACTCATCCCCCCCCCCCCCCGGCAAACAGATTTCTCAAGTTTTTTACCCTAAAATAACACTCTTACCCTCCCAACATCAACAATTTATCGGCTTTTCGGTCCAAAAAAAATTTGGCCCTCCCCCACAAATAGGGAGACCATTTCTACTCTATCCTCACACCAAAATTGCAATTTCTTTTCATCTTCTACTACATTTCTTCTTAGTTTCTCAAACAGTTTTGCTAATTTCACAAACATTTTTGCTTATTTATTCCTAATCACTACTATTATTTGTTCACTCATAGCTTCTAGAGGAAATGGAAAGTCTATGGATTCCACCTCATCCCGCACCACTGGCCTTAGAGGTGCACAATGATGACCAAATCAGCGTGATAAATTATAATTTGAGTCTCGATGATCAATTATCAAAAGATGATGTTGACTGGGTAAAGCTGATTCCGGCCGATATTGCTAGAGGGCACAAGTCTCAATCAATGTCGACGAGTAATTAACCCGACATTAGGGATTCGTAAGCATAAGGTAAATCTTCAAGGCTAACGACTTAGATGTGGGAACATTACAACCTCGTTTAGAAAAGGAATTCAAGATATGAGAAATGCAAACATTGTAACAAAAAGTTAGCCCTCAAGAAGAACTCTGGAATTGAAACGCTACAGCGTCATATAGAAAATTAGCATGCCAAACTCCTTCCTGATGTGGCCACTAGTTCAAGAGGACAAACTAAATTTAGGAGCACCACCGGCGGGTGAAGTATATTTCGATTTAACCAACAGTCTTGTAGAGAAGACATGGTAAATTGGATGATACTTACCAAAAGACCGTTTTCACAAGCTAAAAATGCGCACTTAGAATCTTGGATTAAATTACAATTAAACTCTGCATTTAGAAGAGTTTCTAGAAAAACAACTAAACGAGAGAGCTTCAAATTATTTGAAGCAATTAAATCAAACTTGCAAGCATATTTCTTTGCTCTTGATCATTGTGTGATATTTACAAGTAATATGTGGACATCACCTGTATAAAAATCATTTTATTGCGTGACTACTCATCGAATTGATGATGATTAAGTAATCAAAAAATGTATACTATAATTTAGGGTCATAGAAACTGATCATATTGGATTTCACATCTACAATTACATCTATAAAACTTTGCATGAATATTTTTATGCTGATAAAATTTTGTGCATTTCATTTGACAATGTATCAAATAATGATATCGCTGCTCAGCTTTTTATTCAACAATTAAAACCACCTCTTGAAGATGCATTCTTTCATATTAGATGCATTTGTTATATTTCAAACTTGTGTATAAAAGAGTTTAGAAGTTTTACAAAATGAAATTTTACCTATTTGAAATTCATTGTCATATTTAAAATCAAGACCCGTCATATTTTGTGAGTTTAAAAGTTTTTGTTTTGAAAAAGGGAAGTCATTTTCTTGGAAACATTTTGAACATAAAGTTGAATTGTGAATTTCTCACAACTAAAACATGTGCCATATTGGAGTAATGGTAACAAAAGAGATCAAGGTTTTCAATATTATCAATTATCGCCCAAGAGATTCTCCTAGTACTAATCTTCATGACATCTGAGGTAGTATTCAATGCAAGGAAACGGATAACCATCAAGTAACATCAAATAAGTTACATTTCACCAGGTTAGGCAATCCAATTTAACATGTTTCCAAGAAAATATACTCTTATTTTAAAACAAAACCTTTTGAGCTTATGAAAAACAACAGGTCTTGATTTCTAATGTGACAATGAATTCCAAATTAGCACAATTTCATTTTACAAACCTTCTAAACCCTTTTGTATGCAAAATTTTAAAATATAGCACATACATCTAATATGAAAGAATGCACCTTCAAAATGTAGTTTCAATTGTTAACTTAAAAGCCTAGCTGTGACATCATTGTTTGATACATTATTAAATGAAATGCACAAAACTTTATCTGTAAAAAAAAATTCACAGAAAGTTTCATAGATGTAATTAAAGATATGAAATCCAATATGATCATTTTCTATGACCCTAAATGACAACATGTGTTTTTTTTCACCCAATCAGCATCAATCCAATGAGTAATCATGCAATAAAATAATTGTCCTACAGTCGATACCCACATCACTTTTAAATGTCACGCAATGACCAAGAGCAAAGAAATATGCTTGCATGTTTGATTTAGCTTCAAAAAATTTGAAGCTCTCCCACCTAACTATTTTTTTATAAACTTCTCTAAATATATGATTTAATTGTAATCTAATCCAAAATTCTAAGTGCATATCTTCAGCTTGTGAAAATAATTTTTCGGTAATTATCATCCAATTTACCATATCTTCTCTACAAGATTATTTGTTTAATCGAAACATAACTAACCTACCAGTAGTGCTCCCAAGTTAAGTTTGTCATCCAAAACTAGTGGCCACACTGGGCAGGAGATTAACATGCTGATTTTCTATATTGCACTGCAACGTTCAGGTCATGAAGTTATTCTCATGAGCTACGTTTTTGTTGCAATGTTTACACTTTTCATACCTCGAATCCCCTTCTCAAACGATGTCATAATGCCCTTACATCTAAGCTGTTAGCCTCTATGATTTACCTTATGTTTGTGAATCCTCGACATCAAGTTGATGGCTCATCAAAGTCGGAGGAGACTTATCCTATCCAACAATATAGACTAGTGTTGGCTCCACCACTTTAATAGCATCATCCGATAATTGATCATTAAAACCTAGATTACAATTTATCATTTTGATTTAGTTATCATCTTGCACCTCCTCAATGTGGAACCCTTTATCAACCAATTCATATTAGCAACGGATCAAGCCTATAAGGCTAGTGGTGTGAGATGAGGAGGAATCCGAAGACTTACCGTTTTCTTTTGAAGTTATGAGTGAAAGAATAACAAAAGTGATTAGAAAGAAATGACAAAGACATTAGGAAGAAATAAATAAGAATGCTTGTGAAATTGGCAAAAATGCTTGAGAAACTAAGAGATAATATGGGAGAATAGGAAGAGAGATGACAATTTTGTTCTAAAGATAGAGTGGAAATAACCTCCCTATTTATAGGGAATGGCTAATTTTTTTTTTTGGACTAAAAGGCCCCCAAATTATAGTTATTTGGAGGGGTAAAAGTATAATTCTAGGGTCAAAAAAGCTTGAAAAACCCATTGAGGGGGTCTAGAGTGTAATTATACCTTGTTTTAAGTTGGTCAGCTACAATGTCGTAGAGGAAGAAGAGATTGCAATTTTGGTAAGAGGATGGAATTGAAATGGCCTCCCTATTTATAGAGAATGGCTAAATTTTTTATTTTTTTTACCAAAAGGCCCTCAAATTATAATTGTTGAACCAAAAATCCATTGAGCAGGCCTAGTGTAATTATACCCTTTTTTTAAGTTGGTCAGCTAACCATTGAAGCCGCTGCAGGTTTCCGCTAGGCTTGGACCGGCCTAGACAGGACCAGCCATGCCTGGGCTAAGCCGGTCCCAGTCCATGCCCAGGCCCCTTTTTTGTCGAATTGGGCTGTGCCAGATTCACATTGGGTCCACTCTGCCTCCAAGCCCATACACGTCCCGCCCTTAGCCGAGTCTCTCCTGGGTCCGTACCGAGTTTGACGCCCGCCTCTAACTATGCACACTGTATATTATCAAACAAGCATCAGAACTTATATATATATATATATAAATGCTTGCAACCAAATTTTAAATATTCTATGTGTGCACAATTACTATTCTTGCGCAACACATCCAGGTTATAGTACCATCAGTAAAGCAAAAAGAAAAGATCCACTAAAATAAAAATCTAACGGAAGGCAATACCTGAGTATTTGGTCCTTTGAAGAAATGTTTGTCTTTCTACTTCGAGCAAAGTTTCTGAAAAGTTGCTAATCTGCAAAGTAAATCAGCCAAGAGGAGGGTAACCAAAGATTCAGCACAGATGAATCCACATTTCCTTTATAACTGTTAAAGAGAAGTACAAACTTCTCCATATAATCAAATCCAATTGGTCTCAAGTCATTACCAACTAGCAAGCATGGCTTGTTAAAGAATCTTATGAACCTACAATCCAGATCGCATAGCTTGTTATTGTCATATCTTCATGTTACTGATGATCAAAAGAACTCTGGAAAATCCTGAACATTGTTGGTAAAAGAAAAGAGGAACGAAAAAATGGATACTTTTCAACTCATATTGGATTCAAAAAAACAGCACAGCTTCAGCTGCATCATGGTTGAAACATTGACCAGAATTTGATAACGGTTTCATTCGATCTGGATGAATAAATAAATTTTATTGTACAACATTTCATAGTGAACTTGCGCTTAGAGAAATGAGTATGGAAAACTATAATCAGTTTACGAAAGTTTCAATAAAATACCAATCGACTCAGCAGAGTCAAAATTTAAAGTGAATGAATATTGCGAAGAGTTACATATAGAATAACTGCATACGTGAGTACATAAATATATACTCAACTCCATCTGATCTAGGTGAATAAGTAGATACTCCCTCCATCCCGTATTGGTTAACATTTTTACTATTTTTGTAAAATTTAAGCACGTAATGTCAAATAGTAAACTATACAAATTTTTCCAGTATTTAACATTATCTAATCACACAATTACGTTGACAGGGATAAAATTGGAAGAAGATGCATAGAAGTATAAATTATTCAATAATGATGCCAATCCGCTCAACAGAATCAGAACTTAAAGTGAATGATTTTTGTTAAGAGATACATACAGAACTAATGGACATGTATGCACATAAGTATATATTTTTGCATTTTGAATAACAAAAATAAGAAAAACATATGAACATTTTCCCACTACTGAAGTTTCAACAGCAATGCCACAATCAACTCAGCAGAAAAAGAACCTGAAGTAAACCATTGTTGAGAAAACACACTAATGAATAACTAGACGTTTGCTGTACAAGATTCTATGGTTAACTACTCCATTTAAAGAAGCCAGGGGGGAATGAAAGAAAATTTTCCCAGAATACTGAAGTTTCAACAGTGATCCCAATGGTCCTTTTAGTTGTAGATAATATTCACATTATTTTTCCTACTTTTCTTCAGTAAATGGATAACACAGGTTGGTATACCATCACATTTTGAAGATCAAGTGAACCATAGAAAGATGTTTCACGGTATATTGAGTTCTCCAATTAGAAAACAAACTTTGTCAGAAGCTTAAAATATGTTATGAGACCATGCTTTTGGCAAGTAAATCCAGAGAAGAAAACCGAAACTCTTTACCCAACTAAGCATGCCCTAAACCACTCGGTCAAGTTATAACTCAAAAACATAACAGTTAGTGAGAAGTATATTCATTGCACGTCATTTTACAGTTAGCTTGTGTTTGGATAAGTCAAGCCATGGTAAAATATGTGAACACCTTCCAACATTCAGACATGCTAATAACGATAAACAACTCATAGAATTAGAACTCGAAAATAAACCACCACTAAGAAAAGAAAGTACCTTTTCAAGAGCACACCAGGATTATATGGAAATAAGTGTTTGCAATGAAGATTTTCCAGACACTTCTTCAAAGAAAGTAAACAATCTCTGACACCCACATTTACCCATTCTTTGGTTCCTCTGTGGTCAAAGTCATCACCAGATTCACTCTTGGATTGCTTTAGCTGAAAACTATTTACTGATTTGCATGGTGAGACCGACTCAAAATTGGAGCTATCTACTGAAGTTTTCCTTCTCTTGCTAGGTGACTGATTTATCACTTCAATTTCCGCTAACAATTCGACAAATTCTCGCCAGGAATCACACACTGCACGCAGACACCTAAAATAAATAAGTTGTGTCAAACAAACTGCTATACTTTGACTTACTGACGATGTGTATTTGTAGCTTGATGTGTAATATCTGCCAACAGTTGGCAACACAATAAACTCTTAAACAGTAAGAGAAAGGGAAAAAGAACCCAAAAAAAAATATCCAGAAATCTCACATAAATGAAGAGCCAGATCACTAAAATTATCATTCGTAACTTTAGAGAATCCTCCTGGCAAGACAAGTAGGACAAAGTACAAGTATAATACCTTAAAAGATACTCAGCACAACTAATTCCAGTGTCTTTTGAGATAAGGTAATCAAGGAGAACCTGATGATCATAGTGAATCTGAAAATAGATGAAGAGGAACATTCAGTCAGTGATGCTGACAAGATACCACTAGCCCAAATACAACAAGTGGGATGCATTTTAAAGGGAGAAAATGGGATTCTTGGGAACTGAGGACACATTCCATGCAAGTGAATGATGAAATAGAGAGAATAGGCTGAGTAGAGGAATGACATCCTCCACAGACTTAGGTATAAGCAGGAAAATGTGTGTGAAGATGGTAAGAGGGATAGGAAGATGATGTGATGTGGTACCAGTCCACGACTTCAATTTCTGTAATTCCACTTGTCTGCCCCCTGTTTATGAGTTTTTCTCCATTCCTCTTGTATCTCATTATAATACCCACTTTCTCAAAAATGAAGCAGTGTGAAACGAGCTAAATTTAGGAAAGCAGGTCCCTTCCCCCATTTAGAAAAAAGTTGAAGGTTTTGGGCCTATAAATTTCCTCATCCCTTTCAAGTTGGACTAAATGGAATAACTAAAAGGAAAGCTAATAATGACTGGAAATTAAGAACAAAAACTAAAAATGATTCCTAAACTCATTATTGATCATATGTGGCTCACACGTAATGAACGATTCAAACCAGCAAATGGTGTTTTCTATATTGACAAGATCAGTAAACTGGTTAGGATTTATTTATCTCCGCCCAAGTATGAGGTAACACCTGTCTGTGGTTTCTCAGGATATGGTAAAGATATGATTTTGGGATTTGATCTTATTAAAAGACATCCTGTCCAATGGACTAACACTGGTTTAAGGATTAAAAAGTTCTTCCTTCATGGCCATCTACTCCCAAGTTATATTCCTATGACAGGGAAATTTTGACTGCAAATCATCAGGACGCTACAACAGACCCAGTATTTGGATCAATCATGCAAACGATAATTGATCAATCCTATGCTGAATCACATGCTGAGTTTGAAAAAAAAACACCCACAACCCTTGTGGAAGAATCCCAAAATTTTCATTGAGCTTCTATTCAAGAAAAATGAAGATATGAACCCCACTAAAGCAACACATTGAAGCATGACACCTGAAGAGAAGGCCAGAGCAATGTCTGAACTTCAACAATTACTTTCTTAGGGACTTATTGAGCCAACCACATCCTCATGGACATGTCAAGTAATAATGCGTTATTCCTAAACTCATTCCTGTTATATGTGGCTCACATGTAATGATTTCTAAACTCCAACATGGACTTAAGCTGAACTACATGGAATAACTACAAGAAAGCTAATAATGATTGGAAATTAAGAACAAAACTCACCTCGGCAAGGAATAGAATGAAAAGGCGTATGGGATTGAAAATATTTGAAACATGGACGAGAATATTTTGCTGGACATCATGAGATACAAGACTTCCTCTACTGAACCTGGATATAAATATAACAAGTTGTAAGGAGAAGAACATAACATTTAACATAAGATAGAGAGAATATAATAGCTATTCCTTACTTCTTTTGACAGAATGGTACAGAAAGAAGTAGCAACATCAGTCTGAATAAAAGATCATCCTGCAAATCGAAAGAGAGAGGAGAAAAATAACCAAGTGACATATAAGACTAGATTGGTTTTACAGGATGAAAACATATATTGGATCAATGTAGAATTGTAATTTCAGTAAACATGGTAGAACTTGAGAAACTAATGTATTTAAGATATTACTAGATGTCCTTCAAGTTCCAAGTCACCTTCCTGTCACAAAAAGATTATCTTTATTTGCAGTTACCAAATGACCTTTTCTAAATTTTCAGATAATTTTGGGAGTGCAGAAGGAATATAACCATCTGATTAGTTAATAATATACATAGCCAATTTGTTTCCTCATGGAGCAGACTATGATAGATGCAATGTTCTTTCTGAAGCAACAGAAAAACATTCATGCGGAGTATCCAGGAATACCAAATTCAGGCAGTGAGGCAACTCCTCATGTCAGTATGAATAGTGCAATTAAACAAAACAATCTCCTTACTCTACTTCTGGGTTCTTTCCTTCACAATTATTTACCAAACTCCAAGTTTCCACCTAAATGGAAAATGCCAAAAGCAACAGGTTTTAAACCATTTTCGCAAGTACAAGAAACTATGGAGGACCTCAATGTTCGATAAATATGCCAAGGAGCAATCAGTAGTGCAACATACAGATAATAGATTAATACAAATGTCAAAGGAAGGAAATTCTTAGAAATAAACTTCTCAAGCTTGAAGTGAACAAACCTCGTGAACATACAGCTTGAGCAAGGATGAAATGAAATTGACGACCTTCTCAACATGCACATCATGGTCCATACCACTCTCTATTTCAAGGCAATGGCAAAGCCAAGTATAAAGTTGCAAGAAACCTTTTTGTCTACTGCAAAAAGCATGATCTAAAGAAGCCTCGCAGACCAAAGAAGAGCAATCAGTTGCACCGAGTCTACACATATCAGTGCCGTCTTTGATATTTATCAAACTCAAAGAACATCTTAGGAAAAGAAATATAGCTTGTCTTCGCAGATGACCGGCGCTTACTGAACTGACATTCCCATCACAAACACTTTGCAAAAATGGAGTGTCTTCCAGACAATTACTATGATCCTCGAATGGAGATATAGGTGCAAACAAAAGCTCTTTGAAGTACTCATGGAGAAGTTGCAACCAGGATATTGAAACTGAACAATTCTGACAACTTTGGAAACTAAGCCTGGTCATTAGTACCTGCGGAATGTACTTGAGAATAAGTGAGATAAGTTCTTATGTGCAACAAAGATTAGATATGCATCGAAACATTTTTCTAACATATCTTAAAACAGTCGCGACAAAAGCAGCTTTCCAGTTGAATATAATTAGAACATGATTTATGGAGAAATTCATACCAGCGACTTGTGTCTGAAATACTGAGAGACACACAGGTTTACATCATCACTTTTCTTGACAAGGGAGCAGCCCAAAATTTTAGGCACAAGACTGATGGCTATGGAAACAATTGCTTGCTTATCAGGGTAATCATCAAAGGCTCCCGCAGAAGTGAATTGGTCAACCACTGAACACAGCAACTGAAGAAAGTTTCCCAAGAAAACCGTTATCTGCCCCTCTATTGCAGCATTTCCAAAATCAAGTTCCTGATCACTTTCACAACCACCAAGATACCCATCCATAAAGGCCCATGTCACATTTGAAAGAAGATCACATATTGAATTTAAATAGGACCGAATAAGCACAGCGTGACTGTCATCTTCCTTCAGAAACTTCAATATATTACGTAAAGCTTGTACAAGTGATGCCACTGTGAACCAGTCAGCATTTTGTAGCTTAGGCTTGAAAAGGATTGCAAAGCTTCGCGACTCAGAACCTAAACCTTCAACTCCAATTTTTGAAGGTGAGGAACACAATTGAAATATGTTTCTGATGCCCAGTTCCACACAGACGGTCAGTGAGCCAATAAAAAACTCCCAGAAGTTTTCCTGTAAAATAATCATGCATAAGATCAGTAAAACATAACTCGCACACACATATGGGCATAAAGACTGGCACAATGGATAGCGTCAACTCACAGAATAGACCAAGAACTGAGAAATGGATACAAGGACATTGGAAGCCAAATGTCGAACATATTGGCTATTAAAGGTCAACAAAATCATCTGTTAGGCAAATAAATTCCAAGGATCAGTACTTCATATTGCATTTACGAGTCAGTTCAAGAATCAGAAATACAGAAGAAGAAAACTTGCCAAATGAGAAGTTATATTAGCTAAATTCTTATAATCCTCCTCCTTCTGGGAGCTAGTAGAGCTGTTACCAGTGGAACTCTGGATTTCTCTTAATACCTATAAGAAAGAGAATAAAAAACACTGAATCTAAAGAATGTGTAGGTTAAGAAAAAAATTTAAGTAGGACATTGATGGAAGAAAACCTGAGAGAGAGCAAGCAAAAGGTCTTTCTCTCTTTCTTTTGTTAACGAAACAGCATCTAATTCCTGAATTTAAAGTGAAATCCACAAAGAACAAGCAGGATTGAACGGGAGAACGATAGCAGGAATTTCAAATCAGGGAAAAAAAGTTCAGAACTAACAGTGAACGGACGGAGGAGGTTGCCGATCAAACACGACAGCCGCAAGAGTTCTGAATCTGAATAGACATGCATTTCCCGACGCCAACAATGGTCGCCGGCGCATGAAAGCTTCCGGTCACTGGTCTTGCATTACCGCCTTTCGGTGAAGATATTAGTCGGTCTAAGTTGGCAAAACGCAAAACTTTTTCCGTCATTTTTTTCGTGTCCTTAGTTTCTTAATAAAGTAACAGATAGACCCATTATCTCTTTCAGCATATGCCACCATCACCTGAAACGCCTTCATTAGCGCTCCTCATACAAAAATGTACTTCCTTAATCTCCCTGAGAAAAGCGCGCCAACTCCATGCTCGAATCCTGGCCAACATCACAGAACCCATGAATCATCAAGGCGCATACCCGCACAACAACCTCCTATCAATGTACGTGCGATGTGGTTCATTCGTTGATGCAAAGCATCTGTTCGACAAAATGCCTCAAAGGAATATCGTTTCATATAATGCTTTCATTTCAGCATGCTCCCGTGAGTCAGAAGGTGCTTATCTGGTTTTCAGCAAGTTGGTTATCCAAATGGCGCTCGAGGGCATTAGGCCCAATGGTTTGACTTTGACGAGCCTGCTTCAAGCAGCTTCTTTTGTTCGAGATCTGCTGGTGGGTTCTACGCTGCATGGGAAAGTTGTGAAATTTGGATTCGTGGGCGACGTTTGTGTGGAAACGTCATTGCTTGGGATGTATTCGGATTGTGGGGATCTTGTCTCAGCAAATGAAGTTTTTGATCGTATGAGCAATAAGGATGCTGTTGCCTGGAACTCCATGATAATTGGGAGCCTAAAGAATGAGAAGATTAAAGAAGGATTATGCCTCTTTTCTGATATGAAGCATTCTGGTCTTTCTCCAACCATGTTTACATATTCAATGGTCTTAAATGCTTGTAGCAAGGTAGGGCACTATACTTATGGGCAGTTAATCCATGCTCAAGTGATTGTCTCAAACATTCTATCCGATTTACCACTGCAAAATGCACTTATTGACATGTATTGCAACTGCGGGTATACTGGTGTTGCATTTGATATTTTCAGCAGGATTGAGAAGCCTGATTTAGTTTCATGGAACTCGATGATTGCTGGGCTATCGGAAAGTGAAGATTCAGAATCCATGAATCTGTTCATCCAATTGAAGAAAAGGTCTCTTCCAAGACCTGATGAGTATACTTTTGCAGCCATCATTTCAGCAACTAGCACACTGGTAGCTTCTCATTACGGGAAACCTTTGCACGCAGAAGTCATAAAAGCAGGGTGCCAGAGTAGTGCCTTTGTTGGAGCCACACTAGTGGCCATGTATTTTAAAAATGGTGAGAATGAACCTGCTCGTGAAGTTTTCAGTTCCATAATCAGGAAAGACCTTGTTCTCTGGACTGAAATGATCATGGGACATTCTAGGATCGCAGATTGGGAGAGCACATTGAAGTTATTCCTTGAAATGCTTCAAGAAGGGAATAAGGTTGATAGCTTCGCTCTCAGTGGTGCTCTTGCTGCATGTGCTGACTTTGCAATGTTGAAACAAGGTGAAATGATTCATTCCCTTGCCATCAAGTCAGGGTATGAGATTGAAATATCTGTCTGTGGGAGCCTAATAGACATGTATGCCAAGAATGGCCACCTCCAAGCTTCATGCACAATCTTTGCTCTAGTTTCGAACCCCGATCTCAAGTGTTGGAACGTCATGCTTGGAGCATACAGTCATCATGGAATGGCCGAAGAAGCTTGGAAAGTATTTGAGCAGATGCAAAAACACGAGCAGCCTGATCAAGTGACGTTTCTGTCTCTACTCTCTGCTTGCAGCCATGGTGGTTTTGTGGAAAGAGGAAATTTCTTGTGGGAACATATGCAACAAAATGGTTGTAAACCAGGGCCGAAGCACTATTCTTGCATGGTAAGCTTGCTAAGCCGGGCAGGACTAATGGAGGAGGCAGAGAAAATAATTAATGATGCTGGTTTTGGTGAAGACCAACATGAGCTATGGAGAACTTTGCTAAGCTCTTGTGTCAGTCGAAGGAACTTGGAGAAAGGAGTTTATGCTGCGGAGCAAGTTCTAAAATCGAACCCAAAAGACAGCGGAACACTAGTCTTGCTTTCAAACCTTTATGCTGCTGCAGAGAAATGGAAGAGTGTTGCAGAAATGAGGAGAAATATAAGAGGGTTGATGCTGGACAAGGATCCTGGGTTGAGCTGGATTGAGGCAAAGAACATTCTTCACGTATTCTCTTCTGGAGATCAATGTCATCCCCAGATCGACAAGGCCAAAATGGAACTGCTCAGTCTTCAGAGGAACATGAAGAGATTGGAAACCGATGAATTTATTTGGCAAATAGTCGCTCATCTATCCAATTAAGACCTGATTAAATTATTGTACCTATTAAATTTACTAGAAAATAATTATCAAATAATTTAAATTAAAATATAAGAAGTTGCTATCAATATTTATTAAGTTGATAAATTTCATCCAATGGATAGCCAGAATGAAATGATTTTAGTAGATTTTCGATCTAAATGAAACAATTAATAGGTTAGGAACTGAAAGAGAACAATACTTAAATGTTAGAAATTGTTCACGTGATTGCAAATAAATCCAAGAGCAATTGCCTCAGAACTAAAGTGACCAAAAATTGGAGATAACCAGGTATTAACATGGAATTAAATTAAAATATGTCCACAACCATAATAACATAGCACTAAATCTAAAAGGCCCATTACTTTGTCTTATGAATATTGGGGAGTCATAAACTAGGGCATCCACCATATGATATACCACATATTGTCATAATGATGTAGGGCAAATAGGAACTAGAACCAAAAGAGAGAACAAGGAGGAAAGGAAGAAGAAAACCAGAAGAAGAGAAATTTCTCTTAATTCAATAACATCAAAAACTATCTCCAAAGGTTTTGTTTCCCCTATTTATAGGAGGGAAAAGTATAAAAGAAATAAATATAAAAGAAACAAAATAAACTATTAAAAGAAACAAATAAACTTAGCAATAAAGAAGATAGCAAAGAATCCTAATTAAAATTTGTTTCTCAATTCTACATCTAAAATAAGTTTGTCTAAAGTCTTTAGGCACTGCTTCATTCTCCCCCAGTTGAAAGAAACTCAACTTTGTCAAGTGTGACTACAAATACCAATCTAAGAGCTCCGGGTCCAATTCACAAAAGTTTCCCTCAAACATCCAAGGAGCATCCGAAGGCAACCCTTCCACTAAACTTGGCAATGACGGCCACCACCAATAGTAGAACTCAAGAACTCATTATCAAGAATGTTATCAATCTCATCCTTTGGCTTAAAGAATTGGGAGGGTCTTTGGGATGAGTATTCCTGCAGAATGTCCACTTAACAAAATAAAAGACTCAAAGGTGTCTCGATAAAGTGATAAATCTTCCACATTAAAGATAAAACTAATATTAAGTTCAGCACGCAAATCAAGCACATGTGCATTTGGTCCAAGCTTTTTTTAAAAAAAAAAGGGCACATGGCTCTAGCATGTAACTTCTTAAAATTAGTTTTCGCTAGTCACCCAGGTCTTATGTGAACTATGACTCCATCACCAACATTAAATTCCTTACCCCTACAATGCACATCAACAGCAAGTTTATAGTTCAAATTACTTATGACAATCTTTCGTTTAACCTCAGCATGCAAATCATGGATACATTGAGCAAATGATTCAGTAAGTTCAGAAACCTAAAAATGAGGGGGAAGTGGAACTAAGTCACGGGGAGTGCGAGGCTTGTAGCCATAGGCACACTAAAAAGGGCTCAAGCCCATTGTCCTATTGACAGAGTTGTTATAGGCAAACTCAACATTAGACAACAAAAAATCCCATGTATCCTGTTTTTCACCAACAATACATCTAAGCATGTCCCCAATACTATGATTAACAACCTCTATTTGGCCATTAGTTTGGGGGTGAAAGGCGAAGGAGAAAAGCAAGTTGGTATCACACAATTTTCAAAGGGTCTTCCAAAAATAGCTCACAAATTTGACATTCCTATCAAACACTATGGAATTTGGTAAACCATGCAAGTTAAATACCTCTCTAAAGAATAACTTAGCAATATAGGATGCATTATTTTTTCTACTACAGGGAATGAAATGAGCTATTTTGGAAAATCTATCAACTACAACTAAGATGGAGTCATGACCTCTAGTAGTCCGAGGTAATCCTATCACAAAATCTATGCTCAAATCCTTCCAATGAGCATGTGGCAGTGGAAGAGGTGTATAAAGCCCAGTTTTCTTCTTCCTAGCCTTAGCTAATTGACACGTTCGACATCTAGACACAATTCTTTCCACGTCTTGCCTTAACGAGGGCCAATAAAACTTATCCTCAACCAGTGGAATAGTCTTATCACTGCCAAAATGCCCAGCCACTCCTGCATGTAACTCCTAAATTAGAAAATATTTAAGTAAAGTACGAGGAACACAACTTATTAGCCCTGCATAAGTAACCATCCAAAATAAAGAAGTCACTACATTCCCTTCTATCCCCACCACTAATAACTCAGTAGATTTTACCAAAATCAACACATGTTTGGTTGTCCTCCTTCATTTTGTCAACCTATAGGACCTTAACACTAAGCACTTGAAAGGTGTCAATCATTCTGCTAAGCCCATCAACTACCTTGTTTTCAACACCCGACTTACGCTTAGTACAAAGTTGTATTCACTTAGAAAGACACACTACTTAGCATGACGAAAGTTAAGCTTCTTTTGAGAACTAAGATACCCTAGAGCTTAATGGTCGGAGTAAATGATGAACTCCTAAGGTAAAAGGTAGTATCTTCAAAACCTAAGGGATTGGACAACAACATAAAATTCCTTGTCATAGGTGAAGTACCTCTGCTTAGGTTTAGAAAGCTTTTCAGTAAAGAAAGCTATAAGATGGCCTTCTTGACTAAGGACAACAACATCTATCCCTACCCCAGAGGCATCACAAGATACCTCAAACACCTTACTAAAGTTAGGATGCCGAAACACAGGTGCTTCAGTCAACCTCACCTTGATTTCCTGAAATGATTTAGAGGCTGCTGAGGTCCATTTAAATCCACCCTTCTTAAAACAGTCTAATATATGAGCAGTGATGGTGCTGAAATCCTTAATGATACGCTTATAAAAAGTTGCTAAACCTAAGAAACTACAAACATCTGAAATTGTACTAGATTCAGGCCACTCCCTAACAGTTTTCACTTTACTAAGGTCTACTTTAATCCCCTATGCACCCATTATGAAACCTAAGAAAAACACTCTATCTTGCAAAAAACTACACTTTTGAAGGTTGACATATAGCTTATACTCTCGGAAGGTATCAAAAAGCTGAAGTAAGTGACCAACATATTCTTCTCTCGACCGGTTGTAAACTAAGATGTCATCAAAGTAAACAATGAGAAACTTGCCTACGAACGGTTGAAAGACATGTGTCATAACCCTCATGAAGGTGCTAGGTGCATTAGACAACCCAAAAGGCATAACTAACCACTCATACAAACCATCCTAGGTCTTAAAAAGCAATTTTTCACTCGTCTCGACCTAATCCAAATCTGGTGATAGCCACTACGCAAGTTTATCTTATAGTACTACTTAGAGCCAACTAGCATGTCTAGCATGTCCTCAAGTCTATGTATGAAAAACTTATACTTAATGGTGATTTTGTTGATAGCTCTATTGTCTATCCACATTCTCTAACTAGCATCACTCTTTGGTGGTAAAAAGGCTGGGACAGCACAAGGACTAAGGCTTGCCTAATGAATCCTCTGGTTAATAGTTCATTCGCTTGCCTATTTAACACTTCACGGTCTTTTGGGTTTAACCTATAATGAGGAAGGTTAGGTAATTGAGAACCTAGGACTAAATCAATGACATGTTGAATTTTCCTCATGGGCAGTAGTTTTGAAGGGAGTTCAGCAAGCATGATATCAGAAAATTCTTGTAAAAGATTAAGATCTCAGTTGAGTGTGTCGACTGAGAGTGTGAGCCGTCGGACATAATCTCCCTTACTACTATGGCAAACACATACCCACTTGTTAGGCACTCTTACAAAAAAGTCTTACCATTCCAAAGCTAAATTGTGGCTCTTTTTGGTGTTGTTATAGCTGCACTTGATTGGGATGCAAAATCCTTGTCATTTGGCCTAGTTGGATCAAAAATGATGTTCCTACCCTCATATCTGAATTCATAGGTGTTGGCTCTATCATGGTGAATTACATCTAGGTCATATTGCTAAGACTGTCCAAGCAAAATATGGGATACATCCATAGGTAAAACATCACAGTAAACCTCCTCTTTAGAATTACCAAAGTGCAAAAAAACGTGACATCTCTCAGTGACAGCAAGAGTAGTTTTGTCAATCCAAGCTACTCTAAAAGGTGTAGGGTGTGGTTCAACCTTAAGGTTCAAATGAGCTATGGTTGTTTTATCTATCACATTCATGGTACTACCCCATCGATCACTAGCTTATAACTATGTTTACCACACTTAATGAAAGTGTGAAAAATGCTAGTTTTCTTCCAGTCATCATCCTTACTGCTTACAGGAGCTTTTGTAGTAGAGAGTACACACCTCACAATATTACAATGTTATTCAACTAGGGGTAACCCATCAAGTTCACCTTCATCACTAGAATACTCTATCGGGTCGACTACTTGGTCATCGTCAAGAGGCTAGTCATCAAGTTCTTAGTCAATTACTAAGGCTCAATGAAGACATCGGGCAGCGATATGACCCTTACCATGATAGTTATGGCATTCAATATCTGGGTTCGGACGAGGTCCATTAAGGGTGGAAGGTCGAGTTCCCCTAAGTTCTTGTGCAGAAGTCGTAAGCAAAGGTTGCGTATTAGGTCTCGGTGAGGCATACCTAGGTTCTAGAGCTCGGTACGGTGCCTTATCTTTAGATCTAAAATATATCTTTAGCCTTCATGCACTTTGGTAACCTCTCTCTTGATATTTCCTCTCAACCTGTTCATAAACCTGACCACAGTTTGGAACTCGACCTCATTGATCCTTACTTGTAACATAAGTTCGTCAAATCTCTCAATGTAACTAGGCATAATAGAAGTTTGCTTAAGGTTAAGTAGTTGGTCATACAGTTGTCTCCTGTGAAAGGTAAGAAGATACTTTTTAGTTAACTCTCATTTTATAACAACCCACTGCCTAATTAGGGGTTCATTCAGGTTTTCTAATGATTGTTCAACCCCACGCCAGTACTTCTTGGCTGGTCTTACTAACTTCAATTTAGCAAACCAAATTCGCTCCAGAGTTGTTGACACCCAATTTTGTTCGGGTACTAACCTTTGTCTTAGTTCTAGAATAGGATAAGTTAGTTTATGAGTATTTTGTTTTGTAGGGGGCAATTTGGTTTTTTCACTTGTGTTATTAATTTTAGGAGTCTAATATAGGATAGAAATAAGAGTTAGTATAGTTTAGGTACTAATTTGGTGTCATTGATAAGCTTATATTTATTATATTTATTTTTCTCATATTTAGTTTGTTTTAATATGTTTTGAATCTTACAGATATATTTTGAGTATGTTTTGTGGCTTAAAGCATATCTGGACTCAATTGATTTAAAATGAATTTAATTTTCAATTTTACAAGTTTTAATTTGGTTGTGTTCTTTCAGGATTTTGACAGATTTGTGATGTTCTGATAGAAAAATCATATATTAACCTAAAGAGATTGAAATTGAGTGATTCTTGATTCATTGGAAAGCTAACATTTGGAGCTACAAATCATATGTACACTATGAAACCCATTTGGCACGTTAAGAGGGTCAAATTCAGCTTCAAAATTGCAATTTGCGAGTCATCACTAGTTCAGAAATAGTTGCGGTATTTTGGGCATATCTTTGGATGTAGATGTTCGTTTTATGTGATTCAAGTTTCATTTTGGAGCTAAGAAATAGTTCTAAAACTTTCATGCTTGGAGTTTTGATAAATAATAACTACATCAAGGTCGAATCTCAGCTTGGAGTTGCTGCTGCTGTTCTGGAGCATTGCTTGGCTGACAACCTTGAAACCTTCTAGTTAGTTTGAATCTTTTTATTTGTTTGGGATAATTTTATAATAATATAGAAAGTTTGGGGAGATTTTGTGCACTTAGCACATTAGGTTACTGTTTTTTTAGGTATTTAAATCGTGGCTGCTGCCAGACCCACTCTTTCTCTCCCTCTTTCACAGGGGGCTGTCCCCCCTCCTTCCCCAACTCTTTTTGTGTTTTTTTCTTATTTCTTTTCTTCTCTTTTTAGTGATTTATTTTATTCTTGGCTGAAGAAAGCTGAAACCCCGAATTCTTCAGCACTGTGAGATCAAAGTTGTTTTTATTCATTCAATTAATATTTTGAATATTAGATGTTCTTCTATGATTAATTTCATGATTGTTTCGTTTATATTCTAAGATGCCTACTAGTTGTTATTCGAATTCAATTTACTATTGAATTAGAAATCAAATCCGTAATTGTTTGGTTTCTCTAATCTGTAAAGCAACTGAGATTTAATGATTTGCTGCGTCAGAAATCATTAGGTCTTAGGAAGAACATTCAACTAAATTAAATGCAGCCTCTTGTGTTTGTGTTATTTAGTTTCATCGGTCTCGATAATTTTTAATGCAATTGTTAAATTAAATTAAAGCACTTGTTTTAGGTTGTTTAGCAGTTAGAGTTAATTAGATCGTTTGTTTTCTGATTAACTATGACTAAGGAAAGGTAAGAAGATAGCTCTAACGATGAATATTCAAAGTATTAATTAATCTATCCATACATTGATGATCAGTTGTAGGAATTCGGTGGTGGATGTTGACTGATGCTAAGGTTTGAATTCTTGATTGTTTTGTTGGCTTCTTACTTGATAGGTTTCTTAATTTTTGTTCCCTGATCATTTTTTTTTAATTTTATTTCTTTTTTTTTTTTATTGCAAACAATCACCCTCAATCTTTTATTCTAAGTTTTCTGTAAGAAAGCTTTCAGATAAAATTTTTCTTTGGGATTCGACTTAATTTCCACTGCTATACTACAAATTTATTTATTCTGAGTTGTTGGTGATATCAGAATTATTTTTGGCAGTTTCAACGACCGACCAAAAATTTGGTGTGGTTGTCAAGGAGATTTTTTCTTTTGTTAAAGTTTCTTATTTCTTTTCTTTTTTTTTTCTTTGGTTTTTTTTTTCTCACAATTGATTTTCTAGGTCAGCAGTACTTTTTCAGGCTGAAAGAGAAGTGAAACATAGGAGCAACAAGCTAAAGTCTAGTTCTGGGCTACAAATCACCATGAAAACAATCTTCAGGGCAATGCCTTTTCTTTTCCCCATCCGTGTTTTTATTGTAAATATTGAGGACAATGTTCAATTTAAGTGTGGGGAATTGGGTAGCTTGGGCCCTAATTTTCTTGGTTTTCAAAATTTTGAAACTAAAATTTTTTGATTCATACATTTGAGCATCAATATGAATTGTTAGGATAATTTCACTTTTTGGTTCTTGTATCTCTAACTTAAGCGTTAAGTTATCAATTTATTAGTCTTTATGCAACTCTCAAATCTTATTTTTAAATTACTTTTTTTTACAATTTTTTATCAAGCTAGTTAGTGATTTTCTTGAGAAGCTGATTTTTGCATCAAATATTTGTGCTTAGTACATTGATGTAAACCATGTTAGATTATAAGTTTATTAAGTTGATTTTTTGGTTTGTTCGGTTGATAGATGATTTGAACCACTTGAGAATGAAAAAAAAAAAGATAAAAAAAGGTTGAAATTGTTGTGTTCTGATAAATAAAAAGCTACTACTCCGCTGTTTCTGGATATTGAAGTAGGTAAGGGGTCTTCTCCTAAGGCAAAAGTTGATCACTGCTCAAAAAGGTATTGGAAGCATAAGTATGGTCAAAGATTACTTTAGAGTTGTGTCGAGTTAGTAGCTTGAGTATGACAGAGCTCCTGTCATACACTCACTAAATGGCGGAACATAAGAAAACGAAAAAATGAAAAAAAAATCAAACATAAAAAAAATCATTAGGTCTTAGGGAGAATATTTAACTAAATTAAATGCAGCCGCTTGTGTTTGTGTTATTTAGTTGCATTGATCTCTTTAATTTTTAACGCAATTGTTAAATTAAATCAAAGCATTTGTCTCAGGTTGTTTAGCAGTTAGGGTTAATTAAATCACTTGCTTTCTGATTAACTATGATTAAGGAGAGGTAGGAAGATAGCTCTAAAGATGAATATTCAAAGTCTTGATTAATCTATCTATATATCGATGATCAATTGTAGCAATTCGGTAGTGGATGTTGACTGATGCCAAGGTTTAAATTCTTAATTATTTTGTTGGCTTTTTACTTAATAGATTTCTTAATTTTTGTTGTCTGATCATTATTTTTATTTTATTTCATTTTTTTATTGCAAACAATCACCATCCCAATCTTTTATTCTAAGTTTTTTGTGATGAAGCTTTCAGATAAAAATTTCCCTTAGGATTCGATCTAGTTTTTACTGCTAGATTACAAATTTATTTATTCTGAGTTGTTAGTGATACCATAATTATTTTTTTCGGTTTCGACGACCAACTAGTCATAAAGGTCTTGTAGGTTCAATTTAGGTAAAAAGGAAAAGTTTGGGTGGAAATCGAGGATTTTTAAAAGATTCTGAGTAAGATTGGAAAGTTTGAGGTAAATCTGTCAAAATCGGTAAAGTATTGGGCAAATCTAGCATAATCATGGAATTCTGGGAAAATCTGGTCATTTTTACAAGGTTTTAGGCTAATTTGACATATCTGGCAAAAGTTGGGATGAATTGCACTTTCGAATAAAAATGGGGACCAGATCAGTAGCCTAAGAGTTTTGTTGGATCAAAACTAATAGTTTGGCCAAATTATGTCCAAACCTCTTCAAATTGAACTTGGATGAGTTTTAAACTTCTAAATCCTAGTTAATCTCGCCTAAGATCCCCTGGTATAAATATGGGTCACCAGTTGAAGGAAAAAGAAGAAGAAATTCGTAACCCTATGCTCCTAGCTAAAAAAGGGTAAAACTGCAAACTTTAGCCCCGGATATTTCGCTCACAGCTCCCCCAAAACCCTAAACTTTCCCCAGCCACAGCCGCCGTCCCTGATCTCTCCCCTCTGCCGCCCGACGCCTCATCCCTCTGTCCGCTACTCCAGCCACCGCCAGCCACCTCCGGTCGCCATCTTCCCCCTCGCCGTAGGCCTTGCATCCGCCTTCGTGTATTTCCGGCCACCATTGACACCAAGACGAGAGAGAGAAGCCGTGCGACTCCTTGTCCCCGTCTTGATTCCACGCCACCGTCAGCCGCCGCTCCCCTCCGGCAGTTTCTACTCCCCACATCGCTGCCCTGCAGAGTAACACCGGCGCCGTCGCCCCCTGTTACACTTCCAATCGCGTGAATCGAAGAGGATTCAATCACAACCCGCTTTCAAACCCATGACCCGACCTGACCCAACCAAGTCTTTCTTCTTGTGGTATAACCCTCGTTTAGCCCCTAGTTTTTTTATTTCATACATTAAAGTCACTAACTTTCTTTCAATTTGCAGATGGACCACTAACAGCAAGTTTTGATGTTTATTTCTTTATTTTTTTTCTCTCTTTCTTTGTTTCTTTACTTATATGTTTGTTTGGCCATGTACTAAATTCAACCATTAAATTCACATAGGGATATAACTTAGGATGTCTATTTTTTATTTTTTTATTTTATTTATCTCTTTGTTTATCTTTTATCTTCTTTTAATTTTTATAATAGCTAGATTTTGATTTTATTTTGAATCTCATAATGCATCTTAAAAATCACATTTAGGATGTGTGGGTTTAATAAAACCCTAGAATGAATTTAGGATAAAAATAAATTTTAAGATCCATATTCGGATAGTCTGATAAGATTTATGGTTTGGATTAATAATTAACTAAAAATATTTGAAAGATAAATAAAGATAAATAAAGATATATTAAGTTTTTAGGTTCCACATCCGCGTGATCCGCTAGGATCCATGATTTGAAAATATAAAAAAAAATCATAAAATAAAATCAAATAGCAAGGTTTAGGAATCCATATCCGGGTGATTCAATTAAAATCCATAGTTTGGAAAATTAATCAAATTAATTGAAAGGAAGCAAAGCAAAACTTAAATCAAATTAAGCTGCTAATATTTTGGCGTTATAACAAAATTATTTTACCGTAACCGTACTCCTAAACCCTTTAAACTCTTGTAGGCCATTTTTAAGGTGTCCAATCTGTTGGTCCAAGTGCAACTAAGAAGGGGTGCATTGATTGTTTTAAAAACTAAATTCACTCAACCAAATATCAAGAACAAACCAAGTAATGCTAAACACAAATAAAGCAAGTAAATAAATGAGGATAAAGAAAAAAAGTGCACCGAGATTTATAGAGGTTCAACTCCACCAACCTAATCAATCTCTAGTTTTCTCCAAGGCACACTAGAAACCACTGTCTAGTTTTCTCCAAGCCTCACTAGAAACCATTTCACACTCAAGAGATTCTAAGACTTGAAATGTTTACAAACTCACAAGCTCACATAATAGCACTCTTGCTAGATATACAAGTGAAAGCACAATCACAACAATGAATTTTTAAAGATAAGCTATTACTCTTGGATTTGATGATGAATATTTGATCTTATGGCTAAGAGTTGCTTTCCAGGTGTTTCTCCATGTATTTATATTCATTTGGGGGCCAAAGAGACATTGAAAAACCGTTGGGAAAGTCAAAAAAGTCTCCAAGAAAGCAGGTGACTGTTGCTAGCAAATTTGACAGTTTTTTGCTTCTGTTGCCCAATTTCATTCGGGTGAAAAAATTTCACTCGGTTGAAAATTCGGTCTCATAGCGAACCCCCAAGTTTGAACTCTAACTGCTAGATTCCTCATTAATCACATGTCAGCACCTGGTCCACACGGCAATCTGATGTGTCATGATTTTAAAAAGATTTTTTAAAGAATTTTCAAACCAGAAAATCATGCGCAAGTCTAGAATCAATGTTTCACCTGGTTGAAAAATTTTCACTCGAGTGTTTTCCTATTTCAGAACCAAAATGCACTCGGGTTTGAAAATTTGCTCCAATTTCACCCGGTTGAAAAATTTCACTCGAGTGTTTTTCTGTTCCAGAACCACAATGATCTCGGGTTCGAAAAAATGCTCCAGTTTTAACATGTTAAAATATTTTTGCCTTGTTGAAACTGTAGCTCCAGGTTTTTTTCACTTCCAAACTTTCAAACTTCAATGAATTTTCTCCAAAAAGATTTCTTCATTCACAAGTAATGCTTGAATTACCGTAAATACTTCAAATATACTTAAGATTCTTCCAAAGATCAAAACTTTATCAATAAGAGACCAATGTATAAATCTTTAGGTAGAACTTTGAAAACCATAAAAAAAATATGTTTTGTTATAATCAAAATCAAATCAATATGAGTCATGAATAGAACAAATCCAACACAATTGACCTAGCTGAAACCGATTGGTGGCGACTCCCAAAACACGTTGCTACAACAGTATTCCTCTAACTCTTCCAACCAATCCAAGAAATCATTGGCATCCAACTTACCATCATGAACCGCATATATATTTTTACCATCCTAGCAACTCCCTAATCTTCCTGAGGGCTCCTAAAGTTTCCCCACCTATTTTCCCGATCATAAGCCTGATCCTGAAAGAATGTCCTAGGGCTTTCCCCTATCTAAGTCATAGGTGACAAAGTTTTCTCCTATAGTTGAAAAAGTATTTTCAGGTACCCTAGAAGGCCAAGTGTTCCTAAGTGGTGCAAAAGGAGTTTGTTAACCTACTCGAGCTTGGACCGAGTCATCAATATTTTGGGCAAAAGTGAGTTGTCTTATAGATTGGTCTTTTTCCTACTTATGGTTCGTTTCTTTTTCAATCCTACCAAGTTGGTCAATGGTTCCTTCTATCCTAATTAACCTATCTTCTAGACTCAACATCCTTTCATTCGTGACTTTAAGTTCGTAACTATGGTCGGAATCATATGATTGGTTGTTATTCCTAGCCCACTGACCCAAGTTATGCAAGCAGAAATTATATAAAAGATTGCAATGAATAACCTAAAAAGATAACAAGAAATGATGCAACAATCAAAGAGATAAATAAATTTATTATTACTGATGCGTCTAGTTGCAAAAACAAGAGCAAACAAACAAAAACCCTTTTAAAGAAAACTTTTTTTTTTGTAACTTGCACTTATGCAAAGGATTGACTACCTAAGAACAAAATATAAGTAAAGCTAACTATGAAAGATTTAACAACTTAAAAAAAGTTTATCACCTACTACAAAATCAAAGTGGGAGAAATAGGACTTTTTTTTTTTGCGACTAACCTTCCCCTGCCAAAGGAACTAGAAATAATCTATTGCCCAAGAAAGTGATGAAGCAGCAATATATTCCAAGTTCGACTAACTTTTCAACAATTTGAAGACCAAGCAAAAGATTTGTGCCAGACCAAGAGACCTTGCCGTGGCAGGAGATGGTAGCAACAAATTCCAAGAATCTATGTGGATGTTGCAACTAATGGAAACCGAGAGCAAATGAAGGACTTGGAATTTGGATAACAATTGTGCTTGGTTATCTTTGTGCCAAATTAATTTTGTAGCTTGCACTCGTGGAAACAGAAAGTTGGTGCTGTGCGATTATGTGAAGGATGTAAAATTCAAATCTTGGCTCCACAAGGGGCTGCAAGAAACGGCAACAAGGGACGGGGGCAAAGTTAGGTTTCTAGGATTCATTTGGCTCTGATTTTCTTAAATGAAAAGGAAAGTGTAAGAATTTCGGCTCTGATGCCAAATTTGATGCAGGGCATATAGGAACTAGAACTAAAAGAGAGAACAAGGAGGAAAAGAAGAAGAAAACCAGGAGAAGGGAAATTTCTCTTAATTCAATAACATCAAAAATTATCTCCAAAGGTTTTGTTTCTTCTATTTATATGAGGGGAAATCATAAAGGAAATAAATATAAAAGGAAAGAAATAAATTATTAAATGAAACAAATAAACCCAGCAATAAAGAATAAAGCATAGAATCCTAATTAAAATTTATTTCCTAATTCTACATCTAAAATAAGTTTATCTAAAGTCTTTAGGCACTACATCACATAACATCACGCATGTACCCAAAGACTTAAATTAATGAGATAAGAGGCCACCATTTATTTGTGTGTTTGTGCATGTGTTTATTTCACTTTGGACAATTTCCAACAATATGTGACAATTCTTAAGCTAATGGGACAAGTCACCCCACTCTTTGCATTCGCTAATTATCCAGCAACCTTGTGCCATTCTTAAGCACATTTATGTCACCTTAGCTCTTGCACTTACTAATCATGAGTTTTTGACTCCTGTGCTAACAGTGCCAACATCTTCAAGCACACATGCATCATCTCCAATTGTACCATTAGTTTTGATAGCACTTCTTGGAAAGTTGTAAACCGAGAAGATCCGCCAAAAGGAGATAACACATTGTTATAGCCTTACAGTTGTTCTAAAAATTTTAAACTAATGAGACAAGGAATCCCTATCATATATATGTATATAACTTGTAACAATTTCCAACAACATGCACAAGTCACTTGCACACATTATCAACAATGAACTTAATGATCTAACACCTATCTTATAGTTAACCTGAAATCAAATGTGACCAAAACTGAATCTAAATTGACACACCCGTTGACATTGTACGAATTTAATAATTGTCATTAAGAGAATGGTACTAACTTTATGATCAGACTGCCCACATTTATATTTATTGCACTGCACTTACCCCAATGTACCATTGCACTCAATAGATTTATTGTGTTTTATCTCCTCATCTACAAAGTTTTAAATCTACGTAAGCAAAAGTCTCAAATTTGTTAATAATATTTTGGGTTAAGAGCAAATCTGCCACTATAAGTTTTTTTTAACCTAATCTCCCACTCATGTTTTAAAATGGGCTCAATATGCCATTTCCTGTTAGAAAATAAAGAAAAATATAAAAGTAACAAATTTTAAATTTTTAGGGTGATAATGTAACTTTCAACAAACTTCAAGAGCCTTAGGTAAATAGACATTCTCTCTTTTGGGTTTTCGCGCAGCCACCATTGAAAATTCTGCAGCTACCGTCCATAACAACTATAGAAATGTGTTTTCAAGAGTCACCACAAATTAATTTCGCCTATGCCAATTGGATACCTGTTATAGTTTACAAGAGATTCTAAACTTGTGAGTCGATTACGTTAGTAACCTTATTCTAGCACCAAAAAATTGGTACTATGGGGGTTTTAGTGTTCTCTTTTCCAAACTTTTTGTTTCTTTTAAAGCCTAACCTACGACAAAATGATTTTATGGATTTTATTTAATTATATTTAATTTTTAATTTAATTTCAAACTGTAAATTTTACAAAACTAACCGGATATGAAATACTAGATATCTTTAAAATATTAGGACTTTACCAAAACCACCAAGAATTTGAAATAAATATCTTATTCAAAATTTTAAGTCTTATCAAACCAATCAGATTTGAATGAATTATCTGCCTCAAGATTTTATCAAATTTACCAAAAATAGATTTTTTAAAATTTTTATGAGTATTTTACAGTTACCATCATTTAATTTTTTTTCTAATTTCTAGAAAAATAACATAAACTAAAATATCTAGCATAACAAATAATTTTTATGTATTATCAACTTTAAGATGCATTATGAGTTAAAAATCAAACTATACTAAAAAAATAAATAAAAAAGACTAAAAAAAATAAATATCCTACATTGTATCCCCATGCAAATTTAACAGCTAAGTTTAATGCATGGCCAAACAAACAAAGAAACAAAGAATAAAAAAACAATAAAAGACTTGTTATCAGTGACCAATCTGCACAAGAGAAATATGTTAATGAATTAATGAATGAAATAAAAAGATCAGGGGACTAGTCAGAAGTTATACTAAAAAGGAGATGATTGACAGACAGTCTGGCGCAGATGGCATTAATAAACGGCAGGACAGTAGGGCAACGTGGGGAGCAGCAAGGGCGGCGGCCTAGGACCGTTGACGGTGGCTGAAATGGCATATGGAGGCGTCCCCAGGGGTGGCGATGGTTGTTATTGAAGTTTAGGGTTTCTGGGCTTGAGGTTGGCAAGACAGTGGGCTAAATATGCATTTTGACCTTTTCCTGGCTGGAGCCTAGGGTTGCAAATTTCCCAGCTTCTTTTTCTTTGTGATTTCCCTCAAATAGTGATCCATATCGATACTAGGGGATGCATAAACATGATTAACAATATTTTGAAAGATTAAACCTCTTCCAAATCCAATTTGTAGAAGTTTATATTTGCTAGGATATAATTTGGTCTAAATACTAGTTTAAGTCCAACAAAACTCTTAGACTGTTGATCTTACCCTTAACTTTATGTGAAATTTCAATTCAACACAAAATGTCTAGGATTTTTCAAATTAGCCCAAAACATTGTAAAATTTCCAAATTCTTCCCAAATCCTTACAAATTCACCAGATTTGCCCCAAACTCTTAGCAATCAACAATTTTGCCTCAGAATTTGCATTTTTGCCCAAAAAATTTCTAAAATCTCTCAATTCACACCAAAAACTTTTCCCTTTTACCTAAACTAACCCCAAAAGACCTTTAGGGCCCCAAATTAGTACCTAAAGTACATTAATTTATATTTTTGACCCAAATGATCATTCTAAATTCCTAAAAGATTTATAACATGAAAAAATAGCATAAACTAAATGCAACTAATCCTACCAACTTCCAAAACTATAAAATGACCAAAAACATGAAATCCCCCCCTCCCCGAAAAGAAAAATGCTCCCTAAACTAAATTTTCTAACCCAAGACTAAACAAACGTTAGTGCCCGAACAAAATTTTGTGTCAACAACTGTCATTCTTTGCATGTTTCATGGAACATGAGGCATGCAAAACCGTTACCAAATTTTTTCCAACTTTTATTGGGACAATGAGAACCTTCCCATCGTAAAAAATATTAGGAAAAAAAACCTTTTGCTCTTCTTTTTCGAGATTAAGGAATCTTCCTTATTACCTCTACAATAGGAATCCTCCTATTATTTAAGAATATAATGAGAAAAACTCTTTCCTCCTTGTCTATTAGGCCTTGGAATTCTCTTAGACTTTTGGAATAAGAACCTTCCTATTGCTTCCAAACCTAAGAGGAAAACTCTTTCTTCTTTTCTTGATAGGTTAAGGAACCTTCCTCACCATTTTCTCTATAGAAACCTTTCTATGGAAGAAAGAAACTCTTCTTTCATTTCTTTCATCTTTGGCAGAGAACCCTCTCTTACTATGATTTAAAAGGTAGAAAACTCTTTCTTTACCACCTCTTATTACCTTTGAGATATAACACCTTGTTTTTTACTACCTCTAAATTCCTTTAAGGAAAATCACCTGACACTTTACCATCTCTAATAACCCTTGAGGTGGAGAACCTTATCTCTTTATCACCTCTAATGAACCTTGAGGTATATAACTTTATCTTTTTACACCTTTAAATTTCTTTAAGGTAAAACAACCTGACTCTTTACCACCTCCAATGAACCTTGAGGTATAGAACTCTATCTTTTTACACTTCTAAATTTCTTTAAGGTAAAACAACCTGACTCTTTACCACCTCTGATGACCCTTAGGGTAGAAAACTCTATCTCTTTACCACTTATAAATTCTTTCAAGGTAGAGCACCATAACTCTTTATCATCTCTGATGACCCTTATGTTAGAGAACTTTATCTCTTTACCACTTCTAAATTTCTTTGAGATAAAGTACCCTGACTCTTTACTACTTCTGATGACATTTGAGGTAGAAAACTCTGTTTCTTTATCACATTTAAATTTCTTTGAGGTAGAGAACCATGTCTCTTTAAACAATTTAACCCATATTATGAGAAAGAAAATTACTTTGCTTTTGAAAACTTAGTTTAGCCTTGCAATGGATATGATGAGGTAGAGTAACATTTCTCATTTAAAACCTCAATTTGACCCAAATTATGAGAAAGAGAATTACTTTCTCTTTGAAATTTCAGTTTAGCATTTCTTTAAATGTGATGAGGTAGATAAATTTTTCTTATTTAAAACCTTAGTTTAACCTAATGTACAAGGAAGAGTATTACATTCTCTTTGAAACCTCATTTTTTCCTTTCTTTAAATATGATGAGGTAGAAAAAAATTTCTCATTTAAAACTTCAATTTGACCTAAATGATGAGGAAGAGAATTATATTTTCTTTGAAACCTCGATTTTGCCTTATAAAGAGATTAAGGAACCTTCCTTGTTATCTAAAACAAATTTCCAAGAAAGCAACCAAACTTAGAATAATTCCATAAAAAATGTGAACTTTCAAAAGGGGTAAATTCAAAACTTGAAATTCCATGAAATAAGTGAATTTTAAAAGTGAGAAATTTGACAAAATGAGTGAATTTCAAGAAAGCTAAAGATTCCATAAAATGAGTGAATTTCAAGAAAGCTAAAGATTCCATAAAATGAGTGAATTTTAAAAGTAAAAAATTTTATAAAAATAAGTGAATTTCAAAAAAAATCGAAGATTCCACAAAATGAGTGAATCTAAAAAATGAAAAATTTTAAAAAATGGGTGAATTTCAAAAAAGCTGAAGATTCCACCAAATAAATGAATCCCAAAAGTGAGAAATTCCATAAAATGAGTGAATTTCCAAAAGGCTGAAGATTTCATAAAATAAGTGAATCTTGAAAGAGAGAAATTCCACAAAATGAGTAAATTTGATTAAAAAAATCAAAGATTTCACAAAATAAGTTGATAGCCGAAGGACTATCGCCTCCACCTGGCCGAACTCCCTGCCACCAGAATGGCCAGGAGATCTGGCGCTACCCGAAAAAAGGTGGGATCACACACCTCAGAGAAAAGCCGAAGAGCCCGAGCTCAGCACGCCAGGGAACCTGAGGATACTATTAGCCCCCCCGAGGTAGTAAACAGACCGCCTTCGGAAAAGTGGCACCAGCTAGGGCGGGCCGAACATGATCTTCCCGAAGGCGGAACTCCCTGAATCTGGGAACCCCCGAACTAGGGGCATGTTTCCCGAAGTGGCACGGTCCGTACTAGAGGAAGACCTCACCCAGGGACCTCGGGAGTACGGCAGGAGCATTTAAGGAAGCCTCTGACATGTCGCCCACAGACGTCACAAGCCGCCTCAAACGGCGCTCTAACACGCCGACACCATCAAAGTCACATCATGGCCCGTCTCGGCTCAAGGCTCAAGGAAGCCTGCCATCAGCTACTTGTCCTCTACGCCCAGACATTCAGAGAACATCCGATCGAACACGTGTCACGATCTGAACGGGCTGGACACCTCTATAAATACCAGGGAATACACCCTGGCAAACGGCTGGCAAATATCCTGACTCCTCACTCTGAGAAAATACGACCAGGCGAGTTCACTGAACCCCTCAGTGCTATTTCCTCTGCCTTCTCTCAGCACCACTGACTTGGGCGTCGGAGGCTCCTCCCCGGAAAAACACCCCGGGGACCTCCTAACCCACTTTTTCTGAACATCTCAGGCACTCTCCCTTGGGCAAATCGGCCACCACGCGTTCTTCCTCTCCGGGAGTCCTTCCATCAGTCACCATGACTACCAACGATGAAGCCACTGGGCATCATTTGGCGCCGTCTGTGGGAACCCGCTCTGAGATCGCCGTCGTTGAAACTCGGCGTTCCAAGGACAGGGGACTCCCGAAGTCTCCGTCCGCGCCTGAGACACAACCGGCTGCTGAGCAAACACTCCCAGGGACTTCTGCGCCTGAGGAAGACCGCCCTCTAGTAATCACTATGAGCTTTATGAGGGAGTTTCAGTGCTCGGTCGTGGCCGAAATGACACAGCAGATCGACCAAAGGTGGTCACAGCAGGCATAGGCCCAAAGACCTCCCTCACCTGCACGCCCTCGAGAGAAAAGCCCGGGGTCGACTCATCGCAGTTCGGGAAGCGGAGACCCGCGCGAAGAGTCGTCTACGGAGAATATACCCCTCGGGAAACGGCATGTGGGACAAACTGGGTCCAAGTGACCGAAAGTCTCACAGCGAAGGAGTTCGTCGCCAGAGGCGAGGTCCCTATCCCCTCAGCGCCAAACTCGCTCCCCGAAGAGGCGCCGACGATCTCCCTTCCCAGAGGAAGAGCCTAACGCCACAGTTCTCATGGAAAGGATACTAGCACGGCTAGACAGGGTGGAAAAGTAGGTAGCTCGCAAACCCGTCTGGGACAGGCTGACGGGACCCTTCTACGAAGATGGGTCCCCATTCACCCAGGTAGTGGCCGAGGCAGCCATGCCATGCGACTTCAGGGTACCTCGGCTGGAGATTTATGATGGCCGCACTGATCCGCAGGCCCATCTGACCAAGTACAGACACAACATGATAATGCATGGTGCTGACGACGCTACCATGTGTAAATGCTTCGAGGTCACCCTCACGGGACCAGCAACTGCGTGGTACAACTCATTGCCCCTAGGAGCCATCACTGAGTTCCAGGAGTTGTCTACGGCCTTCGCGCAACAATTTATTGGAAGCCGGCCAACGGCGAAGATGCCTGTTCAGATGTTCGACATAGAGCAAAGAAACGGAGAAACCATCCGAGACTATGTCGAAAGATTCAACAGGGAAGCTCTAAGCATCCCAGACTTCCGGCCCGAAATACGCATCCTCGCCATGACATGGGGCCTTCGGTAAGACTCACAGCTGTTCTATGAGTTCTCAAAGGACCCCCCGGACACCCTCGGAGAATTTTACCGAAGGGCCGAACAGCACATGACCGCCGAGGAGCTGAGAATGGATGGGCCGAAGTCCAATCACAACCGCGCCGAAGGGTCCAATCAGCAAGCCCGGCATCCAACTGAACAGGCAGGCTGAGCTCGAAGGATGCGGGGAAACAAACTTCAAAGCTTCACACCCCTGAGCACTACACGGACAAACATCCTCATGGCGCTGGAAAGGCAGGGGACGCAGATTCGGCGGCCAACGGCCATGACTGCTGATAACAAGAAAAACATCAAGAAGTTCTGCCAGTTTCACCGCGACCACGGCCACGACACCGAAGACTGCTTCTAACTGAAGAAGTACATTGAGTCGCTGATAAAACTCGACCAACTTCGGAAATATCTGCGGATGCCTTCCCCAAAAGGAAGAAAAGATGATGAAGAAAGGGCCGAAGATGAGGACTACAACTCCGACAGGCGGAGAAACCGAAGTTCGAAAAAGCGCCCTCCTCCTCCTGCAGGGGTAATACAAACCATCACTACGGGGCTCCCATCCTCGGAAAGAAAGTGGAAGGCCAAAGAGATTGCGGTCATGGAATATCAGAGTCCGGCAAAGAAACTGGCTCGCAAGGATGGATCCACCGTCATCTTCCCCCATGACGATCCGCTGCTAATCATGGCAAGGATAGGGAACTGGGACGTCAAAAGAGTATTGCTTGATGATGGATCAAATACTGACGTCCTATTCTCGCATTTACTACCGAATTTGGACATCTCCAGCAGCGAGCTCAAGCCTGTCACCTCGCCCACCTTTGGGGTTGGACCGTCCGAACTACCTGTCCTCGGATGGATTGATCTGCCCCTAATGATGAAAGGAACTTTGGTCGACGGAACAGCTGAGTTGTACGCCTCCACAATGGCAAGATTTATCGTCATGGACATTCCTTCTTCGTACAACGCCATCCTTGGAAGGCAGACATAGGGAAACCTGCACATTCGCCCTGACGTGAAGTACTTGACTGTCACATTCGCCACCAAGGATGGGGATGCAGAGGTCTTCATAGATCAAGCCGAGGTAAGGAAGGTGTTTGTAAAAGCGCAAAAAGCTCCGACAAATAACCTCGCACAAACAATGGAGGCAAAGGCACCAGAGAAGGACAAAGAAGGAAATCCCACGAGAGCGGAAACGGAAACAGTGGAACTTGTCCCAGGACAATTTACCCGAATAGGGAAGAGCTTGCCCGAAGGTGACAAGAAAAACCTTGTATCTTTTCTACTGGGAAATAAAGATCTCTTTGCCTACTCGCCGAAAGACATGCCAGGGGTGCACCCTGGCATAATACAGCATAGCCTCAAAGTAAGCCTGGAAGCAAAGCCTGTCCGGCAAAAGAAGCGAAGCATCTCAGCCCATAAGAGCAACTTTGTGAAAACCGAAGTCCAACGCCTGTTAGACGCTGAAGTCATCAGGGAGGTCAAATACCCCGAATGGTTAAGCAACGTGGTGATTGCCACGAAAGAAGGCAGCAGCAAACTCCGGATGTGCATCGACTTCAGAAACTTGAACGATGCTTGCCCGAAAGACTCATACCCTCTTCCGCCAATAGACCAACTGGTAGACTCAACTGCCGAATATGGGCTCCTAAGTTTCCTAGACGCCTTCAGCGGCTACCATCAAATAAGGATGGACCCCGAAGATGAAGAAAAAACCACCTTCATCACCGAGGGAGGAACATACTGCTACGTCAGGATGCCCTTCGGGCTTAAAAATGCAGGAGCCACCTACCAAAGGTTGATGAACAAGGTCTTTAAGGACCAAATGGGGAGAAACATGGAGGTGTATGTTGACGATATGATAGTCAAAAGCAAGCTCCCTCGCAACCACGTTGCAGATCTAGAGGAAACCTTCCAAAAGCTCAGAGCCTTCGGGATTCGTCCCAATCCTGAAAAATGCATGTTCGAGGTGACCTCGGGAAAGTTCCTTGGGTACATGGTATCCGAAAGAGGAATCGATGCTAACCCCGAAAAAATTAAGGCTCTGCTCGAGTTCCAAACTCCTGCCACAGTAAAAGATGTGCAGAGACTCACCGGAAAAATAACCTCTCTTAGCAGGTTCATTTCCAGGTACGGAGATAGGTGTCGGCCTTTCTTCAAAGTCCTTACCAAGGCAGCAAAAAAGGAAGGCAACCTCGGAAGGGATGATCATCCTTGGGATCAAGACTGCCAAAAAGCCTGGGAAGAACTCAAAATCTACCTAGCCAGCCTGCCGACTCTGCGACAACCTCGCGAAGGAGAGCCCCTCGTATTATACCTCGCCGTCACGGAAAAAGCTGTGAGCTCGGTCCTCGTGAAAGAAGAAGGGCCAAAACAATGGCCGGTTTACTATGTAAGCAAATCCCTGCATGGCACCGAAGTCAGGTACCCTCTGCTGGAAAAAGCTATATACGCCTTGGTGCTTGCAGGGAGAAGGCTGCGACCGTACTTTCAGGTTCACCCCATCATCGTCCAAAGTAGCCTACCACTACGGGACGTTATGAGGAAAGTGGATCATTCGGGAAGGCTCTCCAAGTGGTGTATAGAGCTTGGCGAACACGATATCACCTATGAACCTCGGAAGGCCATAAAAGCTCAAGCACTGGCAGAATTCATTGCCGAAATACCCACCACTGAGGACAGTCATCCGGATCTGAACGAAGGTGAGCCAGAATGGACCTTACATGTTGACAAAGCCTCGGGGTCCGAACACCAGGGAGCTGGGATAATTATCAGAGGCCCCGAATGCCTGGAAGTAATGAAGGCTATCAAGTTTAGCTTCAACGTCACTAACAATGTGGCTGAGTATGAGGCCCTCATAGTGGGATTACGACTGGCCAGAAAAATTGGCGTGAGAAACTTAAAGGCTCACAGCGACTCCCAACTAGTAGTTCGGCAGACGGCAGGAGACTATGGGGCGAAGGACCCAACCTTGGCAAAATACCACGAGCTGGTAGCAAGACTCATTCAAGAGTTTGACGCCGTACGGATTGAAAACGTACCTCAGCGGAAAAACACCGAGGCAGATTGCTTGGCGAAGTCAAAGACCTACACCGAGGTGCTAGACCGTCCGAGCATCTCAGTGCTGAGCATAGCGACCTCGGGAAAAGGATGGAGGGATCCAATAAAAAGGTACCTCGCGGAAAATGTGCTCCCCGAACACCCCGGTGACGCTGCAAAACTGCGAAGGCGCTCCGGCCGTTTCTTCCTAATCGGTGAAGAACTATACCGACAAGGATACGCGAATCCGCTGCAAAGATGTGTGAACGAAGAGGATACTGAAATGATCCTTGAAGAAGTCCACAAAGGCATGTGTGGCTCACACATTGGAACCGATGCCCTGGCGGCAGTGATACTTCGCCAGGGATACTTCTGGCCTACCCTAAGAAAGGACGCAAGGCAGTTCGTCCAGAAATGCGATAGTTGCCAGAGACACGCGAAGATCCAGAGGGCACCCTCGGAAATGGTAACTTCGGCTGACTATCCCTGGCCCTTCGCAGTCTGGGGTATAGACCTTATTGGGCCACTCCCCGCAGCTCCCGGAGGCGTGAAATTCTGCGTGGTAGCAGTAGACTATTTCTCGAAATGGGTCGAGGCAGAACCGCTAGCAACTATCTCGGCGAAAGAAGTGCAGAAGTTTGTATGGAAGAACATCGTATGCAGATTCGGCATACCGAGGGTACTAGTGGCTGATAATGGATCCCAATTCATAGACAAAGGATTCCAGGAATTTATCAGCGACCTCGGAATAAAGATGCACTTCGCCCCAGTAGCTCACCCCCAAAGCAACGGGCAGGTGGAAGTATCTAACAGGACCATAAAAGATGGCCTGAAAAAGAGGCTGGGGGAAGCAAAAGGGAAATGGCCAGGAGAACTCCAAAGTGTATTATGGAGTTACCGAACGATGCCCCGAAGAGCCACAGGGGAGACTCCCTTCTCACTCGTCTTCGGAACAGAGGCCATCATCCCTATTGAGATAGTTAGACCATCGGTACGGGTGCAGGTATTTGATGAAGGTGGAAACGACCTCGGCCTAAGAACGAAGCTCTACCTCATCGGCGAACACAGAGAAATAGCTTAGCTGAGAAGAAAAGCTTTCCAGCAAAGAGTGGCCGCGGCTATAAATTTACGAGCCAGGCCAAAAGAAATCAAGAAAGGGGACCTCGTTCTCCGAAAAGCTGACTTTGCACCCCGAAAGCCATCCCACGAAGTACTTCGCGCGAACTGGGAAGGACCTTATCTGGTTCTTGCCGAAGTACGAAAAGGCGTCTACAAACTTGGCGACACCGAAGGCGTAGAATTGAAAAACACTTGGCACTCAGACGCCCTGAAGAAATTCTACGCTTAAGATGGAGCGGAAGGATTGTGTTGTACAAAAAATATCCTAAGTACAGAATGTCCTTAAGAAAAATTCTTAAGTGTACAAAATGGTGTAAGACAGAATTCCGCGAAGGTGTTCGCCGTGATAAAGCGCAGATATGATTTTCCGAAGTCCCTTGAGCCATTACGCTCGGAAAAATGGAAAAAATCTCAAAAGTACACGCCGCAACAAGCGCAGAATAGTTTTCCGAAGTCCCTTGAGCCATCACGCTCGGAAAAATGGAAAAAATCTCGCGAAAGTGCTCGCCGCAAAAAGCGCAGAATAATTTTTTGTGGTTGCAGGTTTCCCGAAGTCTCTTGAGCGAACTTGTTCGGGACGATGGAAATGCAAAATCTTGCAAAAAGACTTAGCCAAAAAATATTCATTGAGAATGATCAGGCTTACAAAGAAGAAGTGCCCGAAGAAGGAGCACAAAAGCGAAGAGGGAAAAAAGGAAAAGGCCCCTAAAACAACCTAAGGGTTCTCGGTGTCCCGAGAGCCACCAGCCTCTGCGCCCTTTTCCACCACCTTCGGCGCCGAAATTGTGGAAGGCAGGTTCAGGTGCTCGATTTTTTACCAGGACCACCGAGGCCCCTCGGGAATGTTCAGAGCTTCCAAAAAAGAGAGGTCCAGACCTGGGAACCTCTCAAGGACTTGGTGCCGAGCAAGGCAGAATCCGTCTTGAAAGGTGACCTTGGTCATTTGGTCGGATTTGTCCTTCTCAACCTCAAGGTCCTCAAGCTCGTCCTTCAAATCTGCAACCTCATTCTTCAGCGCCTTCATCCTCTTCTTCACGTCGGGCTCCTTCTTCAAAGACTTGACCTCGGCTTCAAGAGCCTTTTTCTCAGTCACCAACGACCGTATGAGATTGTTAGAATCTGACTTATCCTTGAGAAGGTCTTGGTTGGCAGTGAGCATCCCCGCCACCTGATCGCGGAGGTCAGCAATCTTCAGGGATGAGTCCTTCTCAAAGTCTTCCTTTTCCTTCCGGAACTCCTCCCGAAGGGCAGCAACTTCTTTCTTCGCAGCATCTGCCAGCTGCTGGTTCTTGGCGGTTAATTCTGAACACGTGACTTTCGCTTTTTCTAAGGCCTCTAAGGCCGAAGCTCGGAACGCCGTCTGCCTGGCTACCCGAACTCGGAGAAAGCCGGCGTACCCCAGTAGCTGCGAAAAGATGAACGCAAGGTCAGCAAGAGCCAAGCACTTAGGAAAAATTGAAGGGAAAAAGGTGTGAAGAGCATACCTGAGCAGCATGCTCGGTAACTTTCGCGGCGAGGGTGTCATCGCCCGGATGGGCCGCCGCAATAGCCTTGAAGGAGGCCTCTGTAAGCACCCCCTTCGAAATCTGCTTCGCCATTTCAGGACAGTCATCGGAGTACAAGTTCATGTCCTCCGTGAATGTCCAGAAAGGCTCTTTGGGTATCTTCCCTTGCGGGACTTTGGCGTTGCGAAGGGCCCGCATCTTCGCGTGTTCGGCCGCCCAGTTCGGAGTGAACAACTCCCCTACATGGCGAAAACGAGAAGCAGGTCAGAGACAAAGGAAATTTCAGAAAAACAAAAGAGCCATACTTGTTCTGAAAACAACAAACCTGGCGGCACTTCAATCACGACATCCTCGGAGCCTTGAGACTCCTTGGTCGAAATCCCCTTGCCTTTCTTCCTGCGCCGCTCCTCGGCAGAAGGAGCCTCTACCACGGCCTCCAGAAGGGCCTACGGCGCGGAAGGGCTCTGGGGAAGGACGTCGGCGGAAGGAACCTCGGCAGCAGCAGGGACCTCGGCGGCAACCTCGGGCGGCGGAATCTCTGCTGCCCCAGGCTCCTCGGCAGCCTCCTCGAAAATTTCTTGCTGAGGAAGCTGGGCAGTTTTCTTTGCCCATTTTGTCGAAGGACCAGTGCCAGTAGACTTCCGCCTTCGGCAAGCCGCCTTCTTTGTCTGATCGCCCTTTTCCACCTGGTCGGAGAAAAGGGACTTGTAGAATGCAGTAGTCCCGTCCCCCATCTCTGAAAAAGAAAAAAGACATCAGCGTAAGTCCGAGGGAAAAACTGCAAGGGAGTAAAAGATAACTTACTTTCGAAAAGCGTTTCGAAAGAAACTTCCTCCCGAAGGAGCTGCACCAACCAGGAGTCCTTCCCGGCGATAGTAGGAGCTGGCATCTCGAGGTCAGTCTCATGCTCCTTGACCACCCCTAACTCCTGAAGGACCTCTTCAGTCATCAACCTCCAGTTAATGGGGAAGGGGTACAGGGAGCGCGGAGCGACCTCGGGAGCCCAGTCGGAGACGGCTCGAATACGTCTGTCGAAGTCCTCGAACACGGGAGCCAACTCTGGAGTCAGCAGTATCCTCGGATCAACGACGTCCACATTCAGCCTTCCCCGAGCCCATTTGGTCGGAACATACGACCAGGCCTCATCTATCTTCAGGAAGAAGAATTTCTGTTGCCACCCTCGCCAACTGTCCTTAGTGGCAAAAGTGAACATGAATTTTTTGCTCCCGGATCCCCGAGGTAGCATGAAATAGAAGCCACCCTTCGGGACCACGAAAAGCTTGTAGTACTGCATGAAAATTACAAAATGGGGTTTTATCCCGAAGACGCCACACATACAGAGGAAGGCGTTAAAATAGCAGTACGAGTTCGGGGGAAGCTGATTCACAGCAATGCCATGAAATTAGCAGAACTCGCAAACCATCTTCGGGGGAGGATACCGAAGTCCGGCCTTCAGCTGGGCTCGGAAAACGGTAACCTCGGTACTATGGTTTGAAAAAGCATAGTGGTCAGGTCGTGGCAGCCGGGTAATGGCGTAAGAGGGAAGAAAGAACTTCTTCCTCCACCTCTCTAATTTTTTAGGGGTGGTGCAACAAGGATGAGATAAAAGAGGCTGTCAACTTTCAGGGATAGGCATTTTGGACAGAAAAATAAGTTCGGAAAAAGGCAAGAAAACAACTTCCGGCAAAAACTCGAAAAAACAGAGGTATCAAAAGACTCTAGAAAGAAAAAACCCACCAAAAGACTTGCCAAAATCGGAGGTCGCCGTCGTAAAAGGTTGCCGGAAAAAGCTCTATTAAAACAGCTCCACTGCAGAAGCAAGAGAAAGCGCACAGAAAAGAGCAAGCAGGGAAAGAGCAGAAGCAAAAGCAAAAGGGGCTATGACGGAATGGGCTACTTATAGGCCAAGGGTGGGTAACTGAAACGACGTCATAAGTGCCCTTTGAAGGTGAACTGTCGCCGTAACTGCACTCTGCACCTGAAAAGACGGGCTCTCTGTAAACGACGCGACTCTCCTCCAATGACAGTGCGTCACGTGTCAACTATCGCGCCAAAATAGGAGACACGTCTTCTGACATCCCTAAAAAACTAGGACGCGTCGCTCAGACTGACGCGCTTGGCCATCAGACGCGACGCTGCACAGACCTGAAAAAGCAAAGAAGCAGGTTGCCTCGAAGACACCAAAAGACGGGCTATGGCCGAACAGCCCATACCTTCGGGCAAGAGGTGTATCTTCGGCATAGGCTTTTCCTCGGAGACACCAAAAAATAGGCCAAGGCCGAGCAGCCAACACCTTGGGGCAAGAGGTGTACCTTCGACACAGGTGTTACTCTCTATAGACTCCCAAAGAACATCCTCGGAAAGAAAACAAAACCAAAGTCTTCACTTCGGCTTTCTGGAGGGGGGCATGTGATAGCCGAAGGACTATTGCCTCCACCTGGCCGAACTCCCTGCCACCAGAATGGCCAGGAGATCTGGCGCTACCCGGAAAAAGGTGGGATCACACACCTCGGAGAAAAGCCGAAGTGCCCGAGCTCGGCACGCCAGGGAACCTGAGGATACTATTAGCCCCCCTGAGGTAGTAAACAGACCGCCTTCGGAAAAGTGGCACCAGCTAGGGCGGGCCGAACATGATCTTCCCGAAGGCGGAACTCCCTGAATCTGGGAACCCCCGAACTAGGGGCATGTTTCCCGAAGTGGCACGGTCCGTACTAGAGGACGACCTCACCCAGGGACCTCGGGAGTACGGCAGGAGCATTTAAGGAAGCCTCTGACATGTCGCCCACAGACGTCACAAGCCGCCTCAAACGGCGCTCTGACACGCCGACGCCATCAAAGTCACATCATGGCCCGTCTCGGCTCAAGGCTCAAGGAAGCCTGCCACCAGCTACTTGTCCTCTACGCCCAAACATTCAGAAAACATCCAACCGAACACGTGTCACGATCTGAATGGGCTGGACACCTCTATAAATACCAGGGAATACACCCTGGCAAAAGGCTGGCAAATATCCTGACTCCTCACTCTGAGAAAATACGACTAGGCGAGTTCACTGAACCCCTCAGTGCTATTTCCTCTGCCTTCTGTCAGCACCACTGACTTGGGCGTCGGAGGCTCCTCCTCGGAAAAACACCCCGGGGACCTCCTAACCCACTTTTTCTGAACATCTCAGGCACTCTCCCTTGGGCAAACCGGCCACCAGGCATTCTTCCTCTCCGGGAGTCCCTCCATCAGTCACCATGACTACCAACGATGAAGCCACTGGGCATCATAAGTGAATCTTAGAAGTGATAAATTCCATAGAATTATTGAATTTTAAGAATGTCAAAGAATCCACAAAATAAGTGAATCTTAAAAGTGAGAAATTTCACAAAATAAGTGAATTTAAAAAAAACCAAAGATTCCACAAAATGAGTGAATCGTAAATGTGAGAAATTCTAAAAAGTGAGTGAATTCCAAGAAAGCTAAAAATTCCACCAAATGAGTGAATCTTGAATGTTAGGAATTCCATAAAATGAGTGAATTTCAAAATGCTGAAGATTTCACAAAATCAGTAAATTTTGAAAGTGATAAATTCCACAAAATGAGTAAATTTCAAAATATTAAACATTTCACAAAATAAGTTAATCATAAAAGTGAGAAATTTTACAAAATAAATGAATTCCAAGAAAGCTGAAGATTCCACAAAATAAGTTAATTTTAAAAATTAGGAATCCCACAAAATGAGTGAATTTCAAAATATTGTATATTCCACAAAATGAGTGAATCTTGAAAGTGAGAAATTCTACAAAAATGAGTGAATTTTAATATGCTAAAGATTCCAGAAAATGAATGAATCTTGAAAGGTAGAAATTACTCAAAATGAGTGAATTTCTCAAATGAAGCCTGTGCTACGAGAAACCTTGAGAGTTCAAAATGTCTTGAGATATCTTAGAAGTACTTTAAAAACATCTTAAAATTATCTTTGGGAAAAATGCCTTTAGGAAACAATTTTTCAAACATGGCTTTATGATGAAAATTGCTTTGGAAAATGGTATGACAATTCATGAATGTCAACCTCCTCAAATTTGCCCCTTCAAGTATGAAAATAAGTCATGATTTCTTTAGGACTGAAAACTTACCTTGGTTTTAATCTTGAGAACTTTTTGCTGAATGTCTATGTTGGTGTCCTTTGATCTTACTTTAATAAACCTCACATTGAATTGTTGCCCCCTTGAGAATCGAACCATTTCCCAATAACTGAGCTTTATTGTGCATCATAATTCTTCTAACCCATGCCTCCTAAGAGTTTCCTTCTTGGAGATCCTTGTGGATATTCCTCAAATTTACCTTCACAAGACTTGTCTTTAAAATCATTTTAAAGGAATATGCATTATGCATGATAGTTATGTTGCGTATAATGAATGATGAATGACTTTGAAAAATTGACAATAATCTTAATAAGTGAAATGCATACGTTATATGAAAACAATCATGATGCACGAAAGATGAGTAACTCCTAGTCTAGATTCGTATTTACCTCCTTCGACCTCCCTTTTAAGGTGCTTGTGATTCCTAACCTCGCCCTTGAGGATCATAATCCAAGAATATGCATCATTTGCTCTTTTGTGACCATATTGGTGTTTAATGCTTAATACCCCCTGGTGTGTCCAAGAAATGCATCTTTTTGAGAAGAGCCTTTGATCATTTCCTCACTTTTGACCTACACACATTAATGAACAGTGATTTAGCCTTAAAACTTTCATCAATTTGCAAGGCTTGATAAAATAACTTACAATCTTTGTATTTGATTAAGATGTTTTGTTATTATTCGCTTTTTCTAACTCAAATATGCAGAATACGTAAGGTAAAAGGTAGAAACATGAGTGTGGTCTTTTTGTTGATGATGGTATTAGGAGGTAAACACTTGGTTAAGGTAAAAGAGGAGGGTCATGTTTGAATGATGTAAAAGAAGAAAACCAAGTTTCAACAATGTAAAAGAAATGCCTTTTAATGCCACCCATGAGTGGATATGATTGCCTTAGAAAACCCGATAATGCTAATCCCAAACCTACCACCTTTTCCAAATAGTCAAATCTCATCTATTGCCCCCAACTCTTGTGATGGTTTGCTTTTGAAAAACACAATGGAAAATAGCCCAAATTATATTACTTTGATCCAAATCTTGCTTGATTATTGAGAATTTGCCTTGAATACTGCTGTTTTCTTCTAAATTGCCTTTGCAGGTTTTTAGTCTAGAATCCATAACTCATTTTTTTCTTATCTTTTTGTTTTTCTCTTTTTTTTTAGCTTTAACTTTTGCCTAAGTTGTGTCAGAGGTTACAACCCAATGATCTCTTATCCTTTTTTTTTTCTTCTTTTTTTTTTTTGTTTATGAACCATAGCTTTGTTGACTTGGAGGCATGCAATAGAAGAACCTTTGGGATGTGCTTAATAGCTCCATTTGTAGTGTTTGCATGAAACAGTCCTTAAATGAGATGACTCAAGTGACATTTATTGCTCACCTTGCTCCCGATCTTTTCTTTTCTTTGAATTTTCCTTTTTGCATTTGTTTCATATTTCATTTTAGAGTTTTCTTTGTTTACTTTTTGAGAAATCACGAACATTTTCTGATTGAGCAATCATGAGGTTACACTAGAGCCATTTTATGCAATAAGGACTATCTTCTCCAAAATCTAGTACAAAAAAAAAACCTTTTGTATTGAGGTTAAGGTACCCCATCCTTATGAAACTTAAGATGTCACATATGAAATCCTTCACTCTAGACTTAGCAGCATTTTCAAAGTTCCCACTATTGAACTTTCATTTCCACCCACGAGCAGCATTGTCACATTTATATTCATTTATGAAAGAAAGTATGATGGCGAGAAAGGTGAAATGAACGGCATAATGGCAAAAACGGTGAAATGGATGTAAAGTATGGGTTTTTATTAAAAGGCGGTGAAATATACATATTACATCTCTTTATTCTAAATAATAATAATAATAATAATAATAATAATATATGTCCATTTAACAAAGACTACACCTTAGATTCTAAACTAAGTCTAGGAGATTTTTACTATTAAGTTACTTTGGCAAGCTTTCAAAGATTCAAGTCCACTTGAAGGATTCCTTACCTTTCACGAATGTGTGAAGACCTTTAAATTGTATCTAGCTCAAAAATTGTTCTTGAAGAAATGCTTTTCCCATCAACAAAAAGGGGCATAAAAACTTCCTTTATCCAAGCATTGCATGAGGTCCTTCTTGAAAATTGCATTTGTGTTGCTTAATGTCATTTGTGGATGTACCAACATAGGATGAAAATTTTGCACCTTAAATCAAGTGATCATTTCATAGTATGAATGCATGAAAGTGATGAGTGATGCATGCATGCAATGAATGCGCTTGATTATTTACTACCATGAAACTTCAAAACTTGTTGTTGATAAGAAAGTTAAGAGTGAGTATAGCTTAATATATATTTTTGATGCATGAAAAAAAAATTGCTTGAGAAAACAAAAGAACAATAAAAGAATAAAGTTAATAACAGGTTAGAATACAACTAATATTGGCAAACAATATAAGCTAAAATAAGAAGCGAAATTAGAACCATGAAAAAAAACATAAAGAGAAGCAGTTATTAAAGCAAAAATACACAAACAAAGTAACAAAAATGGCCTAACAATAGCATGCCAGTGACAAAAAAGGTTAGTAACATTAGAATAATAAGGTCCATATTATAGCATAGAACAAGTTACAAAAACAATGAAGCAAATTAACTAAGCAATATGTGTCTTGTTGTAGAAATCTTAGTAGATGGGTATATGCTCACTATATGCATAGGTGGTTTTTTTTTTAAAAAAGGTCATGGTTGGTTCTCGATTCCCTTTTACTAAGTCCTATCGGATTGGAAAAAACCTAATTCCTCACTTTCAAGGGTTACGTGATGAAGGATTAATTCTAATCGTAGCTTTCATGGTCTCATGAGATGACTATCATCACATTCGAACAACACTACTTACTCCTACGGATTAAAGAAAATGCAAAGATCATTGTCTCACACAACTAACATAACCCAGGTATTTCGCAAAATTTTGTTAGAGTGAGTTTGGGTATTGAGCTTATTATACATGTCAAAGTGTGTGCATGTTGAAACCTATAAAAGAAAATGGAACACATCAAATCAATATGTGAGAAACAAAGAAATAAAGAAAAGAGGAAAACCAAACCTTTTTATGGCTAGACTCATCTCCAACGAAGTTGCCAAGCTGTAGTGACGTGTTTTTATGAACCACCACCAATTAGTTTCGTCTAGGTTGATTGGATACCTGTTATGGTCTACGATAGATTCTGAGATCATGAGTTAGTTATACTAAAATAACCTTATTCTAGTGCCCAAAAATTGATACCGTGGGGGTTTCAGTGTTCACTTTTCCAAAATTTTTGTTTTTTTTAATGCCCAACCTACAATAAAATGATTTTATGAATTTTATTTAATTATGTTTAATTTTTAATTTAATTCCAAATTGTAAACCTTAGCAGATCAACTGGATATAAAATCTTGGGATTTTACCAAATCTATCAGAAATTTGAAAGAAACATCTTATTTAAAACTGTGAGTCTTATCAGACCAATTAGATTCAAACAAATAATCTGCATTGAGATTTTACCAAATCCACCAAAAACAAATTTTTGAAAACTTTGTTGAGTATTTTACAATTATCATCATTTAATTTCTTTCTAATTTCTAGAAAAATAACGTGAACAAAATTATCTAGCATAACAAATAATTTTTATGTATTATCAACTTTAAGATGCATTATGAGTTAAAAATCAAACTATACTAAGAAAAATAAATAAAAAAGAGACAAATAAATATCCTACATTATATCCCTATGCAAATTTAATAGCTAAGTTTAATGCATGGCCAAACAAACAAATAATATAAAAACAATAGAAGCTTGCTGTCAGTGACCAATCTGCAAAAGAGAAATCTGTTAGTGACTTAATGAACGAAATAAAAAGATGAGGGGACTAATCAGAAGTTATACAAAAAGGGAGATGGTTGACTGGGGTCTTCGGTCTGAGGACGGGTCGGGTCGTGAACGGGATTTGGTTCCTCGTCCTTCGATTCAGCACTCGGACGGAGAGACAAGAGCAGCGGCGCTTGGGCTTCAGTGGTGGTGGCGCGAACAACTTCCAGGAGAGGCACTCGGAGCGCTGTGACGTCGAGAACAGCGACGGTCGAGGGTTCAAATGTGGCGGAGGCTGACGCGAACTCCTCTTCCCTTCGGTCTGGCACAGACGGCGTTGATAAACGACGGGGACAGTAGCGCGACGTGGGGAGCAGCAAGGGCGGCGGGCTAGGACCGTTGACGCTGGCTGGAATGGCGTATGTAGGAGTCCTTAGTCCTTACGGGTGGTGGCGGCCGTTACTGAAGTTAAGGGTTTTTGGGCTTGAGGGTGGCGAGAGAGGGGGCTAAAGATGCATTTTAACCTATTCCTGGCTGGAGCTTAGGGTTGCGAATTTTCCAGCTTTTTTTCTCCGTGATTTCTCTCAAATAGTGATGCATATTTATACTAGGGGATGCATAAACGTGATTAACAATGTTTTGAGATATTAAACATCATCAAAATCCAATTGTAGCGGTTTATATCCACTAGGATATAATTTGGTCTAAATATTTTTTTAAGCCAACAAAACTCTTAGGCTGTTGATCTTACCCCTAACTTTATGAAAAATTTCAATTCAACCCAAAATGTCTAGGATTTGTCAAATTAGCCCAAAACTTTGTAAAATTTCCAAACTCTTCCCAAATCTTTACAAATTCACCAGATTTGCCCCAAACTCTTGTCAGTTGGCAAAATTTCCCCAGAGTTTCCAATTTTGCCCGAACAATTTCTAAAATCTCTCAATTCACACCCAAACTCTTTCCTTTTACCTAAACTAACCCCAAAAGAGCTTTAGGACCCCAAATTAGTACCTAAACTACATTAATTCCTATTTTGACCATTCTAAATTCCTAAAAAATTTATAACATCAAAGAATAGCATAATCTAAATACAGCTGATCCTACCAACTTCATAAGCTATAAAATGACCAAAGAGGCCAAATTATCCCTCAAAAAGAAAATTTTCCACTAAACTAAAATTTCTAACCTAAACTAAACAAAATTTAATACCCGAACAAAATTAGGTGTCAACAACAGCCGATAATAAAAAATTTCCAGACTTTCTAATGACTTCTTGTTTAATTACCATTAGTCTGGAAATTTGTAACTAATCTGGACAAAGCTTGAAGAATATTAGATAGTGGTCGCTAGGTAATCGTGATCATCCTCTCTCTAGTTTTTACACCCCTTTGTTGCACAATTTTAGTGTTTCTTTGATAGGTTTCTTTGCCTATCAGATGTTCTTGAGGTTTTTGTTTTTTCATAAAACAAGCAATAGATAGGGATTGAATTTTCTACGTTCTTATCTCCCATTTCTTTGTTGATTATTACGAATTGGTTTATTAGATGTGCAATTGTTTCCTTTTTATTGTCATCCATGTAGTACTTTCCTGTTTGAAATTGGGTTGTTTTGATTCTCTAGTATGGTACATTCCTGAAACTTCTCTTCATGTTTTCATTAGTGTTTATATAGTGTAAAAATTCATTCTTTACCAAGTAAGGACGAAAACTGAAGCAATTTGATGCAATCCTAAGCAAAAAGGTACAATTTGATTTCTCAATTATCTGATTAATTCCATATCTTCTAGCATTCCTTGCTTTGTCTGGACAAGTTTTTTCTCTCTTCATTTCGTATGTTCTTTCTTGGTGAGTGATGGTTGATATAAATTTGATTTTACCACATCTGAACGAACCATTGTCTCTATGTTTGGACATGTTCTTTCTTAGCGTTGTCTAAAGGATTTGGGTATATACGAAGATAAGGAGAGAGAACATCATGTAGATATATGCATGTATTATCTTTTCTTCCTTGTACGTTATTATCTTTTCTTGTTTGCCTTGCCATAGAGTCCTGCTTGTAGAATAAGTCCATTGCACTTGTAGATATAAGTGTATCACGTTATGAGAAAGGCATTATTCCCACAATTCTTTATGGTATCAGAGCCGAAACTTTGGCAATTAGTAAAACAACACCACCGGCCTTGTTGTCCGTAGACTGCCCAATGAGGTAATGGTAGGTCAAGATGATGAGAGGAACAAGATGGGAGAGTCCTCAAAAGGCCAGACTAGGAGTATATATATGATTTCCCCATACTTTTTGCATGCTTTAGATAGTCTAGGCCAAATTTATGTGAGTGAATTGCTCAATGATGAAAACTATGGAGAATGGGTTAATGATATGAGCGATGCTCTCTTTGCCAAGAACAAAATTGGCTTTGTTGATGGGATGATCCGGAAACCAACACCGCACTCGCTAGACTTAAGGCACTGGATGCGTTGTGATGCAATGGTGAAAGGTTGGCTAAAAAGTGCCATAGATAAGGAGGTTCGAAGCAACATCAAGTATGCAAAAACTGCTCGTGAAATTTGGACAAATCTCGAAGATAGATTTGGAAGAGTAAGTGCTCCAAGAGCATATGAGTTAAAACGTGCAATAGCACTCTTGCAGCAAGAAAAGTAATTGATGTCAGCATATTACAGCAAGCTCAAGGGACTGTGGGATGAAATACAGTCCATCCCACCATGGCCAAGGTGCACATGTGATCTGCAGCGACAACTTGCAAAAATGAGAAATAGCGAGCAGTTGTATGATTTTCTTATGGGCTTGGATGATGAGTTTGGGACTATGAAAATGCGGATACTTAGCACCAGGCCAACACTTAGTCTTAAGAGTGCGTATCCTCTTGCGGCAGAAGATGAGCAACAGAGACAAATCTCAACAATGTTGAAACCAATAATTGAGTAGCAACCTTTCAAGCATAGGTTGTCCACAACAAGAAGAGAGGCAATAAGCAAGAAGACAAGCCTAGATGCACCTACTGCAACAAGTAGGGACACACAGAAAAGGATTGTTTCAAAATTATTGGCTACTTGCCATGGTTGCGCAAAGGTGGTCGTGATAAAAAAGGCGGGTCATGGAACAATAAGAAGCAAGGACCCAAAGTAGCCAAAGTTAGCTTGGGAGGAAGCCTCATTCCAGAATTGACACAAGACTAGTACGATCTATTACTATAATTTTTGGGTTGGGAGCACAAGACCCCAAAGCAAGATGATCAGTCTTCACCAGTAATCAACATGGCTGGTAAGATTAACTTGTCAAAACCATGAATAATTGATTCATGAGCTACAGAGCGCATAACTTGCAATGGTGAGCTACTTGAAGAAAAGAGAAGAAAGATTGGCCAACAACCAGTGAAAATACCAAATGGAGAAATCGTGCTAGTTGAAGGCATGGGAAGGCTGAAGCTGCCAAATGGAATAAAAATTGAAAATGTTTTGAGCCTTCCAAGTTTTAAATGCAATCTCCTTTTAGTTAGTAAAAGAGTAAAATCCATCGAAGGTCCCTTAGCTTAGTTTTTTGTCTCAAACAAGTACCCTACCCTAAGGTTGTCCTATTGAAATACCTTAACTTATACTGTATGTCCCAATTAGGTATTTTCTGTCCATTTTACCATTAAAATGGATGGATTTTGCTAACATGACATTAATTAATATTAAAATAAATATAAAATTACAATTTTTGTGCTTAAAGTTTTTTCAATCAATCATTTTAATCCCCAAAATTTTTAAATCTCAGATTCTTTCTTGTTCCTCTTCTTAGTTTCTCTCTCGGTCACTGGCGCGGCCCATCCGTCCGATTTGCTTCAGCCTCGTCAGTTCTAGAGGCAGCAAACCATGAATTATGATAGTTTTCTAGAGGATTTGGATGATTCCATGCCCAAATGAGCCAGAAAGCTGAGTTCAGTGGCAGTTGCTGGAGGGGAAGGATCGAGTCGTAGTTCGGGTACTTCTGGGTCAGGTCAGCAGAGGCAGTTGTGGGTGAAGGATCGTTCCAAGGATTGGTGGGAGCGGTGTAGCCACCCGGATTTTCTAGATGAGGAGTTCCGCCAGGACTTCCAGATGAGCAAAGTGACGTTTAATATGATTTCCAAGGAGCTGGAGCCGGTGATGATGAAGAAGAACACGATGCTCCGGGACACGATCCCAATTCGCCAGCGGGTCGCGGTATGTATCTGGCTGCTCGCCACCGGGGAGCCGCTACGGTTGGTATCCAAGCAGTTCGGGCTGGGGATCTCCACCTGGACGACGTCAAGATGAGATCGATCAAAGAAGAGTTCGAATCAATGGTCGTGTCTGCAGAAGTGGCTAGAATCGGCCTCGCCCTCGTCCTCGCGGTCACCGACTTCATCGACACTCACCTAAGAGATCGATTCGCACTCGCTGTCACCGCTCTCACCGATGCTCACCTTCATCGTCTCGCCGTCACCACTCACGCCGTCGAATTTCGTCGCGAACCGTCGAATTTCATCATTGACCGTCGCGAACAGGCCTCAGAAACAACAAAAAAAGAGGAACACGGATTGCGTTGAATATGAGGTTTAAAAATTTTAAGGGTTAAAATGATTCATTGAAAAAATTTAGGGACTAAATTTGTTATTTTACATTTTTTTAGTATTAAACAATGGCATGTCAGCATTTTTCATCGAACTTAACTGTGAAATTGACAGAAAATACCTAATTAAGACATACAATATAAGATAAGTGACTTGGATAGGACAACCTTAAGGTAGGGTATTCATTTTGGACAAAAAAATAAGCTAAGGGACGCCCAATAAATTTTACCTATTAGGAAAATGAAAAAAGAGCTGAATTGTGCACTAATTTTCATACTTGATTTTTGTATGATACATGACTTACCTATGAGAAGCCTGATTGGAGTGGTTCGGCATAGTGATGGGTTTTACCTTCTCAAACCAATATAGGATAGAGGGGTGGCAATGACGGTAAGCAAACTAGATGAGGCAGAAATATGGCATTAGAGGTTGGGCCATGCCTTAGATGAAAGCTTAGAATAATCCAACGAAGTTCTAGTATTGTTAAGAACAGTAAGACTGAACATTGTGATTCGTGTGTTAGAGCCAAACAGACTCGATTATCTTTTCTTGAAAGTATAATAAAAACTACTGCATGTTTTGATTTGATCCATTGTGACATATGGGGAGGTTACAAAACAGGATCTTTATTTAGAGCACATTATTTTCTCACAATTGTAGATGATTTTAGTAGAGGAGTATGAGTATATCTCATGAACATAAATTGGAAGGGAGCCATTTTTTACCTATGTTTCTGAACATGGTTGAAACGCAATTTGGAAAAAGAGTTAAGCAAATAAAGGCTGATAATGGCATGGATTTTCAATCAAGTGTCATGAAAAATTATTATGGGGAATGAGGCATAATCATTCAAACAAACTGCATTCATACGCCCTAACAAAATGGAGTTGTTAAGAGAAAACATAGACATGTCTTGGAAGTAGCATGTGCATTGAGATTTCATGCAGGACTTTCTATTGGTTTTTAGGGGGAATGTGTGCTAACGGCCACATACATCATCAATACATTACCCTATAAGGCAATAGGAAACAAAACGCCATATGAGATTTACTAGAAATGAAGCCAAGGTACGATCACTGAGATTTACTAGAAATGAAGCCAAGGTACGATCACTTAAGGACTTAGGGATGTCTTATGTATGTGCATGAAAAGAAGAAAGATGACAAGTTTGGTAAAAGTGGGAGACCTTGCATTTTTATCGGGTATCCCAGTAACCAAAAGAGGTATAAAGCCTATGATGTTGACAGAAGAAAACATACATCTTGAAGGATTGTGTGTTCTTTGAAAACAAATACCCTTTTAAGGAAAAGGGCACCATAAACGATTCAACAAAGCTACAAAGAAAAATCTTCGTTGACCATGATGAAGAACAAGTGAAGTTTCTAGGAAACATTAATGTTGAAAGACCGGGCACTCCATTGGCGAACATCAATAACAAAGAAAAAGGAATAGCTAGAAAAGAAGAAACTGGATTGGGAATGAATCAAGAGGCAGAACTAGCAAGTATTAGTCAAGAGTTGCCTTAAGTTCAACCAAGACAAAGCCAATGAACCAAGCAATAGCCAAGATATCTCCAAGAGTACGAAGTCAAGTTGCCCTCCTCCATTGCACAACCACAGCCTACCCATCCAATAGGAAACTCGGTGATATATACTTTGTCACATTTTATCTCTTACGATAAGTTTTGCACTCACACAAAGCCTTTTTGTCAGTCATCACCTCACTTGATGAGCCAAATACGTTTTCACAGGCAGTAGAACATGAACATTAGGGAAAGGCTATGCAAAAGAAGATAGAAGCACTTGAAAAAAATGGAACCTGGACATTGGAACACTTACCATCAGGAAAGAATGCTATAGACTCAAAATGGGTATACAAGGTTAAATTTAAACCGAATGGAGAAGTAGAGCACTATAAGGAACAACTGGTTGTGCAAGGATTCACACAAGTAGAAGGGGTTAATTTCCATGAAATATTTGCACCAGTTGCAAAACTTGTCACTGCTTGAAGTCTCTTAACAGTAGCAGCCAAGAAAGATTGGAAAGTTCACTAGCTAGATGTGAACAATGCTTTCCTTTATGGGGATTTAGAAGAAGAAGTATACATGCATATACCATAGGGCTTCGCGTAAAAAGGAGAGACAAGAGCTTGTCACTTGAAAAAGTCATTGTACGGATTGAAGCAAGCATTAAGGAACTGGTATCGAAAGTTCACGAATGCACTCATTAATGTAGGTTTCCAACAATCCAGAGCAGATCATTCCATGTTCACAAATAAGAAAAGAAATTTTTTTTTCATGGCTATAATATATGTCAATGATGTGATACTGGCAGGAAATGACAATAAGAAGATACGAGAAGTGAAGCAACACTTAAATGAAAAGTTTAGCATCAAGGACTTAGGCCCATTAAAATATTTTATGGGCATCAAAGTAGCAAGATCATGGCAAGGAATAGTTCTCAGCCAATGAAAATACACTCTTAACATTCTAAAGGAGCGTTGGATGGAAGCATGTCGACCGAGTGTGTTCCTTATAGAACAAAATTGTAAGCTGACTAATTGTGACGGGCAAGCCATAAATGTGGCAAGGTATAGAAGGTTAGTCAAATGTCTATTGTCCCTAACAGTTTTAAGGCCTGACATAGTGTTCGCGGTATATGTTTTAAGTTAGTTTGTAGCTTCACCACGACAAGTTCACATGGACACAGCTGAAAGAGTCTTGCAATACCTGAAATTAGCACCAGGACAAAAGATATTGCTACGAGCTGATGGGGATTTGAATTTAGAAGCCCATAGTGATGCAGACTAGGGAGGGTGCAAAATGACTCAAAGATCATGCACATGCTACATTATTATGTTAGAAGGATCACCAATTTTTTATAGGATAAAGAAACAAACTGCCGTACCCAAGTCTTTTGACGAAGCTAAATATAGGGCCATGGCCATAATTGTGAGTGAGATAATATGGCTCAAGTGGTTGTTGGATGAATTACAAGCACCACAGAATGAACCGACCACACTATTTTTTGATAACCAGGCTGTACTACACAAAACAATGAATCCGGTGTTCCATGAAAAAACTAAGCATGTGGAGATAGATTGCTATTTCGTTAGAGAAATACTACAATCAGGAAGAATAACACCAAAGAAGATGTGGACAATTGCTTAATTGGCTGACATGTTCACTAAAGCTTTGGGCAAAAGACAAGTTTGAGTCACTTTTGGTCAAGTTAGGCATTGCAAATTTGCATGCGCCAACTTGAGGGGGAGTGAAGGATTTGGATATATACGAAGATAAGGAGAGTGACCATCATGTAGATATATGCATGTATTATCTTTTCTTCCTTGTACGCTATTATCTTTTCTTGTTTGCCTTGCCATAAAGTCTTGCTTGTAGAAGAAGTCCATCGCTCTTGTACATATAAGTGTATCAAGTAATGAGAAAGACACTATTCCCACAATTCTTCATTGTCCTGTTCCAATTTGCTATTGTTTCACTAAATCACTCATAGAACAATTGCCTTTGATAAAAAATTTTCTTTGGTTTCATAAATGTATTTATGCCATGCTAGTTTCTTTATTTATTCTTTGGATCCTTTGCCACAAAATAATGGAAGCCTTTAATTCTGTGCTAACGTATAGTGGACTTTAATAGTAGTGGAGGTATTCTTTATCTCCCTTAAAGTTTTACATAATTAACTAGATCATTCAGTCCTCATGTTTGCCCTTAGTGAAAAAATGGACAAAATGGTGTAATTGTTTTAGAGGATTTAGATCCTACTTAAACTCCAATTATCAATACACTAAGCCTAGCCCTCATAGTAATAGGACATGTGCATAGGAGAGTTGCAGTCTTTAGATTGTTATATCTTCATTGCTTTTACATGTATTTTTCCTTTAATCAAGTTGGAAAAAAAGACTTGCTTATATGGAGCAACCTAACTCTCTTCACCAATTTATTTTTTTAATTGAGATTTTATTTTGTGGTGGTAACTGGTGGGGCCATTTCTCAGTTAAATCTTTCTCTACTGGTTTGAATCAATGACATGGGTAGTCATATGGTTAGTCTTTACATTTTTTTAAGTACACAGAAAGAAGAAGATTACTTTTCCTAGGGTGGATTTCTTGAGTTGGATTCTAGCCTAGATTTTAAAGATCTTCTTTTTTCATGTTTTAGAAGTATGAAAATTTTCTCTTTCCTCTTTCGAATTAATTATTATCTGCAATAGTTGTCGACTTCAAAGCTCAATTTTATGGGCTAACAATTTAGTAGGAAAAATATACGGCTTCTTTAGGTTTTGATCAAAGAAGGATAAATTGTGATTTAGGATATTTAATTTGATTTCATATGTTTCTTTATTAGTGATTCAGAGTATTTAATTTGATTTCTTATGTCTTTTTAATTCAGAATATACAACTTTGAGGCTTCTGTTTCTATACATGTTCTAGTAATTTATTGAAACTGAAAGAATGACCGTCTTATGATGCATCTTAACAGGACACCAAAGGAAGAGAAATTCCAGTGTTTTGTTATTAGAATGGGCAAATTCTTGAAGGACCAAATAGATTATACTATAGTGGCCCTCATTTACAGGTAATTAAACTAGAGCGTAAAACCAAATTTAACACATTGTTGGATAAAATCTATGATATTATGGGATTTGATAGACAACAAGTTCAATTGTATTTGATCTATGTTCGTAGTTTGTTGGCCGTGTTAAACTGTTCCTACTAATATTTTGAGCATGTAGTTTCTGTTGAGGTTCTCTTCTTTGCCTATTTTGCTGTTTAGGCTCAAGTTCTTGGGCCATGCAATTTGTGCTTCTCTTAATCCATAAACTATTGCTTATTCTTAAAAAAGAATTGCCAAGTTTTTTACATTCATGGCTTTAAAAAATGTTAAAGAATCTCCTAATATTCCTATTAAAAGGCAATGGTTCTCTACAATTGATGATACAAAGCTAGTTAGAGTAGACTTTGGTCATAAACACACCAATGGATTTTTTTGTTTCGAACAACAAAAATTCTTAGTTGAATAAAGTTAATAAATTAGACAAAAAAAATAAATACAACACTAATCTTAATTTAGAGTATCTCAATTGCCTACATAAATTTCAGTTAGTCCATGGAAGCAAGAGTCCTATTTTTTCCTCTAGAAATGAGGCAAAATTCTTTGGTTTTTGTCTTCCTCTAGACAACCAGTTTTTTTATTTTTTGTATCCATTTTTCACCAAAAACAAGCTTCCCCTTTCCACCAAAGAAAAACAAAACTTTTGGATTTGTTCAAGAAATCCAACCCCACAATTTCTAATAATTTTCACTTAATTTCAAAGACACACAACTAGCTAGTTAGTCAGCCTCATTCCATATTAATTCCTGCTCCATCTTCTGTCCTCTCAAATGTCAAATATTATTGGTTTAACGGCAACTTCTCCTCTGGGGACAAAGTCGAAAAGTAGCACCAGCAGCAGCAACTACTATAGAATTGCTTCAGTGGGTTAGGCATGTGACAATTCTCCTAGTCAATGACTTGTTTTGACTCGGTAAGTATGTTTAATTAAAGTATTTTTATTTAAATGCCTCAAATTAGTTTCCTATTAAGCAAGAAAAGTAAGCTAAGTAAGGTTGTATTGAGTTCATAAGTATAAAATGACACTAAATGGGAAAAAGGGTAAAATGGTAAATTTGACCCAAGTGAGTGGCATGCTTGTAATTTCATTGAAATTAATTCCATGTAAGTATTTTTTACTAAATAAGTTAAGACAATAAATTACTCTAATCATTGGAACAAAAAATGAAAGTTAAGGGACTAAAATGCATTTACTAAGGAATTAAAACTATTGTGCCACTTGTGGCATAAAAATAAAAAGGCTAGGGGCATGGAAAAAAATTTTCCCATATGGGACATAAATGATAGCCGAAGGCCTTTCGCCTCTTCCAGTACGCGCTTCCCCGAAGGGTCGTCTGGGGAGCCTGATGTAGCTCGGAAATAAGCATTGCCAACGACCTCGGCAGAAGTGGAGTCGAGCACGACAAAGTAAGCACTTTGACTAAAACGCCAGAATTATTTAAATGTGTTGCTGGCTACCTCGGGAAACCGAACATATCGTCTTCGGGAAGCAAAGAGCCAGCTACTGAAAGCAAGAGAGATTCCCCCGAAGGCATAACTCCCCGAGCCACCAACATGATTCCCGAGGAAGGGCGTTCGTGCCAAGGGGGCGACCTCGCCCAAAGGGCCTCAGGAGTACGGCATGAGCATTTAATGAGCATTTAAGGAGCCTCTGACAGGAAACCCACACGCCGCCTGAAACGGCGACTTGACACACTGACGCCGTCCAAGTCCCATCTCAGCCACAAAACCAGGAGCCTGAAGACGGCTGCCTGTTCCCTACGCCCAGAAAGGATCCAGCCGAACACGTGTCAGGATCTGAACGGGCCAGGCATTTCTATAAATACTGGGAAAAAGGACTTGGCAAGGGATCCATCCCCTCTCCCTGATCAGCCCTCGTCCATAGCTGAAAATATATGCAGGCTAGCTCTCGCACCTTTCTAGCGTGCCTACTTTATTCATTATCAGAGTACTGACTTGGGCGTCGGAGGCTCCTCCCCGGAAAACCATCCCGGGGACCTCCTAACCCTTTTTTCTGAGCTTTTCAGGTATTTTCCCACCTGGGGAATATCTCAGCAAGACGTCCTTCCCCCCCGGAAGCTCCCTCAGAATTCACCATGTCACTGGACAGAGATGCCGGAGGGCATCAATAAAGATAGCTGGTTGGTGAAGGAAGAAAAAAATGATAATAAGTTTAATCTTGTTTTGGTAAGAGGAAGGAGTTAAGTTAAACGTAAGTGGGAGTAGGTGTTGATTTCTTTTTAGACAAACTAAGACAACTATTCATCATCTCTCCTAACCCATTTTCGTCCTTCCCTTTGCTCCATGGCTCATCTTCACCATTTCTTCAAAATTTCAAAAAAATTCATGCAAAAATTGAAGGTCCCAAAGCATATATATCAAGACTTAAGCTTATTTTTGGTGGTTTGGGTGCATTTGCCTTGTCTTTTGCAAGTTTTGGCTTCAAACCCTAAGGTGAGTTTGTCCATGGGTTTAAATTGGTTCTAAGCTTGAAATATGGTTAGTAATGATATTAATTTAGTGCTTGTGGTGCCCATTTTGATTGGATTTAGGCTTGGAACTCAAGGGAAACAAATTGAGCTCAAGTGAACTTTATGTGGCTTATTTGCTTTAATCTTGCTTTGGTTTAAATTTGAGGTAAGGGGTTAAGTTAATCTAAGTAAAATTGATGCATTTCATGTTTATTTCATGAATGGTAAGTGAAATTGGAAGTGCCAAAGAGATGGAATTACTTGGAGATTAAGTGGAATGGAGGAAAGGGCATGGTAGGCACAAAATGGCTGCACCTCTAGGGGTGATGCGATCACACTGTTAGTATTGTGCCCAAAAAGCCAATCATGAGATGATTGTATTTTTGCACATTGAGTCATGATATTTTATTGAGGCATTAATCCAGCAATTTTGTTTGTTGTTTTGTTTCTGCGTAACATAATAAACATAATTGTAACCCTAGAATAATGATATTCTTAAACGTCCCTAGTCTAGTATTATTGTGGAGCGGGTTGCAATAATACATAATGACTAACATATGTGGAGACAAATATGAGATATGTAGTCTACATATGGGTACAAGTTGGAGAACTTGTGTACTGGACCGACCCACCATGAGAACACTTCATGGATCGTTATATGAGTGTCATAAGTGATTCCCATAGTGATCATGATATATGTAGTCCTTCGACCTAAGATCATCAAGGTTCCCTACATGTGAGTCACATACTTTGATACTTTCCTTTGTTGCTCGTAACTGAGTGAACTTGAAGGAGGTCATTGGGTATGTCACATATCATGCAGAGGGATTTGTATGATCAAGATGGGATTTGTCCCTCCTATGTAACGGGAGTGATATCTTTGGGCCCCTTGATAGAGTGAGACTTAGATAATGCATGGCCATGCTCCGATGAGTTGATATATGATATCAATGTCGTCAGTTTAATTTGGTCTACTCGGTAATCAAGAAACCAAAAGATTGGGCTATACGAGAGTGACACATTCTATGTCTCGTGCTTAGTCTTGATATCTTGGACAAAGGGACAATGGCATATATCGGTGATGATCATAAAGGTTTAGTCGATTCACCGACAATCTTGTCACTTGGGTAGATGTGTTGCTAGACACCGCTAATTGCTTATGATCATAAATGTGATTTATGATCATTGCCAACATGGCAAGAGCCTATTGGGTCGCACACATAGAGCTATTTGGATCATTAGAGTGCATGGGCTAATTATTTGGGTTATGGTTTCACTTTAATTTCGTATTAATAATGGGCCAAGGAGTTGAGCCATTATTAAGCCCGAAATTAAATCCTAATTGGATTAGGGCTTTGAAACCCATTAGGCCTGGAAGTTGAGTCTCACTATAAATACAACTTTTAAGTGAGAAATTCGCAGGTCTCCTTGCCCTAGCCTCCCAAAAAGGACAGCCGCACTCTTCTTTTGCAATTCCTTGGAGGACGCAACCTAGCACTGCGAGCGCAAGAGAAACGCATCTGCCGGGACGCGGTGGAAGCGTGGTGATCCCGAGAGGCTCGTGTGGATACCATAGAGAGCCTGAGCACGTCAACTGTTCAGGTTTTGTGATTCGACTTTACAGTTGAGTGAGAGATCTCAACCGAAAATTAGGTATGAAACTTTCGAACACCCGGTTTACCCCGTTTCACTTGGATCCTGGAGGGTTTCGGTTAAATTCCGCTGCGCTGTTTGGCTCCCGAAACCCAACACACACCCCCATGACTGGTGTGACCACATCAATTCCTAAAAAGTGGCCAAAACTTATATGCTATCACACCTCATATTGGGATGTGACCTCACCATTCCTTATTTTGCCCAAAATTCATCCTACATGGCCTTTATGCATCATTAAGGGCTTCCTTCCACTTCTAACATTATAGAAAGCATTAAATATATTCCAAAATCACTTCTAAGATAATTATAATCATCAATTAAGTAGGGTACTTAAGTTTTTGGTTTAAAAGGGCTAAGTTTTGTGGATGAGTAAGGGCATTTTAAAAAAAGAATTAAGATGCCAAGTGGGGGCTAAGTAAGCTTCGATTTCTCTAGTGACCTAAGTGTTAGGCTGTGGACCTTAGGCCACTAGAGTAGAACCTAAGGGAGTCCCAACTAAGCTAAGAAACTTGGTAAATAAGTCCACTAAGGGGGCCCGAGTCAAGTTTGAACAACTTGGCAAAGTCAAGCCACTAAGTCGATTACCCCGCACAATAAGTAAGGAAAAGACAGGTAAGTGGCGGGAGTGAGTGATGAACTACTCTAGGACTTATGAGTGGGACTTAAGGGAGATAAAGGATTCAGGATATGTAAGCTAGTGTCTCAAGTACCTCCGTTGTTTAAGCTCACAGGAAGTCTAAGACACCTTGGGGTGTAAGACATCCCAAGTGTTGTATGTTGCATATCATTCACTCATGCATTGCATGTATTATTATTTTCTTATTTTTGGTTGATTGTTGGATGCTTGATTGTTTGTTTTCCATATTTACATGGTTGCTTGAGTTTTGTTGTAGGTACTGAGGGACCCTTTATTGAGTACAATAATGTACTTACTCCCTTAAGCTTATTTATGTAGGTATTAACCCCATGCCCAATAACTAGGTGAATAGTTATGGTCTAAGTTTCTCTATTTTGCAAGTACTTATTATACTTAAAACCTTGTGTTTTAAGTTACTTATAAGTTAAGTTTTGTACTCATTTTTTGTGCTTTTATAGTCTAAAGGCTAAGAGTTGCACAAGGACAAGTGAAAACTCTGCACTTGGTGCTTGATAGCTCAAATGTGGGAGCTCAAGTAGACGATCTTAGTTGGGTGCATGCCAGAGCTTATATGTGTGCACAAAACTATAACTTGAAGTTTAAGTAACTAGTGTTTTATTTTCTTGGCATGTTTTAAATATGTTTTAAATAAAGTGCTTAAGCTATGTTTTCTTTACTTATTTTATTTATTTGAGTTGCATTGCCAAGATAAACGCATATATATCTTCTTGTAGGGTAGACTAAGTAACTAGTTGCACATAAATTATTTTAATTTATTGACAAGTAATAGTTAGCCAATAGTAACATAGTGAAATTACAATCCCTAAGAGCCTACACGTTGAGTAATTCGGCGAATTAGGACCCTGCTTAGTAACAGGGCCCAAATCTCAGCCGGAGCATATGACACTAGCTTTGCCAGTGCGCTGCAGCAGCAACAACAGCCTGCTAAGAAGAAATGAAATTTACTAGGAACCCTAGGCAAGTACTGAGATTTGTGTAGGCTAAAATTTCAATCTATCTTGAAATAGAAGATGCTAGTTGAAACCAGTTAAGAACACAAATAACAAAATCCTTTTTACTCAGAAATCTTATATCTGAAGTTTGACGATGAGATTTAGCCTAAAGGCGCTATAATCATGATTGAGAAGCAACCCAAATCCAATCTTGAAGCACAAAAAAAAATCCCGATTTCAATCGACAAGAATTAACTATAGTAAGTCGTAGCCTTCAAACTCAAAAAACGGTATAATTTATTGACTATGGTTTTGAGGAGTTAAAATAGAAATTGGAGATCAAGAGCTAAGAGAGACTATTGGAAGGAATTAATACAAGAGAACTAAATTTTAAGCTTAGAAGTTGAAAGATTTTGAAGGAATTTGAAGAATATAAAGAAGACTCAAATTAAGAGAGAAAGAAACTCATTCAAATAACAGAGTCACGTTCTCTATTTCTATTTTTCTCTCTCTGTTTTCATGGGTTTTCCAGTTTAATTGTAATGTTTTTGGGAAGAGTGGGTGCTAACATGCCTCTCACATGGTGCATAGTTGGAAAAAATTACCTCTTTAAAGAAATAAGATTGCAATGACCCTTTTAATGATTAAGGTTTCAGAAAAGCACCTAGACCAGAAAAAAAAAACTCATTAATTGGATACACAGACTTTCCATTTATATTGATCAAGAGAGAGAGGTGGATGTGAACAATGATTTGGAATGAGAACTTGCCTTCTACACGAAGGCATTGGAAGGTACAAGGATTGCTTTCAAGAAGCTTCAATCTATGGAGAATTCTTAGACGGCGGCGATAGTGACTGGCCAAGACCCAAAAGAGATAAAGTCTAATTACCTAAGATTTTTGAAGTTTGTTAAAAGTTGCATTATCAACTTAAAATTTCAAAACTTGTTACTTTTTATGTTTTTCATTATTTTTTAAAAGACAGTGGTATATTTGAGCTCATTTAAAAACATTTGTAAAAGATTGGGCAAAAAAAAGCTATAGTGACAAATCTGCACTCAACTCCAAACATTATTAGTAAATTTGAGACTTTTGCCATCTAATTTTTTTAGTAATTACAACTTTTGTCCTTTTACAAACATGGTTGCTAAAGAAAGAGTAGAGAATGATAGAAAACACAAAAAAGCCAAACAAGAAGATTAGGTCTTTCATAAGCCTATTGTATGTCTTGTGCCCTCCCTATATAATTGAAGAAGTTACAATATCACCTAAATTCTATAAAAGAAGCAAACACACCACCAAACTACCTTGATTCTTCATGCAATTAGGGGTGATTATTCGGCTTGTTCGTTTAAACCGAACCGAATTATTCGGTTTATTCATTTTTCAGTTTTGGATACCAAGAAACCGAAATAACTGAATTAGTCTATAAAACCGAATTCAAACCGAACCGAAATATTTCAGTTCGGTTCAGTTTAAACCGAATTAACCGAAGAAAAATGGTAATTAAATTCTATAAGAGATGAAATGAGATAAATATAATATTTTTCTTTTTAAATTCCATTTAATATAGAAGATTCATTGTTCATGGAAAGAAAGAAAATAAGAATCCATGCTAATTTGGGTTACTTGGTAGCATTATTGTTCATGAAACAAATAAAAAAAAATTTGGTATAAAAAATTTCGGTTACCGAATTAACCGAATTCTAAAACCAAAACCGAACCGAAACTGAAATCGAAATTTTTGTTATTCGGGTTCAACCGAAACCAAATTGACCAAACCGAATTTTAAATTTTTTTCGGTTTTTTCGATTTCAACCAAATACTTATCACCCCTACATGCAATTTGCTATCCTCTCACAAACCGTTTGACTTCCTACTTTGATCTTCATCTTTGATCACGTTTTGCTTCTCCAATTATCGATTAACTGTAGCAAGAGCGCAAAAAATTAATTAGTTTTTATCATAGGCCACCAATTTACCGTCACAATTTTTGTGATCTATACTCCAATCTTCATCTTTGATCTTGATTTCTGCAATCTCTAATCTATTCTTAATCTCTAATCATGATTTCTACAATCTTTGCTATGATTTCTACAAACTCTACTCTGATCTTTATCTTGTATCATGATTTCTCTGATTTTTTGCTCCAATTGTCTTCTGCAATAATTTTTTGCAGTAAGAGTTTCTTCAATTTTGCTATGATTGTCTTCTTTGGCATCTGTTCTATCTTTTAGTGATTTTGGCTATTTCCACTTCAATCATATTCTCCATACTCCAATAATATTCGTCAACCTCCTTTTTTACATTTTTTGCACTTTTTGCTTGATATGTTCATTTTGCTTTCTTTTATGTTCTTTTTTCATTGATGTTTGTTTTTTTAATGTTCCTTCTTATACGCATTGTTGTTCATTCTTTTCATTTAGAAAACAACAAAAATTCATGCAAATAGCTATTTTAAAAGAACATATGTGTAGTTTAAACAAAAATTATGCACATAAAAAAGATATGCAAATGAAGAGAAAAAAATATGCACATAAAAAAAAGAACATATCCATGTGAAAAAAAGAACATATACATTCAAAAACATTTTATAACAAATTTACATCTATATGTGCATATACATACACTTGTATAAAAACTATATGAGTAGAAAGAAAAGAACATATGTAATTAAAGCAAGCAACATATACATGATTACATAAACAATAGTGAAAAGAACATATACATATGTATAAAAGAATATATCCATATAAAGAAAAGAACATATAGCTTTAGAAATATTTATACAGAACAAATATCAAAATACACATATACAGAAGTATATATGCATTTAAAGAAAAGAATTTATGCATGTTGAGAAAAGAACATATAACTTCATATATATAAATATGCAGGTCAAATACCAAAACACATTACAAACATGCGCATATTTATATAAATAAAAGAACATATAAAAATGAAAAAAAAAATCAACATATGCCTTTGGGTTAAATGCACCTATAGTCCCCAACCTTTAAATGTTGTTCCACTTTCATCCCTAACATCCACTTTGTTTCATTTTCATCCCCAACATCATTAAAATGTTTCATTTTTGTCCCTTTTAGGTGAAAAATGTTGTAGTAGATGAAAAAAATGCCACATAAGCCCAGGATTATAGGGAAAATTATGTTTTTAGCCCTTAAAAACTTATTCTCTATCCCAAGAATCCTGATATTTGCCCATCTAACAATCCAGCCACCATTAATCTATCTTTTCCTCACATCCAAAACAAAACCTCATGCTTGACGATAAAAGATGAACTCCTCCTTCACAACCGTTCCGTCCCATCTCGCCATACCCACCATCAATCATTCAACTCCTCCCTCTTTGCAATTGTTGAAGTCCCTTCCTCACTGACTGTTGTCCTTGTCTAACTGCCCCAACCAGATCTATTGAACCTTTTTTTTATCGGCTAACCACTAGACCATGCCACTGGATGCATTTTTCATCTTATCATAGATGAATTTGGTTCTATCTAAAGACCAATTTTCAAACCCAAAGCAGATGCAATTAAACCAAATTCAACAATTCAACACAATCAAATGAATTGCCATGATCCAACGATTCATCACAAAGGCATCAGATCCCTACATCAGAAGAATAAAAATCTACCAGAACCCATTGTCAAAGTCAAGGGTATTGAGCAAAGGAAAAACAACTAAAATTATATTAAACGGTTAAATTGTAAAAGAATTAGCACTGAAACCTAAGAAAAATCATCAGAGATAACAAATATAGCAAAAATTCATATTAGAATCAAGTGGAATTACTCAAGATAGACTGTAAATGATAAACTTACTTTTGTTATATTTATCTCTCATATCTAACTTGTTTTAATGTGTTTTGAACCTTAAAGATCTATTTAAGTATGTTTTGTAGCTTAGAGCATATCTGGACTCAATTGATTAAAAACATATTTAATTTGAAATTTTACAAGTTTTAATTTGGTTGTGTTCTTTTAGGATTTTGACAAATTAGCGATGTTCCAGTAGAAAAATCATATCTTAAGCTACAGAGATCAAAATGAAGTGATTTTTAATTCATTGAAAAGCTAACATCTGAAGCTACAAATCATATGCAGACCATAAAATCCATTTTTCACATTAAGGGGGTCAAATTCAGCTTCAAGGTTACAATTTGCATGTCATCGCTGGCTCAGAAGCAGTTGTGGTATTTTGAGCATATCTTTGACTGTAGATGTCTGTTTTACGTGATTCAGCTTGAAGTTGTTGCTGATGTTTTGGATCATTTCTTGGCTCACAACTCTGGAAACCAGTTTTGATATGGATTAATTCCAAAGGTCTCTAAACCATGTAGGTGAAAATCTCAGTTGAAATACACCATTTCCCTGGTCATATTAAGGCATTTTAGTTATTTTTAATCTTTTTCATTTGTGTAGGGTAATTTTATAATAATATAGAAAGTTTAGGGAGATTTTATGGATTTTACCACACTAGGTTAATTTTATTAAAGAGAACCAACAGACCTATGGCTCTCCTGTCTTCCCTAACCCTCTTTTGTCTCTTTTCTTGTTTCTTTCCTTTTCTTTTTGGTGATTTTTCATGACCATGTCTGGTTAATCTTTTTATTCTTGATTGAAGGAGACTGAAACCCCAAATTTTTCAATACTGTAAGATCAAAATTTTTGTATTCATTCAATTAATACTTTGAGTATTGGATGTTCTTCTATGATTAATTTCATGATTATTTCATTTATATGCTAGGTGGCTTACTAGTTGTTATTTGAATTCAATCTACTGCTGAGTTAGAAGTTAAATCTATAATTGTTTAGTCTTTCTAATTTATGAAGCAACTAAGGTTTATTGATTTGCTGCATCATAAATCATTAGGTCTTAGGGAGAATATTCAATTAAATTAAATGCAACCGCTTGTATTTGTGTTATTTAGTTTCATTGATCTCTCTAATTTTTAAGGCAATTGTTAAGTTAAATCGAAGTACTGATCTTAGGTTATTTAACAATTAATGTTAATTAGATTACTTGTTTTCTGATTAATTACGACTAAGGAAAATTGAGAATATAACTCCAATAATGAATATTCAAAGTCTTGATTGATCAATCTATAAATCGATAATGAGTTGTAGGAAGTCGGTGACGGATGTTGACTAATGCCAAAAGTTTACATTCTTGATTGTTGTATTAATTTCTTACTTAATAGGTTTCTTAATTTTTATTTTCTTATTATTTTTAAGTTTATTGTTGATTGTGAACAATCTTCCTAATCTTTTATTTCAATTTTCGGTTAAAATATTTTGCTTAAGATTTGATCTAATTTTCACTGCTATACTACAGTTTTATTTATTCTAAGTTATTAGTAAGACCGAAATTATTTTTTGCAGTTTGAGCGACCTACCAGTAAACATGATTGATTATGCTTCAAATAAGGCAGATTCACCAAGAATTAATCAGAAAACAAAAACCATTCGGGGAAAAAAAATAAGAGGAATTAGAAAACGGCAGCGAGGAGCCAAAAACACAGTCGGTGGGTTGGAATTGGGAAAACAACAATAGGGAAACAAGTCTGAACAATTCTGAGGAACATCAGCGGCGATTGGAATGGGGGAGTTGATTTCAAGCATGGGTTAGAATCAGAACAAATTTCCAGATTTCAACCGATCATATGCGGTGGCAATTGGAGTAGGGGTTTTTTTTTAATTGTTGAGGATAAGAGGGGAACAGAGGCAGTGGTAGAGGAGGCTGGGGGCGGGGGTGAAGGTGATCGATTTGGGGGCCAGCGAAGGAAGAGGAGGAGAAAGTGCAAGTGCAAGATCGGAGGAAGGAGGAAAAGGCAGACTGAGGAGAGGAAGCGGGTTTGGGGGTGGAGGCAGACTTGGGAGAGGAGGCAAACACGGGGGAGGAAGCAGACTTGGAGGAGGAGGCAGACTGGGACATTTTGGGTCTGAGGCGGAGGGCGGAGGCACTGAAGGAGTTTGAAAATGAAAGAAATTGAGATGGTGGCCCAAATTGACAAATAGGAAAAGTTTAGGGATTTTTTGGAGAGAACAAGTTTTACAGGAGTTGAAATTGGTATTTTTCCTATAATCTTAGGCTGATGTGACAATTTTCCATCTACCATAATGTTTTTTTGTCCAAAAAGGGGTAAAAGTGGAATATTTTATTGACACTAGGGATGAAAGTGGAACAAAGTGAGAGTTAGGGACAAAAGTAAAACAACTTTTAAAGGATAGGAACCACAGATGCATTTAACCCATATGCCTTCAAAAATATCTATACAGCACAAATGTCCAAACAAATAAAGTACATATACATATGTAGAACAGGACATATGGAAGTAAAAAAATAAAAATATGCATATGAGGAAAAGAACATACGCACGTCAGATTTGTTCTTACACTATGGTTTTCATGCTCTCTTCTTTATATTTTTTTCAATTCACGTATGATATTTAATGCATTGCTATTTATTCTTTGTAATTTCCTATATGTTCTTATTTTGTCAATATATAGTTTTCAATCTAACAAATTTATTATTTTTATGTTACAAATTTGTTGTTTCGTGATTTTAAAAAGAAAAAATAAAAGATGGAAAAGAAACAGTAAAGGAGAAAGAACGAAAAAGGGGAAAGAAAAGCGAAAGGTAACCCAAAAGCACAAAAAACCGCGAAGGTAAAAAGAAAGAGAACTAAGGCTTGAACCTTTGTTTGCTTTTTTGTGTTTCTTTGCTTGCTCACGTTATTGTTTTGCTTGTTTCTTTTTAATATGTTGCCCATTTAAAAAAAAAACCGATGATATGATTAGCGAGAAACTATATATTTTGAATCTTGCTCGTTTTTTATTTTTATTTTTATTTTTTTTATATTTCCTGCTTGGAAGAATCTTGCGTCCACTAGCTATACGTGCCTTTTTTTATACTTTTTTCTCAAAAGCCAACTCTTTTACTATTCATAATAATTAATTTATAATTTTTTTTAAAAAACTATTATAAAAATATAAATATTTTATATGAAAATAAAAATTTAAATATTATAATTTTTAAATATTATTTTTAAAATTTTTTTTTGATATATATTAATATAAATATGTTCAAGTCAAATATCAGTAAAAAACAGGTAAAAGAGTCGATTAATGTTGAAGAGGGAATACCTTTTTGTTAGATTTTAGACAAAATTTTGAGATTGCCAGAATGGTTAGAAGTTGCCGAAAGATAGCAGAGTGCGTGGGTTTGACTCTCTTGACTGACGGCTTCCATCCTTTTTCTTGCTTTTCCTTTTTCATTTTTCCCAAACAAGAAGGACTTCTCCTTTTTCATACATATAATATCTTTTAAACTCTTATATCTAGTAACAGTTGCTTCTGATTTTATATATATATATATATATATAATCAGAAGGAACTGCTACTAGATATAAGGGTTTAAAAAATATTGGGGCTCTATAAAAAAATACTCCCTTCGTCCCAAAAGTTTTGCTCCATTTGCTTTTAGCAATTAATCTATGATTTTTTATTTTCAACATTTTAATATATAAATACAAAATCTTTGTATATGAATGATAATTCAAGATATGTAGTTTCTAAATATATATTTTTTAATTTTTTTTAACAAATAATAATATGAATAAAATTGAGTCAAAATACAACAAAAAGTCAAATGTATCAAAATTTATGGGACGGAGGGAGTAGTAGTCAAAAGAAACGAATAACGTAGAAAACATAAGACATGTAGTGCATCATACTTAAATGAGCGACAGTCAAAACACAAACATGCAATTTGTACAATAGAAATTGGGGCTAGTGTAGTTGCAACATTTTTACGTTTCATGTTCTTTTTTTGTATCACGTGCGGAAATTCTTGCATGAAGGGATGACAATTTTATGAATTGAGCTCACTGTGGAGTTCGCATCCTATTTCTGCAAGCCTGTGACTCTAACAGGTAATTTTCAATGGTTTTGGCAGGCTTTTGAACAAATATCTAATGAGTGGATAGACAGACTATTAAATATAGTAATTCGTGATTGAATGGGTAGGTCCAACTCTTGCAACACTAATCAAACATCAACTTTTTAAAGACAATAAAACACACTCCCATCTTTTAGATTGCCATTGAAAATTTGAAGGACAATTACAGAGTAGCCAAGCCAACAAGTTCTCATTGTGATTAGGAGCTAAAATACCTAGAGTATTGACTCATACATCCTTCGAAACTAAGCATGTGAAGAAATAAATGTGATATGCCTTTATTCGATGTGCCACAACAAGGGCAAATTGGAGAGGTGATAATATTTTTGTTTTAGAAGCTATGTATTAAGAGGGAAGGCATTGTAAACACATTTCCAAATATGAATCTTGACCTTAGGAGGAAGGTCAGGGCCCAAAGATGTTTAGGAACTATTGAATGGAAGTTAAATGCGACAAGCTTGACGTTATTGACATATTCTCAAGTTAGGCTAAGGCATGTCCTTTTTTTGTTGAAAAGGAACCATCGTTAGCCCCCTATCAAACAAGCAAATCACAAGAAGTACTCGCCACTCCGTGAGTGGTCAATAAAATTGCTTCAACCACTTCCCTTGAAAAAAATAGAGCTGAGAAGATTAATATCCCAAAGTTTAGTACCAGGAATAAATAAATCTTAGACTTTTACTATTCCTTGAGCAAAGTTACAAAGACTCCACCCAACCAATTTGTCTGGAGGAAACCCAGAAATCTAATAATCCAACCAATTTTCATGTTGACAGAGTTTGGAATCCTTCTTCCGGTAAAAGGGTAAGGGAGCGGCTAGATGGATATGCTGTGACTCTCTTTCTGGTCTTACTAATGTTACTAACCATGTTATTGGTACTTGTCCATTTGTGCTATCTACTGAAATCAAAGCAATATTGGGTGCTATTAAGGCTACTAATAGTAATTGTTTAGACAATATCACTATTCTCACATATTGCACTCAGGCTTTTCTCCAGCTATCAAACCATTCTTCAATCCACTTAGGTGTTGAAGTAGATGTCAGAGAATTTTGATATCTTGTCAGCCTTTTTCAGGAGGCCACTTTGATGGTCATCAGCTGTATTGGTTTGGAGCAAGTCTAGAGATGACAAAATCTAACTCGACCTAACCCAACCCACCTAAACTCAAGCCTGACCTGACCTGATTTAACAAAAAAAGTCAACGATCTGAACTTGAACTTAATTGAAAAAAAAAACCCAAGAAAACCCGAACCCAAAATACTTAAACCTAAAATGACTTAAGCTTGAATTGACCCGAGCCGGTAATGACCCAAACCTGAGACTGACCTGACTTAAACCCGAGATGACATGATGACTAAATCCGACAACACTCGATTTTAACCCTCACCCTAAACCTTAACCTTCCTATTTTATTATATTTTATATTTTGTAAGTCCTAAATATGGGGACTTCCATATTTAGTAATTTTCATTTTTTAGACTTTCATATTTAATATGTCCCATATTTAGGAAATGTGACTTCCGTAATTAGTAACTTCAATTTTTTTTGTTCTATATTAAGTAAGTCTCATATTTGGGGAGGAGACTTCTATATTTAATAGCTCGATTTTTTTCAAATGTTTATATTTAGTACTTCTCATATTTTGATAGAGGATTTTCATATTTAGTAACTTCTATTTTTTGAAGACTTCTATATATTGCAAAGTCCCATATTTGGGGAAGAAACTTTCATATTTAGTAAATCCCATATTAGGATTCTTCCAAAAGAAATAATTTTTATATTTAGTAAATTTAATGATTTTAATAGGCAATTGTTAAAATCATAACATGCACCCCTAAACTTTTAAATATAGTGCAATAAGGTACCTAATTTTTAAAAAATTTCATTTCAGTCACTCCTAATAATTACAACACAGATCCCTAAACTTTTAAAATCTTTGCACTTTCACCCAAAATTTTTTAAATTTTACAGTTTAGCCACTAATAATGAACTTGATTTGCATTTCGTAACAATTTCAAAGAAAAATCATCGGAACATAAGCATAGCAAAAATTGTCATTGTGTATATTTCGGTGATAGTTGGGTGATGATCTAAATAAATTGTACACTGGTAGTTGAAAAGTATAAGTTTAAAAATATAATCAAGTATTACCAACCATGTTAAATTACCTAAATATATATTAAACTATAATGAAAAATATTTTTATGAATATTTTGATTAATATACTAAAAAAAGAAAATTTTATTTAAATTTAATCACATAAAAAATTGAAGAGATTTAAATTTTAACAAAAATTGAAAAAAAAAATGACTCAATTCAATCATTTTAGCTTATACACCAATAACCCGAACGAACACAAAGGTTGACCCGAAGCATAACCTGAAGTTACTCGAGACTAAAATTGATCCGACCTAAAGTAAACTCGAACCCAAATAAACCTGGTCTAACTCAACCAAAACCTGAAATCAACTCAACCTAAAATCAACCCGAATCTAAATGACCCAACCTAAACCTAAATTCATGCTATTCTAACTAGACTTGAACTTGAATAACCTGACCCAAACCTATTCCGACTCACCTAATTGTCATCCCTAAGCAAGTCCAAGTGGCCCTTAGGTCTTCTTGCCCCTAATTGTTTTTTTTTTACTTTTTATTTTCTTTCTGATTATAAAAAAATACCGTACTTAAAATAGATAAAAGTGGTTTATCTAAATTTTTTAGCTAAATTACATCATCTGTCTCTAACTTATACTCCAAATTGCAAATCAGAACCCCGAAGTAACGAACTAGTGAATCTACCCTTAAAGCAACCTTCAGTCACAAAACTGCTCATGCATTTGCAAATAGGGGTGAAAGTTCAGGTTGTAGGGTCGGGTTCGGGTTGAAACCCGACTTTTTTAAGCTATCACTAACCCGATTAACCCTAACCCTAACCCGACCCTATTTTGTTGATAACCCGAACCGACCCTAACCCGATTAGGGTCGGGTTAGGGTCAGGTTGACCCGAAATTCTAACTGCATAGTTCAATAATTCCATAATTTCCATTCCACATTCAAATATGTCCAACCTGCAGGTCCTAAAAATATCCACTTAAAAGAACTAGTAACAAACATAAAAATGGCCACAACATGAACAAACTTAACATGATAATAAACATGTCCCAATGGCCATAACATGAACAAAGAGTGAAACTTAATAGCATAACATAAGTCATAACCACACATAGCAATTTGGTGTAACAAAAAGAATCAGTGCATCACCATCCTTTTCTACTCGTTTCCTCCTATTGGGTCCAATAACACTGAAGCATTAGTCACAACCTTCAAGAAAAATAAGGAAACAATCACATAGGGATGTAAACAGTAGAAAAATTGTAAGTGAAACATTTACAATAATACTTATAAGTCATAACTCACCAATACAAATACAATGCTCAAGCTAGCTTAGCTAACTAGCTAAGCGATATCAATAACAGCAGGTGCAGAAGAGATGGTCTCCAAATCTGGTAAAAAAAAAAAAATAAAACAAAACAAACAAACCATAAATTCAATATAACAAAATTTCACATGTTAATATCGCATCATCAACAAAATTAAGCTCACCTTGATCAAGCTTTTAATTGTTCTTCGGCATTGACATGCTCTTTCTTCCCTGAAGCTCTCAGCCAATCCTGTGCACAAACAAGTGCCTTAACAATCTTTGGAGACAGTGAACTCCTAAACAGATCAAGCACACGACCACCGGTACTGAAGGCCGATTCTGAAGCAACAGTGGACACTGGAATAACCAACACATCACGTGCAACCAAAGAAAGAATGGGAAACCTATGGCTATTGACCTTCCACCACTCAAGAACATTGAAGTCTTCAACACAATCTTCCAAGTTCTCATCCAGATACTTATCCAACTCACTTTTTGATTCAAGAGCACTCACAGCTTTGAGTTGCCTGAATTGATTCATCAAGATTGCCTTTGACATTGATGGTCCTTGATCCTTCAAGTTTATTACATTATAACTACCACTTTCATCACTTTTTTCTTGGCTGGTTGTTTGGAGTGGAGTAAGTTGACTTATACTCATCAAATAATTACTTAAGCGTGACTTTCACCTTTGCAATAAGTTTATCCCCAATGTTCTTTTCGTACATCTTTACTATTGCAAACTCCAAATATTCCATTTTACTTATTGGATCAAGCACAACAGCAACAAAAATCATCAAGTTCATCTTTTCAGGATCCCCCTAATATTTCTCACATTTCTCTCTCATTTTCAAGGACATAGAAACAAAGCCCACATCCGTACATATGCTCCAATCCCGCAACAACATATCAACATTGCTTATCTCATTGAAGTAAGTATTTGCAATCACATAATAAGATTCAGAGACACGCAATGTAAGATCATAGAAAGCCTTAAGCAATGTTGTTACTGAACTAACACTGTCCCAATCCTCCGTTTCAGGTTTGCCCAAACCTCCCCCCTCCTTAAGTTCAGTCACATAAAAAGGATCCTGATCCTCATAAGCAACAAAAGCCCTTCGAAATTTTAGAGCTATCTCAAGCATCAAATATGTTGAATTCCATCTAGTAGGGACATCAAAACACAATGAACTCTTTGCCTGAATTTTTTCCTCAACAATGCACGCTTTAAATTTTAGTAATCGTGCTGGAGATTGCCTAACATATCTCACAACATTGCGCACACGGATAATGGAATCAGAAGAAAGCTTAAGACCATCATTCACAATCAAATTCATTATATGAGCAACACACCTCATATGAATATAGCCCCCCTTCAGAACACTAGTCAACCTAGGGCTATTACTCATTTTTCTCCTCAAGTAAGCAACAGCCATATCATTTGAACTAGCATTATCCACAGTAATGGTCATCAAATTTTCTATTTCCCATGAACCTAAGGCTTTTTCAATTGCCTTGCCAATTGCTTCACCCTTATGACTAGAATTGGACAGAAATTAATGATTCTCTTTTGTAATTTCCAGTCATTGTCAATGAAATGAGCAGTCACACACATGTAGTTAATTCTTTGAACAAAAGTCCATTTGTTAATGGTTATTGAAATTCTTTTAGCATTAGACTTCAAGAACTTGCTCGATTTTTGTCTTTCAGCAACAAATAACTCATAGCAATCTTTGGCAACAGTAATCCTAGATGGCAACTGAAGCTTAGGTTGGACAACATTGCAAAATTCTTTAAAGCCAGCACTCTCAACAAATCGAAAAGGCAACTCATCAACGATAACCATATGAGCCAATGCAGCCCTACAAGACTTCATATCAAACTTTCAATTACTCATAAAAGGATCCCCATCAATACCCTTCTTCAAATTAATGGTCGCTTGTTTTGGATCATTTCGAGCCTTGCACTTATACTCATAATGGTTTCTTAGATTACTTGTCCCATGCTTCTTAGGATCACAAAGGTAAATTTCACCACAATGAATGCACTTACATTTTGTTTGGTTGGTGCCATCAATAAATTCGAAGTGATTCCAATAGCCAGCCCTCTTCCTCATCTTCTTACTTTCACTCGTTGGAGCATGACTACTTCCATCTGTTTCTGTTGTAGTTGTTTGTGTTTCCCCCACTTCTACATTTGCCATACTTTTTCCACTACTAAAATCACCATCAGTATTGCTGCTGGCCATCTGCAAAATTAAAAAATAGTAAGGTTCAAAATTTGATTGAAACGTAACATAATATAGTCAATTGCAATTGGATGATTGGAACAACAATTGGAACAACAATGTAGCTGGCCAACAAAAAATAATAATGATTAAAAGATTGATTAATTTCCCGACAACTCTCATATATTAATATATATGCCTAACTTAATTTCGGCCATTCAATTGCTCAATTTCGGTAAAGCTTACTTAGTGTTAGCAATATATATATATGCCTAACTTAAATACATTGAAATGTAACAAATCAACCAAATATCAGAGGATTCAAGCCATTCAATTGCTCAATTTCAATTAATTAAAGCCTAATTTAAATTCATGCTGAAAAGCCTAAAATTTCAAAAGAAAAACCTTCATAGACTCAAAAGTAAAGCCCAAACCTTCACGTAGCGCCGTCGCAGCAGCCAGTAGTCAGTCGCAGCAGTCAGTCGCAGAGAACGCCGAGAAGAGGGACGAAGGAGGAGGACAGTCGGAACTCGTCACTGCCGCTGTCGATTGACGACTGTCGTGACTCGTTCACGTTCGTTTGCCGTTTGCCGCAGCCTGTAGGGATGAATCGAATGATTGGACGAAGTGTCGGAAGACTCGGGACCGCCGGACTGGAGAATGGTGGAGATTGGAAAGTCGGGAAGAGGCGAAGAGCTTAACTGAAGAGAGGAATAAAATTCAGAGCTGAAGAGTGAAGAGTGAAGACGGCAAAAATGGAGGCCTCGGATCAAATTGATTTTAGGCATCTCTTAGAATGGGGTTGGAGCCTGCCAGCCTGGTCTGGTGTGCGTGACTTAGGCTGGGCCGGCTGGAAAGTGGAGCAAGGCCGCAACCCGCAAGCAAGCAGGGGTAGTTCTAGTTCATAGTTGGGCTGGGGCCGCTGGGCTTTGCCTTTGCCAGTTTGCTGAAAATCAGAAATAGGGTCGGGTCAGATTTTTTCGGGTTCACCCGACCCAAATCGATTCTTTAAATTCTGAACACGGATCGGATCGGGTCAACCCAAATTTACGTTTTCTCTTCTCCCAACCCGACCCGAACCCTAAAATTAGGATCGGGTTCAGGTTTAGGGTCAACACTTACACCCCGATTTGCAAACTTCAATTAGGCGTCAAACTGACTAATGTAAAAAGTTCATATTTAACACTTATCAAACATTTTATTTGTAAATTATACTATTACACAAAAATATTTTAAATTGAAAGAATTATTTTGCAGCGTAACAGGCTGTTGATAAATTGAATGTTTGTAAAATATCAAGCAGATTTTGAAACTTTAGTAAATAAATCACTTTTCAAAAAAATACTCATCCGATTTTGGTTTATTTTTATGTTCTTTTTTGTCATTTTCTTTGAACTATTTATATTTTCCAACTTGGACGCTCAACTATTTACATTTTCTGAACATCAGTTTACCTATATCCATGGGTAGGCGGCCTTCAAATCCTCAAAATTTGTCCTGCCAGATTTTACACGTCCACATTTTTTTTTTTATTTTCTCATGTCTTGCTTTACCATCAACCCCATGAGCTGAAACACCCACTCGTCCCGCTCAAACTTAGAACTTGCCATGTATTCCAAGTATTTTAGAAGGATAAAATGCTAACCCCTGATTTCTTTCCCCTCGTAAGACGCTGGAAAGTAAGCAACAGAACTATATCCTAGACTCACATCGGTGAGCGGCGTGAGATGAACATCCAAGTTAGTATCAGAAGACCAGAAATGATCCATCAGGCTTGTTCTGCCTTCAGATCCTGCCTTCTTCCCAATGTTTTGAAGAACCATCTGACCTGCATTTTCTCTACAACGCCTACCCCATCATCACACAAGAGAAGACAATGTTCCATGGAACTACAATTACTCAACCGCAACTTTCGATATCCATCCAGTTCACGCATAGACAAAACCGTAATGCATATCAAACCAACAGAACCGAATCTCGGGATCCACTGCAACAGCCACAAGCAATCAACTACATCTGTGGTTCACACCAAATCATTAAACCTATATGATGAAGGCAACATGATCAGCGACGGGCACTTCGAGATTTTGGCCTGGATGACCTCTGCAAGAACATCAAGAAGTAAACAAAGGTTAGCAAGAACACCTTACATACACAACTAGGGTGAATGCAAACATAAATCAGTTTTCGACACAATCTAGCTTCCTCAGAAAGGTTATATAATGGCATAGTCCTTGCAAAGCCACCAAAGTATGACAGACAAGAAATAATTTACTCACAGATGGGGCCCCAAAGCTAGCACCAGATCCTGTTGCAGCACCTGCATTTAGATACAACAAATTAAGTTACACTTCAAGGAAGCCAATAATTATACGTTTCTTGCAATTACAACTGAAAGATGTTTGGAACTAAAACCAAAATGAAATTGCAGCAGGTGGAAGTAAACATACTGGAAACTCAAAAAGTACAGCATGTCCAAAATAAGCATCAGATGAAAGAATGCACCTGAAGCAAAGGGTGTCGGAAAAAGTGAACCTCCAGTAGAAGCAGAGGGGGCTAAGGATGGTGCAGAACTTGCAAAAAGGGAGGGTGTTGAAGCAGATGCAAAAAGAGATCCTGAAGATGAACTGAAAAGAGAAGTCTGGGCTGAAGCACCGGATGCTGGTGTTGTGAACAGAGGTGATGACATGGAGGAAGCAGCAGAAGAAGACGGGGTGCTGAAAAGAGAAACAGCACTGCCTGAAGAAGCAGCTGATGTTTGTGGAACAGAGGCTGCTGCAGGAGTTGCTGAAGTGGCAAACAACCCAGCAACCTGAGTTGATGGTTGTGAACTTGCAGGTAAATGCAAAGTTGGATGTACCCTCTTCGCAGCAGCTTCTTGTTTTGCTGTTTCTCGTCGATCTGCTTCAAGGAAGGGGTCATTTATTTCCCCCCGGCGTCGCTGATCAGCAAGATATGCAGTTTTCATTGATTCGATGTTCTGGTGAATACTTTCCACCTATGGAACTCAAGGCAACATGTTTGTCAGAAATCAAAAAGTTCAATCAAATTTATGGAAAACAGAATCAAATAAAATGCCGCCAACTTGTTTTGCTGTTTGTCAGAAATGAAAAAACAGTGATCATTCAGAATGTGGAATGAAACATTCTGCCTAAAATCTAATTCAAACAACACTTAATCATGTATTCAATAGAAACTACAGGCATTTCAGATGATAAGCAATTTTTAAAACCTAGAAATTTAGTGGGACAATGATGGCCAAAGCCCTTATCCTACATACTTGACATTCTAAAAAAAACAGCAATGACCAAGAAAAATAACATATCCTTTCATCCCCCACCTTTGCAGCCACATGTACAAAAAAGTCATGAATGTTTGAAATGACTTGTGGGAGTGAATGCAACAAGGAGGCTCCGTTACTAGAAGAGCTCCTTCCGGAATCTGAAAGAAGCAACTGTTCCAACTCTTCAACCCACTGCCTGCATTCAGTCAGGTACTTCTGAAATCTGGAAACTGTCTGCTGTAGAAAAGGAGATGGCTTCTTTGGGAGACCCTGGTAAAAATCATAAGCTGGCACTATTGAGGTTGTTGTCTGTTGAGAACTGGAGCCTTGTGGCAATGTTGCCCCTAGTCCTTGGGGAGGCAAAGTACCATTTGACGCACCTCCAGTCTTAGCATGGATGAATCTCGATCGAAGCATCATGAAAGAGCGAACAGCTACCTCTGTATTCCGTAACATATCCTTCACAACAGCCATCAGTTCTACCAGCAGAGGTTTCTGCCGCTCCATGGCTGTACTAATCCCTCCAAGTTCCTATTCGGACAGCATGCCACAGTTTTCGATTATCAAGAGAAGAACAAAAAAAGAAACAAAAGATAAAGAAAAGAGGCATCAAATTCCATACAAGTACCAAAACCAATTTTTTTAGTAGAATTCATGTCGGGATTGATGGTCCTTGGCGAGTAACCCAATAATCTAAGAATGCACCTATCTTACTCATGATAGAGAAGAAAAAAGAGGTTTTTGTATTTGTTTCCATATACAAATATGAAAGTCACACATATGCACGGCAATTGAGGAAACCACATAGTCCTCCTTGCTGTCCATTCTGATCTCTAGATGAAAACCATTGACTAAAGAAGCAAAGCAGCTTAGGAAAATAAACACATACAGATATGGTTGAAATAAAGACCATTGAGAAAGAAATACCTGAAAAATGTGGCTAGCATCAAGCTCAAATCCCTCATTAGAAACTGAAGAATCATAAAGTCGACTACACTGGTCCAACCTCTGACTCTCATCCCTGTACTCCAATATCCTCTCCCTGCATTCAAAGAAAACCTGAGCAGCTCAGAAGCCATATGAAATTTATCCACCAGCTATCCTGCAAACTAGATTACCATGAGCAGAACAACCCAAACCAACAGTACAACATGTACCCTGAAGTACCAAAGATGTATTAAATAAAGAGCCAGCAATAACCTAATTGATATACATTGGTGTCAATATGACAAAAGACATGATCTTGAATTCCCTTTCTCATCTTCTTCCTACATTCAAGGAAAGCTTGAGATGCTCGGAAGTACATTTGTGCATAACCTTTCGTATAGGCTGCACTAACATGAGCAGAACAACACAAAGCCAGAATTCCATCTTGCATCCCTAAAGTACTAAACATCTACTAAACAAAAGCCAAAGATAAAAAATTTATCTACATTGCCTATAATACCAGCAAAGAAATGATCTTGAAAGTCCCTTTCTTCTCTCTCTCTCTCTCTCTCTCTCTCTCTAAACATAGAAAATTTCTCATAAAACGGGCTGAGACATACTCAATTTGAAGCAGGATCTTCTGGGAATCCGGGTGGAGATCTGCCCATTCGGTACCGTAACTGGCGGGAGCCTTCTCCTGGGTGAAAAGAAACATCTGCTGCTGCTGTGCCTGCGTGGGCAGCTGAGGAGGCTGTTGCTGAAACAACGACGGCTGCTGTGGCTGAGAGAAGAGCGACTGCTGTGGTTGCTGCTGAGCGAACAAGGGAGAGCTTTGTTGAAATGGGTTCTGCGGCTGCTGTTGGGGTTGAAACAGCGACTGGGGTTGCTGAGGCTGTGGAGTAGAGAACATCGAAAACGCCATATTTGTATCTTGCAAAGCTCGTTCACGGTTTCTGCTTCAGCCAATACATTTTGGAGATTTCAGAGAAGGGTTGGATTTGGAAGAAGAGCATGGGGAGAGTAAGGCCCTTTTTGAAACCCTAGGGAGGGAAAACGGGAGAAAGGAAATCGAGGGAAAGCGAGAAGAACATGATAGGCGAAACTCGACATATACCACAAATGTTTGTCTTTCGAGTCAGTTCAAGCATTGACATTTTCTTACAGGCAAATAATCCTTCAGACATTTACCACCAATGCTGCCAAGGCCTTCCCTTAGCCGTCAGACGAGAAGCCTGAGCCAGGGTGGTGGATAAGCTACTTTACTAGAACCGTGACATTAATATTAAGGGAAAAAAATAAAAAATAAAAAATAAAACTCATTTGAATGAGAAGTCATCAAGTTCTAATGGCTAATTCATTTTAAATTAAGTCAATTTAATTGAAAATGACTTATTTTTATTTTTACTTTTTTTTACCTCAAATTAATTTCATTTGAAAGTAGTCAATTTATGTAGATATAATAATTCATTTAAAAGTAAATTTTCATGATGTCATTAAATTTTTATGAATTTTTTTATGCCTAAAGAAACATAAATTCATAAAAATTTAGTAAAATTATGATAATTATATTTTCAATGAATTATTACACCTACATAATATTTTCTTTTAAATCAAATTAATTTCATGTAAAAAAAATGTAAAAATAAAAATAAGTGAGTATGACCAATTGAGGTAGAGGTTGAAATGAGCTAAGTCGAGCCGAGTTTGAATATATCAAACTCAAAACTTTGCTAGAGCTCAAGCTCAAGTTCAACGAGCATAGTAAATAGAACTCAAATCTCAACTCAAAAAGGATCGAACTCAGTTTGGTATTTCAATAGGTTCAAATCTTAATTCAAGGTTCGAGTTCAAGGGACATGTTCAAATACTCATGAAAAACAAAAAAAATATTATATTATAATTATATGATAATATTATATTATTTTTTATATTATGCTTATTAGGCTTGATAAAAATTCGAGCGAAACATTATTAAGCTCAATGCTTAGCTCATTTAAGCATTCAAATCTTGGATGCTACTCGAGTTCAAGCTCGAGGACGTTAGGCTCGGCGCGATAACAAAAAAATCGAGTTCAAACTCAAACTGTTCAATAATGGATTTAACTCATTTCTACCCCTAAGTTAGAGTGAGTAAGAAATTGTATCTTTTATTTGTGCATATTGGAGTGAAGTAAGAAATGATTCATTAGGAGCTTTCAAAAGGAAGAACAAATTTTGGGAACAAGGAGACAATGTTGTAAGAATTAGCATTTAAATAGGTCAGTGGGCAAAATCTATGTGAGATGAGGAAAACAATGGCGAATAAGGCTGAGACAACGAAGTGGTGATTGTTTTATGTTCAGAAAAGATGTTTTCCTTTCTAGCAACTCATAGCTGGTATCTTATTGGGCTAGACCCAATAAAGTACATGACTCAAACCCAGTCTAAGAAACAGAGCCGACCTATAGAGACTTTCGGTTAAGAAAGGATTCCCATAAAAGGAGGTACCAATTTGAGATGGGACTCCTAGGATCAAAGAGAATCCAGTATTATTGACATTCTTAAGGGGTCATGACATAAGCACCCAACATGTATAAATAAGGGACCCCTATGGCTTGTAAAGCTATGCGTTTCTCTCTTCTAATAACCTTAACTACTTCCACTCTCATAGAGGAGCTAACTTGACCATCAAAGGGTTTTCCTCGGATACATTCTCTAGGGCTTAGATGTCACCTTTGATCATAGGTTTTAATCTTGGTTCACTATGGTTCATGAGGCAGAGATCCAGCTCAACCATTCCCATTTAATAGTTTGACTATGGACGTGACATTGTCTGCGAAAACAATGCTTGTCATGAGGTGATTGAGATGAAACAAGGTCACTCTAACAATGAATATGCTATCAATGGTGGAGGAAATCCTCATAATAGACTAGGGTTACTAATGAGTAGAAGGCTGAGCAAAGAAGTATGGGAGATGAGCAGCAATTTTCACCTTACGATTCAGCTCAGGGCAAGGCTCTGTCGCCCTTCTTGACGAGCAATTTCAAGTTGTCCAACATGATCTACTTGAGAGGCTCAAGGTGACCACCCAACAGGAGTACAATGTATGATTCCCTAAGACTTAGAAGATGTAGTCGAGAATCACCTAGCACTAGAGGGGGAATAGACTTCCACTTTGGGATCCCCCTGAGGATCTCGAGCTCAGTCAAGTGCTCCATAAGATAGGGATGTTGATACAGTTATCCAGAGGGTCAATTAGATGGAAGAACAACTTAAAGCTGCCAACCCTACTCCGAAGCAACCCTATCCTATGACCATGGATATTAGTTATATATGGATCCAGCTATTGTCCAATGATACCAACAATGCTCCACCCCTGAAGGATTTCGAATGCCACGAATTACTTGTAGATTGGTTCATAGACCCAATAAAACCATTTCCAAAGGTATGTTACATTAATGCGATTTACAAGGGCTACTGATATAGTTATGTGCAAGGCTTTCAGTTTGACCCTAATGGGGCATTGACCTTTAGATGCAATCGCATCTCCGCTCTCTTCATATTTTTGTTCCTTTTACCTTCCTATATGATCGCACACTAGTGAGATGCAATCGTAGCATAGGGTTCCTTATCTTTTTATCTTCTTGTTCTTTCCTACATTCCTCCAAGATTTTCATTTTGATCAATCATGCCCCAAATTTTGTGTCTTTCCACTCAAGCCCCCCAAATATCAAATATAACCTATAATACATAAAACACAAGCTAAGAACTAGCAAAATAATAGCAATAAAGCACAATAATGGGTATGATTCAATTAATATACCACATCTATCAAAACTCTTGGATAACTTGTTAAAAGATGTGAGTTTCTCTTTCTTCAATGTCTTAAACCATGTTAAAGTTGCTTTAGAGAGTTTTGAGTTAAATGATTTGCAAATAATGGTATCATTGCCCCTTTCAAGGTTCATCATCATGGTGTACCTTTGTAGATGATTAACTAGATCTGTCAAGCCATCTTACAAATCCACCTTTAGCATTTGGAAATCTTGGAGGTTTGGCATATTTCGGATCTTATTTTGATTGGTTGGAGGTCATGTAGCTGATGTCAAGCAATAACTCACTAACAACTCTTGGCTCATTGTTCGACCGTTCCTCTTGGAGTTATTCTTTCATTTTATGCAAATGTCAAAGGGCTGTGTTAATGTTGTTGACTTCCATCTTAACCTAAGATTTATCCCTCCTCCACTGATGCTCTGGTGAGTCCAACATTCTTCTAGGCATTATGGCTAGTTGGTGCATGTGCTCTTGGCGACTTTTTGCTCCATTCTTGAATAAACGAGGGAAAGCTTTCCATATCTTATGACTTAATTGTTCTCACAATTCCTCTAGTAAGGAATGCTTCAAAGGCATTAAACTTGTTATCTGTAATGGCTCTAAGGCCTTCCCCTATGCTGGATCACGTGGCAGAAAAGGTAAGCCCGTTTTGCGGCTCCTTAAGTCATCGTTTGAAGCCTTCAAAATCAACAAGGGAACTTGTTCTACCCCTATTTTAGCATTGTTCATAATCTCCTCATGGCCACTAACATTAATTAGATGTGATCTCCTTATGTCAACCATTTTTAATTATTCTAACAAACTACACTAAGTTGATACTCAATGAGAATGAATGGTTGCATGGGACCTCTAAGATAGGCGAAACCTGTGAATAAAGATAGTGTTAAAGGGGCCAAAGTTATGTATTTGAGAAAGACCCCCCATGTTTAAGTCAATAGTGGCTTAAGACTATAGGGTTTCAAGAGCCAAACAAGTGCAGTAAAATATAACTAAAACCCTCCAGGATCTAAGTGAAATGGAGTAAATTAGGTGTTTAAAAATTTTATACCTAGTCGGTTGAGATTTTTCACCCAACTATTGAGTTGAATCACACACTATTTTAGCATTGTTCATAATCTCCTCATGGCCACTAACATTAATTAGATGTGATCTCCTTATGTCAACCATTTTTAATTATTCTAACAAACTACACTAAGTTGATACTCAATGAGAATGAATGGTTGCATGGGACCTCTAAGATAGGCGAAACCTGTGAATAAAGATAGTGTTAAAGGGGCCAAAGTTATGTATTTGAGAAAGACCCCCCATGTTTAAGTCAATAGTGGCTTAAGACTATAGGGTTTCAAGAGCCAAACAAGTGCAGTAAAATATAACTAAAACCCTCCAGGATCTAAGTGAAATGGAGTAAATTAGGTGTTTAAAAATTTTATACCTAGTCGGTTGAGATTTTTCACCCAACTATTGAGTTGAATCACACACTATTTTAGCATTGTTCATAATCTCCTCATGGCCACTAACATTAATTAGATGTGATCTCCTTATGTCAACCATTTTTAATTATTCTAACAAACTACACTAAGTTGATACTCAATGAGAATGAATGGTTGCATGGGACCTCTAAGATAGGCGAAACCTGTGAATAAAGATAGTGTTAAAGGGGCCAAAGTTATGTATTTGAGAAAGACCCCCCATGTTTAAGTCAATAGTGGCTTAAGACTATAGGGTTTCAAGAGCCAAACAAGTGCAGTAAAATATAACTAAAACCCTCCAGGATCTAAGTGAAATGGAGTAAATTAGGTGTTTAAAAATTTTATACCTAGTCGGTTGAGATTTTTCACCCAACTATTGAGTTGAATCACACACTATTTTAGCATTGTTCATAATCTCCTCATGGCCACTAACATTAATTAGATGTGATCTCCTTATGTCAACCATTTTTAATTATTCTAACAAACTACACTAAGTTGATACTCAATGAGAATGAATGGTTGCATGGGACCTCTAAGATAGGCGAAACCTGTGAATAAAGATAGTGTTAAAGGGGCCAAAGTTATGTATTTGAGAAAGACCCCCCATGTTTAAGTCAATAGTGGCTTAAGACTATAGGGTTTCAAGAGCCAAACAAGTGCAGTAAAATATAACTAAAACCCTCCAGGATCTAAGTGAAATGGAGTAAATTAGGTGTTTAAAAATTTTATACCTAGTCGGTTGAGATTTTTCACCCAACTATTGAGTTGAATCACAAACTTGAATAGTTGATGTGTTCAAGCTTTCTATGGTATCTATATGAACCCCTTGGATCACCACGCCTCCACCACGTTCCGACAGATGCATTCCTCTTGCACCATCAGTGCTAGCTTGTGTCCTCCAATGAATGGTAAGAGAAGAGCACGGCTGGAATTTTTCAGAACTCTTCTAATTTTGTTCTTAGGGAGGCTAGCACAAAAGCTGCAAAAATTCTTACTATATAATGTATATATAGTGAGGTTCAACTCCCAACGTTAATGAGTTTCAAAACCCTAATCCAATTACATATAATTTCAAGCTTTATAATGGTTCAACTTTTGGGCCAATTATTAATTCAAAATTATCAAGAAACCAAAATCCAAACCATTTGGCCCATATGCTCAAATAATCCAATTAGCTCTATGTGTGCAACCCAATAAGGTCCTACCACGTTGGCAATGATCATAAGTAAATCACATTTATGATCATAAACAACACACCATTGTTATCCAAGTAGTAGGATGGTTGGTGATTCGACTAAACCACTATGATCATTATCCGTATATACCATTATCCATTTGTCCAAGATATCAAAACCAAGTATGAAACATAGAATGTGTCACTTTCGTATAGCCTAATCTATGGTTTCTTGATTCCCAAGTAGACTAACTTAAACCGATGACATTAATATTATATATCAATTCATCTGCGCATGGTTATACATTTTCTTAGTCTCACTCTATTAAAAGACCCAAAAATATCACTCCTATTACATAAAAGGGACAAATCTCATCTTGATCATACAAAACCCTCCATATAATATGTGACATACCCAATTACCACCTTCATGTTCACTTAGTTACAAGCAACAAAAGAAAGTACCAAGTTATGTGACTCACATTTAGGAAACTTTGATGACCTTAGGTCAAAGGACTACATATATTATGATTACTATAAGAATCACTTATGACACTCATATAATGATCCATGTAGCATTCTCATGGTGAGTCGGTCTAGTGCACAAGTTCTCCAACTTGTACCCATATATAGACTACATATCTCATATTAGTCTCCACATATACTAGTCCTTGTGTATTATTGCAACCTACTCCATAACAATACTAGACTAGGGACGTTTAAGAATACTATTATTTTAGGATTATAATTATGTTTGATTACGTTACACAGAAACAAATAACAAACACAATTATTAGAATGATGCATCAATAAAATACCATGACTCAATGTGCAAAATACAATCATCTCATGCTTGGTTTTTAGGCACAATACTAACAAAGACTTGATTCACTAATTTATTACCATTGTTATGGTTGCTCTTCATACCAAGTTTAAGACAATGTTGTATTTAGGGCTTTGTTTTTTTTCCCAAGTTCTTAAAATAATCAGCACAGAATTTGATAAATGGTTGTTAGATATACATGAAATTGAAAAAACCAAATATACAGAAACCACCACTTGACTATTCTTCTAGTTCCTCACACTTTTTGAAAGAAAAAATGGATTTGCTATTGATTTTGTGTCAAATAAGTTTGAGTGGTGTTCGGGCAGTTTAAACTTCAAGTTGCTCATCTAATTGAAGCAAAATAATCTATGTCCACAAAGTTATTTTGTCTTACCATCTATGTGGGCTTGATTCTTGTGCTTAAGCTGACAAAGCTTTGTGTTAACATAACTACTCCAATATTTCTATAGAAGAATAAAGTTAGCTTAGTCACTTAGTAGTCTTGTGAGCTTTATATTTACATTGACCAGTTTGTAGCTTTTTATGCCTCAAGTGCCTCATAGCTTGGGTTAGCTCTAGTGTGTATTATGGGTATGTTCTTAAAGAAACTAGCTTTCTATATTTATTTAGACATCTATGCTTTAGATATAAAAAAGGTGGAAATATAGTGAATAATGACTTGAAGCTGAAGAATTAACACATTTCTGTTGCCTTAGAAAAGTCCATTCCAATTGAGAGTTTATCAGAACAGGGGAAGAACTTTTTTTGGCTATAAGTTTAGGAAAAGCCTATTCTTACATGTAAAAGCTTATTCTAAAATTTTTTCTGTTGCATGCTTACATGCATAAAAGTATCAAATTCCTATATTTTCCTTCATGTAATATAGTTTTGTTTACCTTAGCCATTATGCTTCTATAGGATTGTGCAAGTATTTGTTGGTCACACATGAATTGTCCCTATAATAACTTGTCAAGGAAGTCTTTTCACCTTGCAAATGTTATCCTGCATTTGGCAGACTTTGGGGAAGAGTAACTTCCAATAATTTCTAGTAGTTTCTAGAAATCATATCCTTAAAAAATGTTACTACACAAGATATAGAACCCTTCTCTTTAAGATAACTAACAAACATTGACATAAATTATTTTTGGCACATGTAAGCCTTACGATGTTTAAGGTTGGCAATTCTTTTATGTTATTTCCTATGTTTAGTACTTGAATGACTGATACATTTTGCTTTGTTAGATAATTTGAACTTTATGGATGTTGGATGATATATAATATAAATGTTATTTATATTATTTTTGAGTTCATTTTTTTATTCTTATATATATTTCAGTGTTTATATTAAACAAAGCAACAAATGATTATTATAACAGCAACAAAATAGTATACAAAATCTAGCTACAAAAAACTAATCAAATATATGTTGAAGTGGTTGACCACTTTAAGTTATTGAATAATACAAGCGGTTAACTACTTCTAATGAGTGAATCACATTACTAGTAGTTAGCAGTGGTTAACCACTTCAAAAATTTGTCAAGGTCAATACTTCTGAAGCAATTAACATCTTCAAAGTAACTGTTACAAAAGTTGAAACGGTTCATGACCACTTTAGATTTCTTTTAGGCAAGTTACGTAGAAGCGATCGCCTAAAAGGTTAGCAATCATTTCTATTCCTTTTGAAGCAGTAAAAAACCATTTCTATAAGATACTAAAAACAGCTTTAAAAGTTCCCTTTTTTTATAGTGTAGAGAATTATGCAAATAGAGTTAAACATGCCAAAAAGTTTCTATAAGGAGTTTCTTATAGGCTTGATGACATGTTTGCTAAAGGAAGAAACTCCCACTTCCTCAAACCAAAATCTCACAATCCAGGGATTTTATTCCTCTTCCAGCTCATTTATTAATAATACTCCCTCCGTCCTAAGTTGTTTATGCCATTTTAGTTTTTTTAACTTAAATTTGACTAAATTTATTCATGTTAGTCTTATATTTTCTAAATATATATTTTTTTAAAAAATTAGCAAAATAGTGTAAAAAGTTTAGAATGAAGGTAATAGTAATTAATACCGGTCAGACTTATAAGAATACCTCCAATTGGCTACTATGGCTGTGAGCCTACGCTCAACATGGCATCACTATTATCATCCACGCATAATCATTTTTTTTGTGAATATTGTATCTTGAAACGTAGATTGTATGGAGAAACTTAACCACATAAATTGGTTATAAATGACCCATATTGTTCAGTTAAAATTTGATTCTTACAAACAATCATATTTTTAAAACCAGTATTCTTTACACAATACACTACAAGGAAACAGTGCATTTGAGATGGGAAATAAAAAAATCGTAGGAAATGTTCATTTTCTACAATTAAAATCATTGGATAAAACTGTAGGAAAAAGTAGTGTCAGAAATAAAAATCGTCGGATAAACGTAAACAGTCTTACGCTTTTGTGATGTTTGTGGACCTCAACTTATCTGACAGTTTTAAGATGAATTAACTCCTACATTTTTTTGACAAAAGTATTTCCTACATTTTTGTGATCTCAATTGTCCTACGGTTTTGTGACCTCACTTGTCGTATGGTTTTGTGATTTTTAATGTACTACGCTTTTGTGACAATTTTTGTCCTACGGTTTTGTAATAGAATACTCATACGCTTTTTTGACTAAACTATCTTTTACAGTTTTCTGACATTAATGTATTGTTCCTACAATTCTGTGACAAGTTAAAGATTTTAGTAAATTAATTTATACACAAACTAAAAACATATTATTATTATTATTATTATTAGTATTATTATTATATAACAATTGATCAAAGTAGTCAATAATTCACTATACATAAAAGTAATCAAATTTTACAGAAAAAGTCAATTACAAATAATTGAAGGTCTAATATAAATCAATGAAATGTAGTGCCGGGCTGATCATCGCCATCTCGCTAGCTACGATTGTCATCATGATGCTGGGTGGAGGATCCGGTCCATAGGTCGTTTGAGAGAGCTGATGCAGATATAATCTCCTACTAGATCAACCTATTAAGCATGACGCTCATTGCAGCCTCGGTCTCTCGCTAGATTTAAGTGCGAACCTCTACCTGTAACCGAATAAAAATCACTCCGTAATTAGGTGTTCCCAGCCCTCAGTTGAGCAATCTCAGCCGAATCAGGACGTAGAGCCTAAAAATTTTGATAAGTAGCAATTAGCAATGTAAAAGTGATAAAAAATAATTAATTAAGTTAAATAGAAATGAAAAATACCCGATTTGATCCAAAAGTGTGGGGATCAATGAGTTGGAGCAGAATACCCAGTAGTCGGCCTTTTTTTTGTGGGCCTTGTACCTTACTCCATACTTCCGCATCGAACTGCAGGAGGTCATTCGGATTTTGGTATTTTTCTTGAATCTACTGGACATATCCATCCTACAAGAAAAAGAAATTAGAGTTAGTAAGACACTTAATATATTTTTAAAATATTGTTAGTAGTGGTAAATGAAAATTTATTACCTATAGCTGCTGTGAAATTGGATTAATGGGCTGACTGGTTTTCTTGTGTCTATGAGTATGAAACCACCATTCATCAAATAATGGCTCAACTCCATCTTGAGCCTTTGTCTGTACATTTTTAGATATCATGAAAATTTTAAGTAAGTAATAAATCATATAAAAAATTATAATGTATGAAAGGGAGAAGTCAGTACCATACAATCTCAGTGTATCTTACCTGGGATTGAGCCCATCATGTGGTTCGAAACAAGACCTGAGTTATCCGCTGTGTGCTTGGCATGGGAACCAACCTTCGATAGCTTCTTCCATTTCTCCTGTTCCCACTGGTCACACAACTGGTTCCATACCTGCTGACTGTAACAGGATGGAACATATGGCCGCAGTAAATTGTAGTCAGGGTTGGCGAAGAAGTTGGGAATCTTCTGAATCGCAATGGTCCTCCAATGATAGATGTGGTTTTGTACGAATCGTGGACAATAGTCAAACACAATCTAGTGGATGTGGCCGAAGTCTTTAAGGTCCCATCTGTAGGGCTTTGGGAGCCAAACAAGCATAGCGAAATTTAACCAAAACTCTCAAGGATCCAAGTGAAACGGGGTAAACCGGGTGTTCAAAAATTTTCATACCTAATTCGATTAAGATATTTCGCCCAACTGTAGAGTTGAATCACAAAAACCTGAATAGTTGATGTGTTCAAGCTTTCTATGGTATCCACACGAGCTTCTCGAGATCACCACGTTTCCACCACGTCCCGGCAGATGTGTTTCTCTTGTGCTCACAGTGCTAGCTTGCGTACTCCAGGGAATTGTAAGAGAAGAGTGCGGCTGTCCTCTTTTGGGAGACTAGGGTAAAGGCTGTAAATTTCTCACTAAAAGTTGTATTTATAGTAAAACTCAATTTCTAGGCCTAATGAGTTTCAAAGCCTTAATTCAATTAGGCTTTAATTTTGGGCTTAATAATGGCTCAACTTTTGGGCCCATTATTAACACAAAATTATTATGAAACCATAACCCAAATATTTAGCCCATGCACTCTAATAATCCAAATAGCTCTATGTGTGCGACCCAATAGACTCTTACCACGTTGGCAATGATCATAAATCACATTTATGATCATAAGCAATAAGTGGTGTCTAGCAACACATCATTGTCCCTTTGTCCAAGATATTAAGAATAAGCACAAGACATGGAATGTGTCACTCTCGTATAGCCCAATCTTTGGTTTCTTAATTACCGAATAGACTAACTTAAATTGATGACATTAATATCGTATATCAACTCGTCCAAGCATGGCCATGCATTTTCTAAGTCTTACTCTATCAAGGGGCCCAAAGATATCATTTCCATTACATAGGAGGGACAAATCTCATCTTGATCATACAAATCCCTCCGCATGATATGTGACATACCCAATGACCTTTTTCAAGGTCACTCAATTACGAGCAACAAATGGAAGTATCAAAGTATGTGACTCACATGTAGGGAACCTTGTTAATTTTAGGTCAAAGGACTACATATACCATGATCACTATGAGAATCACTTATGACACTCATATAACAATCCATGTAGCGTTCTCATGGTGGGTTGGTTTAGTACACAAGTTCTCCAACTTGTACCCATTTGTAGACTACATATATCATATTAGTCTTCACATATACTAGTCGTTATGTATTATTATAACCTGCTCCATAATAATAATATATGAGGGACATTTGAGAATATCATTATTCTAGGGTTACAATTATGTTTATTACGCTACACAAAAATAAAACAACAAACATAATTGCTGGATTAATACCTTAATAAAATACCATGACTCAATGTGCAAAAATACAATCATCTCATGATTGGCTTTTAGGCACAACACTAACACCATTTATAGTAGTTCTGCAATACCAAAAAAGAGAAAAAAATATGAATTAGTCCATATACAAACTATTATTTAAAAATGTATAGAAACTAATTACCTCTAACTTGGTGATGTGCTCTTCTCGTGCAACTCGAGATGCATGTGACCAAGCTATACAAATTTCGTCCCACAACCTTACATAAATGGAGGCTACGGTGGAATGAACGGACTCATCAGTGAGTAAGCTGTAAAGTGATGTAATTAAGAACAGCAAATAATTATATCAACAATTAAATTTGTAGGAGTCGATAACATTTACTCTTGAGGGACGATCATCGAACGGTCCTATGGAGGTGGAGGTGGTAGTAAGTCAACTACCCGCAGGCCTCACCCTCCAGGGAGTGGGGCGCCATCAGTTGGTTGTGCGTCATGTGCGACGCCTGTGCTGCCATCATCTGGCTGCTGCTGATGCTGAGTCGGGTATAGGCCAGCTAGATAAGTGGGTATACCAATCTCATATGGATCAAGGAATGAATTAGGATTGAGCTCCCATGTGGGCTGCTCGATCCCCGTATACTAGTAATGAAATGACCCAGATATTCTACTCACATCCAGGTAATAGACATCAGGCTGGGTGTCTTAAAATTGATGAAATACGAAGCTTGATGCACCAAATGGCTGGGGCACATAAGGTCTAGGCACCTGAGTATATGGCACCTGGGTCTGTGATTGGGTCTATGCCACCGAGGTCTAAGCTTGGGTATGTGGCAGTAGGGTTTCTGACACCTGGGTCTAAGTCTAAGTCTATGACACCTGGGCAGTTGTTATAGCAGGTGGTTGTGGACCCCGACTGCGTTGCAGGTGTTGTAAGTCCTTAGCTGGGCCTTTGCCCGAGCCTGACTGTCTAGGGTGAATCATCCTAAAATTAAGTGTAACATGTTTTAAATTTTTTTAATTATTGCAAAATTGTTTATTACATAAATATTTAATACTAAATTACCATTATGTCATAGTCTTTTATTTATAAATGACCATTACTATATTAACATTTGCTTATTAAATTTCATTATTGCAGTAAAATCATTAATTTCTAAATCGCCATTATTTTAATACCATTCGTGCAGTAACAATTTTTATAAATTACCAATTATTCAACTAATACTTATTTATAAATTACAATTATTAAACTAGCATTAATTGATTACACTAACATTATTGAAGTAACAACAATATTACACTAACATTATTGACGTAACAGTTTTTTATAACTAACCACATACATATTACATGCATTTGTATAAATATAACTTACCATTATTACACTAAAAATTATTTATAACTAACCACATACATATTACTAACAACATAGATAAAATTACTTAAAACATATAATATAAAAATTGTCATTAAAAAATATAACATGCAATACATGCATTATGTAAACAACCACTACAATACCAAACATTAATTATATAAGAAAAAATTGCTTAAAAAATTAAAAATACCTAGTTGAAGGAGCTCTAAAGGGGATTTGGGGAGAGGATTTGGAGGAGAGTGTCACAGAAGATAGGGAGAGGAGTAGTGAGGAACTAGAGACCTTCTACAAATTTCAAGGGAAGGTGTGGCAGTCTTACGATTTTCCTATACTTTTTAAATTTGTAGGAAAACGTAGCAAAATTTCTTACGATTTTTTATGAAAATTAGAAGGATGCTTCAAAAGCGTAGGAAATGAAAAATTTAACCCTTCCTCCATGAATTGGCTTCCCACTTTATGCCCTATGAATTTCTGACAGTTTTATTTCCTATATCTTTCCTATGATTTTTAAAAATGTGTTAAAACCGTCGGTCAGCTCGTTCCTCTAGGTCTGGTCCTACACTTTTCCTATGTATTTTTAATATTAACTCAAAACCGTTGGACAATGCACTGCCCTAGGTGATATGGTCCAACATCTTTCCTACGATTTTTAAAAATGTGTTAAACCGCCGGTCAACTCGCTCCCCTATGTCTTGTCCTACACTTTTCCTATGTGTTTTTAATATTAACTCAAAACTGTTGGACAGCGCGTTACATTATTTTTGTATAATATTTATATTTAAATTTTTATATATATAATTTATAATGTGTATGAACTAATTACTATGTTTGGAATTTAATTGGTTCAATTTTTTTAGTTGAAGAATAAATGAAAATATTTATATTCTAAAATTTAAATTTATGGATTTAATGTCTATGGTTAGAATGAATCTCCCAAATTTATTAACATTATCATTATTTTTATTAAAATAATTATTATATTTTTAGATTAAAAAAATTGATATATTCATTTCAACATAGGTAATTATATATGTGATGATTAAATTTAATAAATTTAATATCTTTTCAGTCCAAAATGCACATGCATTTAAAGTTATATTATGCCTTCAAATAAAACGTGCAAATGTTTTAAACAATTACACTTAATCAAATATCCTCGACTTCATCTGACTCTAAAGTAACTAATGATGCCTCATCATATGATGCATCCTCATCGGCTTATATGACCTCAATATTTTGATCCATGTTTTGCACGATTTCAAGATAACAAGTGAAATCGACAAGTATGTTAATCTCATCGAGGGCAGTGCTATCAGTTGTTACCATGGGTACTTCACTTGAAATCACTTCTTGGAATGGCTCGTATATGGTTTCTAACACATGTGTTTGCTTATCGAACATTTACTCATTGTTCTCAGACCGATCACTAACATTATTCGATGAACAATCGATGAAAGCTCGTGGCTTCGTCTTAACAACCACCCACCACTGATGAAGAGTTTTGTTAGGGTACTCACAGTAGCAAACTTGTTGAGCGCAAAGATAAACGGCTCATGTGTTGATAATTTAGACTTCCATTTAATGTCAACAACACCCTTATGTGCGCAACTTCAATCACCACATGTCGGATCAAACCAAGTACATTTGAACAGTGTCATGACTTCATACCTACTCCTATGGCACTCAATGCATATAATCTCATCAATAAAGCCATAAAAATCATACCCATTGGATCCTTATGTGTCACCCTTCACGCAAACACCATAATTCTGTGTCATTTTGTCTTTACCATAGGATTGTGTGTGGAAATGAAAGCCATTCACAATACATCCATCGTATGAAATGCCAACTCGAATTGGACCATGGGCTAATTGCAAAATACGATGATCTAATTTATCCTTGAAACGGTTCACTTGAAAATAGATAGTTAATATAATAACATAACTACTGAGTAAATACAAAAACAACACATTTAAGTGCATAAATTTATCATGCCATGAAACTCATGTATGATGCGAACCATTGGGTGAAATGTTCATCTCGATAACTTGGTAATTGACTTTCATTGAATTAGGGAAATCTTGTTGATATATAAAAGTCAAAGTGCTTGAAATGATAAGTAGTCAATAATGAATTAAAGCAATCCAATTGAAAGAAACACCCTAACACTTGTTTACATATATGACACCTGACAATCGGTATAATCTTATTGCAATTGCACAAAGTGTAGATGTGCATTTGATGTCTCTCAGTGGGATCAAGTAAGCGTTGTCGCCCGCGGTTAAGTATATTACAACATCTTATATTGAAGATAAATAACAATTGACCCTCAACATGAGCCACAGGAAAATCAATATCATCATTTCGTGGCACTTTGTTTAATCGTGTAGGAATATTTAGTTCAAAGTAGTGGCTACAGAATGTAGACATTTCTTAGACCAAGTATGCTTCCACAATTAAACCTTCAATTGCAGCTTTATTTCTGGCATTTCGCTTCAATGACCGCATTAGTTTGCCAAGTTAAAAAAATATAACAGTTATTGACATATAATATGCAAAAATTATTGACATATAATATATGAAAATTATTGATAGAAATATGAATGCAAAACCAAAAATTACCTTTCAAATGGATACATCTATCGAAATTGAATTGGACCACACAACTTTGCCTTATGAGGGAGGTGGATAACAAGATGTTCCATCGAATAAAAAAAAGGCAGGAGGAAATATCTTTTCTAGCTTACATATGGTAACCATTATATTCTACTCCAACTGTTATATGTCATCAAATCGAATCCTACTTGTGCATAATGTTCTAAAAAATGAGCAAAACTCAGAAATCGTCTCCCATATAGGACCTGGCATGTACCCACGTAGTGCAATAGGAAGCAAACTTTATATTAACACATGACAATCGTGGCTCTTGAAGTTATAGAAGTACCGTCACTCAAGTTAACCATACGACTCAAGTTTGAGGCATACCCATTAGGCATTTTTATCATCCTTAGCCACAGAGTAACTTCTTTTACATGTTCCCAACTCAACGTATAAAATGCTTTTGGTCTCACACAATTCTCCCTAACATTTCGTAAATGTAGTTCACGTCACATATTTTTTAACTCCTCAAGCGAAAGGGCGAGAATTTGAGTTATCTTTTGTTTTTCCCCTTAGATCCATAACAATATTGAAAATATTCTCAAAACAATTTTTTTCAACATGTATAACGTCTAAATTATGACGAACTAACAAATGCTTCCAATATGGTAACTCCCAGAATATACACCGCTTTAACCAATTATGCTACTCTCCAAACCCCGCAACTTAGTGTTTATCATATGAATAGCCAAACAGAGGAAAACAATACCCAACCAACATATCATGAATTTTCACACCTGACTTATATTGACTAGCGACATCATTAATCTTCTTCCCTGGGATGAAAAATGTTACATTTGAACAGAATGTGTGATTATGCGGTAAAAAACTGTGACAATCAAACCAACATGGCTTTTTGCATTTCTTCAACTTAAATGTGTCAATTTCATCCATGCAATATGAGCACGCAAACTTACCATAGGTACTCCAACCTGAAAGGTTTCTTAGTGAAAAAAAATCATTAATTGTCCATAATAAACATGCCTTTATAACAAAATTCTGTTGTCGAGAACTGTCCCATGTAACAACCCCTTCTGACCATAAAGTTTTGAGCTCATCAATTAATGGTCATAAAAATACATCAATGTTGCGTCCTGGTGCTTTAAGACCAGGAATTAGGAGAGTCATAAAGATGAAGGGTTTTTTCATACACAGTTCGGCAGAAGATTGTAAACAACTATAAAGATTGGCTATATTATGTATGTTCCACCAATAACATTATTTGGGTTAAATCCATCAGTACACAATTTGAGCCTAACATTTCTGATTTCAGCAGGGAATGATGAGAATGTTCGATCTACATGATGCCACGCTTCAGACTGACATGGATGACACATACTTCTGTCATTGCATGATTTATTATGAGCATGCCAAGTCATGTGAGTAACTGTTTTTGATGACATGTACAAGCGCTTCAACCTGCTGATGACATGTACAAGCGCTTCAACCTGCTAGTTATTGGTAGATATCGTAACAATTTCTTGGGAATCAACATCTTTCATTCGGAGGTTACTCTTTCTTTATATCTACTACTCCCACATTTACAACAATGTGTTAATTTTTTATCTTCCCGATAGAATAACATACAGTTATTGTCACAAGCATAAATTTTTATATATGGCAACCCAAGTCCTTTTGTGAATTGTTTCGCATCATATAGGCTGTCTAGAAGTCTATTAGTTTCAGGTAACATTTCTTTCATAAGCTCCAGTACTCGATCGAAACAGCGATCCGTCATATTAAATTCACTTTTGCAACTTAACAATTGGGTCATTGTAGACAATCATGTATGTTTAGTGCATCTATCCCACAACGGTGCATTTGCATCATCCAAAAAATTATAAAATTGTTGTGTAGTAGGATTAGGTAACCCCTCCTTCATTTCAGACACATCAAACACATTATCATTATTATCACTGGCATTATCAGCTTCTTTGACATCAGCATTGATAAAATTTTCATCCACCAACATTCTTTCACTATTTCCAAATCCTACATTCGATGATAATGGACCTATTGATTCATGTACCATCTATTCATACATATTTACACTACTTGATTCCTCACTTATCGCTCCACATGAGTGCGATGGAAAATAGCTATGGGTCATATTAAAATTGTGCAAACTGTTATCATATTGTTCATTGTGACAGTGCCATATGTAATAGTTTGACATAAATTCATATCGATACAAATGCTTTTTCACTTTTGTTTTTATTCTATAAAATCTGTTATTATATTTACGACAAGGGCATTTAATCATTTCTGACTCATTCCCACTACATGCAAACTGTAAAAACTTGTTAACACCAGCTATAAATCTAGAATTCATATACCCATCTGTATATATCCTCTGGTATATCCACTCACGTCCATTAGCAGCCATTTGGTTCTCTTATAAAATAAACAGTAAAAACCCTTAACATAAATACATAATAAATTTATTATATTTCATATAATATAAATATAGTGAAAGTGTAAATGAATTACTTATGTATGTCATGCATACATGTCAACTTTCCATAACTATACCACCTACTCCATTAAGGTTAGGACCCTACTTCATTGAAAGTTTTATAAGCAGTAAAGCATTTTAACTTTTCCACTTTAGTAGTATTTTATGTAAATTTCGGCAGCATTTCTTTTTAGTTCTCGTTCACAATGTTTCTCAACAATATCAACTTATTGAGAAATACACAATGAGAACAATTTGGGAAATAGTCTACCAAAATTCACAAATAATTACTATGAAAGAAACACATTAACTGTAATACTACTTATGCAACTTTCAACTGTCCAACTTGGACAATCCATGATTATGTTAATCACAAATATAACTTAATCCAATGCATTTTGTTTGCCCACAATCTGAATCGGACCAATATTATATTTGTCATCAACACAATCATGGATGGAGAATCTAAGGTATAATGAATAAATACTTATTATGCAACAACATGTTGTCATATAAGTCAGCTACCTAAAATAACATAACTATATTTTCTAAAAAACAAGTAATTACCATTTAAATCACTAACCTCTAAATTATTTTGAAACACCTCGATTGAGCTGAGGAAGATGTTGAAACAGAAGCCAAAAAGGATGCCGAAAGAGTAGCAGAGACAAATTGGAGAAGAGGGAGGAAGGAAGGTATTTATAAGCAAAATTTGTAGCAAAATCGTAGGATACATATGAAAAGTCAAACTACAAGACTGGTGTAGCAAATATATAGTAATTTACGTCACAAAAATGTAGGAAAACTAAACTGTAGGAAAATCGAAGGAATAAATTTTCTAGATTTTTAAGACGCTCATATCCTTGTTTGTCTCAAAAGCGTAGGATAAGAATTGGCAGGAAAAGTATCGGATAACATATCCGACGCTTTTCTTGCATATGTCGTCCCTACCTATTTATTCTGACAATTGTGCAACGGTTTTATCTGTCATAGTTTTATTGAAGGAAAACCGTCCGACAGAATCCCTATTGATCAGTCAATGCATTTTTGTCCAACGGTTTTCTTGCGAACCATGTTCTTACACTTTTTTTTTTGTAGGAAATTGATGTAGGAAATGCTCTTCATCGTTGTAGTGATAGTATATTATATGGTATATTATGCCATATATCATTATTGATTTTACAAAATGATATTGGAAAACAATAATTAGTATAATGTTCTTATGCATTTTCGTCTATATTTCTAATTATTTTTATCATAATTTACCTAATATATATAAAATATATACAACATGCAATATTGTATTATACAAAAACATATAAAAAATGAAATATTGTAAATATTATTTAGGAAGAAAAAAACTAACTTACTCGGATATAAGAAAAGAAATGATACTATAATAAAATATGTGTATGAATTATATTTTCTCAATAATTTTCTCATTATATATATATATATATATATGGTACACTAATGTAAGTGTTTTGAATTGCAATACAAAGTTTTTTATTCAAACCCATATGCCACGGTAAATTACAAAATAATAATAATAATAATAATAATAGAATGGTATTGAACATGTAAAATATCATGAAATATCATGAGAAGCAAATGCTTGCACTGACTACTTAGCAGGTCTTGGTTATGTGGTTTTGACTTCTCCTTGCTCTTTTTATTCCTTGTCAACTGGGATCAGCCATTTTTTGTCAGCTGTCTGTTAGAATATAGCTTTTGTTCATTGTTAGTCTTTCTCGTTTTCATTTCTAATGCACCAAAAAAACAGCCTATACCATGGTATCATTTTCTTTTGTAGTAAAACTGATTTACTATTAGAAGTAAAAGGTTTTTGAAGGATGGGAAATGGGGAGGGTAGGCTCCAACCAGGGTGAGAGCTATTGGAGTCAATGTGCCTTCATCGAGTAATCTGTGGTGGAACTATACCATCGCATCAAGAGATAGACGAATAAAATGTGAAGATATATTTAATGATGTACCTGAATAAGCGTGATTTAATTCATTGCATATAACTCGGTTGGTTTAGTTTTTTTTTTGTTTACACTCAGAAGCATGTTTTGCAAGTATACAATAGAAGATATATTAGTATTCTAGGTAAGGGAAAGGGAATGTTAGATTTTTTGAGATTTATAAAACAACTAAATCAACTTTATAAAGTATTTTGGGGAGAAAGTGGGAAGGCTAGAGTCGAGTCTTTGACCTTTTCATAATGTCTCAATCACTTTAGTCATTAGGCCAAATGTGCGGAGACAATTGGTTACGTTAGTTAAAAAGCATTCAACCTCATCTCCAAGATATTATGAGGATGTCCAAGGCTTAAAGCTAGCTTCCTCATCCTTTTCTTTAAAATATTACACAAAATTGGTTCAATTACCCTCCAAATCTTAAAAAAACTTGCATTCCTCTCCCTTTACTTACAATATTAATACCTATGCACTTGCATACTTCTAAATATGCTTCTGAATTAAAAAAAAAAAAAAAAGCATTCGACCCCTCTCTTCCGTTCAGTCTCGTGGGCAAAAACAATTTCTTCACGTGTGTTTTTGTTAAATAATCTCGAGTCCCTAACATGGTTCTCTTATAAAAGAAAATGGTATATTCATTTTTATTTTTATTTTCTGATTTGGCAAAAGAAACACACGACAAACATGAAAAGATTTTATTCCCTTGTCCTTACTTCTTAAGCCTGACTCCGTACTAAAGAGATGCCAATAATTTTTGCATGTGTAAAGTGCAACCCCAAAAAGCTCCAACATAAATAGATTAAAAAAACAAAAATCTAGTTCTAATACCATACAAAAATCTTCTTATAGTGCCGTGTACACAGTAGTAAAAACTCATTTCCTTACTTATTTTCTTCTGTCCCTTTCCCTCTTAGTTTTCTTTGTATACTAAAAAAAATAACACAGTGGCAAGAACATATCAAACGTTGTCCTTTAGACAATCATGGAGCCATCTTCTTCATCCACCGATGTGGAGAACCCCACAAACTGGGAAGCTTTGTTGGACCAAAATCCTGAGACATTGGAAGCCATGTTCTCTCTAGACCAATCCCTTGACTTGGAACTAGATTTTGTTACAGAAACAGAGGAAAACAGGGGAACCAAAACAGAGGAGGACTTTAGTATATTGTTTAGTGAGGGATTGATGGATGAGTTCCTGAGCACGGTTAGAGAGGGATTGGAGAAAATTGAGACAGGGGAAACCAACCAAAATCCTAATCCAACTCCAAACCCAAATTTCAAGAAGTGGATTCCTAGGAAAAGGTTGAAAAAGAATTCAGTGGAATACAGGCTTAAACAGGAAGAGAGGAAGATCAAAAACAGAATCGCCTCTGCTCGATCCTTCGCCAAAAGCAAGGTTTGCCTAATTTTTTCCTACCTCCGGTCAACAGATATTTACCCCAATTTTTTAACTTAAGTTTGACTTAAATTTATTTATATTATTATTTAATAAATTTTTTTAAAAAAATTATTTAAATATTATAATTTTTATAGTTTTTAAATACTGTAATTTTTTAAAATATTTTAATAAATAATAACATAAATAAATTTAAGTGAAAAAACTGAAATAGAGCAGATTCTTTGGGACTTAGGCACTATCTATTTTGCCTTATTTGCTTCATTTTTTTTTTAATTTTGTGTATTATTTACTATTTGTGCTGACTATATAATTTAGGTTTATTCGCAAAATTATGAATAAAAAAATTAACGTGTAGATAAAAAACTTACGAAAATGTTTTACTTAATGTTTCATCTTAAATTTAGATATTTCCAATTTTTATTTAGAGAAAATTGGTAATTATAATGCTGTGCCCAGAAATATATGTATGACTTTTTCATCATTAGGCCTACATCAAAGAACTGGAGTTGAAAGTCGTCAAGCTGAGAGAGGAAAATACTTTCCGAATCAAGTTGCTAAGGGTAATGTACTGAACTCTTATGAATTTTTCAAAACTTTTGAATTACAAATAATTAAAAAAAATCTGGGTGGTCTCACTTAGAAAATATTTTTTTAAAAAAGCTATAAATATTATAAGATGCAAAGAGTAATTATTATTAATATTATCATAATCATCATCGATCAAGAAACAGGGTAGGCAGTGTGGGAGCATAAAAGGGGCAGGGATGGGTCCAGGCCCAAAGAAAAATTTAAAATCCTTTTATATCCCATAGTTTTTTAAAGAACAAATATGATGAAATATGATAAATTGAATCCAAGACCCCCTCTATAAAAAATTAAAACGTAACTACGTATTAATATTTTTTGCCACTAAAAAAAGTCACGCAGTTCCGCCACTGAGACAGGATACACAAATTTTATTATCTTATTTGTTTATTTATTTTACGTAACTTAATTGCATAATTTTGTCAACCATTCTTTTATTGATTAATGAATTTTATAATGAATTAATTTTAAAAATTATATGACAGAAAAATTGAATAAATAAATCTTATAATGAATTAACTTGAAATTTATGTGACAGAAAATTTAAATTAATAAATTTTAGAATGAATTAATTTGAACTTGTGTTTTTTTAGTTTCTTGAAGGAAATTCAAGTGGGTGTACCAGTCGGAAACACTTGCAACGAACTTATAGCACCGGGGTTATCTGAATTCTCAGCGTGGTAGATAGTGTTTTACCCTTCCACAACTCATACCCATATTTAGATAGTGTTTTACCCTTCCACAACTTAGACCCATATTTGAGACATCTCTTCCCTCCCCTTACCGCTAAATCATTAAAACTTGTAGGGTAGTTAGTTCTAAATAGATTAAAAAAAAAAAAAAAAAGTCAAGTAGCAGGGGTTGCCCAGGCCTGTATATGCACAGGCGTGTTCGTAGTGTTATGTAATAATATGAGTCTGCTAGAAAACTTGGAGTTGGCCCTGGTTTTCTGACTTTTTATTTATCTGGTAAAATTTGTCAGTGGTCTATAGTATTTATTTTTTGTTGTTGCATATTCACTGTTAACTTTCAAAATTTTCTATCAAGTTCCCCAACTAATTTTGTTCATCTTCTTCTTCGCCCTCAGCTTCCAAACTTTGTCATCCATTTCTTCCTCTTAGTTTGATTGACAAAGGGACATTACTCTCACACTCTTAACCCTAGTTTGTGTCTCCCATCCCCTATTTTCTTCTTTTAAAAAAACCCTTTCTTTGTATTAATAGATAACTTTGACTGTGAACAATTAAACTAATTTAATGAGGTCAGATTATTCATGGTCAAATCAAGTTGATCGGCAGGTCATTATAATCTGCCCCTCAAGTTTTTGAATGTCCCCTACTTTTACTTTATTTACAATCTCATGCCACCTACCTATGACTCTCTCTCGTTACATAGAAGAAGCTTGTCAAAGCACCATTCATTGATTCGCTAGCCGACACGTCGTGTGCGTAGGGATGTGTAGAAAAAAGTGCACGAGAACCAGATCTGCAAGCCCAGCAAACAAATCATAACACAAACAAAGACAACTTGAAGAATTTTTTTTTTAAAAAAAAGGTAAAAACTTGCATAGGCCCGGCTTTAAGTGTAAGCAATCCCCAATCTTTCAGTCTATGAACAATTTCATCCCCTCAGTTAAGTTTTGGCTATTTTTCTTTGATTTAAGAATTAGACAAATTTTAAAAAATTTTATCCTACCAGTGATTAAAAGATTATTATTAAAATTTTATTGAGCTATCAGCTAAGTTGTGTATCCACCGTAAGACCTATTATTAAGAGGAAAAGGATAGTAAGTTGGAGTAAAATGTTGACAGATAATAGTTTGAAATCTTAACATTGGTCTTGAGTGACTAATGGTTGGAATTTTTAGAAATTTGTCTAAGTCTTCTTCAAAGAAATAAGAAGATGAAGAAATTTTAGGGAGTGGAAAAGTTAAAAAATTCTCAATATGTAATAATAAGAGATGTAGAAAAAATATTAGGAAATTGGAACATCCCTAAGATTAACAAATGTAAAGTTTATCAAAAAGGACCTTTTGATCTAAAAATAACATATAACACTAAAACAATAGAAAGAACTGTTCCTATAATAGAAGAAAATCATAGGTTTGAACTGTTGTTCAAATACATGATAAAAGATCACTTAGAAAATCATTACAATTATTTGTATGTTGGGCTGGTTCAGATTCTTTTGAAACCTTTAACGAAAAATGGGTCAAATACTTCTGTTATAATTGCCTTGAGAGATTGTAGGTATAACAATTTCTATGATTCTCTTCTAGGCATAGTAGAATCAAGTTTGTGTGATAGATCAATTTATTTTAATTGTCATCCTAATTTCATTGTTTATTTGAAAAATCCCCATATCATGAAAGTCTTAACTACAAATATTATGACATCTGGTTTTGATATGCTTGAGGGATCTTAGAATTCAGACTTGTTTGTAGAATTTACTATAAAGTAATAACAACACGAATTGAGCCAAAAGTTATACAATTTGATACAAAATGAGAAACTCTTTTGTTACAAGCCAACACAGAAAAAAGTCATGCAGTGATCCCTAGGTCAATTAAATAAAGTGACATCAAGCTCCAAAAAACCTCTAAAAACTTAGGAACTAGAAAGAATAATTGAATATGACAGTAGAGAGGTTGAGATAAGATTTAGCATAGATAGAGTTACAAGAATTGATTTCTCAAAACTAGAACCTAGGAGACCTCCTTTAAGGATTTCTTATAAACATCACAGAGCTTCATGTTGTTATATCCCAGAATCTAAGCATGAAAAATTAGTAGGAGTTAGAGAATTCATAGAAAAAGTGTCACATGTTGTTTATAAAATTGACCCAATCATTGTAGGAAAAGGGCAAACACATAGGTAGCAAGAGGAAGAATAAAAATCTGCATCAATAGGATCACCGAATCCTAGTTTTTTAGATTTTCAATTAATTGTCATAACAGAACCATTTAAGATGGAAAAAATAGAGTCTAAATGAAGATTTTTGGTTTAAAAAGAATGAAGCTAGAAGAAGTTGGTTTATGGACACATACCAAAAAAAAAAAAAAAAAGAAAGACAATCAAACACCTTTGGTATAAGAAAATTATGAAAAATAAAAAGAATTTAAAATTATTTGAATGGTTTATCTCAACCATAGTCTTGGAGGAAGAAACCACATTGAACATGTTAGAAGAAACTTGGTTTACTTGCAAGGCTAAGGATGGAAAGGAAGTCACTGCACCACATCTACTTGGCACTATGATTGTATTAGGAGAAAAAACAAAAGCCTCACCTTTTAAAACATTTATAGAAAATCCCAAGAATAGTGGAAAACCTCTAGAGAAGAAAGATCTCCAGAATATTATAGAACAAAATAGTTGTACAAATGTTTTTCTATAATCAATAGTTAAACAAATGAACAGAATTAAGACATCTTTGGGTAAGCATAAGTTTGGTCTTACAAAAACTTCAGTCTTCAAACCAAAACCTCTACTAAAAACCTCCAAATCACCCATAAATTTTCCCATGAAAACTGCAGAGTTTAGACTCAAACCAAAAGATAGAATTGTAAATTTAGTTGATCAAATAGCTAAATTAACAATATAACCTGATGCCAATATCAAGGAATCAACTACATATAAAAAATAGAAAGGTCTTCAGATTAATGTTATTGGTGATAATATTCAGAACATCATTAGGCTTCACCAAGAAGAAAATGAGATGTTAGAACCTAATTATCTCAAAATGGAAAGAGGGAGGAGGACCGACAAAAACATTGGTTGTAGCTTACCTATATACCTCAAGACCACCGTCAGCAGATTTAAGACTAGGAAACAGTTTTGAACCATATGCTTTTATATAATATAAAGGAGACTCCATAAGAGAATGAAACATAGATGAATTATTAGAATATCATATCATGAACACTAAACAACATATGATTATATTTAGAATAGCTGCTAAAAAAAAGCTAATAACTCAGATTTAGAAATAGCAAAAATGGTTATAGTTAGATTCATAGGATAGCTAAGAAATTAGTGGGAAAAATGTTTAACAAAACAGGCTAGGCAAGAAATAAAAAAATATAAGAAAAATGGTCACAACACAGCATAGAGGACACATAATAAACTCAAGTGAATCTAATGTTGTTAATACTTTGTTGTTACCTATATATTCCCATTTTGTTGGAAGTACAGTAAGTAAAAAAAGTAGGAATGGAGAATTATTATTAACTTTAAGATGCAAAACTTTGTCAGATCTAGAATGCCTTATTAGAGTTTATAAAAGAAATGATTGTAGATCATCAATCTGGAAAGAAAAATTTATTCAAGGACTGCCAAAACATTTTAGACAATTAGTAATGGATCACATCAAAGAAAATAATGAAGGATAGGTAAATCTAGAAAATTATACGTATGTCCAGATATTAGTAGAAATCAAGAAAGTAGGTCTTAAAATGTGCCATAAAATGCAATGGCAAAAATATGTAAAAAGAGAGAAAATGGGAGGAAGGAAAGAAATGGGAAAACATTTCTCTTAGTTTGGATATGACATCCAAAGGCCATACCTTGAGAATGATTCTAGGAAGCAAAAGAAGTATAAATCTTATAAGAAATATAGAAGAAAAAGGTTTGAGAGATTAGGAAAAACCTAGGTTTTCTAAAAAATACAAGAAAAGGAAATTCTCAGAAGACTCTAAAGTTTGCTAGAAGTGTGGAAAACCTGGACATTTCTCAAACAAATGGAAAACAAAATAGAAAATAAATTATTTAGAAATAGATGAAGGTCTTAAGAAGAGTTTAATCCAAATTTTGCTAAATAGTGATAGAGAATATGATGGAGAACAAAAAGATATAATTTTTGAAGAAGTAAATGTTATTGGTCTTCCAGACAGTTCAAAGACTGAATCAAAAGGTTGTGGTTCCAAGTGTGGTTGTGATTCATGTGAATTACAAAATACTTTTAATAATTTAAGTTAAACATAATTTAGGTTGATACCATAACTGAAGGAGATGAAAAATTTTTAGAATTTGCTAAGAAAATAGATGATATAGAATTAAGAAAAGAAGTCTTGTTTAAGTATCTTGATAATATAGGAAAACAAAAACACCAACAAAATCATGGTCAGTATAGAAGAAGTTCAAAGAACAAAGTTGACTTACATGAATTAACAAAACCGCCAGTTTATAACTTGAATGAAATTCTTAAAAGTATTAATGAATCACAAAAAAACTATAAAGAACCAACTTTTATAGAATTGAAAGGATAAATTTAGAAGTTAAAGCAGAAATAAAATCTTTGAAAAACAAACTTGAGATTTTAAAACTACAAAACCTTGGAGAATATTCTTAAAATAATCATGAAGATGAACTAATCATTAAGGATATGGAAGAATTTGAGTTTAAGGAAAAACAAAGAGAAGGACGTAAAAATATTCCAAAAGCAAGTCAGGAAATAGAAGATGTTCCTAAAGAATTTCCTCTTCAAATCAATGTGGATTATTTTGTGACTAGTCAGAGATTTACAAATAAAATCACTTTATTGGTAGTTCTAATTGATTTAGGGTAGTACTAATATTGGTACTACTAATATTGGTAGTACTAATATTCACAATTACTACAGTAGTTCTAATTGATTCAGGAGCTGACAGAAATTGTATCAAGGAAGGCATTCTTCCTTATTAGTACCTAGATAGATCTTTTTGATCAATTACAGTGGCAAATAAAGAAACTTTGCCTATAAGGTTTAAATTGATGAATGTTGATGTTTGCATTAAGCAACACTTTATAGTCTTAAACATGAATCAAGATATAATTCTAGGAACTCCATTTCTAGCTGCTAATTGCTATTATGCTTTGAAGTAGATATAAATGGTATCTCTACTAGAAAATTTGGTAAGAAAATCACTTTTGAGTTTTTGAATCTCTTAGAAGACTATGGTTGGAAGAACTCATTATAGATCTAGAAATAAAACACAATGTATTAATATGTTTATAGGAGGAAGTGAAATACAAGAATGTTAAAGAAACACGGGAAAAATTGGAAGAAAAACAAAAAATGGAACACTTTAAAGGAGTTCTAGAAAAAAAGATAAGTGTAGAAATTCAAAATGCTTTTTAGGAAAGAAAAAAACGTATTGTGAATCTCCCACATAAACTAGGATTTAGTGAGAAAAACATTCTTACAAGGTCCAGAGCTATCCAAATGAATGAATAATTAATAGCTCATTATAGGAAAGAAATCCAAGAATTAGTTTATAAGAAATTAATCAGGAATAGTTCTTCTCCATGGAGCTGTTCTGCCTTTTAGGTTGTTAAAAATATAGAAATTGAAAGAGGAGTGCCAAGATTGGCAATAAATTAAAAACCTCTCAATAATGTACTTTATTGGATTAAGTATCTTATACCTAACAAAAAAGATTTATTATCAAGACTTCACAATGCTACTGTCTTTTCTAAATTTGATATGAAGTCAGGACATTAGCAAATCTAAATTGTTGAAAAAGATAGATACAAACATGTTTAACGTTCTATTTGAACATTATGAATGGAATGTTATGCCTTATAGGTTAAAGAATGCTCCTTCAGAATTCCAGAAAATTATTAATGAAATTTTTAATCCTTATAGTTCTTTTACTATTGTTTATATTGATGATGTTCTTGTATTTTCTCAATCAATTGATCAACATTGGAAACACTTGATAAAATTCATAAAAGTAGTAGAAAAGCAGGACTTGTAGTCTTAACAAGAAAGATGGAGTTATTCTAAACAAATGTTAGATTTTTGGGCCATATGATCTTTAGAGGAACAATTAAGCAAATTGATAGATCAATAAGTTTTGCCTATAAATTTTCAGATGAAATAAAGGATAGAAAACAATTGTAGAGATTTTTAGGAAGTCTAAACTATGTTACATAGTCCTATAAAGATCTTGCCAAAGATTGCAAACCTTTATTTGACAGGTTAAAGAAACATCCACCATAATGGAAAGAAGAATAAACTGAGGTGTTCTGATGGTGAAAAGGAAAATAAAAGAAATTTCTTGTATTAATATTCCTAATCTAGAGGCCTTTAAGATAGTAAAAACAGATGATAGTGACATAGGTTATGGAGGATTATTAAAATAGAAAATTGGTAAAAAAGAAAAATTAGTAGGATTCACATTAGAAGTTTGGAATCAAGCTTAAACAAATTATGCTACAATTAAAAAGGAAAGTTTGGCAATTTTTCTTTGTGTTATAAAATTTGAGAAAGACTTCCTCAATAAGAAATTTCTTATTAGAGTTGATTGCAAGACAACAAAGGATGCTTTGTTCAAAGATGTCAAAAATTTGACATCTAAATAAATTTTTGCTAGATAGCAAGTTATCTTATATGCGTTTGATTTTGATATTGAGTATATTGCAGGGGAAATAAACTCTTTATTTAATTCTTTGACCAAAGATTTTTTTCAGATGAGAAAAGATGACCAAGAATTTGAATCAGAAAAATAAAAACATTCCCTGCCAATAAATCAATGAAAATATGATAGAAATGGATATGATGCCATATACTAACTTATTAGGACAAGAAAGCCCATAAACGGATGAAGAAATAACCATAGCTTTTTTAGCTCAACATCATGCGTACCTAGAAAGTCCTGGAAGAGAATCCTCCAAAGAATTTGAAAAAAAAAAAAAAAGCTGAGGAGAGTTCCTGCAAGAAATGGGACTTTCGGAATAGTAATGCTGAACCATTACCTTTCCAAGAAAAAAGAAATTATAGGAGTTACTAGAATAATTCCTAAAAAAATTATCAAAAGAATAATCTCTAAAGGCGTCAAAAGCCTCAAGAAATCTTCATGCACAGTTTGGGTATACCAATAGTATACCAAGAAATTGATAGGAAATGTCGTATCTCCCTAGAAGATAAAGACATGAAACATCTTTCAATTGTAGAATTGGCAGAAAAATATTGGCCAAACGACCAGAATCCTTATTGGCAATTTCAACCACTCAAGAATCTTTTATTCTTTAAACTAATCTTGCAAAAAATAGGTTATACTGAGATAGAACATAAACCAAGGAGAACAAAGATCACCATAAACCCTAAATCTAGTAATGAAGAATTTCCTTCAAAAAGATATACCTTAGAAGTTAGAATTTCCTTAGTAAAAATCTTAAAAGTTTGGACATTTAAGGAATGAAGAATTCCTTCAAGAAGAAGAAGAATTTTGACTCGAGGCAAATATGAGAATATGTTGTTCTCATATTGGGATGACATTAAAGCTTGGGATGAAGTCTTCTACATCCCAAATAAAGATCACCAATATTCCCAAGTTATTTTTACAACTGATATTTTGGGAAGGGCATATTTTGAGACTCTTTTCTAGAATAAGTCCAGAAATCCTTTGAAGGATTTTGCATGTTTTAAGAAAAAATTCTCAAAAAAGGTCAAAGAATGCCTTTCCCATATTTCTTCTTTGTTGCCATGTATCATATTCCATGGATCGTCTAGTGGCATTATGAGAAATAGGAAGTGGACTATGATATTCACTTCACACCATGCCTAGAAAGTATTTATAAATCTAAATGGTGGGACAAATGCATCATTAATCAATATTTTCGAGAAAATCATAGACTCAAGAAAATTGATATAATTGAGGAAGAAGAAAATCCAAATGAAGATTTTTTAGATGTTATACTTAATAGAATCTAGGAGGGAGAAAAGTTCAAAGATAGTACAATACTTCTCAGTAATAAAGGAAAGGATTTTGAGATCTGCCTAGAAATAGCTCTCCCGTAAAAGCCAAGCAAGTTCCTCCTCCGACAAGAACAACTCAACAGGGTCCCAGTAAAGGCATCTTTAGCTCAATGCCTTTACTTTCACATGAATAAAGTAAGTGCTAGTAGAATCTGACAGAAAAAAAAGAAGAATATAATGGCCTAGAATTATTAAAGTCTCCATACTAGAATTATTGCATCAACCGGTCACTAATCTAGTGGTCTCAAATTCCTTTGCTCTCTTATTGGTGAAGCCGTGATAGCCTTATCATCAATGACTAAAACCTCTACCTATTTAGGAAGCCATCCTCCAGAAGTTGAAGGCATAAAATTACCTTATATTTCTCACTTATTGTCCATGTACTAGACATCTTTCCTATTTCCTCCAGAATTTGCATTTTCTTATTTAGTGTTTAAATGGAGTGTTTATACCTATAATATAGTTGTGTCAATTTTGTTGAAGCTCAGACTTATACTTTAACAGTACAAGCTTGTAATCATCTCATTGTTCTTATTTTTCATGTGGTAAACTAGTTTTCACTAGTTATCTATAATTTTGCATTTTAAGTTAGGGAAAGTTACAAAAACCCCTCTGTGGTTTGGTCAAACCAACAGTTTGCCCCCTCTATTTTGAGAAACCTATACTTTCCCCCCCATTTTTTTTATACTGCCTGATAACAACTTCTGAAACTGTATTTAAACTGTATGGTAATAATGTTCTAGTAATTTCAAAATTTTTGATATTTTTTTCATAGGTAACCGACCTTTAAAAATACGATAATCATCTTCCAATAATTTCAATCTGTACAATATTTTTTTTATAATTAATAGAAATTTTAAACTATCAGTTTTTCCTTTCTGTAAATGTACTTTTCCACCTGTAATTATATATCAGTATTTTTTAAAGGTTGGTTAGCTATGAAAAAAATATCAAATTTTGAAATTACTAGAACATTATTACCATACAGTTTAAATACAGTTTCAGAAATTGTTATCAAGTGGTATAAAAACATAGGGGGCAAAGTGTAGGTTTCTCAAAATAGAGGGGCAAACTGTAGGTTTGACTAAACCACAGGGGGGTTTTTGTAACTTTCCCTTTAAGTTAATAATTATGTTTGTGCATTTTCCAGTTTACATTTGTGCATAATCTATGTTTGTACTTTTGTTTAAGAAATTACTTGGGCATGTTGATATCAGAGCCATGTTACTATTTGAGAAGATTTGTCTGCCTTAAGAACTTTGTGTGCTTTTTAAAATATTAGGTCTTTCTTCATAAAAAAAAAAGAAAAATAAAAACTATACTTTGTAATTAATCCAGGGCGCACACAAGTCATACTCACCCAAAAAAAAAAAAACCTAAAATCCACAGCCAAACAATCATACTATAAATATGATCCATTTGGTCAAAAGAGTAAAGGAATTAAATATAGGTCATGCTACATTTCCATAGTGTCACAATTATGGAAATATGCCATAGCATTGTAAGCGTCGTCAGATTAGAAACTCAAATAAAAGCCATTAGATCTTTAACTTGTTACCAGTTGAATAAGTGTCAATGAGTGAGAAAAAAATAAAGAAAGAAATAAGCTGGAAAAAAAAATGTTTTGAGAGTGAAGAAAAAAAATCAATCGGACTAACACTTGAAAGTGATGTGGGGTTTTTGTGAGAGTTCGAATCTATTAGGAAGGGCAGTGAATCGCGTGACGAGTAGAGAAATAAGTTTATTGATGGCCGAAGAGCAGCAACATTGTTTTGTTCCTTATTCATAATAGATAAGGAATTCGAAAACGATTGAATCTTCTAAAAAGTAAGGTTAATGTGTTATATTTATGGGATATTTACTATAATTAGTATATGATTTACTGGGAGGATCAATTTAAATGTGTCATCTGCTGTGTCATAATTTAGGGTTTTTGATAATAGGAATTTTGTGCCTCATTGAAATAGCTATAAACACCATTGTTATATCTGGAACGCATTTGTTGGTGGTTAATTGTGATTGTTATCTCTGTAACGCATTTGTTGATGGATAATCGTGTTTCTGGAAAAATTGCCAACTTGGGAAGAAAAAATGATTAGAAAAAAAGAAAAGCAATAATAAAGGAATAAAAGCGGTTACTTAATAAGAAAAATGATCACTTTTTATTTGGGTTAATATTTTTTTTGCTAATTTTTTAAGTTTTTGTCAAATGCTTTTAGAGTAAGGAAAAAGCTATTGTTCTGTATTCTGAAGAAGTTTCAAGTTTAAAACAATACTCGAAACCACTTCCTGGTGCATGAAATAATTATCAATAAGTATTAGAGCATATCCTTTTCACTATGTCTTTATAGATTATTAGTTGGAGAAAATTTAATTTGAATTAACTACAGGAAGGCAAAGAGGGAGAGACGTATAGTAGTTGGGGTCCCATATGATAGTTTTGTAAGTTATCTATTTCATAAGTCTTTAGGAATTGATTTTTAGTAATAGGAAGGCTTTAAAAAGAGTCTGTTTGTAGGCTTGTTAGGAGCGTTGGTTGAGAATGTCAATTGAACAGAAAAGTGAATATTTAAATAAGGAGGGTAAGGGAAAGGAAAATTTGAAATTGAAGTGCATGGTGGTGCCATTTTGTATGATGATAAATAGATTGTCAGAAGACAAGGTATAGATACTAAAAGATACCATTTTTGGGAGTTTGTTGGGTATAAAATCACACACAATATGGACAGACTTCTTTTTGAAACTTGTAAAGAAGTTTAATGTGAAGAAAAACATGTTTCGTATTAATGGAAGGGAGTATAAGATTAGACCTGAGGATTTCATTGAGATTATGGGAGTTAAGGATGGCATGAAAAGATATTGAATTATGTGGAGGCGATTTGCCAGCTTGGGAATTGGTAGAATACTATTGCAAGAAAGAGAAGGATTTAAGATGGATTGTGAAGAAAGAAATTGTGGAGTGTGATTTGCTCCATGGGAGTGATAAGGAGAAAGTGCATGGAGCGCTTGCTCTGTATTGTATGGAAAATATGATATGTCCACCAATTCGCAGCCATATTAGCCTGGCCCATATATCATGTGTTGCTGATATGAAGAAAACTGAAGTGAAAGGTTGGGCAACATTGGTAGTTGAACAATTAGCTGGAGGAATTGAAAAATGGAAGAAGAAAAAACATCATAAGTTGACGGGATGTGCACTTTTTCTATAGGTTAGAATTGTTTTATTAAGTCTTTAAATTAAACATTTTATAAATATTTGGTACTTATTGATTGGATTAATAAGTATTAACTATTGTATGGAAATTGTGATTTCTTTATTTTGTAGATGTTTTTTGTGAGATATGCTGCTGCTGGTTCTTTCCAAATTAATAGCTTGAAGCCTGTTGCTGTTCAACTAAATAAGTGAGTAACAAAGAGGTTATTAGCGAATATTGATATAAAGGTAACATTAATTGGATATATATAATGATCATTTAAATGTAGATAATTCTAGTAAATTAATGTGAAATATGGTTGTTGTAGGTTCATCAGGAAGAAGATGGTGTTGATGACTCCAGTTATAGGATGGGGGAGGAGGAGGAAATCTTGCAAAAAATGAAGAAGATGAAGAATTTGAGATTATTGGCAAAAGGAGGAAGAGGGACAAAGATTCAAAAGAGGAAGATTATGTATAGACATCAAAATTTTATTGGGTCAAAAAATAAAATAAACCCAATTTAAATTGTCTAGCCCATTTCAAGATTGATGTTCAAAATTCAAAAGTTCATCAATTTTGGAAACTACAAGTTCAAGAAATCCAATTTGTGGAGGCCAAAAGAACGCAACCAGAGGCCTTGAATGAAAACTCGTTATGTTATGTTAGCCAAAGTCCATTTTTGACAAATTAAGCCTCAAAATCCAAAATGATTAAAGCCCATAATTTAGCTCAAATATTCTAGAACATTCTATAATGGTCCATTATTTATCCTTTTAAATTAAATAAATTTAATAATTAATGAGTGATAATTATCATATTTATTTTCTTTTAAGATAAATACAAAATATAAATACATGTGGTTTTCTTGAACTAAACCACTTCATCTCTACACCTATAAATAACCCCCAAAGAGGAGAAAAAAAAGAAAGAATTGGAGAAGCAAAAAAATTAGAGAAGAAGAAAAATCTCTTTACAAGAAGTTTTCTCCAGCTTTTCAAGTCGATCAAGCACAAATGCTTAGCAAAAGGAGAAATCAAGTCCAAAGAAGATCAAATTCCAGTTTTGAGGCCAAATTTGAAGAACGCGGCAAGGAACGTAAAGAACACGGGACGGTGCTTCATCGAGTTCAAGTTCAGATCCAGTAGAAGCAGTGAGGAATGTGAAGAATGTGGGACAATGCTGCATCAAGTTCAAGTCCAGATCCAGCAAAAGCGGTGAGGAATGTGAAGGATTCATCTTTGTGCTGGGTCAAGTCAAACTCCAAGGAAAGTGGCAAGAAAGTGCTCGAGGCCCCCATGTCCAAGGAGTACAACAGAAAATCTCAAACCGAAAGAAGTGGTAGGAACCTCGGTTCGTGTTCGTGTAAGACAAAATTTGGAGTCTGTGTTCATGAAGAAGCCTTTCGTGTCTCCACCAAAAGCTCAAAGCGTTAATAGTAGGTTTTTCCATGTGAGAAGCACACTAAATAGTTGATCTTCCAAAATCTCTGTTCTAAATTTTAATATTATAATTTGTGCTACAATTAATTTCAGAGTGTAATTTTTACATGTGAAATCTATGCGTACAAATTTCTGGCGACTTCGCTGGGGACATTCTCTACCTCTTATTTTTTGCATTAAGGAAACTTTGAAAAAAATCAAGTAAAGATCATGGAAGCCTGAAGTGCTGCTGTCAACATTGAGAAATCTGCGACAAAGGAAAAGGAAGTCATACCGGTCACTCGTTCTCATGCTGAAGGATCTCAATTGGCGTCTCTGCTAAAGCAATTTTCCCACAAAAGAGAGATCTAATCCTTCAAGCCATTCCAACCACTCAAGTAGGAACAAAGAAGCGGAAGTTTTCGCTGAGAAGATAAGGATTCGCTCATCTTCGAAGACATCAATGAAGAAGGCCACCATAAGTGAAGAATCTAAAATTGGATCTGGAACTTTCCTAAAGAAAAGGTAGGCAGATTATTCTTCATCCTCGGAGTCGAAGTTGCTAGCCTTGGTAGCAGATTCCAGAAATCCTGAGGATTCTCTCGAACAAATGGCATTTTCCATTGAAAGGTTAACGACCAAACTTGAATAGAAAGATGCCCAAATTGCATTGTTGATGAGTAAACTAGAAGCTCAACATTTTCCCGGGGAAGCAACTACAAGTGGCACAAAGCAAATTATTGATCCTGTTGCTGAAAAGCTTAAGAACATGAAAAAATAGCAAAAGCAAAGTCAATATGATCACACAGTCTTGCAAGGTGCTTTGAATGACATAACCTAAAGGTTAGTGGGCTCATTGTTTGTGCAGCAACTACAACACATGGTCATGGATACTATTCAAGCTCAATCTGGAGTGGCTTCACAATCATCCCTAGTGTATACAAAGTAGTACTCAAGGACGATTGATGAGCTAAGGATGCCATTGGGCTATCAACCACCAAAATTCTAACAATTTGATGACAAGGGCAATCTAAAGCAACATGTGGCTCACTTCATTGAAACCTGCAACAATGCCAGGACCGATAGTGATCTTATGGTGAAGCAATTTGTGCGATCATTGAAAGGAGTTGCCTTTGACCGGTACACGGATATTCTTACTAGATCCATTGATAGATGGGACTAACTTGAAAAAGAGTTCTTGTCATGATTCTACAGTACGAGAAGGACGGCCAACCCCTCGGAGTTGGCAGCAATTAAACAAAGGAAGGGCGAGCCAGTAATAGAATACATAGAGCGATGGAAAGCCAACGGCCTTAACTACAAAGAGGGGATAAGTGAAGCCTCTTTGATTGATATGTGTGCGCATGGGATGCACTGGGGAATACTCTATAGCTTGAAAAGAAACATGTCACACTCGTTCGAAGAACTCACAACAAGGGCTTACGACTTGGAGATCCAGATTGCAAGGCATAGGAGCTATCCTCCAAGCAGTTCCTTTCAAAAGAGAGATGGCAAAAAAAAAAAAAAAAGAAGAAAAGGTTGTGAAAGTAAAGGAAACAATGGCTCTAGCTACTACTCCAGTGAAGATCTCTAAAGGGAGCTCAAGTCTTGATACGAAATTTGTGAAGGCCCAATCGGATGTAAAGAAAAGATTAACACTTAAGGAGCTTGAAGCAAATCAATACCCATTTATAGATTCAGATGTGCTAGCAATCTTGGACCAGTTGCTAGAAAGAAACTTAATAGAACTGCCAAACCCAAAAAGATTAGAGGAGGTTGGAAGAGTGGACGACCCCAAGTATTGCCGATTCCACCAGATCATTGGCTATCCTGTCGGGCAATGCTTTATGTTGAAGGATCTTATAGTTCGTATGGAAAATGAAGGACATATCAAATTTGATGATTTGGAGGAACCACTGGTTGCCAATGTTGCTGAGATGTGCTTTGGAGCGACTTCCCTGATGTTTGTGGAAAAATTTAACTATGAAGTCAAGATCTCTGCTCAAGACTTTATAGAGAAGGAAAACACACTTGAAGTACTCACATGTGGCCCAACAGATGTTGTCCTAGTGAAATTTGATGGCGAGATAACAACTATTTATGCATACCCTAGGATGCCAAAATACTTTAAGGACCTAAATGCCCCGAGCTTCTATGAAGTCATGGTCGATGACTTAGATACATAGGAATCTTCATCTGAGTCGGAAGATGAAGTCGGTGATGGATTGTTAACATTCATAAGTAAGAAAGAAAAGTATGCTTGGACAAGAAAGGTAAGCATCCATTGTCCTTCAAGAGTGTTCAACCCGATGAGCTACCAAGTCGAAAAGTCAACTGGGTGGGAGATTTAACAAGTCCAGTACGGCAGATGAGTAAGATATTGAATGGACAATGGTAAGAGGCTGAAGAGGAGGAAGGAACCAGCCACCACACCATCCCTTGCTATAAGCTCCAAAAGATAAAAAGTTGGAACGGTTAAACAGGCGTGACCCCACAAGAATGCATCTTTGAGTGCCTAGAAAAGTCTAGAGACCATTGCATCCAATAGATATAAAATCACCACAGGTGGTTAAGAGGTTTGTGACATTGCTTGATTACTTCCTAAAATTATAGTTTACAAAACATAATGTGGAGGTAAACACCATAGGCGTTTATGAAGATAACAAATCAAGTCATGGCCAAAAAGGACCCAGCAAAGTAAGCATTGGAGATGAAGTCAATGCGTTAAACACTAGCATCATCTCCAAACTCAAAGATTTTCGGGTAACCATGACCATGAATGAGGTCCTCAAGTTACTGTAAGATGTTTGTCTAGCTTTGATTTAAGTGCTTATTGACCCAAGAGCTTATGAAGGAAAGGTGTTTCACAAAAAGGCAAATGATAAGTGTGTCACCTGCATGGCTACAATCTCTTTTGATGACGAAGACTTATAGTAAGCCATTGTCGGTATAATCGACCTTTTTATATAAGCGAATATATTCGCAAACACCAGATTGAGAGGATCTTAATTGATGATGTCTCAATTGTGAATATCATGCCTATTCGAACCATGAAGAAGGTCAGGCTATTCGCAAAGGATTTTTCAAGTAGCAAGTTTATCATCCAAGGTTTCAACCAAAAGGGGTAATGCTCTACAAGGAAAATTCAGCCTACAATAGAGATAGAAGAGTTGAAGACCTCTGCTTTGTTCTATGTTATTGACGCAAATACTTCATATGACTTATTTCTCGGGCACACTTGGATGCATCAAAATGGAGTTGTACCATCAACTTGGCACCAATGCTTCAAGTATGTTAATAGTGATGGAAGCATCAAGCGTGTCGTGGTAGAAACTACCCCTTTCAACATCGAAGAAACTCATTTTGCTAATGCCAAGTTCTACTTGGAGGACTACTAAGATACAAAGTCCAAAGCTTTCTCCATAATGCTCTATAATGTAAAGAGCACCAAAGGGAATATCCCTGCTCAACTAGCAAACCTTGCTTTTCTAAAGAAGATGCCAAAGTGGTAAAAGAAGACTTGGTCATACCAATTTCCTCGTTCTCTAAATTGGATGTATCAGATGAACCTAAAAAGAAAATAAAAGAATTTTAAAGCTTGAAAGCAAATGCATGGTTTGGTCCCAAGGTTGAGAAATTGTTTCAAATGGTAGGATATGGCAAAGGTGAACCCCAGCAACTTGGTGATTTGGATGCAATCCTTGGGAAAGGGCAACTTGGAGATAAGCATGGTTTAGGATATCAACCGTCTAACTTTGCAAAGAATGCGCCATACAGCTCAGTGGTGATCTAAATTTATGAGTATGATGAAGACCAAGTAAAGTTGTAGGTCAACCAAGAGGAAAAAGAAACCTATGAGAATGTTCAAGTCTCTATATTTAAACATTTGGGGGCCAAATACCCCTACAAAAAATATACAAAGAACCTCTGTTTTTGCACGACTTGGACCAAATGGAGCTCATTCGAAAGCATAAGCAAAGGCTAAGCACCAAAGGCAAAGGAGACAAAGGCGTCACCGCTAGGCATCTCACCAAGATGATGATCCTCAAGAGCAATAATGTCACACTTGAAGAGTGAGATCAAGACGAGCCAAGCATGGAGGAAGTACTAAAAAAAACTAAATTGAGCCCTGCACCTGAAGCTTTTGTTGAAGAGGGGCAAGCAATCGTTGATGACTTGAAGGAACTAAGCTTGGGAATGCCAGATCATCCAAAGCCGATGTTCGTGAGTACCTTACTGAGTCCTGAAGAGGAGGCAAAGTACTTTGAGTTATTAAAAGAATACGAAGATGTTTTTGCATGGTCTTATAAAGAGATGCCCAAATTAAATTTAAAGATAACTGTTCACCACCTTGCTGTGAAGCATGGATCCTACCCGTCAAACAGGCTTAACGGAGATTTCAGCCAAAACTTATCCCACAAATTGAGGCCGAAGTAAATAAGCTTATTGATGCTGGTTTCATCCGAAAAGTTAAGCATCCCACATGGATTTCAAATATTGTGGTCGTGAGGAAGAAGAATGACCAAATCAGAATCTGTATAGACTTTTGGGATTTGATTCTAGCTTACCCAAAGGATGACTTCTCCTTGCTAATAACAGAATTAATGGTTGACGCAACAATGGGACGCAAAGCTTTGTCTTTCATGAATAGGTTATCTAGTTGCAACCAAATTCGCATGGATCCGAAAGGTGAGGAGCTTACAGCTTTTCATACTCCAAAGGGGATCTACTGCTACAAAGTCATGCTGTTTGGACTCAAGAATGCTGATGCAACTTACTAACGAGTGATGCAAGGAATTTTTTATGACATGCTGCACAAGAAAGTAGAATGCTATGTTGATGACTTGGTGGTGAAAATGAAGAACAAGTCAAAACACCTAAAGGACTTACGTGATGTCTTCGACCGACTCCGCAAATACTAACTAAAGATGAATCCTTTCAAATGTCCTTTTAGCATTACTTCTAGAAAGTTCTTAGGATTCATTGTCCATCATCGTGTTATCGAGGTGGACCGATTAAAGATAGATGTAATCCTGAAAATGCTTGAACCAAGTAACACTCGTGAGCTTAAAAGCCTGCAATGAAGATTAGCATACATAAGGTGGTTTATCTTCAACCAAGTAGGATGATGCCACCCCATTTAGTAGGCTCCTAAAAAAGGATACGCCTTTTATCTGGGATGATACCTGCAAAAATGCATTTCAAAGCATAAAGGACTACCTGCTTCATTTACCTGTTCTTGCTGCTCCAATTCAAGGAAAACCTTTAATTTTGTATATAGTTGCCCAACAACACTCATTGGGGGCACTTCTCGCTCAACAAAATGACGAGGGGAAAAAAAATTCACTTTGAAGACTAGTGACGGCAGAGACTAACTATTCCTCTATCGAGAATATCTACCTTGCATTGATTTTTGTTGCAAAGAAGCTAAGGCACTACATGCTGGTCCACATAGTCCATCTTATGTCAAAGGCAGATCCGCTAAAGTATTTGATGTCAAGAGTAGTGCTTTTGGGAAGATTGGCTAAATGGGCTCTCATTTTGTCCGAATTTGACGTTGTGTTCATCTCGCAAAAGGCAATCAAAAGGTAAGCATTGGCAGACTTCTTGGTTGACCATCCAATACTAGCAGAATAGGAACTCCTAAATGACTTTCTGGATGAGGAAGTCTTCTTTACATAAATCATCTTAACCTGGAAGATGTTCTTTGATGGTGCATCTTGGGAATATGGAACGGGGGCAAGTGTGATGTTCGTCTCTCCCTATAATAAAGTTTTTCCGTACTCTTTCAGCTTACTCAAGAAGTGCTCTAATAATGTAGCAGAGTACCAGCCCTTGCTAATTGGATTGGAAGCTGCCATGGACATGTAAATCCAAGAATTAGAGATCTTTGGAGATTCTAAGTTGGTGGCTAATCAACTTCTTCAAGAATACGATCTTTGGAAGCCTGAGCTACTCTATTTATTCAAATATGCAAGGTATTTACTGGAATGGTTAGATCAAGTAAACATCCATCATGTTGCCCGAGGGCACAATCGGTATGCCGATGCCTTAGCCAACCTATCAGCCGTTCTAGCCAATTCAATTGAGCAAGAAGCCTTGATCCAAGTACACAAGAGATTGGTGGTACCGTAAATGTTAGTCGAGAAAGATAGGTGCAGTCATACTATCTTCATCATTGAACTAAAAGAAGATTGGCAACAACCATTTATTAATTACTTGGAACATGGCAACTTGCCTAAAAACCCTCGTCGTCTAGCTAATATTCATCGAAGAGCACCAAGGTTCATCGACTTCAAGGAAGTTCTCGATCCCCGCTCAATTGAAGGAGTCCTCCTCAGATGCCTAAGTGATGACAAAGCCCGCAAAGTTGTAGAAAAAACTCATTCAGGAATTTGTGGAGCTAATCAATTTAGACCAAAATTTTACCATCATATCAAAAGGATGGGGTATTATTGGCCAACTATGGTGAAGGATTGCATTAGCTACGCCAAGAAATGTCAAGCTTGCCAATTCCATGCCAACCTTATTCATCAACCTCCGGAGCCTTTACACCCCATAGTGGCTTCTTAGCATTTCGATGCATGAAGGTTTGACATTGTGGGGCCAATAACTCCTAAGTCATCCGCTAGGCACTCATTCATCTTGGCCGCCACAGATTATTTCTCAAAATGGGCAGAAGCTGTCCCGTTGAAGGAAGTCAAGAAGGAGAATATAGTGGAATTCATCAAAATAAATATCATTTATCAATATGGAGTTCCCCGCTACAACATCATCGACAATGAAAAGCCATTCTACAATAAATTAATGGATAAACTTTGTGCCTTGTTCAAGTTTGTCCAATATAACTCATCTATGTATAATGCTGTAGCGAACGGATTAGCCGAAGCCTTCAATAAAATGTTGTGCAACCTTTTGAAAAAGGTCATCTTGGGATCAAAAAGAGACTAGCATGAGAAAGTTGGAGAAGACCTTTGGGCATATTGAACGATACATTGAACCCCTATTCAAGCAACTTCATATTCCTTGGTCTATCACGTGGAAATTGTCCTCCCGTTAGAATGCCAAATCCCTTCCTTAAGGATAGCTCTGCAAGAAGGATTAACCAACGAGGAAAATGCCAAGTTGCAACTAGAGGAGCTGGACGGTTTAGATGAGAAAAGACTTGAAGCTCAACAATGCTTAAAGTGCTATCAAGCTCATATGGCAAAAGCTTTTAACAAGAAGGTGCGCCCGAGGATTTTTCAAGTTGGAGACCTAGTGTTAGCCATTAGGAGAGCATTCATCATGACAAAGTGTGCCGGAGGAAAGTTCATGTCAAAGTGGGATGGTCCGTACGTGGTGACCAAAGTTTACACCAACGGTGCTTACAAGGAAGTGGACAAGGATGGTTTAAGAATCAGCCCCATCAATGGGAAGTTCTTGAAAAAGCTCTACGCATAAAGACTTCGGGGCATGCTCCTTGTCACAAGAGCCTAAACTGTATGACAAAACAAAAAAAATACAAGAAAAGCAATACTTCTAGCCCGCACGAGTATAAATTGTGTACGACGAAATTCTACAAAAGAAATATAATACTCCTGGTCCGCATGAGTATAAACTGTGTACAGAAAAATCCTCAAAACAAAAAAATGTAATACTTCTGGCCCACATGAGTATAAACTGTGAACGGCTAAATCAAATGAAAAATTTCCTTTCGAGTTATGTTTTGCTTATCACTTAGTTCAATTACATCCTTATTAATAAGGTTAGGATGTTATTTGAAGGTTGGAAATAAGTAAGATGATAAGATTCAACAATAAAATAAACATCTTCATTCCATTCCAGAATCCCACTACAGCCTACCCAAACCTTAAAATTGAAAAGGAAAGGGAAATAAAGCTATATGGAAATGGTGGCCCAACCCCAAGAAAAAATGTCTAAAAGCTCATTCTCAAGTTCTTGCCTTCGCTGATTTACTGCTTCAATCCTAGATCCCTTCGCAGCTAAGCGATCTTTGATTTCTTTGCACCTTGTATCCAAGGAACTAAATGCTTCAAGAGATTTCTGACTCTCATCTTGGAACATATCAATGGCAGTTGATGAATCGGCCACTTGCTATTGAAGCTTCTTTATCTAGCCATCAGCATTCTCTATGATATTAACATGCAAATCTATCTTCTCAGCAAAAGTCACCACCAGTGAAGTATGCTAGATTTTGCCTTAATAGAGATAAGCTCCTTCTGATTCACCTCTGGGTTCAATGACTGCATGGCTTTCTACTGCTGTAAAAGGTACACATCAGTTTCTTTTAGTAGAGAATCCATCTTTTCAAATAAAGAGGAGCAATCCAAAAAGAAACATTTGGTTAAAAGGTTAGTAAGTTCATCCTTCTTGCAATGCTACCAATCTTGTAATGAAGAAAATCTATTTTGCAAAGCAGCATCACCTTACTTCTTCAAGTAGTCTATGAGGCCATGGTAAATAATCTCCTTAATGAGATTCACTGAAGCAAAAGACTCTCTTGGCTTGCTGGAAGCACAAGATTGTATTGGCACAATTTGTGAGTTTCCCTTCAAAGGAGGAGGTGTTGGGACTGTATCAATGATAGATGTCTTGCACGGAGAAACTATGACTTGGCCATTCGACACAACTTCTACTTCATCTTTCTTATTTGAATTATCTTCTATGGGACGATCAGATAAACCATCTAGAGCTCCAATCTTCTCAATGCCATATGCCAAGTCCTCTTCAGAGAGAAGGTGTTTTGATTCTAGTACATCAGGGAAAACTGTAACGAGGAGAAGATTAGACAAACTAAAATGAAAAAACAAAAAATTGTGAATTAAAATAGAAATGAGATACTTACCTTTATTAAGAGACTTCGGGGACATGCCAAGACTATTCTTTAAGCTTCGACAAGAAGAAGAACATTTGTTGCTTAAAGTTTGCATGCTAGGTTCTAGCAAAAGCTGCTCATAAGGTTTCAACTTGATCCTTTTTCCTGTACAAGCCACTAATGCTCCCGTCACTAGGCACTTCTTCGGATTTAGGCTTTGCTCCTTAACTAAGGTTGGTGGAACTTTGACAAGAGATAACTTGAAGCTTGGTTTCTCACTCTCAAACAATATAGAGATTGGAAATTTCTTCAAAGTAGGGAGTACCTTATTTTTCCACCAATTTGTATAGTTCAGGTCAATTTGTAAGCCAATGGTAGAAGAAAACTTGGGAATGTAGAACTTAGCACCTTTACCAGTCCGAGTCAAAGACAACCACGCCTTATATAAGGAGTCAAGCCGAGAAGAGAGAGTAGTGAGCTTTGGGTTGCCAAGAAGCTTCTGAAGAAAACCATGCTGCCAAGCAAACCGGTGAGGATTATAGTACTCCGAGATAAAGGTATTGTTCCAACGATATGTTAAGTACCCGGGATTGAGGCTCATCATGAACTCTACTGTATCTTGCCCTCTTTTCCCATCATCAGCACGTTTCCTTGGATTCATTAAAGCCAAAATAGGATTTCATGAGAAATCATGAGATGGAAGTCCATCGCGTAGCAAAGACCTACAGTCAGCAGCAAAATCTTCCCAGTGTTGATAAGCATTTAAGGTTCTACGAATCTGTTGGATCAAAGGATGAGGAAAATATTTGCTTATAGTGCATAAGCTCCCTGTGGAAAAAGCAAGCCAGCCCAATCATAAAGGAAATAACTAGGAAATGCTACTTTCACCCTGTTGAGATCATGAAACTCTCCTTCAAGCTGCCCGGTCTTAGAGAGACCTTTATAAATGCATGCTAGGACAGGAGGTACCAAACTAAAGGTGACTCCTTATGCCATTTTTTATGCAGCTTTGAAAGTTCCAGGCCGTAAGTCATTGTTAAAAGGGAGAATGTAGCAGCAAAGACATAAAGCCAAGTAAAGCAGTAATTTTGAGCTCATCACGAAATTTTGGAAAAGTAGGACACCCAAGCTTGGCGAAAGTCGACAAATCAAATGGAAAATTAGAGTTCTGGGAAGCCATCATAAATGGTCTCTTGATTTGTGAACTTTTAGTGCATCGGCTGCTATGATCATACTTCACTTAAATTGCCATCTAATAGTGCTTAGAGGCACAAGGATTGGGCATAGGATCTTTCACTTTAAACCAAAAATCAATCCAATTAGCATGCGAAAGCCTATCTTTGTTCTTGTTAGAAGAAATCTCTGAGAAAGCTTTGAAGAGGTATATACAAGTCTCTGAAAAGCCATCTGCTGTACGATCCATGGCTTTGTGTAGCTTGGCACAATCTTTTCGTAATACTCTCCCTGGAAGGAAAAGTCACTGATCTCACGCAACTCCCAGAACGACATGCTAGTTTCACCTTTTGAAGTGATGAAAGTATTTCTGCTAGGAGACCAAGCCTCAACCAAAGTACGATACATCCCATTCGACCAATGGTAGTCAAAATGCACAGCTTCAATGGTAGAAGCTAAGTCAGTAAGCCCATTCACCCATAGTAAACCACAAGTGTCAACAGTCAATTCCCTAAAACCACACAAATATTGAATCTCAGTTCTTGAATCAAGGGAAGAACCCCACTTTAGTTGATGACAGGAAATGAGCTTAGCAACATGCGGCCTTGAAACATCATGAACATTCACATAAAATAGGGGAAAGCACAAACATGGTCAACGATCTGGCAAGACAACATCTCCAGGAACCATATCCTTCTCCAAGGGATACTACTAAGCCTCAGCATGTTTTATTTTTCAATGCGGTGTAGGTGCTCCGCAGCATAAGAACCAACAGAAGGATAGCGAATGACAAGCTTAAATGGGCTAGCATCACCTCTAGAACGTGGCTTTACGATGGCCTTTGGAAGTATCAAATACTTGCTATCTTTAGACTCAGCAATCCAATCACTCTTCACAAGCCCGGAAGCTGGTACAACTTCTAAATGCACCTTCGAGGTAGCCATCTTGTAGCAAAATACCCTAATCGGAAAAGAAACTTAATGCAACAGCAAAAACAATGACAATCACTCCACAACGAAAGGACTTAGGCGGTTCGTGATCCAAAAAGAGGCACAAAGACAAGGTTGAAAAGATTCGTCTTAAAATCTAAAAGGTTCGTCTACGCTCTCAGGGTTCGAAAGATTGAAAAATCCAAAATCAACGTTTAGAGATGATCTATATCTAAGCCCTAAGCTCCTCATGGCATCAAGGAGTTACAAACTCAGGCAAACTAAAAAGCTCTGTAAAAAAAAAAAGGTTTCACATTGCTTTAGCCGACTCTAGAAACAAGAATAAGGTCAATGCTGCAACAAATTTTGAAAGGAAAATAAAAACTATAAGCTGAAGTACTTTCAGGCAAACAAAAAGAAAACTACCAGAGGTGTCAAGAATTACCGTAGGAGAAACTTGTGGGAAAGAGCTCAACGAGTTTAATTGGTGGATCCAACAGCAATAAGATGTCTCTTAAAAAAAACAATAGAGAGAAAAAAGAAAAGATGAGCAAAAACTTCGAATGAATCAGTAGCGCTTTAATTCATGACAAAAGAAAAGAAAAAGAAAAGGCATAAGGAGAAGCTAGGAATTTCTGTGGCAGTAAAGAAAGAAACGTGTTGATCATGTGCTGAGTAATTGTTTCCTTAATCGATTAAAAAAAAAAACAGAAGCACTTCGTGGGTGAAGACAAAAGAAATTTGAAAGTTCAAACAAAGGAAGTAATTAAGGTGTTAAATACCGTTACTGCTAGATATACCGTACTTCGAATTTCTAAGATATACCGTATGGTATACCGCGTTGCATACCATTACCGTTATCGCAAAAAATAAATGTTAGAATATCATTTTTAGATGACATAATTTGTTTAATAATTTATTTTTACATATTTTATATGTATTCTAATTTTTCTCATCATAATTTGTCAAATATAAATAAAATATATATGATAGAAGATATTTTTTAATATAAAAAACATAAAAAATGTTATATATGGAACAAAATAAATAATACTACAAAAAACTAATTTATTGATATAAGAGAAAAAAATATTTTAATAATAAGAATACATTTTCTAATACTACATTAAGTTCTTAGGTAACTTAAAGTATGATACTTCTTTCCTAGCTTGTTCTGTAAAAGTAACATATTCATCCCACCTCATGCAAAAGAGTACGAAAAGTAACTATGAATTCAAAAAAAAAAAAAAAGGGAGATAGAAACAAAATCTGCAAGTCTGTGACCAGCTGACCATGTATCTATTAATTTTACATATACTACAAATATAAATAATATCATTCATTAATTTTTTATATTAATTAAGAAAAGTAAAAAAATTAAAATTAAACGTTTATTTTATTTTATGATATGTGTATTATTTATATTTTAATATTTTATATTTTTATGATATTTTGATGTAAAAAAAATATCAACAAAAAATAAAATACTGTGGTACGTACAATGTAGTATTTGTGGTATACCGTAGTTTTTTGACAAAATACATACAAAAAATGTTCAATATGTGGTATACTGTAAAATACCACAGTATACAGTGAAATGACAAAACGTTAAAATATTTGTACCGTGTACCCACTGTAAGCGGTTTACCGCGGTATTTAATTCAATGGAAGTAATATAATAACAATGCATGGGTGGACATTATCCCTGTAAGGCATGGTGCGATTATCTTGAACTAGAAGACAAGCATCAAAAGCTTACCTATTCTGTGAAGTAACAAAATCCGGCTCAAAGCATAGGAAAAAACACGACAATATGATGCTGAATTTATAAAAGCTGTTGGTTCAGAAAAACCAGTGGAATTAGAAGTTTAAATCCTAAAGGAATTAAAGCTCTACACTGACTCATGCATTTGTCACAAAATTAAAGGGAAATTCAACTCCTATTTCAAGTCAAGTTTATTTGATGTTGGGATAAGTGAAAAGCTCAACTCAAATATTATTTCCTACCCAAATTGGAAATATACTTCATGGAGAAGACCAAGGTTGGTGCAACCAGGCTCACACCCCATGATAAAATTCTTCACACATCTTAAAGGAAATAACAAATTTTCTCATCAAGGAAAAAAAATCAAGATTAATTTATTTATTACACCACAAAAAAGTGTATAAATAAATAATCTTAAGGGGGCATTTGTAGACATCAAAATTTTATTGGGTCAAAAAATGAAATAAACCCAATTTAAATTGTCTAGCCCATTTCACGATTGATGTTCAAAATTCAAAAGTTCATCAATTTTGGAAACTACAAGTTCAAGAAATCCAATTTGTGGAGCCCAAAAGAATGCAATCAGAGGCCTTGAATAAAAACTCGTTATGATATGTTAGCCAAAGTCCACTTTTGAAAAATTGGGCCTCAAAATCCAAAATGATTTAAGCCCATGATTTAGCTCAAATATTCTAGAACATTCTATAATGTTCTATTATTTATCCTTTTAAATTAAATAAATTGGATAATTAATGAGGGATAATTATCATATTTATTTTCTCTTAATATAAATACAAGAGATAAATACATAATAATTGTTACATGTGATTTTCTTAAACTAAACCACTTCATCTCTACACTTATAAATAGCCCCACAAAGAGGGAAAAAAAAAAGAATTGGAGAAGCAAAAAAATTAGAGAGGAAGAAAAATCTCTTTACAAGAAATTTTCTCCAACTTTTCAAGCCGATTAAGCATAAACGCCCAACGAAAGGAGAAATCAAGTTCAAAGAAGATCAAATCCCAGTTTTAAGGCCAAATTTGAAGAACGCGGCAAAGAACGCAAGACAGTGCTTCATCAAGTTTAAGTTTAGATTCAGTGACAACGGCGAGGAATGAGAAGAATTTGGGATAGCTCTGCATCAAGTTCAAGTCTAAATTTGGCGAAAGTGATGAGGAACGTGAAGGATTCATCTCTATGCTGTGTTAAGTCAAACTCCAAGGAAAGTGGCATGAAAGCGGCAGACATTGCCCGAAGCCCCTAAGTTGAAGGAGTACAACAGAGAATCTCAAACAGAAAGAAGCGGCAAGAACCTTGGTTCGTGTTCGTGTAAGACAAAATTCGGAGTTCGTATTCGAGAAGAAGCCGTTCATGTTTCCACCAAAAGCTCGAAGCGTTAATCAGAGGATTGTGCACGTGAGAAATACGCTAGAGAGTCAATCTCTCAAAATCTCTATTCTAAATTTTAATATTGTAATTTGTGCTACAATTAATTTTAGGGTGTAATTTTTACATGCGAAATTTGTGTGTACATTATGATGCAACTTATAATAAGAAAGAAGAAGTTGCAGGTGTGGAGGGTGTTGATAGGGAATTGGAGAAGTGTGATTAAGGTAGTAAAGATAAAGAAAAAATGGATAAATTAGTGAAAAATGTTAAGAAGGTCATATCAAAGGTTGGAAGATTGAGGAAAGATGTGACAATGCTTTCATTAACATAGGAAAGTGTAAAAAGTACAATAGAAAAAATTGCACGAAGTGTTAACGTGCTTGTTGCTGTAAGAGCAATGAATCGGAGGAGGGATGATCGGGCGGATACCCACATGTCAAATGTTCCAACATTAAGGAGGTTCCCAAATGTTTCTTCACATGATGATGTTCCCAATGTACATTATTTTATGTCTCCAAATAAGGCTAAAGATGGGATAAATGAACAGGATAAGAGAGAGGAGGATGTGGGTGAGAAAGTAGGAATTGGTAAGGAGAAAGATGATAAACCTAAACAGGAAGCACGTAAGAGGAAAAAGGGGGAAGATTATGTATGTTCACCAAGTGTTATGAGGGAATCAGAGTTTCCAGCATAAAATCTAGTTAAGAGCTCGTGTAAGAAGAAGTTGTGAGTTGAAAGTGAATTAGATGTGTTGAAGCTTGATGGCGAGGATAAGGCTTATAAGAATAAAGAAAATGAGAAGGTAAATTTTTTTTAGTAGTACGGTACGTATTGTATAATGACATAATTTGGATTTAGAGATGGTTGTTATTACTATTGTGGTGTCACTAAAAGCAGGAAATAAAGTAAAGGATCAAACTTTTTACAGAGCAAGATATAACGGGCAGAAAGTCAGAGCGTAATGTGAAACCATCAAATTTCTGGAAATCTCCATTTTGTATAGTTAGGAAGGCAGACAATTCTTTCGGGGAACGATTTTGGGCTGGCCCTTATTTGTCAAAGGCTCCTGTTAAGGAAATGTCCCATCGAGTTATCCAGTACGTTTTGGCTGAAGATGCGAACGACCTGAGGTTTGTTTAGTATTTTCAAAAAAATGAGAGAGAGTTTGTAATTATGTGTGCAATATTTGATGACTAAATTATTTGTTTGTTTTAGTGAGGTTCTTGCTATGTCAACTTATGGGATGAAGTTGTTAAGAAAATATGTCAAAATGTTAAAACCATGCAGGTGAGTTACATTGCTACAGTGTTGAGCGGAAATGAGTCAAGGAAGGAGGATGGTATTCATTCATGGTGGCTTCTAGTTGATTTATTGGTACGTTACTAGTTTAATAGACTAAAGGTTATTGTTTATCAATAATTGCATATATTGAAATAAGGTATCTTTTAGTATGGCATAGTGGGCAACTCTAACAGGTGAACCATGTGCTCTTGAGCAATGTGTTCATCATGGAAGTCTTGATTTTGGTAAGGAAAAGAGGTAGGCTATTGAGAAAGTTAGTAGAACCATACATTAAATCAATCATTGTGACAATCTTTTGATGGTTAATTAAGTACATGTTGATATTTGTAGATTTATGTACCAGTGTATGATCGGCCATTGAAGCACTCTTTTTTTATTATGGTGGACATATTGAAGAAGGAAGTGCAGGTGTTTGACTACATGTTGCCCAATAAACTGATTCAGCAATACAAGATGTGGATAGAATATATTGTAAGTTCGTGAATGGAGTTACGAACATAGATATAATTATTTGGTAATAATGGTGGTTTTGTCACAATTGCAGGTAAAAGCTTCCAAGTATATCATTGAACAGAGAGGATATTGTTATTCTGACTTCAAATAGGTTTGAGTCCTTGTCACAGAGCAACATAATAGTTATGATTGTGCCATTTTCACTTGTTTATTAATGGAAAAGCTAGATCTAGTGACACACTACAATAAGACAACGGTAAGGGTGATATATTATTTTTGACAAGTATAGGTTTGAAATTATTTTGGTCTTACTTTTTGTGAGTTCTAGTGAAATAGTTATTATTTTTTATGATTTGTAATGGGATAGTTAGCAACAATGATGTGATTTACTGCTCCGCATTCTAAGAGGTGATGACAATAATATGTGGCCACAATTAGAGAAGGCACCAAATAGTTGGCATAATGCCAAAGTGATTGAAATGAGCTAGTTGTTTTTGACATTTGAGATATCTTATCGTCCGGAGACCCAACAACTAGTAAGAGGCCGAAATGAGCTACTGCCCAATAAAATGTGAAACATGAAGCAATGATTTCAGAATCTGTTGATGTGTTAATGAAGGAAAGGCCGAAACAAGCTACTGCAAAAAAAAAAGTGAAACGTGAAGTAATGGTTTCAGAATCTGTTGATGTTTCAATAAAGGAGAAGGATAAGGGGAAAAAGAAAGGGGGAGGGAAAAGAAAACCACCAAAAACACAGAGGAAAAAGAGTTAATCATAAATAAATATGTTTTACTTTTTTATTTAATTCAGTATATTCTATATTGTATTAGGCATAGCTTTTTGGTTTGTGGCATGAGATGAATGATAGAACAAAAGGGAAAGAAGGATGACAAACGCATAAATATGGAAAGAAAAGCAACAGGGCGAGCACAAAAGTGATTGGCTGACATAAAAAGCGATGAGATTGAGATAAACGAGATTAGGAAACAAAATATAATGAAAGAAAAATTAAGGCGATAACATAAAATAAAAGATAATGAAAGAGAAGGAAAAGCGATGGATGATTGGTTTACATTGAAGGGCCTAATGGAGAACCAGTCAACCCTGAATGTGAACCGGTAGCTCACATTCAGGGGGTCACTAGTTCACATTAATGGGCCTGATGGTGAACCAGTGACCCGTAGAATGTGAACAAGCAGTACTAGTCCATATTTTGAAGGTCACTGGTTCACATTCAGGGTCTTAATGGAGAACCAGTAACCCCTTGAAAGTGAACCAGTAAGTACTGTTCACATTTAGGGAGCCTCTAGTTCATATTTAGTGACCTGATGGAGAACTAGTGACCCATTTGAAAGTGAACCGGTAAGTACTGGTTCATATTCAAAGGGTCCTGGGTCACATTCAGGGGCTTAATGGAGAACTAGTGACTCCCTGAAAATGAACTAGTAAGTATTGTTCACATTTAAGGGGTCCTTGTTTCACATTTAGGGATCTGATGAAGAACTAGTGACCTCTTTGAAAGTGAACCGATAAGTATTGGTTCACATTCAGGGGGTCTTTGGTTCACATTTAAGGGCCTAATGGAGAATCAGTGACCCCATTAAATATGAACAGGTAAGTATTGGTTTACATTTAGTGGCCTGATGGAGAACCACTGACCCCTTAAATGTTAACCGGTAAGTACTGGTTTACATTTAGGGCTCCCTGGTTCTCATTTAGGGGTCATATGGTGAACCAGCCATTCTTTAGTGGACCTTGGGTGAATTGTTGGGCCAAAAAATAGCCTAAATCATTGTCAATAAACCTAGGAAAATGACTTTTCACCTTACAAGAATCATTTTTCACCCTTGTAAAATTGGTTTTCACACCAATCACTTCTTGGTTCGCCGCTTGACCTATCTCTCCCGCTGATTCCCTTACTTTGTCACTGCTTGCTCCACTTGTCTTTTGTCGCTCATTGCCTCGCTCTATTGATCTCTTACCATTCTGTCCTCGCTGAACTCGACATTCTCACTATGCCGGTAAATATCAGTGGCATCGAGTAAGCGGAAAGAGGTTGTGAAGGAGTTAGCTTGTGATCACACGCGGTCAATGATAAAATGGCTTTCACCAAAAAAACCAATTTACTCGGCAATCTCTGTCTATCTTGATCCAATGTCACATGTGTCCCGTCCATCTTATCCGGTACCTTATATTAGATTATTGCTTCTTTAAAGTTTGCATGTTCTTTGATTTTTGTGACATGATTTGCATTGTTGCTCTTAAGCAAAGATCTATAGAACTTAGTTTAATAAAAGTGCTTGAAGGCAAAAAAAATCATGTGGCATTACAGAAAAGTGTTTGTGACTATAGAATAGTGATATCCATTCCCAAAGACTGTTTGGCACTATAGAATAACGCTTGTTGCAATAGCATAGCGATATCCACTGTGAAAAAGAGTTTGGAACAATAAAATAGCGCTTATTACTATAGAATAGCGATATCCACTGTGAAAATGTGTTTGGGACTATTGAAAATCATTTATCGCTATAAAATTGCGATATCCACTTCCAAAAAGCATTTGGCATTATAGAATAGCATTTATTGCTATAGAATACTGATATCTACTATGAAAAAGCATTTAGGACTGTATAAAAGCGTTTATTCCTATAGAACATCGATAGCCACTTCAAAAAGCATTTAGGACTATAGAAAAAAATGGGGTGTTTGGAATAGCGATTTCGATTCATTTTATTTATATGAAAAACCCCATCTATTGCTTGATGCAATTATATCCACAGTTTCATTAATTTTTTTATGAACTCATTTAATTTCTCATTGTTTTGTAGAATTGGCTGAGCTATTTTGAAAGACATGGAAATGTCAAGAATCAGCTTGATTGGTTTGATAATTTCCCGAAGATAGTAAAAGATATGATTAGAGGGATAGGTCTGTTCATCGCAACTAAAGCCTTAAAATCCACATATTGTGACAAATATCTTTTCCATGCTCTTAGTCATTTTTGGAAGGATACAACTTACACATTTCACTTCCCAAATATTGGTGAAATGACTATGACACTGTGATTTTGTTACTATTCAAGGGTTGAGGTACAATGGAGGAAGCATACTAGTTAACATGGAGATATACAAAGATGCAGGCATCCTAGCAGAACTTGTGGGTGACCACTAGGATATGTTCTGTAATAAAAAGAAAGTAAGCTTTTCTGCTATCATCTAGACTTATTCAAGCTATCAAACAAACATCGCTACAAGGAAAAAGCAACTTGTTCGGGTTTTTTTAGCAACTATGATTGGGATGATTATATTTTGCGACACTAGTACATGTATTTTTTACACATGGTGGTTGTTCGCCATTGCTGATATCTGCCACCTAAATAAGTATAATTGGGGTGTTGCAGCAACTGCTACCCTCTACTTGTATATGGATGGCTTGACCAGGTGTGTGAAAGGAAGTGGAAGATTTTGGCAGGCATGACAGGTAATATCTCCATAATTTTTTGGTATAATCTTGAATTAGTTACTTTCATAAATGGCTGTTACTTACCATGTTTTCTGAACCAGTTACAGACATGAGCTTGTGAGCACTTCATTCACATTGGTCCATCCCTAGAGTTGACCGATTTAGACTCCTACACTCGTGCAAAACACTATGCTGAGGGGCAAATGGGGGCATGACTTGTAACACTAAATGATATATTGAGCAGTTCAAATCTATGGCTACTTCAGGAGTCATTTGGTGGCCATGGGACTGCATGAACAATAACCTCCCCGATTATGTGCAGTGCCTTACCTTCTCTAGGACAAAATGTTACTTGAGAGTCTGTGTGGTCGAGTGTGGTATCTTTATGAAATGGTGTATCGGCAAAACGTACACCAACTACCATATAATGACAAGTTGGTACCTGATCATCCTTCTGCTTCAATGTTAAAGAATAACTGGTATTTTGTGGAACTTAAAGCTGCACTCGAGGGTATATGTTGGGATCAGTTTGTCAGATGTTTGGAAGAAACTGGTGCTTTGGTGGGCGAAATAGCAGAAAGACCTACTATAGCAGCGAGAAAGAGTTGATCATTTACCTTCAACTTCTGGCATTGATGCACCTTTTACATCCAACGCACCAGTTCCAGAGATGGGGATTTTTTGTGCTGAAATAGAGATACCATCTGGTTCTATGTTGCTTCCTGATATCGACATGACTGAACCTAAACTACTACAAATCGCAGAGGTCACTGATAAGGATGTCGAGGGTCTCCCACTCGATCCAGCAATCAAAACTATTAGTTTGTTATAACATCCTGATTTATATTTATTTCACTCAAACACAATATCATTCATTCTGATTTGTATTATATGAATATGTGAAAAGGAAGTCTATTGAGAAGTTGTTGACGTTGGTCACAGGCATTAAAAAGGTTGTGATGGAGAGAATGTGGAAGCAGGCTAGCAAAATAAGATTAAGAGAATGTATAAGTGATTTTATGATCTTATAATACCTACTTATTTTTAACCATGCTCATGCATAACTTCTTCTCATTTTAGTTCACTTATGGGAAAGAAGGACTTATATGGCCTATTCGATATAGGAATGAAGCGGTGTAGGAACAAGACTCTGCCCACTCAGGTGAGGATGTTGACATGGATGATTCTAAAGACACTGAGGAAGAAGACCTTAATTCTCCTAATGGATTGGTACCTGCTACACAACATGGTGATGGTGATAGTGATATAGATGGTGATGGAGAAGATGAAGGTGATGGTGGTGAAGTGAATGTGGTGAAGAAAATGAAGGTGATGGCGATGAAAATGAACATGATGGAGAAGATGAAGGTGATGGTGTGGAGAAGATGAAGGTGATGGTGATGAAGAACATGAAGGCTTAGATTATACAGAAAATAATTGTGATGAAGAATATGAGGATGGAATTCATTCAAATTATCAACCAAGTGTCCCGGAGGTCCATTCAAAAGAAGCACAAGATAGGCCTACCAAGAGAAGGAGGAGAAAGTGTAGTTTCTTAGTAATTCAACTTAAGCTTTAGTTATATGTTTTCCTGGAAGGATGGACATAAGGTTAGGATATTATTATCTTCATGTTTTGATATTCAGATATGTATTATTGTTTATTAATTGACATTTTCAACATGGTCTCTTCTCATTAATTGTTTTCCCTCATTTTTTTTTTCTTTCAACTCTTCTACATAAAATTCAATGCTTTTCTTTTTATTTCAAACACTTTTTCCGCCTACAATCATTTTTTTTTCTTAATCATCGATTTTCCTTAGCTTTAATCACTTTTACTAACTAGCAATCACTTTTCCTTAACCTATTATCTCTTTTTCAAACTCCATAATCCTTACTTAATACTAACTTAATATTCCTCTAACTCTTTCTACAAACATTTTTTTAATAACATAAATAATACTAACTTAATATTACTCCAACTCTTTCCACAACCATTTTTTTAATAACATAAATAAAGTTTACACATATCATTCCAACAATCATTCTTACCTTGAAAATTGTCCCCACTGACCATACTAGGAATTATCCTGATTATCAGAAGAACACTAGATTGACTTGTATATCCCATTGACGCCCGTATTAAATGTCCATCCAGCATATTGAGACTGCAACAAACTTTGGAATAACATACCTTGCCTATGGAAGGAAGTTCCTACTGAATCAATCTTTTGAGATAGTGGCATAGATTCACTGTCTGGTTCTTCAACATTTGGGCAAAATGAAGAATACACCACGCTTACCACTACTATAGCCTCCTGGATCCTCTATTCCAAAATTTCCACATTGATTTTTAGTATGTAATGAAAACACATCACTTACAGGATCCCCTTTATGGCGTTCTCCACTAATATTTGCTTCTTTCATGTATAATTATGTTGTGTAATCGGTTCCAACACATCTTTTACACTTCATCTGCCGCTTATCAGTATTTGTTTTCTTCCTTCCACTCCTTTTTCCACTAATCACAACTGGATTTTGAACCATATTTGGATTTAAATATGTGACGTCACTATGCATACTCGATTTCCCTTTACACACCTTCTCATATAACTCACTCGTCCTGACAGTTAATCTACTTAATTCTTGTCTTACTTTGTCAAACCCTTCTGCATCACACCTAGCTACATGGTAAAAGATTTTGTTTCTCATTGTTGTTAGTTGACTCCGCCTTGCACTAAACACCTGCTCCATATCATAGACTGCTTATTCCTCATGATTGTTTTCAATTACTTTCTTTGCTTCCATTGTCCATTGTTTCAATATCAAACTCTTTGGGATTCTTGTCACATTTTCCAATTTTAGCACACAGAACATGTGTTGACATGGAATCCTTAAAGCATAGTAAAAAAAAAAAGCTATTACAACTAATTCCAATTTTTCAAACACCACTAAATTAACCAAAAAAATTATACCTTTGTATGTTGGTTCTCTGCATGAACATTTCCATATCTCTCTATTCTGCAAGTTCTGAACCATCTGCGGTCTTCCCTGACTGCCATATCTACGAACACATTAAATTTTATCCTTATCATTGACGCAATAAAGAATTGTTGAATAATTAGGTTCTTCTATTATCTCACTGCACACTTTCTGAAACATGGTAGGCGTGTACACCTCACTTGCATGAATCTCAAACAACCTAAGATGTGTAGTGAACTGAGGATTTGTGTGTCTGCTCTTAAATTTATTTACAACCTCATTCTCACATAATGTTACCAATGCTATTTCAAGTTGTCGAACAATTCATATAGTTTCAACTTGCTTCCAAGAAATCTCTTTTGAAAAAAGTGCATGCCTTCTGATCTTTGATTGCTTGTTTGGCCTATAAAAAACTATTCCTTTAAATATACGTTTGCTTACAAATCACACTTTTCATAAATTTCTTAGACCCAATCATTATCCTTCAACTCAAACTTTGCAACAATTGATGCCCACTGCTTCTCAAACATTTCCATGTCATCCACATCATTCATCAACCTTGCAAATTGATCTCCGAATCCATCAACCTTCATATTCTTTTCACAATTGTCTTGCAAGTGCCAAGAACACAACCAGTGTCTTTCATCTGGAAACACTTTGCTTATGGTGAGTTTCATTGCTTTATCTCTGTTTGTTATAACAGCTATATGAGCCTTACCCCCCATGCAATCTAAAAACCTTTCTAGAAGCCACAAAAATCCTCTTTCTGATTGATCTGACATTAATGCACATCCAAACACCGTGCTGCTATGGTGGTGATTTACACCTATAAACACTACATATGGTAATCTGTATTCATTTGTATTGTAAGTCAAATCAAAGCGAACAACATCATCGAAGTGAGCATAATCCATGTTCATTGCATTGTTAGCCTAGAATATATACTGCAATCTATTTTCTTTGTCAACAGCATACCAATAACAAAACTCTGGCTCTTTACTTACATGGCAGGCCAAGTATGCAATTACTGTCTCAATATCACTATTTAATATTTGCTCCCTCTTGTTGTTATCTACATAGTTATATAGGTCCTTCATTATAGAACCAACATTTCCATACCCTCCAGCAATTTGCACCATGTAGTCCATTATTTGACTTGTCTTCACACCAACCTTCTTCATTTGTTTTGCTTGCTCTTTATCATCAACATTAATGCGTCTATGAGATCAACAAATGTGCATTTATTGTTTCTTAGCAAGGGCATGATTATAGGTGCTGTTAAACTCTGTCATGACATATTTTTTGGATGCATGATTTAAGTTCAACCGAAAAGATGCTAGACATTTGCTTCTACTCACTCTTTTGGCTTCTTTCACTTTTTCTGATGTTTGAAATTTTTACACATTGTATCCCTCATTTCCACAAATCCATCTCCTACGGTATATAATGTCCTTGCTATTAAGCTTGATATCTTTATTTCTTGTTAAAAACCTTATCACACAGCCAAATTTATTATAGAAGTAGTCTGCACTTTCGATTGACTCAAACTCAATCCCATTAAATTCTTCAAGCTCCCATTCCCCTAAAGGTTTATTTATCTTCACAATTATTGCATTCCATAAACCATGAGCCATAGTATTGTCATTCATTTGCTCTTCCTCATCAATACCTATTTCCATTTTATATTCACTTTCATATTGATTATCTCTGCTTTTGCTAACTTTTACACCCATTTGGCTAGGTAATCCTTCAAAACACAATGTGGTGTTACTACAAGTGTTATCTTCCCTGTATGTCCACTCTGCACCAAATTGACTATTACTGTCCATTAATTTTTACCTGAAACAAAAATATAACCAGCCAAGTAATATTCTAGTAAACATTAAATGTCATCGCTTTTTATGTTTCATAATCACTTTTCATTTCCTTCAAATGCTTTTACTTTACTAGTTTTGCTTTTTGCCTTTTCCACATATCGCTTTTCATTTCATAGTCACGCTTTTCTTAATTACTACTTGCTTCTGCTATTTTATACTACCAATCCATTTCTATCACCTTTATTTATCTGTATACACAATTTTTATCTTTTAATTGCTTTTATCAGTTGCTTCTCACACATTCATTGACCCGTGTTTCCACATTGAAGATAGTTACTTAGTAAAAAAAAAAGTGACTTAGTACTACTAAAAGCATCTAACTTTAAAGAAGAGCGAAACTACTCAGATTAGGACAAATTTCTTCTTCAAACAAATTTATAAAACAACGATAACACTAACCTCAGCTTCCCCTTGATACTTCAGCACTAACACAAACTTCTGTTACTTTTCCATGACATCGATTCAAACTTTTATACTCACCTTTATATCTTCATCAGACCACGTAGCGATAATATATCAATTTTTTTCAAAATTTTTGATTGAACTCTGCTGGCTTTTCTTTTCTCAGCTCAGTCTGCCTCTCCTATCTAACATATTTGCATTTACATTTTTTTACCAACCAATCTACTTTTTACTAACTATAAAAATGCATTAGCTTCCTTCTTCAACACCTACTCTCCCCAGTTTTAATTTTAATTTTCATTCATTACAATTACCTTTACGTAATATATTACAATTTTCTCTCTTACACATGCTTTTTAACTTTTTTCACACTCTATTTTTTAAATTTCCTATTCCCATAAAGTATATAATTGTATTTTCCCTTATTTTAATTAAAATTTTTTAATTCATACGTAATTCTAAATTCTTATTATTTCAAATTATTATATTTACCATTTATTATTGCATTTTACACCAGAACATCCAGTTTTCAGGTTGCAATTAACTTTTTTCACATTCTTATTTTTTTGTCATTTTTGCCACATCCGCTGCGACAACGTGTCGCTGTGGCAAACCAGAATTTCCCATCAAATCTGTAGTTCCATAAGAAAACAAGATGAATTAGTAAATGCAAAACAAAAAAGTGACAAACAAAAAAGAGTTAAATTGACTTGGCTCAAATTTTTGCAGCCAAAACTTATCTCGACATCTTCGTTATAACTCAAACCTTCATCGCCTTGATCCATGCGAGTGTGTGGATCCGACGGCAGATCGGGTAATCCACATGCCCAGTCATCAGACGGTGCTCCAACAGTCTTGTTCTCGGTAGTGGCTGAAGGAAATAGCGAGCCGTGCTATGTGCGAGAGTGATTAACCTTTTGCAGATTGTGTTCAGATTGTGTTGGAAATAATCTCAGCTCATTAATTCACATTAATTTCATCCCTAGTCCAAACTCGCTCCTAAATGGTTAGAAATACCTGAAAATACGAAGTATAGCGAAGAATATCCAGAAGAAATATGCTCAATTGATAGCTAGAGGCTTGAGCCACAACGACCGACATAATGGCACACACGATTAGGAATTGCCGCTGAAGTAGGTTGATACCATATTGTTATGGTTTAATAACCATATGCGTCCAATCCCCATATTAATTTATTAGTCTCAGTTTAGCTTATGTCCATGTTGGAGTTTGAAATTCCGAAGCCAATTTTTTGGTGGCCTTAATCGCTATGTGAGTGGCTTATGGAGAGAAGCCAACATGGATTCGGCTTTATGAGTCCAGACTTTTGGTCTCGCAAAAGGATATACAAGCCTACATTGGATGAATCAAAAGGCATGAGCTAGAGCCTAGAGAGAGACGAAAACTAGGCAAAAAGGGTTAAAAAAAATTAGGAATAGAGCTTGCTACTTGTCCCGTTCAATTTTTCATTTGGCAGCAGTTTTTGTCTAGTGATCTTGTAATTTTGAGAGGTTATTCTCTTAGGTTTGTAAAGCATTGATTGAAGAGTATTGGCACTTTAGGTCTTTGTAGTGTAAGATTTTTACAGGAATCTTAGTGTTAAATTTTATATTTTTCCCAAATTAATATAATAGAATTCAAGTTTAGACAATAACTTGGATCGTGGACATAGTGGTGATTAAAGGGGCAGGTCGGGACCGGCCCGGGTCAAACCTAGCCCATATTCGGTCAAACTTGACTTGGTATGGGCCTAGGCTAAGCACGACATCAGGAGAGGCAGTTTTGGGCCTCAGATAAGGAGGGCATTGAAGTGGGCTTGGCAAGGGAGAGGCCCAGCACATGGACCCCTGGTCGGTTCGGTCTGATCCCAACGGTCGCCTAACACTTCTAACGGCTCCAAATTAAAAAAAAAGGGGAAATTACATTACAGGTCCCTCTAACAGCCTGTAACCCCCAAAATTACTTTTTTACCCTACACAAAAACTATATTCTAAAGGCTTTTTAGTAATAAAAAAAAGCCTTCCCCTATAAATAGGCAGACCATTTCCACCATTTCTTCACACCAATCTTAGCAATCTCTCCCTCTCTACTAACACATTCTCTTATTTTCTTCAAGTTATCAACCTTATTTTCTTCATTTTTTCTTAATCATTCCTTAATTACTTCCAAAGCTCTTCATCTTCTCAATTTATTCTCACACAAATGACATCAAGAGGAAAGGGAAAGGCCTCAAGCTCTTTATCCCGCACCGGTTTGAGGTTTTTTTTTCGTAGCCTTTCCTGACCAGTGACCTGTGGGGCTCAAATCCAACAAACTGATGATGACGAGCAATTTGATATGAGTCAATACGACTTGGGGCTCAATGATCAACTTTCGGATGATGATGTGAGGAGGTGGAGCCAATGGCAGTAGAGAATGTTGGTGGAGGAGATGGTTCTCAACAGACCCCAACAAGGCATCAACCTGAGCTTCCATCACAAGGTGAAACGTTGAGGCTCACTGCATGTGTTTGGGAGCATTTTGACCAAGTTTTTTAGAAGGATGGTCATGGAAATGATGCGAGCTTTGCAAATTGCAAACATTGCAACAAAAAGCTCGCGCACAAGAAGAACTTTGGCACGGGAACACTCAAATGGCACATGGAACATAAGCACCCGAATCTATGTCTGGATGCATCTGCCAGTACCAGCGGTCAAACACAACTTGCTACTGTCGGTGGATCAGGTATTTTTAGATTTAATTAACAAAATTGTAGAGAAGGCATCGTAGAATAGATGATATTAACTGAAAAGCCATTTACACAAGCAGAAGATAGGCACATGGAAAAATGGATTAAATGATAATTAAACCCTACTTTTAAAAGAACATTTATGAGTACTGCTAGGAGGGAGGCATTTAAAATTTATGAAGCCGGTAAATCAAATCTATAAGCATACTTCTCTGCTTTTGGTCATTCTATCTTATTCATTAGTGACATGTGGGCTTCACCATTAGGACAAGATTATTATTGTATCACTGTACATTGGATTGATGATAATTGGGTCGTTCAAAAGCGTATAATTGCATTTAAGTGGATGGAGGTTGATCATACTGGTTGAAACATATTCCAAGTTATTTCAGAAACTTTTAAAGAATTTTTTTGTCATGACAAGGTTTTTAGCATAACATTTGATAATGCATCCAACAATAATGTCGCAGCTGAGACGTTGAAGGAATCATTAGAACCTATCCAAGATGCCGCATTTTTTCATATTAGATGTATATGTCATATTTTAAACTAAGCTGTCTAAAAAGGTCTTCAAGTTTTGAGTACTAAAATAACTCCAATCCAATGGGCAATCCATTATTTGAAGTCAAGGACCAAAGTTTTAAAAGAGTTTAAGCTATATTGTCTTGAAAATGGCCTCGATTTTAGCTGGAAACGTTTTAAACTTGATTGCCCTACCCAATGGAACTCGACTTATGAGATGTTGATTGATGCGATACCATTTGTTGTACACATGACATGTTTTATAAATGTCAAAGAAAAGAAAATGCTTTTGAAATAAGACATGCTTTTGAAAATGTTTTATAAAAGTGGCTGCTGTGCTACGATATTTTCATGAGGCCACTATTTTTTGCTCCGGTGTATACTATCCCGCATCTCACAAAGTTTTAATGCATTTGGTCAATATTGCATGGGTTTTTAACCAATACAAGGATGATGAGTTCTTAAAAGACATGGTTAAGGCAATGAAAGATAAATGGATTTTATATTTCAGTAATATACCTCCAATCTATTTACTTGCATCTGCACTAGACCCGACTGTTAGAATCACAGGTACACAGCAGCTACTTGAAGGTTATTATAGTTTCTTAGAAATGACACATATTTCTGTTCATGCTATAAGTACCACTATTGAGGAGCACTTGCAGGAGTTATTTAAGATTTATGCTGACTGGTATAAGGATAAGGTTGCAAACACTACTTCCTCTACCATTAAGTGTTCATCATCGTCGGGCTTATCATCATTTAATTTGGCGGAACAACTCCTCAAACGGCCTTATGCTGCAACATCTGGTCTTAATAAAGTAGATGCATACCTCTACTTGGTTTGGGAGAATAGTGAAACCGAAATTCTAGAATGGTGAAAAGCAAGAAGCAACAAATTTCCAATACTCTCTATAATTGCCAAAGAAGTTCTAGCGGTTCTTGTCTCAACTGTTGCGTCTGAGTCGGCTTTCAGCGCTGGAAAACATGTAATTTTAGAGAAACGCGCAATGTTATCACCAAATGCAGTTGAAGTTTGTATATGCAAACATGATTGGGGTCTTGCAGCTTTAAGATTACAGACCACAAGAGTTCCAATGAAGAAAACCCTGATGAGATAGATGCTTAAATCCATATCTTGTTCATTATCTTCCTACTTTGTATTTGATCTGATTTTGCTGTTCAGCACAGATGCTACCTTTTATTTTACATTTACTTTTATGGAACGTTTTGCTATTGACTCATGTAAAGCCCGTTCCAAGTTATTTAAGTGTCATTTGGCTTTCAAATTAATAAAATTTCACACTAGTGGTGGTGTTTTACTATTAAAACAATTAGTTTTCAAAAAATTTGTTTTAGAATCAAATTCTAAAAAAACAAAACTCGGCCTCGGACCGGGTAAGACTTAGCACAGACTTGGCACACGTTAACCCGGGTCGTACCCGGGCCCTCCAAACCTAGGACCGAGACCGGCCGAGCCGCTCGGGATTGGCCCAATGAACACTTCTACGTGGACATTGTAATATTTTTCTTGGTAGTGAATTTTGTTGCATTTGCCCTATATTTTTCCCACAACATTGGAGTATTTTTCACAATATTATTTTTGCTTGGTACTGTTTTCTAATTCTTTATATTTGGTTGTGATTTATTGGCTTGAGCATCTGTTGATTTATCGTGTGGGTTTGACGGTGATTATTTCAAGCCCGTCCTAACTAGTGGTATCATAACGTATGGCTAAAGAAGATATGAGTGGTAGAGTAGGTTCAATGATTAAAGTGAATACACTGAATTATTTGATTCAAAAGCCAATGATGAAAAATCTACTTTATTGTCTTGATTTGTATTATCTGGTTTTAGGTGCTTCGGCCAAGTTGAAGAACAAGTCAGATAACGATTAAAAGAAGTTCAATCGTAAGACAGTTGGCACTATTAGAAGATGGGTGGATATGAGTGTGTTCTATCATGTTTCTACATAAATGAATGATTAAACTTTGTGGAATGGACCACTTATTTGAGAGGAAGACCATTCAGAATAAAGCTTTCATTATGTGGAAGTTTGTTGTAGTAACGTATTTTTGGAAGTCACCATTAACCAGTTTCACTGAAGTTGATTGGGTACACGTTCTACTCTATAAGAAATTCTAAGATTGTGAGTTGGTTACAACAAAATAACCTTATTCTAGCATCCAAAAATTAGTACCATGGGTGTTCAATTTTAACCTTTTTTAATTTTTGTTTCCTTACAAAACAAAATTATGAATTTTTGTTTAATCAATTTTTTTTTTTGTGTTTTTGAAATTTTCTCTTAATTGCAAATCATTAATCTTACCATACCAACTAGATATAGAATCTTAGATATCCATGAAATATCAAGACTTTGCCAAATCCATCAAGAATTTAAAAGGACCATCTTGATCAAACTATAAGTCTTATTATACCAATTAGATTTGAATAAATAATCCATCTCAAAATTTTATCAAATCCACCAAGCAAGAATGGATCCTTGAAAGATTTATTAAATATTTTACAATTATATTAATTTAGGTTTTTTTAATTTCTATTAAGATAAGGTAAATTGAATTATCTTAACAATCAAGTAATTATCCTAACAAATAATTTTATGTATTATTATTTTTTAGATGCATTATAAGATTTAAATAAAAATTAAAATCAAACTATTCTAATTTTTTTAAAAAAAGAGAAAAAAAAATAAAAATCCTAACTTATATTCGATTGCCAAATTAATAGTTAATTGATGCATGACCAAACAAACAAATAAAAATAAAAAAAAATAGAAAAGCAATAAATAAGAAAAAGTTTGCTATTGGTAACTTTTCTACAAAAATAAACGGTAGTGACTTAGATAACCGAAATACAAAGTTCAGGGGGCTAAAAGACCATTTAACCTAAAATATGATAAAGCTTGGCTGGGTCAACAATGGAAGAACAGGTCGGATTGCGGTTGAGTCCCAAATCTCCTTCAATTTTTTGTTCACCGGTGACGAGAGAAGAGCAGTTGGGTTTGGGCTCAATCAACGGTGATGCAATGACCTTGGAGATGAAAGAATGATGACAAACAGTGGCAGATTTAAAGAAGAAATCATGGCAGTGGGAGAGGATGTGATTCGGTTTTCCTCATCTTCCATCTAATTTACGTTGTTGACGGTGGGCGACATTTGGAAAAGTGGTGCTGTGTGGATCGGAACACGAGCGGTTGGCTGGGATGGCTGATGATGGCAGATGATACTACTCGTCATTTGACACCATGGACGTCTTCATGGCAAGAAAGCCAGCTGGCCAATGCAAACTTCTAGAACACTGATAACAAGAATAAGCCTGCTCGGGAAACCAATGCGTGGGTTTTAGAAGCAAGAACATAGGGACTAGTAAGAAAGAAGAAAAAGATAATGATGGGAAATGATTCAATAATGTCTCATTCCTTTACTAACTAACATATATATGGGATACAACCCCCAAATGGCTAATACGACAAAACGAATAAAACAATGCATAACAAACTTGGCAGCTCAATGTTCCAGAAGTTTGTATTGACCAGCTGGCCTTCTTGCCATGAAGACGTCCACCAAAGACGTTTAATGTTGTAGGGACCAACAACTAACCAAAAACCTCTTGTAGTGATGTTGATATCTTCAACGAACTTCTTTTTGCCTTTGTATGATAAAAGTTAAGGTGCAACATGTAAGTTCCTTTTACTACATTTGGTAGCATTTTGAAGATCACCACCATCAGATCCCCCTTAGCTTTCTTTTTTATTCATGAGTAGCATTGTCACATTTGTTTTTCATTTATAAAAGAAAGTATAATGATAAGAATGGTGAAATGGATGGTATAATGGCAAAAAAGGTGAAATAGATATAAAATGCATAATGTTATTAACGGCAACAAAAAGTACATGTTACATATTTTTTTTTTGTAAACAAAAAGAATAACAGACGTCCATTTAACAAAGACTATACCCTAAATTCTGGACAAAATCTAGGTGATTTTTATTATTAAGCTACTTTGGCAAGCTTTCAAAGATACAAGTTCACTAAAATGATTCTTTGTCATTCAAAAGTGGGTATCTATCTCTAGGTTAGATCTAGCTAAAAAATTCTTCTCAAATAGATGCATTTCCCATCCATGAAAAGGGCATAAAAGCTTTTATTATCCAAATATTGCTTGAGGGCTCTTTGATAATTGTATTCAGCTTGCTTAATGTCATTCTTAGATGCACTAACTTGGGATGAAAATTTTGAAACTTTCAAATGCAATGATTTTTTCATAGTATGAATGCATGCATGTAATGAATGAGCTTGATTATTTGCTATTATGGAACTTCAGGTTCTTGTTGATATAAGAAAGATAAAAGCTAGTGTAGCTTGATATATGATTTTGATGCATGAGAAAAAAGAGTTTGCTTGAGAAAACAAGAGAACAAGAAAATAATAAAGTAAGTAACAAGTTAGAAAATGATTAATATATGCAGATATAAGAAGAGAAATTAGAGCCATCAAATTAAACATAAACAAACAAGCAATTAAAGCAAAAGCGCATGAATCAAAGCAGCACAAATGGTCTGCCGGGAACATGCCTATTGTGATAACAAAAAGGTTAGTACCATAGGTATAATAACCTACAATAATAAGGTTGGAATAGAATGAGTTACGAGAACAATGAATTAAAGTAACTAAGCAAATTTGTGTCTTGTGATGGAAATCCTAATGGATAGATCTATGGTCACTATATGCATAGGTGGTTTTTGAAAGAAAGGTCATAGGTTGGTTCTTGAATCCCTTTTACGAAGTTCTATCAGACTAGAAAGGGCTCAATTCCTCACCCACAAGGGTTATGTGAGGAAAGATTAAAGCCCAGTTCAAATCAATTTAAAAGGGTGAAGTTAACACGTTTTTTGGCACAATTGATCAAAAAGTTTTCATTTTGCCCCCCCCCAAAGAGCCAGTAATTATACTTTTTACCACACCTAATTATTAACCCTGAGCTGGGACGTTTCCTGTTCGAGACGATAGAGTATGGTGGTGCACGATGTCAATGGATGCTGGGAGGATGTGATTAAGTGGTCACGGGAGTGGGCTGGCTAATGACAAAGAGATCAGAAGGGCACGATTTTGGAAGTGTGTGGTGAATCAATGAGGGGAGTGGCCAGTAGGGCGAAATCTAGGAGTGGTGTGGTGATTCGACGACGGGAGTGGGCAGGAGGGAAGATTTAGATGCTATTGAGGGGCTACAGGGTTTGGGGCAGTCAATATGATTAGGATGTGTTCGTGCGACGGCGAGGTCAAGGGTAGGGGCTGTGGCAGTGGGGTTGGGGCAAGGTGCGACTGCGGGGTAGGGGTGACGGCGTGGTTGGGGTAGGGGCAACGACGAGGTTGGGGGTAGGGGTGACAGCAAGGTCGGGGTTATGGCGGCAATGACAAGGTCAAGGGCAAGGGGTGATGGCAGGGTAGGGAACAGGTTTAACTAGGGGCTGGGGTGGCTGGGTCAGGGGTAGGGGCTGCTGCGGCGGAGTCAAGGCAATGTGTGACTGCGGGGTAGGGGCAACGGCAAGGTCGGGGCTATGGTGGTGACGATAGGGTTAAGGGTTAGAGGCGATGGCGGGGTAAGGAACTGTTGGGTTTCGGGAGCCAAACAGCGCAGCGGAATTTAACCAAAACCCTCCAGGATCCAAGTGAAACGGGGTAAACCGGGTGTTCGAAAATTTCATACCTAATTTTCGGTTGAGATCTCTCACTCAACTATAGAGTCGAATCACAAAACCTGAACAGTTGACGTGTTCAGGCTCTATATGGTATCCACACGAGCCTCTCGGGATCACCACGTCCTGGCAAATGCGTTTCTCTTGTGCTCGCAGTGCTAGCTTGCGTCCTCCAAGGAATTGCAAGAGAAGAGTGCGGTTGTCCTTTTGGGAGGCTAGGGCAAGGAGACCTACGAATTTCTCACTTAAAAGTTGTATTTATAGTGAGACTCAACTTCCAGGCCTAATGGGTTTCAAAGCCCTAATCCAATTAGGATTTAATTTCGGGCTTAATAATGGCTCAACTCCTTGGCCCATTATTAATACGAAATTAAAATGAAACCATAACCCAAATAATTAGCCCATGCACTCTAATGATCCAAATAGCTCTATGTGTGCGATCCAATAGGCTCTTGCCATGTTGGCAATGATCATAAATCACATTTATGATCATAAGTAATAAGCGGTGTCTAGCAACACATCATTGCTACCCAAGTGAAAAGATTGTCGGTGAATCGACTAAACCTTTATGATCATCACCGATATATGCCATTGTCCCTTTGTCCAAGATATCAAGACTAAGCACGAGACATGGAATGTGTCACTCTCGTATAGCCCAATCTTTGGTTTCTTGATTACCGAGTAGACCAACTTAAACTGACGACATTGATATCATATATCAACTCATCGGAGCATGGCCATGCATTTTCTAAGTCTCACTCTATCAAGGGGCCCAAAGATACCACTCCCGTTACATAGGAGGGACAAATCCCATCTTGATCATACAAATCCCTCCGCATGATATGTGACATACCTAATGACCTCCTTCAAGTTCACTCAGTTACGAGCAACAAAGGAAAGTATCAAAGTATGTGACTCACATGTAGAGAACCTTGATGATCTTAGGTCGAAGGACTACATATACCATGATCACTATGAGAATCACTTATGACACTCATATAACGATCCATGAAGTGTTCTCATGGTGGGTCGGTCCAGTACACAAGTTCTCCAACTTGTACCCATATGTAGACTACATATCTCATATTAGTCTCCACATATGCTAGTCATTATGTATTATTGCAACCCGCTCCACAATAATACTAGACTAGGGACGTTTAAGAATATCATTATTCTAGGGTTACAATTATGTTTATTACGTTACGCAAAAACAAAACAACAAACAAAATTGCTAGATTAATGCCTCAATAAAATATCATGACTCAATGTGCAAAAATACAATCATCTCATGATTGGCTTTTTGGGCACAACACTAACAGGAACAAGTGCGACTAGTGACTGGGGCGGCGGGGTCAGGGGTAGGGAGGTGTAAATACAAGCAACTTCAAAGAGGATTATGTATTCATTTTAAATTTGAAGCATAAAACACGTTAATTCAAATGTGTTAATTAGAAACGAACAGGCAGTAATTTGAGTCATAGCTTTTGTTGTCCTATTAAGTGGCTATAGTCACACTCGGGCAACATTACTTACTATTACGAATTAGAGAAAGTATGGAGAGTATTATCGCACATGACTAGCCAAACCTGGGTATTTTTACAAAACTTTGTTGGAGTGAGCTTGAGTATTGAGCTCATTATGCATGTCAATCTGTGCGTGTGTTGGAACATATAAAAAAAAAACCATAACACATCAAACCAATAAGTAAGAAACAAAAAAATAAAGAAAAGAGAAAAATCAAATTGTTTTATGGCTAGACTCGTCCTCAGTGGAGTCACAAGTTGTAGCAATATGTTTTTTGAAATTCTAGGATTGTGAGTCTGTTACGCTAAAATAACCTTATTCTAGCGTCCTAAAATTCATACCATGGGAGTTCAAATTTAACCTTTTCTAACTTTCATTTCTATACCTAACATATAATTTTAATTTTTGTTTAACCATTTTTTTATTTATATATTTTAAATTTTCTCTAATTCCAAACCGTAAATCTTATTATATAAATCAGATATAGAATCTTAGATTTTTTTGAAACATCGGGATTTTACCATCCACCAAGAATTTGAAAGAAATATCATATTTAAACCGTGAGTCTTACAGGCCAATCAGATTTCAACAAATAACCAGTAGTGGGATTTTATCAAATCCACAGAGAACGGATCCTTGAAGATTTATTAAATATTTTACAATTACATTAATTTAGTTCCTTTTTAATTTCTATTAAGTTGAGGTAAATTAAATTATCTAAACAATCAAGTAATAAACCTAACAAATAGCTTTTATGTATTATTATTTTTTAGATGCGTTATGAGATTTAAATTAAAATTAAAATGAAAATATTCTAAAATTAAAAAAAAACATAAAAAAACAAATAAAAATCCAAAATTATATTATTTTTCCAAATTAATAGTTAATTGATGCATGACCAAACAAAAAAAATAAAAAAAACAAATAGAAAAGCAATAAAAAAAGAAAGAAAGAAAGCTTGTTGTTAGTGACTTTCTATAAAAAAAATGTTAGTGACTTGGATGACCAAAATACAAAGTTCAGAGGCTAAACGAGCTTTTAAACCAAAAGAGGAGAAAGCTTGGTTGGGTCAACTGTGGAAGAACGAGTTGGCTCACGGGTTGAGTCACAGATCTCCTTGAATTTTTTGTTCCCCGGCAACGAGAGAAGTGCGGCGACGTTTGGGCTCCAGCAACGATAACACGATGACCTTGGGGATGAAAGAATGACGATGAACAGTGGCTGATTTGAAGAGGAAATAGTGGCAGTGGAAGAGGACGAGATTTGACCTTCCTCGACTTCCTTCCGGTTTGTGTTGCCGGTGGTGAGCGACGTTCGGAATGGTGGTGCTGCGTGGAACGGAGCGCGGGCGGTTGGCTGAGAGGGCTGACGGTGGCAGATTGGCGACGGGATGACGGGGGATAGCCTTGTGATTAGTTTTTTCTTCGGTCGGGCATCGACATCGACGGAAGGGGCTGTGATGCGTTGGCGAAAGAGGCGGCAATGGCGGCTGACAATGACCTCCAGCGGCAGCTGGAAGCTGGAAGGCCGTCGGACAAAAGCAGGCTGTGAGGGTTTCTGGGGTTGAGGGTGACGAGACAGGGGGCTAAAGTGTAATTCGACCTTTTCTTGGTTGGAGCATAGGATTACAAACTTGTCATTGTAATAACGTGTTTTTAAGAGTCACCATAAATCCATTCACATCTAAGTCAATTGAACACCTTAAAATAGTCTACAAGAGTTCAAGGGATTTGAGAGTATAGTTACACTAAAACAACCTTATTCTAGCACCCATAAATTAGCACCTTAGTTTGATTTTAATTTTATTTTGCTTGCTTTTAAATATTTTAATTAATTTTCTAAATCATAGATTCTAATTGAACCACTCAGATATGGACTCTTAAATACTACTTAATTTTACTTTTTTTGTGTACATTTTAATTATATTTTCAAATTATAGATCCTAACGAACCACCCAGATATAGATATTTAAATTTAATTTATTTTTTATTTATTTTTCTTTTGACGATTTTAAATAATTATCAATTCAAACCATAAATCTTATCAGATCATCCGAATATGAATATTACAACTTAATTTATTTATATTTTTTTTAATACTTTAACAATTATTTAAACCATGAATCCTATTAGGCCATCCAGATATGAAGCTCAAAATTTAATCTATTTTTTTTTTAAGATTTTAAATGATTATCCAAACTGTGGATCATATTGGATCATCCAGACATGGATCTCTAAATTTATTGTTAATTATATTTCCAAAATTTATATTGGGATTTTATTAAAGGCATGAGAAATTGAATTTTTCTAAGTGTGGTCTTTTTAGATATGTTATGTGGATTAAAAGTTAAAGCTAAAAGAAAATATTATAAAAATAAAGTAAAAAATTATCCGCCCTAAGCCTAAAATTATAAGAAATATGAGGAGTTTTATTTGATGCATGCTCACATAAACAAATAAATAAAGAACAAAATAAAATAAGAAAAAGAATAACTAAAAAAAAGTGCTGTCAATGACCATCCGCAAAATAGGGGAGGATTAAGTACATTAAACAAAATCGAAAGACTAGGGGCTAAACATGAGTTTTACAAAAAAAAGAAAATTTGACTAGGTCAAATAGGTGGAACCGGGTCAGCTTGGGGATCGCGATCCGGGTCCCTCTCCGATTCTCCTTTCACCATCGATGGCAAAGTGAACGGTGGCCCAGGCTTTGCTTGGGAGGATGCAGCAACAACTGGGGCATGATCCAGCAGGACGAGTGGCGGCCGAAGGCGTCGAAGTTCACGGATATGGCATGATCCTCCTCCGATTCGGGTTGGATGGCGGCAATAGCTGAGGCGGTGTTTGAGGCTTCAGGCAACAACGGCGAGGCTCAAGGACAACAGCGGCAGAGGGGAAGATTTAGGGTACTAGAGTAAGGTGGCAAAAAAATAAAGGGTTGAAACTGCCGTTTTACCCTTTTTTTCGAAACTCTTAGCTCTTTCCTTCCATAATGGCTCATATCTACAATGCAAGTGTCATGAAAGTAATTAACAACAAAATTCTGAGATTAAACCTTATCAAAATAGAATCTGTAGAGGTTTAAATCTACAAGTATGCAATCCAGTCTAAATACTAGTTCAAATCGGAGAGAACTCTTAAGTAGAGGTGGGACATAAGCCAGTCTAACCCGGCCCAAATAAGGGACAACTTACCATCAAAATTGCCTCGACCTGGTCAAAGCCCACCTCGACATAGATCGTCACAAGCCCACCTTGACACAGAATTGGCTCAGACCGGGACTGGCTAGTTCGGTTCGAGCCTAACGTTGTCCAACGTCTCTCCTCCAACGGCTCTTGCAGAAAAAAATTCAAAGAAAATGGTTAATTACACATTCAATCCCCCAACAGTTTTCTGCACCATTTTAACCCCCAAAATTCCACTTTCATCCCTCCCAACAACTAAAATTGAAGGATTTTTTGCTCCAAAAAATATTTGGCCATCTTCTCTAAATACCAATGTCATTTCCACTCTACCATCACACCAAAATTCAATATCTCTTCTTCCTCTACTATATTCTCTTAAGCATTTGAGGTTTTATGCTAATTTTGTTTAAATTTTTTACTAATCTCCCTCTAATTTTGCATTAATCACTACTATTGCTTCATGAGTCATGGCTTCAAGAGGAAATGGCAAGTTGACGAAAACTTTATCTTCTCGCACCATTGGCCTCTGAGACTGGTTCCGTCACCGTTCTCAGTTGGCCGAAAAAGGCATCTCAATCGAAGAGTTGCACGACAATGATGCCGAAATCAATATGACAAATTATGATTTGGGTCTCGATGATCAATCATCGGATGATGATGTTGAAGAGGTGGATGCGATGACGGCCGAGGATACATCAACACAATCAACGCTGACAAGTCGTCAACCCATTGTAGAGGAAACCCAAGGATAAAGTAAATCCTTGAGACTAACGGCTTGGGTTTGGAGGCACTATGAGCTTGCACATGAAGAGGAGTCGAGGTATGAGAAATGCAAATATTGTGGGAAAAAGTTAGTGCATAAAAAGAATTCCGGCACTGGAACGTTAAAGCACCACATTGAAAATCAGCATCCTAATGTCCTCTCCAGTGTCACGACTAGTTTCAGAGGACAAACATAACTTAGGAGTACAACCGGTGCCTACGGGTTAGGTATATTTCATTTTAACCAATAATATTGTAGAGAAGACATGATAAATTGGATAATACTTACTAAGAAATTTTTTTCATAAGTTGAAGATGTACACCTAGAATCTTGGATTAAATTACAATTAAATCCTACATTTAAAAAAGTGTCTAAGAAAACAGCTAGAAAAGAAAGCTTTAAAATATTTGACACCGGAAAATCAAATTTGCAAGTGCATTTTTCTGTTCTTGATCATTTTGTGGCATTTACTTCTGTCATGTGGACATCACCTATAGGTCAATCATATTATTGTATTACTTCTCATTGGATTGATTCTGATTGGGTCATGCAAAAATGAATTTTTTCATTTAGAGTAATTCAAATTGATCATACTGTTTATCACATATATAATTGCATCTTAGAAACTTTACGTGATTATTTTTACGGTGACACAGTCCTGTGCATTGCATTTGATAATGCTTCAAACAATAATGTTGCTGCTCACTTTTTGAGCCAAGCATTGAAACCACCTCTTAATGGTGCATTCTTTCATGTTAGATGCATGTGTCGTATTTTGAACCTTTGTGCGCAAAAGGGTTTAAAAGTTCTCCAGAACGAAATTGTGCATATTTGGAATCATTGACGTATTTGAGGTCAAGACCCGCTGTGTTTCATGAATTCAGAAGGTTTTGTTTTGAAAATTAGAAACCATTTTCTTAGAAATGGTTTAAATTGGATTGTCTAACCCGCTGGAACTCCACATATTTGATGTTACAAGATGCATATCTGTATACAAATTTGTTGACGCATTTCATCAACATAAAGATAGGTTGTGAATTCCTTACGGCTGAAGTATAGGAAAAATGTTCTAAAACCGATGAATTGCTTGAGTTTTTTTACGAGGCTATTGAATTTTTCTCTGGTGTTTACTACACAATCATTCATCAAGTTTTGCTTCATTTAGTGAACATTACATATACTTTACATTAGTTTAAAGATGATGAGTTGTTGAAACTGACTATTAGTGTCATGTGGGCTAAGTGGCTTCAATATTTTGAAAACATTCCACCTATCTTTTTAGTTGCTTCTTTGCTTGACCCATATGTCAAATTAACGGGCACAACCATATTGCGTGAAGGCGTTTATCATACTTATTTACAAATGTCTCATATAAATATTTTGGCTATGTCTACTACTACTTCCGAATACTTGCATTCTTTGTACAAGTTATATTGTGAGCGGCATTCAGATAAAGTAAGATTCAAAGCTTCTTAAACCGAGCTTCCAAGGAGATCAATCTCATCAAGATTGAACCTAGCCTTCCAAATGCTAAAGCGTCCCCGACAGATGACATCGGGTTTAGCTAAGGCCGATGACTATCTCAACACATCGTTTGAGTCAAGCGGTGCCAGCATATTGAAGTGGTGGAAACAAAAGAGACTAAGGTTTTCGATCTTGTCAATAATTGCACAGGAGATTCTTGTTATTCTAGTCTCCACTGTAGCATCCGAGGCAGTGTTTAGTACAGAAAAATGGGTGATATCGGAAATACGATTAAGATTGACGACTAGAGCGGTGGAAGTTTGCATGTGCAACTGAGATTGTAACCTCACCGCACTTCAAAAGCAAGACCAAAAGAGTTTGGATGACGAGGTAATATCCGATGAAGAAACTTGAATTTTTTTTTCCTTCATAAATATTGTTTGTATTTGATTTGACTATGTTGTTAAGCACAGATCATATGTTGTTGATCATGCCCCTAACTTCCTGTGAAATTAAAATTTAGCACAATACTTTTAGAAATTGTCAAATCAGCTTTGAACTTTAGGAAGTTGCCAAATTTTAGCTGAAGTTTATAAAATTGTCTAATTTGCCTTAAATTTGCCCCAAAACTACCAACTTTAGCCAAAACATCCTAAAAACCTTCAATTTACACCCAAACTCTTCCATTTTCCCTAAACTAACCTCAAAAATCTCTAAGATCCTTAATTATTACCTAAACTAAATTAATTCCTATTTTGACCCTAAATGACCATACTAATTTCCTAAAGATGTATAACACGAACAATAATACAACCTAAATGTGACTAGACAACTAACCCTAAAATAAAAAAAATGATTGACATGTCTTAGAAAATGGCCAAATTGCCACTAAAAATAAAAATGCCCCTTGAACTAATTTTTTCTAACCTAAAACCAAACAAAAATTAATACTCGAGCAAAATTGAGTGTAAAAAATTGCCCAAATTTGCATGTTTCATGGAACGTGATGCATGCAAAAGCCATTACCAAATTTTGTTCAGCCTTTCATTTAAACAATGAAAATTTTCTCATTACAAAAAATTTTAAAGCAAGAAACCTCCTTCTCCTCAACTTTGTGGCTAAAGAACCTTCTTTGTTACCTTTACGATAGAAACTCTCATACTGTTTAAGAATCTAAGATGAAAAACCCTTTTCCCCTTATTTATCAGGCCTAGGAACTCTCCTAGCCTTTTACAATAAGAACTTTTCTACTGCTTCCAAACCTAGGAGGAGAACCCTTTTATATTTTCTTGAGGGATTAAGGAACCTTTCTTACCCTTTATTTCCATAGAAACCTTTCTATGGAATAGAGAAACTCTTTGTTCATTCTTTTTACCATTGGTAGAAAATGCTCTCTTACCATGATTTGAGAGGTAGATAACCTTTCTTTACCACTTCTTATTGCCTTTGAGGTAGAGAACTCTGTCTCTTTACAATCTCTAAATTACTTTGAGATAGGGCACCCTGACTCTTTACCACCTCTGATGACCCTTGAGGTAGAGATTCCTGTCTTTTTACCACATCTAAATTCCTTTAAGGTAGAACACTTTGACTCTTTACCACATGTTATTGCCTTTGATGTAAAAGACTCTGCCTCTTTATAACCTCTAATTCCTTTGAGGTAAAGCACATCGACTCTTTATCACTTCTAATAAACCTTGAGGTAGAGAACCCTGTTTCTTTACCACCTCTAAATTTCTTAAAGGATAGAGCACCCTGACTCTTTACTATCTCCAATGACCTTTGAAGTAGAAAACTCTGTCTTTTATCACCTCTAAAATCTTTTGAGGTAGAGTACCATAACTCTTTACCACCTCATTTGAACAATGAAAACTTTCTCATTATCAAAATTCCTAAAGTGACAACCTTTTTCTCATTTTTTGTGAGGTTAAAGAACCATCCTTATAACCACGGTAATAGAAACTCTCATATTGCTTAGAAAACCAAGTAGAAAAAATCTTCCCTATTTGCTTATCAAGCTAAGGAATCTTCCTTTCTTTTTGGAATGGGAACCTTCCTATTATTGTGTGGAAGAGAATTACTTTCTCTTTGTGAATCTCAATTTTGCTTTCCTTTAAATGTGATGAGGTAGAGAAATCTTTCTCATTTAAAATCTTTGCTTGATCTATGTTACAAGGAATAGAATTACCGTTTCTTTGATATCTCAGTTTAACAATCCAATGAGATTAAAGAACCATATTATTATCTCAAATAAAAATTTCTACAAAATAACCAAACTTAGGATAATTCCAAAAAAGTCTAAGTTTCAAAATAAATGAATTTAACGTAATAAATTTCACAAAATGAGTGAATCTTAATGTGAGAAATGTCACAAAATGAGTCAATTTCAAGAAAGCTAAACATTCTACAAATGAGGAAATCTTAAGGGTAAAAAATTACACAAAATGAGTGAATTTCATGAAAAAAAAATTCACAAAATAAGTGAATCTTAAAGGTGAGAAATTTCACAAAATGAGAGAATTTTAAGAAAGCTGTAGATTTCACAGCATAAATGAATCTTAAGGGTGAGAAATTTCATAAAATGAGTGAATTTCAAGAAAGCCGAAGATTTCATAGAATTAGTTAATCTTAAGAGTGAAAAATTTCATAAAACAAGTGAATTTTAAGAAACTTGAAGATTTCATAAAATGAATGAATTTTAAGAGTGAGAAATTCCAAAACATAAGTAAATTTTAAGGAAAACAAAAATATCACAAAATGAGTAAATCTTGAACGTGAAAAATTCTACAAAATAAGTGAATCTAAAAAAATTGAAGATTCTATAAAATTAGCAAATCTTGAAAATGAGAATTTCAAAAAGCTGAAGATTTCACAAAATAAGTGAATCTTAAAAGTAAGAAATTTGATAAAATGAGTAAATTTAAAAAAGCTGAAGATTTCACAAAATGAGTGAATTTAAAAAAGCTGAATATTCCACAAAATGAGTGAATCTTGAAAATGAGAAATTTTATAAAAGAAATAAATTTTAAAAAATTGAAGATTCCATAAAATGAGTAAATGTTGATATTGAGAAATTCTACAAAATGAGGAAATTTCAAAAAGCTAAAGATTTCACAAAATGAGTGATTCTTGAAAGTGAGAAATTTCACAAAATGAGTGAATTTCAAAAAGCTGATAATTGCACAACATAAGTAAATCTTGAAAAAGGTAGAAATTTCTCAAAATGAGTGAATTTTAAAAAGCTGAGAATTCTACAAAATGAGTAAATCTTGAAAAAGATAGAAATTTCACAAAATGACTGAATTTTAAAAAGCTGAGGATTCCCAAAAATGAGTGACTCTTAAAAGTGAGATATTTTACAAAGTGAGTGAATTTAAAAAAACTGAAGATTTCATAAAATGAATGAATATTCAAAGTTAGAAATTCCACAAAACATGTGAATCTTGAAGTAAGAAATTTCACAAAGTGAATGAATTTAAAACAGGAAGAAACTCCATAAAATAGGTGTATTTCTAAAATGGAATTTGTCCTATAATAAACCTTAGAAGTTGAAAATGTCTTCAGACACCTTAAAAATATCTTGATAAATGTCTTGAAATAAGTTTTGAGGAAATAATGCTTTTAAGACAACAACCTCTCAAAGATGCCTTTATGATAAAAATTGTTTTGTAAAATGGTGTGACAGCCCTTGGATGTCAACCTCTTCAAATTTTCCCCTTAAGTATGAAAATAAGTCATGATTTATTTGGGATTGAAAACTTAGCATGGTTTTGATCTTGAGAACTCCTAGCTGAATGTCGATGTTGGCATCCTTTGGACTTGCTTTAACAAAACTAGCCTTTAAAAATGGAATGTTCATGATCAGTTATGTCATTTATAATGCATGCCTTATGATTTTGAAAATGTTGAATATGGACATAATGGGTAAGATGGATGATTTTATGGGGAAAACATGATGCATGCGAGAAGAGTATCTTCCATCTTAGCTTAAATTACTTTTCTCAATGAATTTTCTTTCTTGAAATTGTTGCTTAAAAAATGTGTGTCTTCCTTGCTTTTTCCTGGGGGGACTATATGAATTACTTGCCAAATGTCAAAGTGTGTCTTGAGTTGTTTAATAATGTCTCTTATTGATTATGCGACCATTTCTTTTGTTTCTAATTGGATAATAGTTGGTAAGGTATGCCTCATGAAATAACATCTTCCCAAAGACATACTTAAGCTAGCTCTCCCTTTTGAATTTAGGCACATTGAAAAATGATTGTACTTCCCTAAAGAGACCATCATCAATTTGCAGAGCTTGACAAAATAGCTTACAACCTGTTGTATTTGAATTAAATGTTTTATTATTCTTTCCCTTTCCAACTCAAAGATGCAAAATGCACAAGGCAAAAGGCTAAAATAGGTTTCAAATGGTAGCCTTTTAGATGGATGAGAATTATATCAAAAGGCAAGTGTTAGGTTGAGGGAAATCAATTGTGAATGGTCTAAAAGAGGAAAGTCAATTTGGAAAGGCTTTCTATTACTACCCATAAGAAGATTTGATTGCCTTGAAAAAACTAGATAGTGTTAACCTCAAGTTTACCACATTTTCCACAAAGTTAGACCTCATCTGTTGCTCCCCAACTCTTGCCATTTGTGTGAAAACTTGCTTTAAAGGTTGCCATTATCTTCTAAACTGCCTTTGTAGGTTTTCAGTCTAGAAGCCATAGCTTACTTTTTTTTCTTTTCTTTTCATTTCTTTTTTTTTCCCTTTAACTTTTGCCTAGGTTGTATTGGAAATTTACAACCCAATGAGCCTTTATCTTTCTTTCTTTCTTTCTTTTTGTGAACTACAGTTTTAATAAGTGATGTGCTACATAGTCCTCCTTGTAGTATACCCTAAGCAAGATAACTCAAGTGGCATTAGTTGTTCGTGTTTACTTGCAGTCTTTTTTTTTTCTTGAATTTCCCTTTTTTGCCTTTTGATGGAGAAGGGATTTCTTTCCTTTTTGTACCTTGTGTTGTGAAGAACTGAGTGTCTTTTCTTATGTTGAGCATTCAAGGCATACCACTAAAGCTTTTTAATGTCGTTACGACTACCTTATCCAAAAACCTTATGTAGTGATGTTAATATCCTCTACAGATTTCCTTTTTCCTTTTGTATGATGAAAGTTATAGTGCATCATTTAAGTTCCTTCTTACTATATTTGGTAGCATTTTTCAAGATTGCCACTATCAAATCTCCCTTAGCTTTCATTTCCCCTCATGAGTAACATTGTCATATTTATGTTTTTTTATGAAAGAAAAATATGATTGCAAGATGGTGAAATGGATGGAGTAATGGCAAAGAGTGTGAGATAAATGGTCATTTGTTGGTAAAAGGTGGTGAAATGCAAAAATTACATTTTTTTTATTTTAAAAAGAAAATAATAATAGATGTCCATTTAGCAAAAGACCACACCATAGATTTTAGAATAAATCTAGGAGATTTTTACTATTAAGTTACTTTGGCAAGCTCTCAAAGATATAAGTCACATAAGCATATTCCAATTATTATAAAAAAATGTAACTAGACCTAAAGGTTGGCCTAACTTGAAATAGCCTCCTCAGTTGATGCTCTTTCTCAGGGTCTATTAGTGAAATCTAAGAACTTCGCCTCAAGTAGCTGTTGCACTTTTCTGTTGAGAGCAAAAAAATTTTCAAGTGAATGACCAGTTATTCCACCATGATATTCACAAATGGCATTTATATCATACCACTTTGGATAAGGAGGTTGAATTTGCGTCACCGGTATAGGCTATATTAGTTGACCTTCAATAAGCTTGTGATACAACTCAGTGTATGAAATAGGGATAGGATCAAATTCTTTCTTCTTCTTTAGTGGTTGTCCTTAAGGCTTGTGATCTTGAATCAATGATGAAATATAATGAGGAAATAACCCTGAGGTTATCACCCCATTATAGTACCATTTCCCATACATTTTAAATAGTGTTGGACAATAAATCTTGAAGGTGACATTTTGGATAGCTCCGCCTCTCTCCTAGTGAAATCCCCCAGTTGAAGGAATGACTAGCTTCCCTGTTTTGATTCCAAATTCAATCATTTCTCCAGAGAATAACATATCTGAAAAGCTACTCGGAGTGTTCCCAACTAGGTTTTCATAAAATGAACCTTTTAATGCTTGGATAAATAAAGTGATGATTTCTCTTTCTATCATAGGTGGTTGAACTTGGGCTGCTACGTCCCTCTATTTCTGTGCATATTCCTTAAAGGTTTCTTGTTTCTTTTTCTCTATATTCTTTGGCAATCGGGAGCCAAATCCATAACATGCTTGTAATTATTGATGAAAGCTTGAGTGAGATCGTTCTATGCCTTAATATTCTTCAGGCCTTAGTTAATGTCCAATTGTAATGCAAACTTTGTCAAACTCTCTTAAAAAAAAAGCTATCCATACATTTTCATCCTTTGTGAATGGTTGTAACGTTCTTAGGAAAAATGCTATATGAGTGACAGGGCAACTTGTCCTATCATATTTCACAAACTCTTGTACCTTGAAGTCTGAGGGAATCACTACATATGGCACCAACCACCTTTAATGGCCTGAAGCCTCTTTTCTATGGTCTTAAGCTTTTGAGCACTATATTCTTCCTTAAGTAGTGGCTTCTTTTCCTCATAGAATGGATTTCGCCTTAAATGAATGCTATTAGATAGGCTTGAGTCTTGAAAGAGATTCTCTTGAACAATGACCAATTGTTGGGTGAATCCAAGAGGGTAGATCGGATCCTAAGGGTCACTGATGGGGGTTTGCACCTTCTTCCCCTTGATCAATTCCATTAATTGTTTTATTTGTTCTGGCATGCTATTTATCTTTCACTCCAGATTGGTGAGACATCTTTCCACTTGCTCTTCCATAAGTCTTGTTTGAAACTGAGTTGAGTATCAGTGTTGAGTACCAATCTTTCATGTTTTTTAAAGTGAGATTCATTTTGTTAGACTTTATGTGCACATGCTTGATGTAATGCATGCATGCAATGAGTGACCTTGATTGTCCATTATAATGGAACTTCAAGACTTCTTATTAACATAAGAAAAACAAGAGTTAGTATAGTTTGAGCATGATTTTGATGCATGAAGAAAAAGTATGCTAAAAAAATCACAAGGACAACAAAAGAAAAGCAAGGTTAGTAACAAGTTAAATAGTTTGTTTGCTAAACATGAAGCAGTTAATATTAGCGGATAGCATATGAACTAATATAAAAAGAGAAGTCAGAGCCATGAAATAAATGTAAACACATAGAAAACAAATCATTAAAATTATTGAAGTAAAAGTGTATGAACAAGGCAACAAAACATGGTGAAACAACATGCCTATGGTGTTAATAAATGGCAAGAGTTTTATGGCCGGTTCTATGGTTTAGTGGAGTATGCTATATACATGTAGGTGGTTTAAGAATAGGCTTAAAGTGGTTCTTGAATCCCATCACTAAATTTATTGATATAACAAGAGTTCAATTCCTTACCCACGAGGGTTTATGTAAGATGAAGATTAATTTGAGTCATACCGTTACAAAGGCATATGTAGAAACTACCATCTTAGAGGGCAAATACACTCATCTACTACTACTTCAAAATGGTGAAGGCTTGAAGACCATAGTCTCAAGAGGACAACATTACACATTTTGCTTTGAAAGAATCTGGTTTTAATTGAGAAAGCTCAATTGCAGAGCTTCATATTATGTGCATCCCTACAACAAGTAAATACAACACATAAGTCACACACAAGAATAAGCAAAGCAAAACAAAGAAAATCAAACTTTATAGGCTTGACTCACGAGATGTCCCCAATGGAGTCGCCAAGTTGTAGCAATTTATTTTTAGGAGTCACCACCAAACCATTTAAACCTAGGTTGATTAGAAACCTTAAAATGGTCTACGAGAGTTTAAGGGGTTTGGGAGCATGGTTATACTAAAAAAACCTTATTCTAACACCCAAAAATTGGCATTTTAGTTTGGTTTTATTTTTGTTTTTCTTGCTTTTAAATATTTTAGTTAGTTTTTCAAACCATGGATTCTAATCAAACCACCCCGATATGAACTCTTAAAAAGTACTTAATTTTGCTTGTTTTGTGTACATTTTAATTATATTTTAAAACCATAAATCTTACCGGACCACAAGAATATACATATTTAAAATTAATTTATTTTTATTTTGATGATTTTGGATAATTATCAATCCAAACTATAAATTCAATCGAATCGTTTAGATATGAATATTATGGCTTAATTTATTTATATTTATTTTTTTGAATACTTTTAATAATTATTTAAACCATGGATCCTATCAAACCACCTAGATGTGAATCTCAAAATTTAATCTATTATTTAATCTATTTTTATTTTAAATATTTTAAACGATTATCCAAACTATAGATCCTATTGGATCACTTGGACATGAATCTCTAAATTTATTGTTAATTATTTTTCCTAAATTCATTCTAAGGTTTTATTAAACTTATGCAGAATTGAATTTTTCTAAGTGTGGTCTTTCAAGACACACTATGTGGATTAAAAGTTAAAACTAAAATAAAAATATTATAGAAATAAAGAAAAAAAACTATCTGCCCTAAGCCTAAGATTATACGAAATATGAGTTTTATTTGATGCGTGCTCACATAAACAAATAAATAAAGAATAATTAAAACAAAGTGTTGTCAATGACCTATCCGCAAAACATAGACGGATTAAGTACTCCATTAAAAAAATATGAAAGATCAGGGGCTAAACAAAATCAAAAGGTCATGTCGTGGATCGTGATCCAGGTCCTTCTCTGATTCTCCCTTCACTGTCAACAATGAAGTGAATGGTGACCTGGGCTTTGCTAGGGAGGATGCGGCAACAACTGGGATGTGATCCGGCATGACGAGCGGCGGCCGATGGCATCGGAGTTTCGGATGTGGCACCATCCTCCTCCGATTCGGCTTGGACAGCTGCGAGAAGTGCCTGGAACAAGTAGCATGGTGCAAGGTAAGGCAGGGGCGACGACTAGGGCGGTGTCGGGGGCGTTGGCAGCAGCGGTGAGGCTCTGGGATGACAGCGGCAGAATGCAAAACATAGGGTACTAGACGACTAGAGTAGGGTGGTAAAAAATCAGGGGGCTGAAGCTGTGGTTTTACCCCTTTTGTCTTATTGGAGGTCAGGGTTTTGAAATTCTTAGCTTTTTCCTTGTATGATGGCTCTTATTTATAGTGCAAGTGTCATGAAAGTGATTAATAACCAAATTTTTAGATGAAACCTTATCAAAATAGAATTTGTTGAGGTTTAAATATGCTAGGATGCAATCTGGTCTAAATACCAGCCCAAATCCGAAAGAACTCTTAAGTGGTTGATCTTGCCCCTGATTTTCTGCTAAATTAGAATTTAGCACAATACTTTTCGGATTTTTCAAATTAGCTCTAAACTTTAGGAAGTTCCCAGATTTTACCTGAATTTTATAAGATTGTTTGATTTGGCTTAGATCTGCTCCAAAACTACCAATTTTGGCCAAAACTTTAAAAAAACCTTTAATTCACATGCAAACTCTTCCCTGTTTTCCTAAACTAACCCCAAAAACTTTTTGGACTCCTAATTAGTACCTAAACTAAATTAATTCCTATTTTGACCTTAAATGACCATCATAAATTCCTAAAGATGTATATCACAAACAATAATGTTAGCTAAATGCAACCAGACCAAGTAACCCTAAAATAACAAAAATGACTCACATGTCCTAAAAATGACCAATTTATCCCTAAAAACAAAAATACCCCATAAACTAATTTTTTCCAACCTAGAGCTGAGCAAGAATTAATACCCGAAAAACATTGGGTGTCAACACTCAATTTTTTTTCCTTTTATTTTTCACCCAAATGGTGACCCGTATTTATAGTAAGGGACCTGTAGGGGAGATTAGAGAGTATTTTGTGATATTAAATCTTATCCAAATCAAATTTAAAGGGATTTAAACTCTTAGGATATAATTTTGGCTAAAATACTAATCCAGTCTAGAAAAGCTCTTAAGCTACTGACATGGCCCTATATTTTACACAAAACTTCAATTTAACCCAAGACTTTCAGGATTTGTCAAATTAGCCCATAAATTTGTTAAATTTCAAAATTTTCTTAGAATATTATAAATTCTCCAGATTTTCATCAAACTCTTAGAAGTTGACAATTTTTCCTTAGAATTTGCATTTTTGCCTAAAAAATTCTAAAAAACCCCTTAATTTACACTAAAATTCCTCCATTTTGCCTAAAATAACCCTAAAAAACCTTTAAAACTCCAAATTAGTACCTAAGCTTGACCAATTCCTGTTTCTACCCTTGATGACCATTTAAAATTCCTAAAAATTTATAACATAAAATGAAAACATAATCTAACTTTACTTAATTCTACCAACTTTCTAAGCTGTAAAATGACCAAATTGGCCCACATGTCTAATAAAATGATCAAATTACCCCTAAAAACAAAAATGAATCCTAAATGAATTTTTTTCTAACATAGAACTAAGCAAAAATTAGTGTCTGGATAAAATTGAGTGACAACATTGGTAAATTTGAAACTTAATGAGGAACAGCCAGTTTCCAAGCACTTGAATGGTTTCCAGAATTTGATTAATCAGCTGACTACCTTGAAGTTGGAGATGTGCATGGATTATTCTTTTGAGTTCCTTAGCTAAGAGCTGGCAAACATTGGTGATTATTACCGGTAATTCCACCCCGAATGGCAAACTCACCTTGAGTTTGGTTGAAGATAGTTTGTTCAACAAGGAGACAAGAAGGAAGGAGTCAGGTTTTAAGTATGCTCAAGCTATTATCACTGAGAGCAGAGATAGAAGCAAGAATAGAGGATCTAAGGGTGATCATGGTTAATAGGGTGATTGTTCAAAATCTAAGGATGAAAAAGGTTATCATTATTGTGGGAAAACCTTGTCATAAAAAAAAGCATTGCTGGAAGAGGAGAAAAGATGATAATGAGGGCAAAGCTCATGAAGATAAAAATATGGCTGTCGTTGCGGAGTTAGATGCTAATGATCCGTTTACACTAGTTTGTGCATAAAAGGACTGTGATCATTTTATAGATCTAAATGTCTAGTGGATAGTTTATTTAGCTACACTTGATCATGTTTCTCTTAAGAAGGATTTGTTTACTACTTACAGGGAGGATGATCTCAGGGTGGTAAGGATAGGTAACACGACGCAATCCAAAATCTTATGGATGGGGTGATATTGTTGTGCAAACTAGTTTGGGTGTTACTTTGACATTGAGGAATGTTCGTCACATTTCGGATATGTGGCATAACCTTATTTCAGTGAATGTGCTTGATTGTGAAGGTTATGATCAGAGTTTTAGAAAAACAATGTGAAAGCTGAAGTGTGGTTTTTTATTAGTGGTGAAAGGTGATCTTTGCTACAATTTGTATAAGATGCAGGTTAATGTTTGTGGGAACAGTTCACTGAATGTTGTTAAGGATAATGCTTCTATGAACTTGTGGCATAAATGGCTGGCTCATGTTAGCTAGAAAAGGTTGGTGACTTTGGTGAAGTAGTCCCTTATTCCTATTGCCAATTGTATGTCACTTGACCCTTGTGATTTCTATTTATTACAAAAATATCATAGAATTTTTTTTTCTTGTTCCCTCATCATAAAACAAAACAAAACTTGAGTTAACATATTCTGATGTTTGTGTCCCATCGAGGTGGATTCAGTAGGCGGTAACAAGTTCTTTGTGACGTTTATCGATGATGATGAAAGGCTTGGGTGTTCTTGCAGAAGAATAAGAGCCATGTGTTTAACTGCTTCAAGATTTTCGATGCCATGGTTAAGAAGGAGATTGATGTGCATTTGAAATATCTTCATTTGGAAAATGGTAGAGAGTATACTTCTAATGAGTTTGAGAGGTATTGCAAGGAACATAGTATTCATCATGAGAAGACGGAGCCCGGTATACTTCAACATAATGATATAACTGAGAGTCTGAATTGCACCATTTTTTAAAAAGTCAGATGTATGTTGAAAATGTCTAAATTGCCAAAGACATTCTAGGGTAAAGCTGTGAGCACTGTTGTCTATTGTTTACTTAATTAACCAAACTCCATTGGTTCCTTTATGTTTTCTAGTCACAAAGAATGTATGGATAGGTAAAAATGCTTATTATTCACATTTGAAGCTATTTGGTTATATAGTATTCATGCATGTGCCCAAGGAATAATGATTGAAGCTTGATGGTAAGGCCAAACAATGAATTCTTGTTGGTTATACCGGTGTGGAGTATGATTACCAGTTATATGATCCAGAGAAAAAAAAGGCAGTTAGAAGTAAGGATGTTGTATTTATAGCTCATAAGAATATAGAAGATATTAAGCTACAAGAAGAGACTTCAGTTACTATTGATAGTGCTGAAGATATAACACCTGTACATATTTTATTTGAGAATGCTACATATAAGGAAGATATGGCACATGAGATAAAGCAGCCAACCATTGTCGATGAATAGGTAATGGTCTTGAGTAGGAGGAGAAGCCCTGTCTATTAGAAGAGGTAGAGTCTCAGCCAAGGAGATATATTAGAGAGCATTGACCATCTACCAGGTATCCCGATTTTTTTTATGTCTTGCTTGTTGATTTAAGGGAGCCTAAGAACTTTTTAGATGTGTACTAGTGTAGATAAGGACCAATGGATCACTACAATGCAAGATAAGATGTATTCTCTTCACAAGAACAACACATATGATTTGGTAGATCTACCCAAGGGTAAGAAGAACATTGTAGAAGAAGTAGGTATTGAAATTGAAGAAAGATGGTAATAAGCTAGTAAAGTATAAGACTCATTTGATGGTGAAAGGCTTTTATCAGAAGAAGAGAGTTGACTTTGATGAGATTTTTTCCCATATGGTGAGGATGTGTTTCATTTAGGTTATACTTAGACCAGCAGCTAGTAAAAATCTTAAGCTTGAGCAGTAAGAAATGAAGACTGCATTTTTACATGACAATTTATGTGGCGGAATAGAGCTCTAGTGCCCTGATTTGCTAACATTGGTAGGCTCACTGGAAATTATGATCCTACTTATGTTAGAATTGGCTAATTATTACTTTTAAAGTATTTTAAATCATTACATGCAACGTCTTACTTAGCTTACCCTGTATAGAAAATATGCATGCAACATCCTAGCTATGGAAAAACAATTAAATAAAAACAACATTGAAAATAGTTTTGCGGCAATTAATGAAAACACAATTCAAAACGAGCAAAGACATAAAAATTTAGTTGATTTAACTTCAAGTAACAACTATGTGCATACATCTTAAACATATATGCACCCAAATGTAACCCTAGTGTTATGTACACCAACGAACACTAGTAGAGCCAACACGTAGTATGAAATATGTCATACATACAATAGTGACAACAATATCTACTAAGATCTACCCTTAGCTTTCTACTTGAGCCTCTCTTTCCTTGCCCGTACATAGCTTTAGAAGCTAAAAAGACAACTCTTTGGTCAGTACTAACTTATATTATAAGCAATCATTAACCAAAAGGTTCATACTTAGATAGTACCTTTAAAAAAGAATATAACATAACAATAACAGTTGCCATTTATCGATTGTTAGGCCCAACTAGCCTTCTAAATACTTGCACAACACTTAAGGGTGAGCACTCGATGGTACTCAGTAAGGGATTTGGCACTTGTAAGGAAAATATATGCAGACATGCAAGCAATATATACATACAAACAAACCAAGCAATCAAACAACATAAAAAACAATAAGCATAAGCAATTACTAAGCAACAATAATAATGCAATGTAATGTAAGGATGGATCAGTGCATGCACATGTTTATGCACTTAGGACTTCCTTACACTCGAAGGAGTTCTTAACTACCATGAGCTCATACGGCTGGGATACTTGGATACTGGTTATCGTATCCGATGCTAGAATTAGATTAAACCTTATAAAGTCTTCCTTACAGGCACCTTGAGTAAGTTGTCGCTTACTTGACCTTGCCTGACTTTTATGGGCTACTTAGAGTAAATTATCATTTACTCATTTCTTATCCGTAACTTCCCCTTACTTATTGTGCCGGGTAATTGAACTTAGTGGCCAAACTTCACCAAGTTCCCCTGAACTCAACTTGGGCCACTTAATGGATTTGCTTATTGAGCCCGTCAACTTGGTTAGGACCTCTTGGGCACCGCTCAATGCCCGGAGGTACTTGGCCTCTACCCTTGGGTCATCAAGAGTCTCTCTCTAATGCTAGAGGTTCACGACTTCACCCTTTGGCCATTGGAGGAGTCATACAATACTAGGTCCCTCATTAGTACTTTATTTGTGACTTAAGGTACCTCACTAATCCACTTTTCCTTGGCCCTCTTAACAACCCAATTATTACCCACCTATTGATGCATAATTAAATCTTAGGAGCATTTTTTAGCCATGTTAGGACGTCACCTAAGCCTTAGGAATTGATTTGGAGTACTTAGAAACAAGGTTGGCACAATTTAGGTACAATGTTATAGCATTGCATATTGTGGTACGATAACATCATGATTTTATGGAAGTCCTGGAAATGATGCGATAGTACCAGGATAGTTGGTACGACTGCATTGTACAAGTTAGGCAGCCCGTTTTCCTTCTTGAGCTCGATGTGATCACATGAAATAATCAGTACAACCTCATTAACCCCTGGAGCTGCATTTCTTCACCCCTCTCTTAGCCAATCTTGCTCCAAATCTTACCCAAACCAGTTGCAATCAATTTTGGCTCATTTCAACTCACTCCCAAGTGTTCTAACACTACTTATGCATCATTTAGTCATGCCATGACATAAATCTCTTAACTCAAATGAAATTTTGCACAAATTCAAGCAACTATTCACTTTAAGCTTAACTTAGCTCCAATGGAGTTCCTTTGAGTTCTAAGCTTGAATTCAACCAAATTGGACACCAAGGGCACAAAATTAAGACCATTTCTCAGAATTTAACAAGCTTAGAACTAACCCACAAGGATCAAAGATGCTTACTTTAGGGTTTGAACCAAAAACTTGCAAAACTAAGCTCAAATGCACTAATTCCACAAAAAAAAAAGCTAAGGGTTGCTGGGATGGGTTTAGGACCTTCAATTTTCATAAACTTTTGGGTGATTTGGGAGGTTTAGAGATGGAGAGCTATGGAGGAGAGGTAGGCATGAATTTGCCAAGTGAAAGAGATGATGAATAGTGTAATACTCCCTCCTAGAAATATCTCAACTACTCCACTTAGCTAATTTCTCCTCTACTTGACACTTTGGCCCTCAAACTTAGTTTTGATTCACTTAGGTCACTTAAAATCTTCCTACACCATCACTTCTTGGTCCCATAGAAAGGTTTTTCTTACCCACACACTTTGCCCTTAAGCTACTTAAGCCATTATAAAACATAATAGCTCAATTTCTCACTTAGTGCATTTTTCACCCTTAACTTTCACTTTGGTTCAAATGGCTAGAAACACTTATAGCCTTAACTTATTTATCTCAAAACACTTGTGTGAACCTAATTTTACTAAAATTATGGTCATGCCACTGACTTGGGTCAGAATTACTATTTTGCCCCCCTTTGCTCCTCAAGTGCCTATTACACTTTGGAACTTAACTTAACTTTACTTAGCTTACTTTTCTTGTGTAATAAAACCTATTTGAGGAAAAGTAACTTGGGATTTACTTACCTTGGCTCCGAACTATGGGAAGTACTTGGACACCCTATCCAATTTAAATGAAGAGATTTACATGGTTCAACCGGAAGGATTTGAAATGAGAGGGAAGGAGCACATGGTCTATTAGTTGAAGAAGAGCCTTTATGGCTTGAAGTAGGCACATAGTTATTGGTACCATAAGTTTGATTCTTTTATGGTTGATCAGAATTATAAAAAAAACTTATGCAGATTTTTGTATCTATGTCAAAAAAAAAAAAATTCTGAAAGCAACTTCATTATTCTTCTACTTTATGTTCATGAGATGCTTATTGTTGGGCAAGTTGCTTAGATGATTGGTAGGTTGAAAGAGGAATTGTCTTAAGTCATTTGACATGAAGGGTTTAATTCCAGTAAAAAAAATTCTAATCATGGGAACTTTTCATCATAGGAAAGCTAGTGAGCTATTGTTGTCATAAGAGAATTATGTTGAATGAGTCCATGAAAGGTTTAACATGATGGGCACTAACTTAGTTAGTATGCCACTTCCGAATCACTTCAAGTTGAGTCAGAAGTCATGCTTGACTATAGCAAAAGAAAAGGAAGAAATGTTAGCTATTCCTTACTCCTCTGCAGTTGGTTCTTCGATGTACATCATGGTTTGTACTCGGCCAAATATTGTTGATGTTATTGGATGGGTTAGTCAGTTTCTATCTAATCCATGGAAGTTTCACTGGAAAGCCTTTAAGTGGATTTTCAGATATTTGAGAGGTACTTCTAAATTATCTTTGAGTTTTGGAGGTGGTAAACCTATCTTGGAAGACTTTATTGATATAGACATGATGGGTGATCTTGATCGTAGAAAATCTATATCAAGTTATGTTTTCGCTTTTGCTGGGGGAGCTATCTCATGACTGTAAAAATTGCAAAAGTTTGTTGCTTTGTCTACAACTGAGGTAAAGTACATAGTGGCAATGAAGTAAGTAAACAGATGTTTTGGATAAATTAGTTCTTTCATGAGTTGGGTTTAAAGTAGTAGGAGTATGTGATAGAATATGATAGTCAGAGAGCTATTGATTGAGCAAGAATGTAATGTATCATACTCATACTGAGCACATTGAGGTGAGGTATTATTGGTTTCGTCTAGTGACTGAAAAGAAGCTTTAGAAGCATGATAAAATTCATATAAATGATAATACAACTAACATGTTGGCAAAGGTGATTTCTTGGGAGAAGCTTGAAGCGTATGGCCTAACAGCTAGGATGTGTTCCATATAAAAGAGTGGTGTTGGCATCTTATCTTAATGGGATTGGAAGGGGAGATTGTTTTGATTTAATAAGCATATGTGTCCAATCCACATATTAATTTACTATTCTTAGTTTAAATTAAGTCCATGTTGGACTTAGAAACTCCAAAGCCAATTTTTTGGTGGCCTTAATTGCCATAGGAGTGGCTTATGGAGAAAAGCCCACATGGATTCGGCTTTATGAGTCCACTTGGGACTTGGCCTTGCAAAAGGCTGCAAAAGCCTACATTGGCCGAATCAAAAGGATAGAGCATACGGTTCGTCCTGTGCAATTTTTCGTTTAGCAGTAGTTTTTTGTCAAGTGAACTTGTAATTTTGGGAGGTTATTATATTGGGCTTGTAAAATATTGCTTGAGGAGTATTGTTGTTTTGGGCTTCCGTAGTGTGAAATTTTCGTAGGAATCTTAGAGTATTGAATTTAAGGTTTTTTTTTTTTCCAAATTAGTATAATAGGATTCAAATTTAAGTAAAAACTTGGATTGTGGACGTTATACTATTTTTCTTGATAGTAGATTTTACTGTTAGTTTATCCCATGGTTTTCCCTTTACATTAGATGATTTTCCATGTGTATTATGTGTCTCTATTATTTTTACTTGATGTTGTATTTCTGATTTTTTATGGTTGGCTGTTGTTTAAATTCTTGAGTGTTTATCGATTTTATCTTATGAGTTTGATGGTAATTAGTTCAGGCCCATCGCAACACATATGGGCCCAATATCCTACATCAAGGCCTGAAAAGTTTGCCTGAAGGAACAAGAGTATCGCACCCCCAATTATCTTTGTTCCATTTGACTTTTTTTGAATAGTTTGATTTGAATTTATTCAAATTATTGTTTGTTAGAAAAAATATATATTTAGAAACTATAGGTCTTGATTTATCAATTATATATAAAGACTTTTTATTTATATACTAAAATGTTAAAAATAAAAGATTATAAATTAATTGCTGAAAAGTGAATGATGTAAAAAATTTGGAGGCAAAAGGAGTAGTAATTTTAAGGGGAAAGTACAAAAAAAATCACTGTATTTATGACTATAAACCGATTTGGTCACTATAGTTTTGAGTGGTTCTAATTACATCACTAAAGTCATAAATTGAGCCAAAATTAGTCATTAATGTTACAGTTTGGTACTGAATATATCAAGAGATATTAAAAATCTAATAGTAAATGTGGGAAGTTGTTGGTTTTTGAAATCATTGAATACTAATGTAACTTTTAACAAATTTCTGAAACTTTATATAATTTATCATTTTCATTTATTTTGTATGCCAATCATTGCATTGGTCATTGTTGGATTCTCCAGTGGTAATAGATATGATGCCAAAGGAGGCAGTGTTGGACATCACCATTTGCAAACAAAAAAAACTGTGATATTGGGAAGCATATGATTTAAAACACATCTTTATTGGATGAGTAAGTTTCATTTGATCGAGGTTCAGGTTATCTGTAATGTCGGAATATGGTAACTAATTTGAATATCATTTTTGGAGATACTAGTGTAGATTCGGTGAAGAATATAGATGATTGTCACACAAAAAGTGAAAATGGCAAATCATACACAATTCCTGAAATTTGTTAAAAGTTACATAAGTATCCCAAGATTTCAAAATCAACAACTTTTCACGTTTACCGTTAGATTTTTTACGTCCAGTACTATATTAGCTACCAAACTGTAACATTAGTGATCAATTTAGGTCCAAACTATGGCTTTAGTGATGAAATTGGAACCAATTAAAACTATAGTGACCAAATCAGTTCAAACCCATAACTGTGGCGATTTTTTTGTAGTTTTCCCTAATTTTAATATATCAACACCACGAGAAAGTTGAACAACGACTAACTCGAAAAGCAAAAGAAGTGTGCTCGGTTGGATTCATCTACTCTTATCCATATCCATCAAATTGTTGGGGATTTCATTGGAATTAATCAATATCTCACACAAGCACACAGGTAACAGCTTGTTATTGATGATCTCTAAGCTGTCTAAGGTTGGTGGGGGAAATGAACTTCGGGGGGTCCATCTAACAACTGTTTGGCGATGAGAAGATCGGCAGCCTCGCTTGGCCCGTCAGGATCCCAGAAGACATGCTTCGACCGGTCGTCGCACACGCTCGACGTCGGCCCACATGGAATTATTCCAGCGAACTGCCCCCATTTCCGCAGCAAGCCCTACTTGCCATTGTGAAACCTATATATCTCATGTTACAATTAAACATTCGCAGTTACTGTTGAGAAAAAAAAAAGAAATCAAAAACTAATGTGATGAGATCTTTTCAATCATTACCAATTGGTTTTGAGTTGAATGTTTTAGCATAGTGTCAAAGTTTTAGGTTTATAGCTACATCAGCAATTGCTGAAAAATATCCCATATGACAAAGAAAAAACATTAGTTGCGATTTTATATAGTAATGAAGTCTCTTTACTTACTCATTAACATTTGATAATTTTAAATTTGATGCTTTAATAAAACCTTGATGACTAGTGATCACGAATCACGTACCATATTTGTTGTAATTGGTGATGAGCTCCAAGACAAGGTTGTGGACATTGGCATGAACAAAGATGGCCCTGGAAAGATTGTCGTTGAGTTGGGTGAGCAGGTCCTTTAGACGACCGTTGTATTGCACGGCTAGGTGGTTGGCCAAGTCCACACATTCGTTTTCCTTGGATGTCGATGGATATTCACTTTAGTGGATATTTGTCTGTATTTTATTTTTTGGGTAGAGTCTTTTTTTCTTTACAATTAAATGAATATAGAGCGGATGTAAATTTTTTTTTATATCCACTGGATCCCTTATTGTATGCTGTGGTTTGCTAGATATTATTTCATAATGAGTTTTGTATGATCAAACGTATCTTCTAAAAAGTCATCAAATAATACATTTGTGATTCATCTCTTCTTATAGTAAAAAAAAGGCTTCCCAATATAAGATTGAAATTTGAGTGTGGTTCTGTATGCATATAATTTGCTTTTACTAGATTTTACTTTTTTTTTTAAATTGTATACCCAAGTGCCAACATCCACATAAATATGATCGACATGAGTTTGGATTGATAACCTAGAGTTGTATCTTTTACATATATTATTTCTTCCTATGAGGCCTCACCCATGAAATTTTTTTGTTTAGGTATATGTATCTTTGTTGCACTATATGTATCTTTTATTATTGATATCAATTTTCTCCAAGACCATTTTAATATTTTTTATTTTGATATTCTATCATAAAATTATTTTTTTCTATTATGATAATATGTGGCAGATTGGTGGGATTGGTGAGTTTTACCTGATGCTGCATTCCTTAAAATGGGTAGGATATGAATATTAAAATTATAAATCCGATGGATAGTGAATAGGATACAGATTGAGTGTCCAACATAAAGGATAGAATACGGATTTAGCACAACCCTACCTATATGTTATCCATTGTCATCCATATTTTCCTTAAGTTCTTTTATTGTCTTTGGTAGGGTACGCACCTGATCGGCCCTACGTTCCCCACGACAAACTTCCTCCCGTCGAATGTATAAAGCCTCCACCATACAAAATCATTCTATCAATTACCCTCGCTCATTTAGAAAGTTTTAAGATTGACCATATTCACGTGTATAGCTACAAATTTTAACACTACAAGAGAAAAAGAAAAAAAGAGAAAAACTAACAAGCAAATTGGTCATCAATTAGTTAGTATTTTAATAAAAACCTGGTAACCAGCCACCCTGTTGACTGGTTTAAGTCAGTTGCTAGTTGGCACTAAGCACCTTTTTAGCGACCAATTGTGACCGGGTTATGACAAAAAAATTTGGTCGCCCTTTTAAGTTAATTCTTTGCATTTTTCTTGTAGTGTAAAATTTATTTAGAAAACGTTTAAAATTTTATGTAAATTTTTTCCCTTAGTATTATCATTCTAAACATGCTTGATAATTTTAATTTTATCATAGACAGACATAGAGACCAAAGAATATATCACTTTAAGATTGGCCAAAACATGTTTTCCCATAGTATTGGACTCATGGACAAAGTCCACCACAAAAAATCAGGTTATTTTCTCATTTCGGTTGTTTAAAAAATAAATTTTTGCAAGAAAAAATTGACCAGCAACTTGGTAACCATATCTTCTCTTGTGGTGTATACATCTTTAATACCAAGTTAAGAACGTCTAATTTAAAATCAATTGCCAACAAGTTAAGAACGTCTAATTTAAAATCAATTGCCAACAAGCTGAATGACCTTGTCACCGTTTCATGAACTAGTGTATTGATCTAATAATTTACACATTTAAAAGTACGTTTAAATGTACATGCCCATATATAAATATATAAGCAATTTATTAGTAATATCATACCCTCTCTGTTTCGCACTAGTTGCTATTTTATCTTTTTTTGACTGAAATTTGACTTGAATATATTCATATTAATATATATTAAAAAATAATTCTTAAAAATAATATTTAGAAACTATAATTTTTAAATTTTCATTTTTATATAAAATATTCATATTTTTATAAAAATTTTTGAAAGAAATAGAATCATAAATTAATTGCTGTGAATAGTAAAATAGTTAATTTTTGTGAAATAGATGAAGTAGCTTTTATCATATATTTATACATATACCTTGAGTTCAGTTTCACGTTGGGTTGATTCCAAATGGAATTAGAACCAACCTGAAAGCCAATAGTTCTTCTAGATGTGGAACCAACTTGTAAATTATGATTCATTTTTACACAACTCAACCAAGTTGGGATCACAGTTTCATAAACGAATATATTAATTTATGTGAGATTTAACAAGTAGAATGAAAATAGAATGGAAAGGAAAATATGGACACACTACCGTTAGTTGGTCTCCCAAGTGATTGATCATGTAAGCGATGAAGGCATCGACTGAGAGAAAGGGCACCGGATAATTGTTGAGGCAGTCATTGGCTCCAGTGGTGACGGAAAAGATGGATTTCTTCATGATGTAGCCTTAGGTGTCACAAGCTCCCAGCAATTCATCGATTTGATTTCCCGTGATGTTGAAGTAATATATTTGGATGTCCAACCCTAGCCTATTCACCTACAAATTCCCAAACTATATATCAACCAATAAAGTTTATTTGAACCAATATTTTATTATTAGGTCACTTTTGTTCTTTCCCCCCTTTTTTATCCCTCATATTACAATGTTGCATGCTATAATACAGATGTAAAATTGTGACCGAAAGTTTAGTGATGTTTTAGTTGCAATATTAGCTAAAAGCGACTATTTCACTCCTGCAGATGACAGTCGCATTTTTTCAAGTCACAATTTTTTCGTAACTGAATCTTGACTATTTGAAGCAACTGAAACCTTCAGTCAAGAATTAATTGAGAATATTATAACCTGCTTTAAACCCTATGACTGACTACTTCAGTTGCTATATTAGTGACAAGTACAGTCAGTCTCTATATTAGCACTTTTATATTTTAAATAAAATACATTATTATTTAATTATATTATTTAATTTAATTGGTTATTTATTTCACTGGTCATTTAACTGATAGTTATATTAAATTGGTATGAATATTGACTTATTTTAATTATTAATACTAAAATAGTCAAATAATGAAATTAAAATTTAAATAAAATACATTTACATTAATATGAAAGTCAGCAGACATACCCAAATATAAAATTAAAAAAGTCACAAAATTGAAAAATCACAATTCAAAAATCATAATTTAAAAGGTTTAAAACTCAGATCTAGAGGAGATAAGGTGGAGGAGGCCAAGGGTGAGGTAAAGGAGACTGAGGGTGTGGCGAAGGAGCCCAAGGTGAGGGTGGCGAGGCCAAAGCCTAGGCGGAGGAGACCAGGTGACAGCAATGACGTCGAGGTTGAGGTGGAGGTTACTGAGGTGACAGCGGCGAGGCTAAGGTCAAGGCAAGGGTCACCGTGGTGACTGCAGCAAAGTCGAGGCTGATGCTGATGAGACTAGGTGACAGCGGAGGGGCCGAAGTGGAAGCGGAAGAGATCGAGGCAACAACGGCGAGGCCTAGGAGGTAACTGAGTGAAATAGCAGTGAGGCCGAGGTGGCAATAATAAGAAGGCCAAGTAGGCGAGTTGGATGGGCAAGGCAAAAAACAGTGATGTGGGCAGCTGGGTGAAGTGACAAACGGTTAAGGCAGATGGTGATGTGGACGGAGATGATGGACAATGGACTAGTAAGGTGAATGGACGATGACTCGAAAGGGCATTGCGGACTGGTGGATGGAGATGAGAGATGAGAGTAGTGATGGAAATTGGGTGGGTCGGGTTAGGTTTGGGTTAGGCCATTTAGGTTTAGGTTTAACCTGGTTAGCATGTATTTGGGTTTAGGTTAGGTTATTTTCGGATTGATTTTGGGTTACGTAGATTTTGGGTTCGGGTTAAGTCAGGCCGGGTTTATTTAGGCTCGGATCCAATCAGGTCGGGTTATTAGATCTTAGACCAGATCTAACTTGATTGTCAGATTTACTTGATTCACTAATGAATAAGTTAAAATGGTTGAATTGATTCAATTTTTTTGGTTCATTTTTTATTAAAATTTAATTTGACTAGACATAAAAAATATTGTAAAATTTTTGAAGATATATAATATATAATTTCTTTAATAAATTAAAGGTAATTAAATCCAAAGTTAATTTCCTCAAATTAGAATTTTATTAAGCAAGTCAAGCAACTATAGTAAGCTCCATAAAGGTTCCTACGCGTTAATTGGCACCTAAAGGGCGAAAATGGTAAAATGCTAATTTTGGCCCAAGTCAATAGCATGACTCTAAGTTCAATAAAATTAGGTTCATACAAGTGATTTAAGATAAATAAGTTAAGATCATAAGTGTTTCTAGCCATTTAAACCAAAATTGGGAATGAAGGGTTAAAAATGCCCTATGTGAGAAATTGAGCTATTATGTCTTATAATGACTTAAGTGACTTAAGGGCAAAGTGTGTGGGTAAGGAAAACCTTTCTATGGGACCAAGGAGAGATTGTGGAGGAAGGGTTTAAGTGGCCTAAGTGAATAAAAGCTAAGTTTGAGGGCCAAAGTGACAAGTTGGAAAGAAATGGGTTAAGTGGGAGTAGTTGATTATATAATTGGTAGAGTTGGGAATTATTTATCATCTCCCTCATCCACCATTTTTGTAGCTCTCCTCTCTCCCTATTTCCTCCTCATCAAACATCCCAATCTACCCAAAATTCCATGAAAATTGAAGGTCATAAATTTATCCCAACAAGCCCTTAGCTCATTTGTCATGGAATTGGTGCGTTTGAGCTTCGTTTTGCAAGTTTTGGATATAAACCCTAAGGTAAACATCTTTGATCCTTGTGGGTTACTTCTAAGCTTGCTAAATGGTTAGAAAATGTTTTTAATTTTGCGACCTTAGGGTCCAATTTGGTTGAATTCAAGCTTGGAACTCAAAGGAACTTCATTAGAGCTAATTGGAGCTGTTGGTGAATAGTTGCTTGGATTTTTGCAAATCTTCATTGGAGGTAAGGGATTTATTTTATGGCATGATTAAATTATGCATAATTAGTGTTAGAACACCTAGGAGTAAACTGAAATGAGCCAAAAGTGATTGGAACTTATTTGGGTAAGATTTGGAACGAGATTAGTCGAGAAAGAAGTGAAGAATTACAGCTCCAGAGGTCAATGCGGTCGCACTGATTTTTTGATGCGATCGCATGAAGAGAAAAAGGAAGAAAAGGCTGCCTTAAATGTGCAAAGTTGTCGCACCAATTATTCTGGTGCTATCGCATCAATTCCAGCAACTACCATAAAATCATGATGCTATTGCATCACAATACGCAATGCTATAGAATTGTGCCTGAATTGTGCCAACCTTGTTTCTAAGTATCCCAAATATGTTTTGAAGGCTTAGGTGGCATCCTAACATGGCTCAAAAGTACTCATAAGATTTCAGTATGTATCGATAAGTGGGTAATAAGTGGATGGTTAAGAGAGCTAAGGAAAAGTGGATAAGTAAGGTACCTTAAGTCACAAATAGGGTACTAAGGAGGGATCTAGTATTGTATGAGCCCTCCAATGGCCAAAGGGTGAGGTTGTGAACCATCGGCATTGGTGTTACAACCCTCATAGTGGAAAACTTAGTTGAGGGAGGTAAATAATTAAATTTATAGATTGGAACCTTATTTCAAGTTCACATAGAAAGAATCAGGAAGTTTATCAAAGTTCACTAAGTTTCGAGGAGGTTTAGGCACTAAATGAGGTTCTGGGTCAAAATGATAATTTTGCATCCTGAATAGTCAAGCCGGGTCTTGAGTGTTACAAATGAAGTTTTATAACCTAAATTTTAACTTTAACCCAAACTTAGTTGAAATAAACAAGAATTGACCAAGAATGACTAAGGTTACCAAAAGAAGGGGGTTTAAGTGTTCCATGTCTAATACTCTGGTGGCTTAGGTTTTAAACTTGGGTTATAAAATGGTAAAGTGGGGGATGATTTCCGTAACCCTAGCTTATCCTTTACACCATCATTTCTTCATCGAATTGAGCCCAAAATCAAAAGTTTTTTGTTAAAAGAGAAGCCACCATAAGTATATAGGCCATTGGAAGCTTATTTCAAGCAAAAAATCATGGTTTTGGAGCTTGGAAGCATGTTTCCTCCCACCCCCTATTTTTTATACGAGAAAATCAATGTGTTCTTCATTAATTTCATGTTTATTAGTTGATTGGGAGCTTGGGTTTTGGTTAGAAGTTAGTAAACTTGATGTTTTGTGCCCATATTTGCTTGGAACTTAGGTTGGACTTTGTGGGCCTTGGTTGGTGCAAAAAAGTTGCATAATTCTTGCTCGTTACTTGAAGTTGAGGTAAGGGATTACGTGTTTCAAGTTTGAATGACGCTATTTGAGTGTTGATGCCAGATGGAATCAAGTAGTTTCATGAATAACATTGATTATGGGAAAGTGTGTCTATGGTGGACTAGGCTTGGAATTGTGGATTGTGTGATGTTTTGATGCATCATAGGAAGTTTGTGATGTTGTATTTGTGGCCTATGTAAGTTGTTTTACAGGTTTATGGTGAGTTTAGGCGTTTATTGTTTGCCTTAAACTTATATGAAACCACTAAAGAGGCTTAGGAGGGTGTTTTTAAGGTTCAGGACACGGGGTCCTAGCGCCTCAGCACCCAAGACGCATTTTTCTCTTTACCGAACAGAGTACTCATGGCGCCTAGACCTCAGGTGCTTAGGTGCTCCTGGTGCCTAGGTTGTAGAGACACTCCTCTTAGTGCCTAAGTGCCAAAGGCCTTTTTCAGCAAATTTTATCTTTTTCAAATGAGATCCGGGGGAGGGCAAGGATGGTCCTAGGAGTGCCTACGGGTTGTAATGGTATAATGGCACTCTAGAACATCTAAAAACTCTCTTATGATTTAGGGTTTTCTCATAGTTTTGTAAATAGTAAATGTACCTTATGAGAAAACTAGTTCTTAGGCCATAACATATCATAGGCCATAACATATACACCATTACAGGAGGTGGAAGGTTTAGCATCGTTGAGACCTTAGTTGAACCTTCAGATTCAAGGTCTCGATGAGGAAATCTTAGTACACCTAGTGGGTTCTTTGGGACCTAGGAATTATCAGTTCAACCATAGTGCCCTTGTACAACATAAAGGAGGTTCAACTAGTGGAGAACTTCACTAGTTAGGTTAGTAATCAATGCTTGATAGTAGACAAGGCTTTGCCTTGTAGTTCAAGGACTAGGTAGAGGACAAGTCCCAAGGGACTGACACTTATGCACATTAAGTTTAGCCTCACGCTGTACGAGCTCACAGCAAATTACATATGTTTATATATGTGTTGTCCTTAGTATCTTTTCTTGCAGGTAAAGATCTTTACTAAGAATTATAATTCTCACTTCCTAGTTTATGTTATGTAGATTCTGACGGTGTTAACCCGATAACCACTGAGGGTTGTCATGGTAGTTTTCTTTTACAGGTACTTAGCTTTGAGAATCTTTCTGATTCTAGTTTTATTAACTATTTGTTGGTAAAGCAGCTGTACTAACTATAGTTTTTCTTGGCCGCAGTGGCTAGTTGAGCACGTAGAGGACGTTTTGAGGCTTAGCACTGGGATAACATCTAAGGTGGGAGTTAGATGAAAAAATCTCAGTAGGACAACCTTGTGTATATTGGATGCACTAGTTACCTCTTATGTTTATGGATGGAGTCCTAGACTTTAGGGTTGTTCTTGGGTGAGGGCATTCGTCTACTTTATGTATGAATGCTCCCACATAATTGTTATGTGTAGTAAATTCATATCAATGTTGATTTTGTATGCTTTGGCTTTTTGAGCCAGTTTTCTATTAAAATACTTGGCCAAGTGAATGTTTCTATGATTTTCTTTAGCTTAAGTCAAAGCATAAATAACATGCATCTTGCATATTATAGGTTATACAACTAGTATCATGGAGTTTTAATCGACACACATATATAACTAGCCAATTGCAACCACCGTTAGACTTGTTCTCACAGGCTTCGTAGGCAGGGCTGAGGACGGCCATATCAGTTTGGCATCAGGGCTTAGAGTTGAATTCGTAAGCATTTGAGGCTAGGACTGGGATCTAGTTTAAAGACTATGTGCTAGGATAGTTAGTACTGATAATGCCATCTGGCTTTGGTTGCAGGTTGCTATGGTTGACACTAGGTCAGGGGTTTCTAGAGGAACTAGAGAACCTGGTGAAGGTTCTAGTGATCTGATTGTGGCAAGGCTGGATGGAATATCCAGGGTGCTTGAGGGGTTGACACAGAGTATGGTACAGGTGGCACAAAGTATGACTATTATTTTGATGGATTTATTTTTGAACCAAGAAAATGAAGGGGTTGCTCAGGAAAGAAATGATGACTAGGGGAATGATCCACCTCAAGGTCAAGAGAGGCAGGTCAATCAATGACAAATGCATAGATCCCATGAAAGGCAAGATCCTGTTTATGAGCATGAGGAGGAGCTAGATGATATTGAGGCTCCAAGGAGGGGAGAAACCCCACACTAGATGAGATTGCTCCAGAAATTCAAAACAGTCGACCCACCAAATTTGATGGGTTAGGCAACAACGATAGAACAGAGGATTGGTTCTCGAGGATGAACCGACTTTTTACTTGTGGAGGTTATGAGTCCGAGCAAAAGATGGCCTCAGTACTTTTTTTCTAAAGGGGAGGGCTAGTTTATGATGGGATGATGTGATGGAGATTTTGAGGGAAAGAAATGGCACTTGACCAGGGCATAAGAAAAACGTGCTTAAATGGTAAGACTTTGAGAGGAAGTTCAAATAGGAATATATCAGTGAAGCTGCACAAGATCAGAGGCGGATTCGGTTTGAAAATATGGCTCAAGGAGAGATGTATGTGAGGGAGTATGAGCAACATTACAATTCCCTCATACGGTATGCTCTTTATATGGCCGATAATGATTAGTTGAAGGCTGAAAAGTTCTTTCAAGGCATTAAGCCCGTGCTTTGAAGGAATATGGCGATGGTGGACATCCGAAGCTATTGCCAAGTGGTTTAGAAGGCATTGGCCTTATAAAGAGAGACAGAAGATTCAAGAAAATCAAGCAAGAAGGTGGAGGTTAGACCATCCAAGCTAGGAAAAAGCACTGGGAAACCACCAATCGTAGGAAGGATAACTGAAAGTCAAGGGCCATTTAATAGGAAAAAAGTGGGTTTGTGCCTTCAGTGTAGGCGGCTCCATGGCACAAAACCATGTACTTTGGGAACAGACATTTGCAACATCTATGGTCAGAGTGGTCATTGGGCGAAAGAATGCCCACGGGCTTGACCCTTGTTAGGTCTGCTTAGGAATCCATCTCTTGTACCCCTTGCCATAGGAAATTGACCTAGTGTGGCCATAGCAGTAGTTGAACCGAAGGTCTTTACCTTGGCTAGTCAAGTAATCAGGGAGCTAACCGCCATTCAAGATAATTTTACTTTTCAGAACTGTGGTGTTAGAGTATTTTTTTATATGGGAACTACTTTTTCCCTGATATCATCTGCCTTGGTAGATAAGCTTAAATTGCAGTGAGAAATCTTAGATGAGTTGAGACTCATCAGAACTACAGGGAAGAGTTTTATTGTGACAACTCATCAGAACTACAGGGAGGAGTTTTATTGTGACCAATGAAGTGGTTACTATGTATTCTTTGCAGTTAGGCAACCATGATTTCTCTTGTGAGTTATGGGTGATAGAGTTGAGGTCTTATGACCTAGTATTGGGAATGGATTGGCTAAGTAAGCACAAGGCGCAAATTAATTGTGTTAGTCGCTCAGTCGACATTACTAATGCTCAGGGAGCTAGGGTGATTTGCACAGGAGGGTAGCATTTAGTGCTAAGAGTCTGCACCATAGACTTATGGATTCCATACCTATAGTTGATGATGGAGGATTTGAATGGGTTGCCATAGAAGAAGAACTTAAGGAAATTCCCATAGCCAATTAGTTTCCCGAGGTGTTCCCAGTAGAGTTACTTGGGTTACCACCCAAGCGGGACACCGAGTTTTCGATTCACCTCCAGCTTGGCACAGAACCAATTTCAATACCTCCATATCGAATGCCAGCTCCTGAAATAGATGAGTTGAAGAAGCAGTTGGAGGAACTACTAGCGAAAGGCTTTATAAGGCCTAATGTATCACCGTGGGGAGCCTCGGTATTGTTTGTGAAGAAGAAGGATGGAACTTTGAGACTGTGCATTGACTATAGAAAATTGAATGCAATAACAATCAAGAATAAGTATCCACTTCCTAGGATTGATGACTTGTTTGATAAGCTGAGGGGAGCGAAGATGTTCTCTAAGATTGACCTCCGGTCTGGATACTTCCAGATCAAAGTTAAGTAGGAAGATATCCCCAAGACCACATTTAGCACAAGATACGGCCACTACGAGTATAGAATTATGTGGTTTGGTGTGACCAACGCCCTAGCAATATTCATAGAAGCCATGAATAGGAACTTTAGACCATTGGATCGGTTTGTTGAGGTCTTCATTGATGATATCTTGGTATACTTGCAGTCTGCCCAGGAGCATGAGGAGCACCTTAGGACAATTTTGCAAGTGCTGAAGGATAATTAGTACTATGCAAAGTTGTCCAAGTGTGAGTTTTGGTCTGAGAGGATACAGTTTTTGGGACATATCGTTAGTTTCCAGGGGTTGTTAGTTGACCCTGAAAAGGTTCAAGCGATAGCAGAATGGAAGAGGCCGACTACAGTTAAGAAAATACAGAGTTTTTTGGGCTTGGTAGGCTATTACAGGATATTCATAAAGAAATTCTCTATGTTTGCAACACCGTTGACAGTCTTGACCAAAAAAGATCAGAAATTTAATTGGACGCCAAAGGGTGAGGAAGAATATTTGGAACTAGAGAAGAGGTTGACGAGTGAACCAATACTCATTTTGCCATACCCAAGTAAGGCTTTCACGATGTACACAGATGCTTCGGGGTATGGTTTGGGTGTGTATTGATGCAGGAAAATCAGGTGATCATTTATGGCTCAAGGCAGTTAGGGCTCAATGAGTTGAACTACCCAGTTAACGACCTTGAGCTAGTAGTGGTAGTCTTCGCTCTTAAGCTTTTGAGGTACTACTTATTGGGGAGATCATTCCAAATTTTCATGGACCATAAGAGTTTTAAATACTTGTTCACTTAGAAAGAGTTGAACATGAGGCAATGATGATGGATTGAATACATAAAAGATTATGATTGCTCAATTGAGCATTGTGCTGGGAAAGAAAATTTAGTAGTAGATGTTCTTAGTCGGAAGTACACGAGAGTGATCTTATCTAAGGATTAGACTACAACTTCCTTGGGAAGGACTTTGGGGAATTGTTTCTCCACCTTGCATGAGTTTTGGAAAAACTAAGAAAGGTCCCTATTCTACACTTTGGAGATTTAGTCAACGTGGTTGACTAAGGTGAAGAAAGCTCAAAGCAAACATCCGTTGTTGAAAAAGATTTCAGGCGAAGAGAAGTCTGGTACTATAAGAAAGGAGTTTCAGTATAAAGATGGAATACTACACCATGGAGATCGACTCTATTTGCCAAATGTAGAGGGACTTAGGCAGCAAGTCCTACAAGATGCATATAGCAGTATGCTGAGTGTGCATCCTGGTGATCCATCATAATGGACTTCCTGTTGGGTTTTGGAAGCCAAACAAGCGCAGTGGAATTTAATCGAAACCCTCCAGGATCCAGGTGAAATTAGATAAATCGAGTGTTTGAAAATTTTTATACCTAATTTTCGGTTGAGATCTCTCACCCAACTGTAGAGTCGAATCACAAAACCTGAATAGTTGACGTGTTCAAGCTCTCTATGGTATCCACACGAGCCTCTCAGGATCACCACGCTTCCACCACTCTCGATAGATGTGTTTATCTTGCGCTCGTAGTGCTAGCTTGTGTCCTCCAAGAAATTGCAAGAAAAGAATGCAGCTATCCTTTTGGGAGGCTAAGGCAACAAAACTACAAATTTCTCGCTAAAAGTTGTATTTATAGTGAGACTTAACTTCTAGGCGTAATGGGTTTCAAAGCCCTAATCCAATTAGGCTTCATTTTGGGGCTTAATAATGGCTCAACTTTTGGGCCCATTATTAATATGAAATTATTGTGAAACCATAACCCAAATAATTAGTCCATGCACTCTAATGATCCAAATAGCTTTATGTGTGCGACCCAATAGGCTCTTACCACATTGGCAATGATCATGAATCACATTTATGATCATAAGCAATGAGCGGTGTTTAGTAACACATCATTGCTACCCAAGTGACAAGATTGTCGGTGATTCGACTAAACCTTTATGATCATCACCGATATATGCCATTGTCTCTTTGTCCAAGAGATCAAGACTAAGTACGAGACATGGAATGTGTCACTCTCGTATAGCCCACTCTTTGGTTTATTGATTACCGAGTAGACCAACTTAAACTGATGACATTGATATCGTATATCAACTCATCGGAGCATGGCCATGCATTTTCTAAGTCTCACTCTATCAAGGGGCCCAAAGATATCGCTCCCGTTACATAGGAGGGACAAATCCCATCTTGATCATACAAATCCCTCCGCATGAAATGTGACATACCCAATGGCCTCCTTAAAGTTCACTCAGTTACGAGCAACAAAGGAAAATATGAAAGTATGTGACTCACATGTAGGGAACCTTGATGACCTTAGGTCAAAAGACTACATATACCATGATCACTATGAGAATCACTTATGACACTCATATAACGATCCATGTAGTGTTCTCATGGTGGGTTGGTCCAGTACATAAGTTCTCCAACTTGTACCCATATTTAGACTACATATCTCATATTAGTCTCCACATATGTTAGTCATTATGTATTATTGTAACCCACTCCACAATAATACTAGACTAAGGACGTTTGAGAATATCAATATTCGAAGGTTACAATTATGTTTATTACATTACGCAGAAACAAAACAACAAACATAATTGCTGGATTAATACCTTAATAAAATATCATGACTCAATGTGCAAAAAATACAATCATCTCATGATTGGCTTTTTGGACATAATACTAACATTTCCTAGTTAGGTTGCCAAATACCCAAAGCCAACATAACTCGGTATGGGTAGTAGTCGATAGGTTGACTAAATCGGCGCACTTCATACTCATAAAGATTACCTATACATTGGAAAGGTTGGCTTAGTTATATATCAAGGAAAATGTAAGGTTGCACGGTATACTAGATTAGATCATATCTAATAGGGATCCTCGGTTTGAATCAAAGTTTTTGAATGCTTTCCAATAGGCATTAGGAAGTAAGGTTAGTCTCAGTATTGCTTTCTATCCTTAAACTAATGGGTAGTCTAAGAGAGTGATACAAATCTTGGAAGATATGTTACATATGTGTGCCATAGACTTCAGAGGTGATCGAGACCAACACTTGCCACTAATTGATTTCACTTACAATAACAGTTATCAAACTGTTATAGGTATGACACCATACGAGGCATTGTATGGTAGGCAATGCATAATGCCCCATTGTTGGGCTGACACTTCAGATAGGGTAGTCATCAGTCTTGAAATCATAGTTGACACAATGGTGAAAATTAAATTAATCCAAAAGTGGATTAAAGTAGCCAATGACTGACAGACTAAGTATGCAAATTTGAGGAGACGAGGTTTGAGTTTTGAAGCTGGTGATAAAGTACTTCTCAAAGTTTTTCCTATGAAGGGAATACGTAATTTAGGCGGAGAGGTAAGTTGACCCCTAAGTATATTAGACCCTACGAAATCTTGGAGAAAGTAGGGAAGGTGGCATATTGGTTGGCATTACCACCCAACTTGTCCCAAGTGTACATCTTGTTTCACGTTAGTCTTTTACGAAAGTGCATAGTTGATTCAGGACAAGTAGTTAACCCAATGGTAGTACCCATCCGGGAGGACTTGACTTATAAGGAAAGGCCCATTAAGATCCTTAATAGGCAAGTTAGGAAGCTCAAAACTAAGTGGATTCCAATGGTTAAGATCCTTTGGTCAAACCATAGTGAGGAGGAAGCTACTTAGGAGACGGAGGAGGATATGCTGAAAAGGTATCTTAGTGAGTTCCTTCAGTTACAGCAAAATTTGGAGGACCAAATTTTAGAAGGAGGGGAGAATGTTATGGTCCTCCTAGCAGAAAACTCAGTTAAGGGAGGTAATTAATTAAATTTGTATATTGGAACCTTATTTCAAGTTCACATAGCATGAATAAAGAAGTTTACCAAAGTTCACTAAGTTCCGAGGAAGTTTAGGCACTAAATGAGGTTCGGGGGAAAAATGGTAATTTTGCATCCCGAATAGTTGGCCTGGGTTCTGAGTGTTAAAAATGAGGTTTTATAACCTAACTTTTAATTTTAACCCAAACTTAGTTGAAATAAACAAGAATTGACCAAGAATGACTAAGGTTACCAAAAGAAGGGGGTTTAAGTGTTCTATATCTAATACTTTGGTGGCTTAGGTTTTAAACTTGGGTTATAAGATGGTAAAGTAGGGGATGGCTGCCATAACCTGAGTTCATCCTTCACACCATCATTTCTTCATCCAATTGAGCCAAAATCAAGAGTTTTTGGTGAAAAGAGAAGCCACCATAAGTATATATGCCATTGGAATCTTATTTCAAGCAAAAAATCATGGTTTTGGAGCTTGGAAGCATGTTTCCACCCACCCCTATTTTCGATACGAGGTAATCAATGTGTTCTTGATTGATTTCAAGTTTATTAGTTGATTGGGAGCTTAGGTTTTGGTTATAAGTTAGTAACTTGATGTTTTGTGCCCATATTTGCTTGAAACTTAGGTTGGACTTTGTGGAACTTGGTTGGTGAGAAAAGGTTGCATAATTTTTGCTTGTTACTTGAAGTTAAGGTAAGGGGTTAAGTGTTTCAAGTTTGATTGATGTTATTTGAGTGTTGATGCTTGATGGAATTAAGTAGTTTCATGAATAACATTGATTATGGGCAAGTGTGTTTATGGTGGACTAGGCTTGGAATTGTGGATTGTGTGATGTTTTGATGCATTATAGGAAGTTTATAATGTTTTATTTTTGGCCTATGTAAATTGTTTTACAGGTTTATGGTGAGTTTAGGCGTTTATTGTATGCCTTAAACTCATAGGAAACCACTAAAGAGGCTTAGGAGGGTGTTTCCGAGGTTCAAGACACGGGATCCTGGTGCCTCAGCGCCCAAGACGCATTTTTCTCTCTACAGGATAGAGTACTCCTGGCACCTATGCCCCAGCTGGTGCCTAGGCCTCAGGTGCTTAGCTGCATCTGGTGCTTAGGCCCTTGAGGCCTTTTTTAGCAAATTTCAGCCTTTTCAAATGAGATTAGGGAGAAGGCAGGCATAGTCGTAAGGGTGCGTAAGGGTTGTAGTGGTATAATGGTACTCCAGAACATCTAAAAACTCTCTTATGATTTAGGGGTTTTCTCGTAGTTTTGTAAATGGTAAATGTACCTTATGAGAAAATTAGTTCATAGGCCATAACACATACACCATTATAGGAGGTGGAAGGTTTAGCACCGTTGAGACCTTAGTTGAACCTTCAGGTTCAAGGTCTCGATGAGGAAACCTTAATACACCTAGTGGGTTCTTCGGGACCTAGGAATTATCAGTCCACCTATAATGCCCCTGTACAACATAAGGGAGGTTCAACTAGTGGAGAACTTCATTAGTTAGGCTAGTAATCAATGCTTGCTAGTAGACAAGGCTTTACCTTGTACTTCAAGGACTAAGTAGAGAACAAGTCCTAAGGGACTGAAACTTATGCACATTAAGTTTAGCCTTACGCTGTACGGGCTCACAGCAGATTACATATGGTTATATATGTATTGTCCTTAGTATATTTTCTTGCAGGTGAAGAACCTTACTGAGAATTATAATTCTCACTATCTAGTTTATGTTGTGTAGATTTTGAAGGTGTTAGACCCGATAACCACTGAGGGTTATCATGGTAATTTGCTTTTATAGGTACTTAGCTTTGAGAATTTTTCTGATTCAAGTTTTATTAACTACTTGTTGATAAAGCAGCAGTATTAACTATAGTTTTTCTTGGCCGCAGTGGCTAGTTGAGCACGTGGAGGAACTTTTGAGGCTCGGCATTGGGATTGCATTTAAGGTGGGAGTTAGATGAAAAGATGTCAGTAGGACAGCCTTGTGTATATTGTATTCACTAGTTGCCTCTTATGTTTATGTATGGAGTGACACGATCCCCCGTGCCCCTGCCCGGGATACCCTGTGAGCGTATGTCTCACGGTGGATTGTAATTGGCTAGCTGAGTATGTGTGCGGATTAAATCCGATGCTACTAGTTGATTAACCTAAAAATGCAATGTGAATGCTCTTATGCTTTGACTTGGTTTATTAAAACCATAAAAGATTAAAACAAGAACTCGGCCGAGTAATTTCTGCACAAATATATACAAACTGCCAAAGCATATCAAAATCAACAATTTATGTGGTTAACTACACATAAACAACTCGTGAAAGCATTCATACAATGAAGTAACTAATACTCCCACCCAAGAACAATCCTGAGTCAAGGACTCTTTATCACATAGATTATGGAGGCAAACTAAAGTACTGTATCAAAATACAAGACTTTACTGAGATCTCTTTACCCTAGCTCCCACTTTGGACACCCGTCCCAGTGGCGAGTCTCACAAATCCTCTGCCAAGTGCTACTAGGCTCTGCATCCAAAGGAAGAAACAAGTTAGTACTGCTACCTGACCAACAAACCAACTGAGCACTTAGGCAAACTAGAAACTCAAGGTTTCTCAACTACCTTACCTTTTCACACCAAAAAGGTACTACCGTGATAATCCTCAATGATTATCCGGTCCAGCTACTCCAGGCTCTGCATAACAAACAGGGAGTGAGAATTCAATAATTCTCAGTAAGGGGTCTTCCAAGTACCTACAAGAAAAACCTAGGACTCTGGCTGCGAGCTCACACAACATGAGGGTACTAGTATATATGCATATAACCAGGTCATATACTAGTACCCTCATGCTGTGTGAGCTCGCAGCCAGAGTCCTAGGTTTTTCTTGCAGGTACTTGGAAGACCCCTTACTGAGAATTATTGAATTCTCACTCCCTGTTTGTTATGTAGAGCCTGGAGTAGCTGGACCGGATAATCATTGAGGATTATCACGGTAGTACCTTTTTGGTGTGAAAAGGTAAGGTAGTTGAGAAACCTTGAGTTTCTAGTTTGCCTAAGTGCTCAGTTGGTTTGTTGGTCAGGTAGCAGTACTAACTTGTTTCTTCCTTTGGCTGCAGAGCCTAGTAGCACTTGGCAGAGGATTTGTGAGACTCGTCGCTGGGACGGGTGTCCAAAGTGGGAGCTAGGGTAAAGAGATCTCAGTAAAGTCTTGTATTTTGATACAGTACTTTAGTTTGCCTCCATAATCTATGTGATAAAGAGTCCTTGACTCAGGATTGTTCTTGGGTGGGAGCATTAGTTACTTCATTGTATGAATGCTTTCACGAGTTGTTTATGTGTAGTTAACCACATAAATTGTTGATTTTGATATGCTTTGGCAGTTTGTATATATTTGTGCAGAAATTACTCGGCCGAGTTCTTGTTTTAATCTTTTATGGTTTTAATAAACCAAGTCAAAGCATAAGAGCATACACATTGCATTTTTAGGTTAATCAACTAGTAGCATCGGATTTAATCCGCACACATACTCAGCTAGCCAATTACAATCCACCGTGAGACATACGCTCACAGGGTATCCCGGGCAGGGGCACGGGGGATCGTGTCAGTGTTTTTGGTATCAGAGCTAAGGGTGTATTTCATAGATATTGGAGGCTTAGACTGAGATCTAGTTTAGAAAGTCCAAGTGCTAGGAAGTTACTACTGACCAACATCTGGGGACTGTCGTCTGGCTGTGGTTGCAGGTTACCATGGTTGATACTAGATCCGGAGCTTCAAGGGGAACTAGAGAACCTGGTGAGGGTTCTAGTGACCCGGTTGTGGCGAGGTTGGATGAGATATCCAAGGTGTTACAGGGATTGACAGAAACTATGGCTCAGGTGGCACAGGGCATGAACACTCTTGTGACAGAGATGTTCAGGGATTATGAGGACAGAGGTGCTGTCCAGGAGGAGGATGAACCACAACAGGAGCAGGAAAGGCATGCTGGGCCACAGCAAGTGCCTAGAGCTCATGAACCCCGAAATCAGATTCATGAGGAGGTTGAGGAACCAGAGATGATGGAGGCTCCAAGGAGGGGAGACACTCCATACCAGATGAGACTGCTGGAGAAGTTCAAGACTATTGATCCACCTAGTTTTGACGGGATAGGAGATCCTGACAGAGCAGAGGACTGGTTGTCTGTTATGAACAGACTCTTCACTTGTGGTGGTTATGAGTCAGAGCAGAGGATGGTTTTGGTACCATTCTTTCTGAGAGGGAGAGCCAGTCTTTGGTGGGATGACGTGATGGAGTTATTGAGGGAGAGTAATGGTACCCGTCGAGAGCACAAGAAAAAGGTGCTCAAGTGGACAGACTTCGAGAAGAAGTTCAGACAGGAGTATATCAGTGAAGCTGCACAGGATCAGAGGAGGATCCAGTTTGAGAATCTGACTCAGGGGGAGATTTCAGTATGGGAGTATGAGCAGCGCTACAATTCACTTATCCGGTATGCTTCATTCATGTTGGGTAATGATGAGTTGAAAGCTAAGAAGTTTTCCCAAGGTTTGAAACTTTTATTCAGGAGGTATATGGCGACCATTGATATCAGAAGCTATCGCCAAGTGGTTCAGAAGGCATTGGCCCTAGAGAGGGAATTTGAGGGTTCGAGAGCACCTATGAAAAAGGTGGAAGCTGGACCATCCAACTTGGGAAAAGTGCAGGAAAGTGACCAATGGTGGGGAACCATGATCCATCTAAGAGGAGGAGGACAGGTTTGTGTCCTAGGTGCAGACGGTTTCATGGTGGCAGACCATGTACACTGGGTACAGATACCTGTAATATCTGTGGCCAGAGAGGGCATTGGGCGAGGGATTGCCCAAGAGTTCGATCGATGACAGGACCGCCTCGGACCTTACCTCCAGTACCGCTTGCTGTTAGGAATCGGCCTAGTGTGGCCGCAGTAGCAGTAGAGTCGAGGGTTTTCGCCCTGACGAGTCAAGTGGCCAGAGAACCGCCCGCCGTTCGAGGTAATTTTACTTTTCAGAACGGTAGTGTTAGAGTACTTTTCGATACGGGAGCTACTCTTTCAGTGATATCTTCTACCTTGGTAGATAAGCTTAGTTTGCAACGTGAAATTTCGGGGGAGTTGAGACTCATCAGGACTGCAGGGAGAGGTTTTATTGTGACCAATGAAGTGGTTACTAGGTACCCCTTGCAGTTAGGTGATCATGGCTTTTGTTGTGAGTTGTGGGTGATTGAACTGAGATCTTATGATCTAGTGTTGGGAATGGACTGGTTGAGTAAGCATAAAGCACAAATTAACTGTGCGAATCACTCAGTTGAAATCACTGATGCTCAAGGAGCTAAAGTGACTTGCACAGGAGGGTTGGCATCTAGTGCTAAGAGTTTACACCTTAGACTTATAGATACCATCCCTGTAGTTGGTGAATAAAAGTATTATTCGTTGAATGGAGTGGCTATAGAGGAGGAGTTGGGGAGAATTCCTGTAGCTAATCAGTTCCCTGAGGTGTTTCCAGTGGAGTTACCTGGGTTACCACCTAGGAGGGATACTGAGTTTGCTATCCATCTGCAACCAGGGGTTGAGCCTATTTTAGTACCACCTTATAGGATGTCAGCTCCTGAGATGGATGAATTGAAGAAGAAGTTGGAAGAACTGCTAAGGAAGGGCTTTATAAGGCCAAGTGTATCGCCATGGGGAGCTCCAGTGTTATTTGTGAAGAAGAAGGATGGAACTTTCAGGTTGTGCATCGATTACAGGAAGTTGAATGCAGTGACAGTTAAGAATAAGTATCCACTTCCTAGAATTGATGACTTGTTTGACAGACTCAGAGGAGCGAGAGTGTTTTCCAGGATTGATCTTCGGTCTGGGTATTTTCAGATCAGAGTTAAGGAGGAAGACATTCCGAAGACTGCCTTCAAGACAAGGTACGGGCATTATGAGTATACGGTTATGCCTTTCGGTGTGACTAATGCTCCAGCAGTGTTTATGGAAGCTATGAATCGGATCTTTAAGCCATTTCTGGATCAGTTCGTTGAGGTCTTCATTGATGATATTTTGGTTTATTCACAGTCTACAGCAGAGCATGAGGAGCACCTTAGAACAGTTTTGCAAGTGCTGAAGAATAATCAGTACTATGCAAAATTGTCTAAGTGTGAGTTTTGGTCCGAGAGGATTCAGTTTTTGGGGCATATCATCAGTGCTCAGGGTTTGTCAGTTGATCCTGAAAAAGTTCAAGCAGTAGTTGATTGGAAGAGACCGACTACAGTTACAGAGGTCAGGAGTTTCTTGGGTTTAGCAGGCTACTACAGACGCTTCATAGAGAAATTCTCTGGGATAGCTACACCGTTAACAGCATTGACCAGGAAGGCTCAGAAGTTTGAGTGGACACCGAAGTGTGAAGAAGCTTACATGAAATTGAAGGAAAAGTTGACTAGTGCACCTATACTTGTCTTGCCAGATCCAGACAGAGCTTTTGCAGTTTATACTGATGCATCTGGTTCAGGTTTGGGATGTGTGCTGATGCAGGACAGTCAGGTGATTGCTTATGGTTCGAGACAGTTGAGGCCTAATGAGTTGAACTATCCTGTTCATGATCTTGAGCTTGCGGCAGTAATTTTTGCACTGAAGTTGTGGAGGCATTATTTGATGGGAAGGTCATTCAGAATCTTCACTGATCACAAGAGTTTGAAATATTTATTTACCCAGAAGGATCTGAACATGAGACAGCGGCGTTGGATTGAGTACATCAAGGATTATGATTGCTCAATCGAGTATTGTGCTGGTAAAGGAAATGTGGTAGCAGATGCTTTGAGCCGGAAGTACACAGGAGTGATATTGTCTAAGGATCAGGTTACAGACTCCTCTGAATGAGTGTTGAGAGATTGTTTCTTAGCTTTGCATGAATTATGGCAAAGTCGAGAAAAATCCCTAGTCTACATTTTGGAAGTTCAGTCAGCTTGGTTAGCCAGAGTCAGAGAAGCTCAGATGAAAGATCTACTATTGAAGAAGATTTCAGGTGAAGCTAAGTCTGGTGCTTTGAAGAAGGAGTTCAGATACAAAGATGGAATACTGGACTATGGTGATCGACTCTATGTACCGAATGTTGAGGGACTTAGGCAGCAAGTCCTACAAGAGGCACATAGCAGCACTTTGAGTATCCACCCTGGTGTTAGTAAAATGTATCAAGATCTGAAGACACATTTTTGGTGGCCAGGATTGAAGAGAGATGTACGAGGACATGTGGCAAAGTGTTTGACATGTCAGGCGGTAAAAGCTGAACATCAGAAACCAACAGGCACACTACAGAGTCTATCTCTGCCAGTGAGGAAGTGGGGATCTGTTACTATGGATTTCCTAGTGGGGCTATCGGCCACCCGGAGTCAGCATGATGCTATTTGGGTGGTGGTTGATAGACTGACGAAGTCGGCACACTTTATACCGATAAGAGTCACCTACACATTGGAGAAGTTGGCTCAGTTGTATCTCAGGGAGATTGTGAGACTCCATGGGATACCAGACCAGATCATATCAGACAGAGATCCACGATTTACATCACGGTTTTGGAATGCTTTTCAAGAAGCATTAGGTAGTAAAGTTAGCCTCAGTACTGCTTTTCATCCACAGACTGACGGGTAATCCGAGAGGGTGATTCAGACTTTGGAGGACATGTTACGCATGTGTGTTATTGACTTAAGAGGTGATTGGGATCAGCATTTACCACTGATCGAATTTGCTTATAATAACAGTCATCAATCTGTTATTGGAATGGCGCCCTATGAAGCTTTGTATGGGAGACGGTGTATGACACCTTATTATTGGGCAGATCCAGCAGACAGAGTAGTCATTGGACCTGAAATCATAGCTGACACTACAGCTAAGATTAAGTTGATCCAGCAGCGGATCAAGACAGCCAATGACAGGCAGACCAAGTATGCGAACTTGAGGAGAAGAGATTTAAGTTTTGAAGTTGGAAATAAGGTGCTTTTGAAAGTGTCACCCATGAAAGGAGTTAGTCGTTTTGGGCAAAGGGGCAAGTTAGCTCCTAGGTTTATTGGACCTTATGAAGTGTTGGAGAAAGTCGGAAAAGTTGCTTATCGGTTGGCATTACCACCTAACTTATCTCAGGTGCATAACGTATTTCACGTTAGTCTACTCAGGAAGTGCACAGTGGAACCGGGACAGGTAGTAAATCCTTCAGTAATACCTATTTAGGAGGACTTGACCTACGAGGAGAAACTAGTTCAGATATTGGATAGGCAAGTCAAGAAACTGCGGACTAAGTGGATTCCGATGGTTAAGATCCTTTGGTCTAACCATAGTGAGGAGGAAGCTACCTGGGAGACGGAGCAGGATATGCTGAAAAGGTATCCAAGTGTTTTTCCAGAGTTACAGCGGAATTTGGGGGACCAAATTCCAGAAGGAGGGGAGAATGTTATGACCCTTCTTGAGGAAGGTAAAGAGTTTTGAATTAAGTTTAGAAGTTTAATTTAAGTTTACTTAGCAAGAATAAAGGAGTTTACCAAAGTTCACTAAGTTCCGACAAGAATAAAGCTCTGAACTAAGTTCAGGGGCAAAATGGTAATTTTGCACCCTGAGTAGCCGGGACGAGTCCCGAGTGTTTTAAAATGAATATTTAGAACTTAACTCTTAACTATAACTCAAACTTGACAAATAGACAAGAATTGAATCAAGAACTGTTAAGTTACAAAGATGGGGGACTTAATTGCACTTAACTTGAAACCTTGGTGATCTTGGTGTTAAGTGAGGGTTTAAGAAGGGAAAGAGGAGGAGAAGCTGCCATTAACACGTTCTTAAGCTTCCCTCACTCATTTCTCTCTCAAATTGAACTTGGAATCAAGTGATCTTGGTGTCAAGAGGTGCAATTAAGGGTGTATAAGCTTGGAGGATGCATTTTCAACCTTGAATTCATGTTTTTGAGGCTTGGAGAGGTGTTTTTCTCCATCCCCTATTTTTGAACGAGGTAAGAGTTGTGTTCTTGATTGAATTCTTGGTATTTGGTTAATTGGAAGCTTGGGTTTTGGTTAGGAGGCAAGAGTTTGAGGTTTAGGGCTTTGTTTTTGGTTTGGAATTGTGTAGAACTTTGGGAGCTTGCTTGAGGGAGGAGGAGCTTGATTCTTGCTTGGTTCTTGGAGTTAAGGTAAGGGAGTTGTGTTTTTAAGTTCATGGAATGCCATTAGCTTGGATTTGCTTGAGAAATTTGAGTGGTTTTAGCTAAGGCATTAAGGAAACGTTTTGGTGAATTATGGTGGACTAGCGGGATTGAGAGGAATTGTTTGATGTTATGATACATCATAGCTTAGCTTTTGATAGTTGGTTATGTTCCTTGCAACATGTACTTTGTGGGTATGAAATTTGGTAGCTTTCTATGCATATTTGATATGTGTAATTGGTTGCCAAAGTTCATAGCAGTAAAACGCGCCAATTTTCCATTTCTGCAGATTGGAGACGTGTCGCCAATTTCAGGTTGAAACCAGCGACGCGTCGCCAATCCAGTAAAACTGTCTTAGAACGTCGACAACTGTGGCGATGCGTCGCCACGGTTGGCGACGCGTCACCGAGATAGCATCCGACACCCAATTTTTTTTTCAGCATAACTTTTCGCTCGGGTGTCCGATTGAAGTGATTCAAGATTCCACTCGAAGCTAAGAGGGAGTACGATCATCTCAATGTTTTAAAAAAACTTAAATTGTCCCAGTTTTAGATTTATATTAACTCGAAGTGGAGGCAATTTTTTAAGGAAACTATGTTGCATTTGAACATAATTAGCTACCACTAGTTCAAGTGAGATGAAAGAATTGAAATAGAATTAGATAAAAAATTTAAAATTGTCAAGTTTGAGTTATAGTTAAGAGTTAAGTTCTAAAAATTCATTTTAAAACACTCGGGACTCGTCCCGGCTACTCAGGGGGCAAAATTACCATTTTGCCCCTGAACTTAGTTTAGAGCTTTATTCTTGTCGGAACTTAGTGAACTTCGGTAAACTCCTTTATTCTTACTAAGTAAACTTAAATTAAACTTCTAAACTTAATTCAAAACTCTTTACCTTCCTCAAGAAGGGTCATAACATTCCATAATTCACCAAAACGTTTCCTTAATGCCTTAGCTAAAACCACTCGAATTTCTCAAGCAAATCCAAGCTAATGGCATTCCATGAACTTAAAAACACAACTCCCTTACCTTAACTCCAAGAACCAAGCAAGAATCAAGCTCCTCCTCCCTCAAACAAGCTCCCAAAGTTCTACACAATTCCAAACCAAAAACAAAGCCCTAAACATCAAATTCTTGCCTCCTAACCAAAACCCAAGCTTCCAATCAACCAAATACCAAGAATTCAATCAAGAACACAACTCTTACCTCGTTCAAAAACAGGGGATGGAGAAAAACACCTCTCCAAGCCTCAAAAACATGAATTCAAGGTTGAAAATGCATCATCCAAGCTTATACACCCTTAATTGCACCTCTTGACACCAAGATCACTTGATTCCAAGTTCAATTTGAGAGAGAAATGAGTGAGGGAAGCTTAAGAACGTGTTAATGGCAGCTTCTCCTCCTCTTTCCCTTCTTAAACCCTCACTTAACACCAAGATCACCAAGGTTTCAAGTTAAGTGCAATTAGGTCCCCCATCTTTGTAACTTAACAGTTCTTGATTCAATTCTTGTCTATTTGTCAAGTTTGAGTTATAGTTAAGAGTTAAGTTCTAAAAATTCATTTTAAAACACTCGGGACTCGTCCCTGCTACTCAGGGTGCAAAATTACCATTTTGCCCCTGAACTTAGTTCAGAGCTTTATTCTTGTCGGAACTTAGTGAACGTCGGTAAACTCCTTTATTCTTGCTAAGTAAACTTAAATTAAACTTCTAAACTTAATTCAAAACTCTTTACCTTCCTCAAGAAGGGTCATAACATGGAGTCCTAGACTTTATGGTTGCTCTTGGGTGAGGGCATTAGTCTACTTTATGTTTGAATGCTCCTACACAGTTGTTATCTGTAGTAAATTCATATCAATGTTGATTTTGTATGCTTTGGCTTTTTGAGCTTGTTTTCTATTAAAATACTTAGCCAAGTGAATGTTTTTACGATTTGCTTTAGCTTAGGCCAAAGCATAAAGAACATGCATCTTGCATATTCTAGGTTAATCAACTAGTATCATGGAGTTTTAATCTGCACACATATATAACTAGCCAATTGCAACCGTCGTAAAACTTGTTCTCATAGGTTTCCTGGGCAGGGCCAAGGGCGGCCATGTCAATTAGAGAAGGACTCGAGAAGGGTTCGGGACCCTTGATGACCCAAGGGTAGAGGCCAAGTGCGTTTCGGCATTGAGTGGTGCCCAAGAGGTTGTAACCAAGTCGACGGGCTCGGTAAGTGAATCCAATAAGTTGCCCAATTCGAGTTGAAGGGAACTTGGCAAAGTTTGGCCACTAAGCTTAATTACCCAACACAACAAGTTAAGGGAAGTTACGGGCAAGAGGTGAGTAAGTGACAATTTACTCTAAGTAGAACGTAAAAGGTGGGCAAGGTCAAGTAAGTGACGACTTACTTAAGTCACCCATAAGGAGGACTTCATGGGGTTTAATCAATGCTAGCATCAGATACGAATGCCAGTATCCAAGTACCCCAGCTGTATGAGCTCAAGGCGGTTAAGAACAACTTCGGATGTAAATAAGTCCTAAGTGCGTAAACATGTGCATTCACTTATCCATCTATACTTTACATTGGATTTTTGTTGTTGTTTATTAATTGTTTGTGTTTATTGTTCGTTGTGTTGTTTGATTGCTTGGTTTGTGTATGTGTGTGTGTGTGTGTGTGTGTGTTTGTTGTGCTTTTCATGCTTGCTTTTATTTCCCCTTGCAGGTGCTGAATCCATTACTGAGTACTTTAGAATATGCACCCCTTAAATGTTGTACAGGTATTAAGGGGTAGCTATTAAGGCTAAGTTTCATTGGTTTGAAAGTACTCTCTAAGTGGGGAAAATCTTATGTTTTTAAAGTACTTGTAGCATAAACTAGCACTGGCCAAAGGGCTTGGCTTACAGTTTAAGGCTAAGTGAGTACAAAGAAAGTGTGACTCATCACTTGAAGCTTGCTTGCCTGGGTGAAGAGCTAGGGATGAATCTTTATAGATATATGTTGCTTCTTCTATACGTATGCTATTTTTATACAAAAAGATTGTCTCTACTAGTACCCATTGGTGTGTATAACACTAAGGTTACACTTGGGTGCATATAAGCTTGTGATGTATGCACATAGTTGTTGCTTGAAGTTAAAGCAACTAAAATTTTACATCTTGGCTCGTTTTAAATTGTGTTTTCATGAATTGTCGGCACTATTTTCAATGTTGTTATTATTTAATTGTTATTGCATAGCTAGGACAATGCATGCATATTTTCAATGTAGGGTAGGTTAAGTAACTAGTTGCACGTAATGATTTAAGATACTTCATAAGTAATAACTAATCAATTGTAATCTAAGTAGGATCATAGTTCCTAATGAGCCTACCAGTGTTAGCAAATTAGGGCATTGGGGCCCTATTCTGCTACAACTATCATTTATAAAACTTAATTATTCTTATATCTTTCTCACTATTTCACTAATCATTTCCCATAATTCCCACTCGTTTGCTTTACCATGCAAAACATATCAGCAGAATAGAAAAAACTTAGTTACATATGCTAAATCATATAAAAGTCTTTACCAACCATAAAATTTATGTTGATTTAAGTTAAAATCAAGTCTTGTTGGGTATAGTCATCGGGTCATTTTGAGTTTGGGTTTAGGTTTTCTCGAGTTCTATTTCATTTGGGTTCCGGTTTAGGTCAGGTTGACTAAAGTCGAGTTCGGGTTATTGAATTTTTTAGTTAAATTGGGTCAGGTCAGGTTTAGGTTTGGGTGGGGTGGGCCAAGTCTTAGGGTCAGGTCAAATTTTTGCCATCTTTAGATGAGAGTGAGAGGGTCGAAAGATGATAGCCGAAGGACTATCGCCTCCACCTGGCCGAACTCCCTGCCACCAGAATGGCCAGGAGATCTGGCGCTACCCGGAAAAAGGTGGGATCACACACCTCGGAGAAAAGCCGAAGAGCCCGAGCTCAGCACGCCAGGGAACTATTAACCCCCCCGAGGTAGTAAACAGATCGCCTTCGGAAAAGTGGCACCAGCTAGTGCGCGCCGAACATGATCTTCCTGAAGGCGGAACTCCCTAAATCTGGGAACCCCCGAACTGAGGGCATGTTTCCCAAAGTGGCACGGTCCGTACTAAAGGGCGACCTCACCCAGGGACCTCGGGAGTATGGCAGGAGCATTTAAGGAAGCCTCTGACATGTCGCCCACAGAAGTCACAAGCCGCCTCAAACGGCGCTCTGACACGCCGACGCCATCAAAGTCACATCATGGCCCGTCTCGGCTCAAGGCTCAAGAAAGCCTGCCACCAGCTACTTGTCCTCTACGCCCAGACATTCAGAGAACATCTGACCGAACATGTGTTACGATCTGAACGGGCTGGACACCTCTATAAATACCAGGGAATACACACTGGCAAACGGCTGGCAAATATCCTGACTCCTCATTCTGAGAAAATACGACCGGGCGAGTTCACTGAACCCCTCAGTGCTATTTCCTCTGCCTTCTCTCAGCACCACTGACTTGGGCGTCGGAGGCTCCTCCCCGGAAAAACACTCCGGGGACCTCCTAACCCACTTTTTTTGAGCATCTTAGGTACTCTCCCTTGGGCAAACCGGTCACCAGGCGTTCTTCCTCTCCGGGAGTCCCTCCATCAGTCACCATGACTACCAGCGATGAAGCCCTTGGCCATCATTTGGCGCCGTCTGTGGGAACCCGCTCTGAGATCGCCGTTGTTGAAAGTCGGCGTTCTAAGGACAAGGGACTCCCGAGGTCTCCGTCGGCGCCTGAGACACAACCAGCTGCTGAGCAAACACTCCCAGGGACTTCTGCGCCTGAGGAAGACCGCCCTCTAGTAATCACTATGAGCTTTATGAGGGAGTTTCAGCATTCGGTCGTGGCCGAGATGACACAACAGATCGATCGAAGGTGGTCACAGCAGACACAGGCCCAAAGACCTCCCTCACCCGCACGCCCTTGGGAGAAAAGCCCGAGGTCGACTCATCACAGTTCGGGAAGCGGAGACCCACGCAGAGTCGTCTACCGAAAATATACCCCTCGGGAAACGGCCTGTGGGAAAAACTGGGTCCAAGCGACCGAAAGTCTTACAGCGAAGGAGTTCGTCGCCTGAGGCGAGGTCCCTGTCCCCTCAGCGCCAAACTCGCTCCCTGAAGAGGCGCCGACGATCGCCCTTCCCAGAGGAAGAGCCTAACGCCACAGTTCTCATGGAAAGGATACTAGCACGGCTAGACAGGGTGGAAAAGTAGGTAGCTCGCAAACCCGTCTGGGACAGGCTGACGGGAGCCTTCTGCGAAGATGGGTCCCCATTCACCCGGGTCGTGGTTGAGGCAGCCATGTCAGGCGACTTCAGGGTACCTCGGCTGGAGATTTATGATGGCCGCACTGATCCGCAGGCCCATCTGACCAAGTACAGACGCAGCATGATAATGCATGGTGCTGACGACGCTACCATGTGTAAATGCTTCGAGGTCACCCTCACGGGACCAGCAACTGCGTGGTACAACTCGTTGCCCCCAGGAGCCATCACTGAGTTCCAGGAGTTGTCTACGGCCTTCGCGCAACAATTTATTCGAAGCCGGCCAACGGCGAAGATGCCTGTTCAGATGTTCGACATAGAGCAGAGAAACGGAGAAATCATCCGAGACTATGTCGAAAGATTCAACAGGGAAGCTCTAAGCGTCCCGGACTTCCGGCCCGAAATACGCATCCTCGCCATGACACGAGGCCTCCGGCGAGACTCACAGCTGTTTTATGAGTTCTCTAAGGACCCCCCGGACACCCTCGGAGAATTTTACCGAAGGGCCGAACAGCACATGACTGCCGAGGAGCTGAGAATGGCTGGGCCGAAGTTCGATCACCACCGCGCAGAAGGGTCAAAACAAAGCCCGGCATCCAACCGAACAGGCAGGCCGACCTCGGAGGATGCGGGGAAGCAAACTTCAAAGCTTCACACCCCTGAGCACTACACGGACAAACATCCTCATGGCGCTGGAAAGGCAGGGGACGCAGATTCGGCGGCCAAGGGCCATGACCGCTGATAATAAGAAAAACATCAAGAAGTTTTGCCAGTTTCACCGCGACCACGGCCATGACACCGAAGACTGCTTCCAACTGAAGAAGTACATTGAGTCGCTGATAAAACTCGGCGAACTTCGAAAAAATCTGCAGATGCCTTCCCTAAAAGGAAGAAAAGATGAGGAAGAAAGGGCCGAAGACAAGGGCTACAACTCCGATAGACGGAAGCCCGAAAAAGCGCCCTCCTCCTCCTGCAGGGGTGATACAAACCATCACTACGGGGCTCCCATCCTCGGAAAGAAAGTGAAAGGCCAGAGAGATTGCGGTCATGGAATATCAGAGTCCGGCAAAGAAACTAGCTCGCAAAGATGGATCCACCGTCATCTTCCCCCATGACGATCCGCTGCTAATCATGGCAAGGATAGGGAACTGGGATGTCAAAAGAGTGTTGCTTGATGATGGATCAAATACTGACGTCCTATTCTCGCATTTACTGCCGAATTTGGACATCTCCAGCAGCGAGCTCAAGCCTGTCACCTCACCCACCTTCGGGGTTGGACCGTCCGAACTACCTGTCCTCGGATGGATTGATCTCCCCCTAATGATGAAAGGAACTTCGGTCGATGGAACAGCTAAGTTGTACGCCTCCACAATGGCGAGATTTATCGTCATGGACGTTCCTTCTTCGTACAACGCCATCCTTGGAAGACAGACACAGGGAAACCTGCACGTTCGCCCTGACGTGAAGTACTTGACTGTCACATTCGCCACCAAGGATGGGGATGCAGAGGTCTTCATAGATCAAGCCGAGGTAAGGAAGGTGTTTGTAAAAGCCCGAAAACCTCCAGCAAGTAACCTCGCACAAACAATGGAGGCAAAGGCACCAGAGAAGGACAAAGAAGGAGATCCCACGAGAGCGGAAACGGAAATAGTGGAACTTGTCCCAGGACAATCTACCCGAATAGGGAAGAGCTTGCCCGAAGGTGACAAGAAAAACCTTGTATCTTTTCTACTGGGAAATAAAGATCTCTTTGCCTACTCGCCGAAAGACATGCCAGAGGTGCACCCTGGCATAATACAGCATAGCCTCAAAGTAAGCCTGGAAGCAAAGCCTGTCCGGCAAAAGAAGCGAAGCATCTCAGCCCGTAAGAGCAACTTTGTGAAAACCGAAGTCCAGTGCCTGTTAGACGCTGAAGTTATCAGGGAGGTCAAATACCCCGAATGGTTAAGCAACATGGTGATTGCCACAAAAGAAGGCAGCAACAAACTTCGGATATGCATCAACTTCAGAAACTTGAACGATGCTTGCCCGAAAGACTCATACCCTCTTCCGCCAATAAACTAACTGGTAGACTCAACTGCGGAATACGGGCTCCTAAGTTTCCTAGACGCCTTCAGCGGCTACCATCAAATAAGGATAGACCCCGAAGATGAAGAAAAAACCGCCTTCATCACCGAGGGAGGAACATACTGCTACGTCAGGATGCCCTTCGGGCTTAAAAATGCAGGAGCCACCTACCAAAGGTTGATGAACAAGGTCTTTAAGGACCAAATGGGGAGAAACATGGAAGTGTATGTTGATGATATGATAGTCAAAAGCAAGCTCCCTCGCAACCACGTTGCAGATCTAGAGGAAACCTTCCAAAAGCTTAGAGCCTTCGGGATTCGTCTCAATCCTGAAAAATGTATGTTCGGGGTAACCTCGGGAAAGTTCCTTGGGTACATGGTATCTGAAAGAGGCATCGATGCTAACCCCGAAAAAATTAAGGCTCTGCTCGAGTCCCGAACTCCTGCCACAGTAAAAGACGTGCAGAGACTCACCGGAAGAATAACCTCTCTTAGCAGGTTCATTTCCAGGTACGGAGATAGGTGTCGGCCTTTCTTCAAAGTCCTCACTAAGGCAGCAAAAAAGGAAGGCAACCTCGGAAGGGATGATCATCCTTGGGATCAAGACTGCCAAAAAGCCTGGGAAGAACTCAAAATCTACCTAGCCAGCCTGCCAACTTTGCGACAACCTCGCGAGGGAGAGCCCCTCGTATTATACCTCGCCGTCACAGAAAAAGCTGTGAGCTCGGTCTTCGTGAAAGAAGAAGGGTCAAAACAATGGCCGGTCTACTATGTAAGCAAATCCCTGCATGGCGCCGAAGTCAGGTACCCTCTGCTGCAAAAAGCTATATACGCCTTGGTGCTTGCAGGGAGAAGGCTGCGACCATACTTTCAGGCTCACCCCATCATCGTCCGAAGTAGCCTACCCCTACGGGACGTGATGAGGAAAGTGGATCATTCGGGAAGGCTCTCCAAGTGGTGTATAGAGCTTGGCGAACATGATATCACCTATGAATCTCGGAAGGCCATAAAAGCTTAAGCACTGGCAGAATTCATTGCCGAAATACCCACCACTGAGGATAGTCATCCGGACCTAAACGAAGGTGAGCCAGAATGGACCTTACATGTTGACGGAGCCTCGGGGTCCGAACACCAGGGAGTTGGGGTAGTTATAAGAGGCCCCGAAGGCCTAGAGGTAATGAAGGCTATCAAGTTTGGCTTCAACGTCACTAACAATGTGGCTGAGTATGAGGCACTCATAGCGGGATTACGACTGGCCAGAAAAATTGGCGTGAGAAACTTAAAGGCTCACAGTGATTCCTAGTTAATAGTTCGGCAGACGGCTGGAGACTATGGGGCGAAGGACCCAACCTTGGCAAAATACCACGAGCTGGTAGCAAAACTCATTCAAGAGTTTGACGCCGTACGGATCGAAAACGTACCTCAGTGGAAAAACACCGAGGCAGATTGCTTGGCGAAATCAAAGACCTACAACGAGGTGCTAGACCATCCGAGCATCTTAGTACTGAGCATAGCGACCTCGGGAAAAGGATGGAGGGATCCAATAAAAAAGTACCTCACAGAAAATGTGCTCCCCGAAGACCCCGGTGACGCTGTAAAACTTCAGAGGCGCTCCGACCGTTTCTTCCTAATCGGTGAAGAACTATACCGACAGGGATACGTGAATCCACTGCAAAGATGTGTGAACGAAGAGGATACTGAAATGATCCTTGAAGAAGTCCACAAAGGCATGTGTGGTTCACACATTGGAACCGATGCCCTGGCAGCAGTGATACTTCGCCAGGGATACTTCTGGCCTACCCTAAGAAAGGACGCAAGGCAGTTCGTCGGGAAATGCGGTAGTTGCCAGAGACACGCGAACATCCAGAGGGCACCCTCGGAAATGGTAACTTCGGCTGACTATCCCTGGCCCTTCGCAGTCTGGGGTATAGACCTTATTGGGCCACTCCCCTCAGCGCCCGGAGGCGTGAAATTCTACATAGTAGCAGTAGACTATTTCTCCAAATGGGTCGAGGCAGAACCACTAGCAACTATCTCGGCGAAAGAAGTGCAGAAGTTTGTATGGAAAAACATTGTATGCAGATTCGGCATACCGAGGGTACTAGTGGCTGATAATGGATCCCAATTCACAGACAAAGGATTCCAGGAATTTATCAGCGACCTCGGAATAAAGATGCACTTCGCCCCAGTAGCTCACCCCCAAAGCAACGGGCAGGTGGAGGTATTTAACAGGACCATAAAAGATGGCCTGAAAAATAGACTGGAGTTACCGAACGACGCCTCGAAGAGCCACAGGGGATACTCCCTTCTCACTCGTCTTCGGAACAGAGGCCATCATCCCTGTCGAGATAATTAGACCATCAGTACGGGTGCAAGTATTTGATGAAGGTGGAAATGACCTCGGCCTAAGAACGAAACTCGACCTCGTCGGCGAACACAGAGAAATAGCTGAGCTGAGAAGAAAAGCTTTCCAGCAAAGAGTGGTCGCAGCTATAAATTTACGAGCCAGGCCAAAAGAAATCAAGAAAGGGGACCTCGTTCTCCGAAAGGCTGACTTGGCACCCCGAAAGCCATACCACGGAGTACTTCGCGCGAACTGGGAAGGACCTTATCTGGTTCTTGCCGAAGTACGAAAAGGCGTGTACAAACTTGGCGGCACCGAAGGTATAGAATTGAAAAACACTTGGCACTCAGACGCCCTGAAGAAATTCTACGCTTAAGATGGAGCGGAAGGATTGTGTTGTACAAAAAATATCCTAAGTACAGAATGTCCTTGAGAAAAATTCTTAAGTGTACGAAATGGTGCAAGATAGAATTCCGCGAAGGTGTTCACCGTGAAAAAGTGCAGATGTGATTTTTCGAAGACCCTTGAGCCATCATGCTTGGAAAAATGGAAAACAAAAATCTTGCGAAAGTACTCGCCGGAAAAAGCGCAGATGTGATTTTCCGAAGTCCTTTGAGCCATCACGCTCGGAAAAATGGAAAAAATCTTGCGAAAAATGGAAAAAAGCGCAAAATAATTTTTTGTGATTGCAGGTTTCCCGAAGTCTCTTGAGCGAACTTGTTCAGGACAATGGAAATGCAAAATCTTGCAAAAAGACTTAGCCAAAAAATATTCATTGAGAATGATCAGGCTTACAAAGAAGAAGTGCCCGAAGAAGGAGCACAAAAACGAAGAGGAAAAAAAGGAAAAGGCCCTTAAAACAGCCTAAGGGTTCTCGGCGTCCTAAGAGGCACCAGCCTCTGTGCCCTTTTCCACCACCTTTGGCACCGGAATTGTGGAAGGCAGGTTCAGGTGCTCGATTTTTGACCAGGACCACCGAGGCCCCTCGGGAATGTTCAGAGCTTCCAAAAAAAAGAGGTCCAAACTTGGGAACCTCTGAAGGACTTGGTGCCGAGCAAGGCAGAATCCGTCCTGGAATGCGACCTTGGTCATTTGATCGGATTTGTCCTTCTCAACCTCAAGGTCCTCCAGCTCGTCCTTCAAATCTGCAACCTCCTTCTTCAGCGCCTTCATCCTCTTCTTCACGTCGGGCTCCTTCTTCAAACACTGGACCTCGGCTTCAAGAGCCTTTTTCTCAGTCACCAACGACCGTATGAGATTGTTAGAATCTGACTTATCCTTGAGAAGGTCTTGGTTGACAGCGAGCATCCCCGCCACCTGAGTTGTTGGTTCTTGGCGATCAATTCCGAGCACGTGACTTTTGCTTTTTCTAAGGCCTCTAAGGCCGAAGCTCGGAACGCCGTCTGCCTGGCTACCCGAACTCGGAGAAAGCCGGTGTACCCCAGCAGCTACGAAAAGATGAACGCAAGGTCAGCAAGAGCCAAGCACTTAGGAAAAATTGAAGGGAAAAAGGTGTGAAGAGCATACCTGAGCAGCATGCTCGGTAACTTTCACGGCGAGGGTGTCATCGCCCAGATGGACCACCGCAATAGCCTTCAAGGAGGCCTCTGTAAGCACCCCCTTCGAAATATGCTTCGCCATTTCAGGACAGTCCTCGGAGTACAAGTTCATGTCCTCAGTGAATGTCCAGAAAGGCTCTTTGGGTATCTTCCCTTGCGGGAATTTGGCATCGCGAAGGGCCTGCATCTTCGCGTGTTCGGTCGCCCAGTTTGGAGTAAGCGACTCCCCTGCATGCCGAAAATGAGAAGCAGGTCAGAGACAAAGGAAATTTCAGAAAAATAAAAGACCCATACTTGTTCTGAAAACAGCAAACCTGGCGGCACTTCGATCACGACGTCCTCGGATTCCTGAGACTCCTCGGTCGAAATCCCCTTGCCTTTCTTCCTGCGCCGCTCCTCAGCAGAAGGAGCCTCTACCACGGCCTCCAAAAGGGCCTGCGGCGCGGAAGAACTCTGGGGAGGGACGTCGGCGGAAGGCACCTCGGCAGCAGCCTCGGGCAGCGGAATTTCGGCTGCCCCAGGCTCATCGGCAGCCTCCTCGAAAATTTCTTGCTAAGGAAGCTGGGCAGTTCTTTTTGCCCGTTTCGCCGAAGGACCAGCGCTAGTAGACTTTCGCCTTCAGGAAGCCGCATTCTTTGTCTGATCGCCCTTCTCCACCTGGCCGGAGAAAAGGGACTTGTAGAACGCAGCAGTCCCGTCGCCCATCTCTGAGAAAGAAAAAAGACATCAGCGTAAGTCCGAGGGAAAAACAGCAAGGGAGTAGAAGATAGCTTACTTTCGAAAAGCGTTTCAAAAGAAACTTCCTCCCGAAGGAGCTGCACCAACCAGGAGTCCTTCTCGGTGATAGCAGGAGCTGGCATCTCGAGGTCAGTCTCATGCTCCTTTACCACCCCTAACTCCCGAAGGACCTCTTCGGTCATCAACCTCCAGTTAATGGGGAAGGGGTAGAGGGAGCGCGGAGCGACCTCGGGAGCCCAGTCGGAGACGGCGCGAATATGTCTGTCGAAGTCCTCGAACACGGGAGCCAACTCTGGAGTCAACAGTATCCTCGGATCAACGACGTCCACATCCAGCTTTCCCCGAGCCCATTTGGTCGGAACATACGACCAGGCCTCATCTATCTTCAGGAATAAGAATTTCTGTTGCCACCCTCGCCAACTGTCCTTAGTGGCAAAGGTGAACATGAATTTTTTGCTCCCGGATCCCCGAGGTAGCATGAAATAGAAGCCACCCTTCGGGACCACGAAGAGCTTGTAGTACTGCATGAAAATTACAAAATGGGGTTTTATCTTGAAGACGCCACACATACAGAGGAAGGCGTTAAAATAGCAGTACGAGTTCGGGGGAAGCTGATTCACAGCAATGCCATGAAATTGGCAGAACTCGCAAACCATCTTCGGGGGAGAATACCGAAGTCCGGCCTTCAGCTGGGCTCGGAAAACGGTAACCTTGGTACTATGGTTTGAAAAAGCATAGTGGTCAGAACGTGGCAGCCGGGTAATGGCGTAAGAGGGAAGAAAGAACTTCTTCTTCCACCTCTCTAATTTTTTAAGGGTAGTGCAACAAGGATGAGATAAAAGAGGCTGCCAGCTCTCAAGGATAGGCATTTTGGACAGAAAAACGAGTTCGGAAAAAGGCAAGAAAACAGAGGTATCAAAAGACTCTGGAAAGAAAAAACCCACCAAAAGACTTGCCAAAATCGGAGGTCGCCGTCGTAAAAGATTGCCGGAAAAAACTCTGTTAAAATAGCTCCGCCGCAAAAGCAAGAGAAAGCGCACAGAAAAGGGGAAGCAGGGAAAGAGCAGAAGCAAAAGCAAAAGGGACTATGACAGAATGGGCTACTTATAGGCCAAGGGTGGGTAACCGAAACGACGTCATAAGTGCCCTTTGAAGGCAAACCGTCGCCGTAACTGCACTCTGCGCCTGAAAAGATGTGCTCTCTGTAAACGACGCGACTTTCCTCCAATGACAGTGCGCCACGTGTCAACCATCACGCCAAAATAGGGGACACATCTTCTGACATCCCTAAAAAACTGGGACGCGTCGCTCAGACTGACGCGTTTGGCCATCAGACGCAACGCTGCACAGACCTGCAAAAGCAAAGAAGCAGGTTGCCTCGAAGACACCAAAAGACGGGCTATGGCCGAACAGCCCATACCTTCGGGCAAGAGGTGTATCTTCGGCACAGGCTTTGCCTCGGAGACACCAAAAAACAGGCCAAGGCCGAGCAGCCCACACCTTTGGGCAAGAGGTGTACCTTCGACACAGGTGTTACTCTCTATAGACTCCCAAAGAACATCCTCGGAAAGAAAGCAAAACCGAAGTCTTCACTTCGGCTTTCTGAAGGGGGGCATGTGATAGCCGAAGGACTATCGCCTCCACCTGGCCGAACTCCCTGCCACCAGAATGGCCAGGAGATCTGGCGCTACCCGGAAAAAGGTGGGATCACACACCTCGGAGAAAAGCCGAAGAGCCCAAGCTCGGCATGCCAGGGAACTATTAGCCCCCCCGAGGTAGTAAACAGATCGCCTTCGGAAAAGTGGCACCAGCTAGTGCGCGCCGAACATGATCTTCCCGAAGGCGGAACTCCCTGAATCTGGGAACCCCCAAACTGAGGGCATGTTTCCCGAAGTGGCACGGTCCGTACTAAAGGGCGACCTCACCCAGGGACCTCGGGAGTACGGCAGGAGCATTTAAGGAAGCCTCTGACATGTCGCCCACAGACGTCACAAGCCGCCTCAAACGGCGCTCTGACACGCCGATGCCATCAAAGTCACATCATGGCCCGTCTCGGCTCAAGGCTCAAGAAAGCCTGCCACCAGCTACTTGTCCTCTACGCCCAGACATTCAGAGAACATCCGACCGAACACGTGTTACGATCTGAACGGGCTGGACACCTCTATAAATACCAGGGAATACACACTGGCAAACGGCTGGCAAATATCCTGACTCCTCATTCTGAGAAAATACGACCAGGTGAGTTCACTGAACCCCTCAGTGCTATTTCCTCTGCCTTCTCTCAGCACCACTGACTTGGGCGTCGGAGGCTCCTCCCCGGAAAAACACTCCGGGGACCTCCTAACCCACTTTTTTTGAGCATCTTAGGTACTCTCCCTTGGGCAAACCGGTCACCAGGTGTTCTTCCTCTCCGGGAGTCCCTCCATCAGTCACCATGACTACCAGCGATGAAGCCCTTGGCCATCAAAAGAGATGAGAGATGGAGATGAAAGTGAGAGATGAAAGTGAGGTTGTTGGAAGATTAGAGTGGGATAAGGGTATATGACGGTATATATAGTTAAGGTTATGGGCTCTTAATAAAAGATATGTAAATAATATAACAACAACAACAAAAATAATAATAATCATATATAATAATAATAATTTTTAAATATATGTTATATATTAAATATATATTATTATATATGATACATATAATACATTATAATATATATATGATACGTAATATCCCTAAACCCTAAATAATATAAGAATAATCATAATATAATAATATTTTATATATGACATATAATAATAATTATATAATATATATAATTATTATTATATGTCATATATAAAATATTATTATATTATGATTATTATTATATTATTTAGGGTTTAGGGATAGTACGTATCATATATTTAATAATTATTATTATATTCTTAAACCTTAATTTTATATCCCTAAACCCTAATTAAATCCTAAACCATGAAACCATAAACCCTAAACCCTAAATAGCATTAACCCTAAACCTTAAACCCTAAAACTAACTAGCATGAACCCCAAACCTTATTTAAATCATAAACCCTAATTCTATATCCCTAAACCCAAAATGTAATCTACCATTAACCCTAAACTCTAAATAGAAATCTCAAACCTTGAATTCCAAATTAACCCTAAAACAAATCCCAGAACCCCAATATTGAATCAATTCAATACCCTAATCCTTCCTGGCTAATTCCATATTCCTAAACATTAATTTCAAACCCTAAACCCTAAATAGAAATCCCAAACTCGAAATCTATATTCAATACCCTTAACCTTTTAAAAATACTAAATCCTAATTCTATATTACTAAATCCTAAAAAAAAAATCTCAAACCCTAAACCCTAAAAAAATCTCAATACATATATCTCTAAACTCTAAAAAAACTCCAAACCCTAAAAAGCCCTAAACCCTTAAGTTAATTTAGCCACTGAAAAGGTGATTGCAGTCAAATTGCTCACCTTAAAAATTAACTGAAGGGTGACTACAATCAAAGTTGGGAAAATTTACTGACTGAAGGTTGACTACAAAGTGGGTGACTGAAACATTTAATCACTTAGTTGTTGTGACAAAAAAGAAATACATTTTTTATTTCAACTGATTAGCTACTACTACGTCTAGTGACTGACTTTCAGTCATAATTTTCAGTTGCGATTTTGCATTTGTGTTGTAGTGGTAGTGACTTTTCAATTAAATCACGCATAAATGTCATTTATGGTCCTTAATCTTTCCATGTTGTCCTAATCAGGTCCCTAACCTTCATTTTGTCCTTTTAAAGTCCCCAACCTCTCTACTTTTTTTCCAATCGTGATCCTTCCATTAATTTCATGGTTAACTTTAAGGGATTCTCAAGAAAAATGCGAATTTCAATACCTATAGTTTCTTCCTTACACTAAAAGCATCCTTAAGTCAATGAATTTAATACACACACACACACACACATTCTCTCATCGATTTAATCTATTGCTCAAACACATCCACCATGGCTACTAGTTTCATCATGTCCAGCCACTTTACCGTCACGATCAAATGGCTATCCAAAACCATCTTAAGCTTGAAACATCCCTTTGGTCTCTTGAGCCTAAATCGCCACCACCACTATCTTCTTTTGTCTTTCAACCGGCTCCTTGTCAATAATCAATGCCATCAAACTAGAATGCCCTTTTCGCAACAACTTGTAAAGCACCAAATTGGGGGTTGAATCGATGTTGATTCGCGGGATCGATTCACGACTGGTTTATTGGTGTTGAATTGTGAAATTGATTCGGTTGAGTTTGGAAAGGCAAGGTTGCGGAGATGTTGGTGAGAGTCATAGACGTTGCAAAAAGGCAAAGTCACAAAAAGGCCAGTGAGGTTACGATTTTCTCTCGGAATGTATGAAAGAGAGAAAGGTGGATGTGGGTGAGCCAACACCTGCTGCCGCTGACCTCTACAAAGCATTCGATGTGGGCGAGAAGGACAAAAGTAGACTTCTTCCGGGCAATGAACCAAAGGGTACAATCTATTTGGTGGCCGATCATTCCCTATGTGGCAGTAATGACAATGATTTCAGCGCACCCTAACTAGCGGGGTGTGTTCTGGTTCAGTAGCTGCCCGAGAGCTTTTCATCATAATCACCTTGCACCTCCAAGCGGAAGCACCAGATGTGAGTGGCCAGCATGTCAGGCACATCACAATTATCTTGTTAGGGCAAGTCCACCGACTGGAAGGTGGAGTTGATCAAAGTAGATGCAGGTGTCCCTTGGTGGAAGGAGGGCAGTGTTGCCTCCACAAGATATAACCAAATTGAGATTGGAACCAAATTTGGGGTCAGTTTATTTACTGTGTTACTATCTAATTTGAAGCTATTGGTAAGTCTAATAGTGGGTGGCAAAGAATGTAGCCATTAAAGCCATGGAAGGAAGAGAGAAAACCAGATTTTTGGTGATTTTTCACTTGGGAATTGGTGTTTTTTTCTAGGAAGCTAAGAATGGATGAGAGAGATGGAGAAAATGCTAAATTCAAAGGCTTGATGGTGCTTTGACTGGGAGTAAGAAAATTTAGGGACCAAAGTTGGTATTTTCATCGATGATTTTGTTAACTTTAACTGTAAAATTGATGGAAAGACCACATTTGAAAAAAAAAATAGAAGATAGGGATTTTAAGTGACAAAATAAAGGTTATGGACCCGTTTAGGACAACGCAAAAAGATTAGGGACCATAAATGAAATTTACCTATTAAAGAACACTACAATATCTCTACTATCAAATCATATGTAAATGTCTTTTGATATTTAAATAGTTCTGTTTTGTTGTTTACAACTTAGTTCAATCATTTATTTTCAGAAGAATATATAACTTATATAAATAGAACAAAAGGCTCTTTCAGTATGTGGCCAAGATCTTGCATTTAGCCTAAATTTTAGTATAGAAAAAATCCTCAATCCTTTGGCCTAATACCTAAAGGGCAAAGGGCCTAATCTTCCAACTCCCCTATATAATACCCTAATATTGGTTTGGTGATTCGATAACAAAAAGCAACTAGTAACCACAAACTTTAACTATGGTTAGACTTTATGATTATAAAGTATTTATTGCCACAAATATTACAACATTTGAATTAAATCTGGCTTTAGCATTAACAAATTTTTTGTTCATGGCTATAAAATATAACAAAATATTACTTACCATGGAATACTTACTTAAGTGGTTATAAATATAAAATTGTCACAACTTTAAAATCTGTGGCTAAGTCGTTGTGACTATATATGAACTTTGGTGTAGCGTCTGTTCCCAAGAAGTGTCCTTTGACACTCAATCAGTCAACTTTCTAAGAGTGTGGATGGTGTGGAAAGGAGTGAGATATGAATAGTTACTAGTTTCAGGCCATATGAAGTCTTTTTTGTAGAAGATAAGACCGCCTTTATGTTAGCAGGAGGTAGAGATCATGGGATAACTGAAAATCATGCAATCGGATCCACCTGCTCATTATAGGATGCCTCTAAAGGAGTTTGACTATGCAGAGGTTTTCTTTTTTAAGTCTTTATCCCGATCCGATGGTCTATGATGGCGAGCTGGGCTAGATAAAGAGTTCCAGGCCGAAAAGAGGAAGATTATCCTAGTCGGCATATAGGCCTATTTGGCTGGTTGAGCTTGCTCAAATCCATTATAGTTTCTAAATGTAAAGTTGCTAAGAAAAAACCAGTAGTTATTCCCCATGGTAAGTATTGTTTTGATGGGATAAAGTTAAAAGATTAGATCAATTAACCGAGGGATTTGATTAAGACTATGAGTAGACACCAAGAAAATAGTACTTTTCGGCCCAATTCATTTTCAGTTCAGGCGAATTAAGTTTGCTGGGATCAGGTCCACAGGCGGTGCAAAGGGACATGCCCGACCTCAACTGCAAATTCACCCCCTAGTTTAGCAAAACTACACGATGTGCCATTGCTTTTATCCTATGCTCAATTCCCTCGCTTTGTTTGTTGCCACTGGTCTATACTGCCCATTCGCTTTGGCAACCATCGACCCCGATAGTCCACGTGCGATGGCATTTGGAGCCAATTCCTCAAATTCCATATTGGTGTGTTGGTAGTGGTGGAGCCACGTATGACTTGGGGTGCTCCCCCCAGAATTTTGGAAGTCTATAAATATTATATACTAATTTGGTTATTTTTTGAGGAGTTAAGGACTCTGTACGATATTTGCTCCCCAAATGAGTGAAGAATATTAAAAGGGTAAATGACCCCAGCAGTCATAAATCTTTACTTTTCATTTAATTTGTGTCTTCAACCTCTCAAATATTGCATATTCATCCAAAATTATTGTTTGGCATTTCAAATTCGCCTTTTGACCAACAGTTAATGTTGTTAGTGACCAAATTGAGACAAATATACAACAGTTGAAAACTTAGAGATGAATTTACAACAAAAAGTAAATGTTTTAAATAATTATTTAAATATTTTTTTATAAAAGTTAATTTTATAAATAATTATTTAAATATTTTTTTTCTCCTAAGTTTTGGCCGTTGCTAGTCTTGTATCCGCCTAGCCACCCTGAACCTAAAAACCTGGCTCTGCCACTGTATGTTAGTGTCAAGATCTGGGTGGAGATTAAAGAGATTGGAGATGAACCTTCACTTGTCGACATGCGGAGGCACATATTTAGATTCCGACAATTGTATCTTCCGCATGGAATGGCTTTTTGTCACCAGGACGACAAAATTTGTCATTCCAAGTGAGATCGATGGGGACAATTTTCATGGTTTGGGAGGCCAAGGCATCACTCTCAAACGGAGGATGTAAACGGTAGTCCAAGTCAAGATTGGAATGTTAGGAAGAACCATTTACACCACTGGATTCTGGATTTGCGAGACTAGCTAGAGCCTTGAATCCTTGATTGCCTCAATTGCCTCCTCTAGGAAGGTGAGAGTAGGAATCAAAGTTCTGGCGAAGTAGGTAGGTGTGATCCATAATTCAATTGACATTGGGGGCCATTTGTCAACTAGGTCATGGAGACTTGCACTTCAACTTGACTTGAACCATTATGGCCCAATGACTTGAGCCGCCTTTAGCATTCCTAAACTAAAATTTACACTCAGTTCATTTTAATTTAAGTCAATTGACTTCAAAATGACTTATTTTTATTTTTATATATTTTTCCCTCAGAACTAATTTAATTAAAAGTCAATATTATATAGTTGCAATAATCTATTAAATATATAATTTTTGTAATTTTACTAATTTTTTATGAATTTTTCTAGTTTAAGACATTAAAAAATCATAAAAAATTAACAAAATCATGAAAATTTACTTTCAAATAAATTATTACTTTTATATAATATTAATTTTCAAATGAAATTTATTTCAGATAAAAAAATTTGAAAAGTTGCACCGCAGCAAAGTTGCACAACGACAGACTTGGAAAGCAAAAGAGGTATGCTTGCTTGAATACATCTGCTTTAATCCATATACATTAAATTGTTGGGGATTTGATTGGGATTCATCAATATCTCACGCAAGCACGCACACAAAAGGTTGTTATTGATGCTCTCGAAGCTGCCTAAGGTTGATGGGGGAAATGAATTTAGTTGGTCCATCCAACAACTGTTTAGCGATGATAAGATTGGCCGCCTCGCTTGGGTGGTATGGATCCCAGAAGACATGCTTCGTCCGGTCGTCGCACATGCTCGAAGTCGGACCACATGGAATTATGCCAGCGAACTGCCCCCCGTTTCCGCAGCAAGCCCTACTCGAAGTCGTGAAACCTATACATATATATTCCATGCCACAATTAAACATTATTAGTTACTCTTAAAAGAAAAGTAACCAAAAACTAACATGATGAGACATTTTCAGTTATTATCAATTGAATTTCAGTTGAATGTTTTAACATGATATTAGAACCCAATGTTCATATTTGTTTCAACCATTGTCAAAAAACAACTTATGTGATAGAGCCGAATTGGTTCATACGTGAGGAGACAAATTAAGTGGGATTATCCCATGTGACCAAGAAAATGTCTAATGATTAAGGTTTTATACGGTGATAAGGTATATTTACTCATTAATGATTAATAGTTTTAACAAAATATCAATCACTATGTTTAAAAATCATATACCGTATTTGTCATAATTGGTTATGAGCTCCATGACGAGGTCGTAAACATTGGCATGAACAAACATGGCTCCGGGGAGATTGTCGTTGAGTTGGGTGAGCAGATCCTTGAGACGACCGTTGTATTGCACAGCTAGCTGGTTGGCCAAGTCCACACATTCAGTTTCCTTAAGTTGGTTTATTGTCTTCTGGTAGGGTATGCACCCGATCGGCCCTACGTTCCCCACCACAAACTTCCTCGCGTCCAATGTGTAAAGCCTCTGCCATGCAAAATCATTTTATCAATTAGTCTCGGTCAATTAGAAAGTTTGAGATTGATCGTATTCACGTGTATAGTTATAAACTTTAACACTATAACAGAAAATGTGAAAAACTAACCAATACATCCCTTGTCAATGAGTTGGTATTTAACTTTTTTATGACTGAATTTTCAGCTACAAAAAATCTGGTACACACTATTCTCATGACCTACTAAAAAATTGACCGATAATTTTGCAACCATATTTTCTGGTGGCTTCTTGCATATTTCTTGTAGTTTGTACACTTCTAATATCAAGTTAAGAACATCTAATTTAATCAATTACCAACAAGTTTCATGAACTTGTCACAGTTTCATGAACCAGTATTTTAATTTAGCAATGTACATACATGTTTATATATAAATATATTAGTAATTTAATAATATCATAATTATATATATATTTTTATATGTGTACTTCAGGTTCAGTTTCATTTTAAGTTGATTCCATATAGAATTGAAACTAATCCGAAAACCAATACTCCTCCAGAATGGGAAACCAACCTACAAACTATTATCCATTTTTATCCAACTCAATCCAATAAAAATGATTGGAGCTGAGTATCGGGTTTACTCAATCTATACTCACCCCTACTTATCACTTTCATGAACTAGCATATTAATTTATGTGAGATTTAACAAGTAGAATGAAAAGGAAAATATGGAGACTACCGTTAATTGGTCTTTGAAGTGATTGATCATGTCATCGATGAAGCCATCGGGTGACTGGGTCATCCTGGTTCCGACAGAGAGAACGGGCATAAGATAATTGTTGAGGAAGTCATTGGCTCCAATGGTGATGGAAAATATGGATTTCTTCATGATGTAGTCTTTGGCCTCAGAAGCACCCAGCAATTCATCGATCTGCTTTCTCGTGATGTTGAAGTAATCTATTTGGATGTCCAACCCTATCCTATTCACCTACAATTTACCAAACTATATATTAACCAATAAAGTTTATTTCACCCAATATTTTATTAGGTCACTTTTGGTTTTTTTCCCTCTTTTTTTTGTCCCTTATATTTTATTAGTTCATTTTTGCTGTTGGAAAACTTAGTCAAAGTCATTTACTTCTAGAAGAATACATAAGTTATATAAATGGAAGGTTCTCTCATTTTAGCCTAAAATCTAGTATAGAAAAAATCAACAGCCCTTTGGCATAATCGCTACAAGGGGAAGGGCCTGACCTGCCAATTCCCTTTATAATACCCTAACATTGATTCAGTACTTTTTGAGTTTCGAAAATGTGTGTATTCACTGTTTCTCTTACGTATAAGTACCTCATAAATTCTTATAACATGTTTATGATTACTAAAAAATGTGTAGAAAAAGAAAAATCAATAAATGGTGAACTGGGAAATTCAAAGGACTCACAAAAATCCTGCCAGTTGCGTTCATGATCCCTCCTCCTCCTGATGCATAGTTCACACCAGATAATATAGCTTTCCCGGTGGAATTTGGAGCCAGAAATGGAATTGCGTAGTTTGGGAGTCCCAATTCTTCCCCTATACATATATATGCACGAAATTAATACAAAAAAATGTTAATAATATATGTCTAAATTGGTCAATTAAGTTCTCTTATTATTGCATTATCTCATCAAACTGGAAGACCAACGTAGAACAGATAGATCAGCTTGGATGGATTGGTTACCTACGATGTCACCTATAGTTCTTCCGTTGGTGTAACGACCGGTAGGGTTTCCACCAGACGCGGTGAAATCAATACCATTCGGACGGAGATTGGCCTTGGACAGCGTCGGTAAATAGTTATTGTTTCCGGCATCAACGAGCGAATCACCAAAGATAAAAGAAGCACCTAAGCCAGTCTCATCACCTGCCCCCAAGCCCAAGAGGATCAGATTAGCCACACACAAAAGAACGAGGACCAAATTGCATGAAATTCTCACGTTCAAGGCCATGGTGGCTAATAATAATCAAGGAAGACCCGAAAACCTGTTGGCAAATGGCAAGAACACTTGGGAGTCTTGGGAAGAGCTTATAAGAGAATCGAAAAAGCACTGTGACGAAACTTGCAATCCTTTATTTCAAGTCGCCATCAGTTTGGTTTGAAACTTTAACCTTGGTAAGGAGTGTTGTGAAAGGGACATGAGGTAGTTTAACAAACATTTGCAAATTTCTCAACGTGCTAAGAACTTCCTGATGTTATGCCTAGGACGAGTGGTTGGCCTATGGATTGTCTCAATAGAATATATATATATATAATGCGATTAAATTCTTTTGGACATTTTTTATTTTTATGGCGGGGGTGGAGGCTGTTTGGTTTGGAAAGATTTGGATTTGGACGATGATCCAGAACTTCTATTAGAGAATGAAATAATGGTTTGAAGTGTGTAGAAGGTTTGAATGATACAGAATTTGAAAAAAAACAAAAACAAAAAAGAAAGCAGATAGAGCTTCAAGTAGCAAATGGAATACCTTGTTGAAGTTTTCAAGATTTGGTAAAAAAGAAGTGAGAAAAATTGGCGACAAATGGAGAAATTTGCTTTGATATAAAATCATAAGTAATTTTTTTATTAAATCTTGTGAGATAGAATAAAGTTATTAAGATGTCTTCAGTCTACATACTGCCTATATACAAGTGATCATGTATCATGGAAATCTTGTATTTCACATGTTTATAACACATACTTATCTCCTCAGTAACCCTGCCTAGGAAGAGTCCTTTATGATGTTGTAACTTGCTGTATAGGTAGTCCAAATAATGAATAGAGAAGTATTGCAAATTCCTGCAAACATAATCTAACTACTAGGATCTGACATTGTATTAGAGCATGTTTGATTGAACTTTTTAACACCTAGACCAAACCTCCTAACCATGTTGGCGACAACAACAAGAAGATTGTTGGTTTGACCTCTCAAACCAATCCCAATGACCCATCTTCATCATACCCTTTTTGCTCTTCTGATAGTTCGGGAGTTAATCTCATAGACTGTTTATTGGAAGGTGAAAATTATTCCACCTAAAGACAGGCTATGCAAAATGCCTTCAGAGCCAAGAACATGATTGGCCTTGTTGATGGAACCCAACCCAAACCTAATGAAGAAGATGTTAGCTTGTTGGCTTGGGAGAAAGCAAACTAAATGGTCATCTTAAGGATTTTCAACTAACTCACACCTAAACTATATGGTAGTGTGGTCTAAGTTGATACCGCAGCCGTTATGTGGAATGACTTGCGTGAGGATCCTCCCAAGGTAATGTGCCTCGAATCCAATAAATTGTAGGGTGAAATTGTTCTCTTATAACAATAAGGTATGATTATGGTGGTTTATTATACAAAATTGAAAGAACTTTAGGATTAGTTGTCAACTTATTTGATGGTCCCAATCTGCACATGTAGTGCAGCCAAAGAATTTTTGGTTAAAGAAAAAGTGATAAACTCCACTATTTTTTTATAGGACTCAATGTTCAATTCAGTGTAATAAGATTTCATAGTCTAAACATGTAGCCATGGCCAAGCCTCAACAAAGCCTTCGCTTTTGTTACAAAGGAAGAAAAGCAGCAAACTTTTACTACATCAAGGGGGCCAATGACTAAAGTTACCGCCTTCAATGCCAAAACCGGAAAGAACCAAGGGACTCAGTTGAAAAAAGACAAGTATCATGCTCATTGCACTCTTTATGGTAATAATGATCACTTGGTGGCAAAAGGGAAAACAACAAAAAAAAACTAAGGGAAAGGTGGATAGTCACAACAAACAAGATAGGATTTTGTGAATCAGATTGCTCTTGGTCAACTAGATGGGGCATCTTCAATTTGCAACCTACAACCTTACCCTTAACCAAAATCAATATGACCAGTTGATGGCATTGTTGGCTAGCCATAACCAAGAATTCTTTCTATTCATCTAGTAAGACCTTGATGATGACTCCTGTAGAATGGATAATATATAACAATGCTTCATATCATAATACTTGTCACTAGGATTTGTATACTTATGTCCGATGAACAAGTTCATTGCCTTTGGTTTGACTACCAAATGGTAGGATCCTTAACATACACTCATATAGCAAAATGGCTTTGAATTCAAATCTTGATTTAGAGAAAATTTTACTTGAGTCATCCTTTACTTGCAACCTCTTGTCAGTCAGCAAGTTAACCAAAGACGTTAACTACTCAATAACATTTTACCTGAATTGTATGTTTTTAGGACCTACACTTGAGGAGGATGATTGACATAGGTGAGAAAATAGATGACCTATACTACTTTAGATGTATTAAGGAACATATGGTTACAACAACCAAAGTGGATTGCTCAACCAAATTCTAGCACCAATGTTTAAGGCATGTTCCTTTTGAAAAGCTATCAAAATTTTCCCAACTATCTAGCATGCCTTTAAAAACTTCAAATGATCTTTTGTGATGTATGCCTTCGACCAAAATGGTGTCGTAGATAAGAAGCACTGCCACTTGCTTAAAGTTGTACGAGCATTGCATTTTCTAGCAAATCTTCCCATTAAGTTTTTGGGGAGAGTGTGTACTAATAGATACATACTTGATAAATTACACACCTTCTTCAAAACTTAATGAGATGGGCCTTATGAAAAACTCTTTGGTAAACCTCCATATCTTGATCCACTTAAGGTATTTGGATGTATTTTTTCATGTTCACAAAAAATCTAGAAACAAAGACAAATTTGAAGCTAGTTTAAAACCTTGCATATTCATTGGTTATCCTACGGGACAAAAAGGTTACAAAGTTTTTGAACAATAAACACAAAAACTTTTTTTGTCAAGAGATGTGATATTTTATGAAGGTACTTTTCCTTGTGTAGCAAGTCATAATCCATTAAACCTTAACCCATCACAAATAATCTAGTTCTTATGGATGAAGAACTTATCACAGAACCTTTATCTCTAGAACCAAATGAGATCCATCCCAAATCTCTTACCCAAATTAGACATATCTGAGCCTCCTAAACCATGTATTCCAGAAATACCTCATTGAGTTCGTCATCCTCATGCTTATTTGTAAGACTATGTTCATAAGATGCCTCAAGTAAATATGTCATCCTCACTTGGTGTAAATTGTGTCTCTTTTGGTAAGCCCTATTCTTTGACACATAATTTATCTTACTTTTACTTTAATCCTGGTCATAAAGCATTTCTTGCAGCAATCATAGCCCAAACTTAGCCTTAGGCTTCCCAATAAAAAAATGATGATCCTAAATGGTATAAAGCCATGAAAGATGAAATTAAAGCACCTGAAAAGAATGCAACTTGGAACTTGATTCCATTGCCAAATTGAAGGAAGGCCATTGTAGCCAAATAAGTCTTTTAAATTAAATATAAGGCTGATGGAAACATTGAGCATTACAAAGCTCATTTAGTTGCCAAATGTTTTTGTTAGATAGAAGAGGTGGATTACATTGAATCATTTGCTCCAATAGTTTGATAACTGTGAGATGTCTTCTTTCCATAATTGCTGTTAAAGGGTGGGAATTGCATCAATTAGATGTCCACAATGCCTTTCAACAAGAAGACTTAAATTAAGAAATATATATAAGGCCTTATCCTAGAATTACTGAACTTGGTGACTCATATGTATGGACACTCAATAAGTTTTTATGTAGGCTAAAATAGGCTCTTCACCAGTGGTTTGACAAATTCTCCAAAGCACTGTTAAAGCTTGGTTTTAGTCAGTCCAAATATAATGACTTTCTCTTTACCATAGAAAAAGGGGATAGTTTTGTTGCAGTCTTAGTTTATGTTGATGACATAATTCTTGTAGGAAATGATCCAAGCAGGATTGATGTGTTAAAGAGCAGCTGCATGATCACTTCTTCATCATTGATCTTGGAAAACTCAAATACTTCCTTAGTCTTGAAGCTACCCGATCCATTCAGGGAATTTTTTTTTGCCACAATGTAAATATGCCTTGAATATATTACCTAAAATAGAAATGATGGTCAAGAAACCTGCAAATTTTCCAATCTAATAGCAACACCATGTTGCTCAATCCAAAGGAAAACCACTCAAGGGTCCCAGTAGATATCATCAACTAGTTGGTAAAATGATCCATCGCACCATCATAAGGCTAGATACTACCTGCCTTATTAGTTTGTTAAGTCAATTCATGACAAAACCTTGTGATCTTTGTCTTTATGCCATCATGCACTTGTTGCATTATCGTAAGAAGGCTCTGGGGCAAAGGCTCATGTTCCTAGCCAAGAACAATTTGAGATTACATGCTTATAGTGGCGTAGATTAAACAAGTTGCCTCATCACTAGACGACCTGTTATAGGATGCATAATGAAGCTTAGTGCCTTGCCATTTTCCTGGAAATCAAATAAATAACCGACTACTTCTCACACATTAGAAAAAGCTGAACATAGAGCTATAATGACGACAACAAGTGAGATCATGTGGCTTAAGGCTCTTCTTAAAGATCTCACGATTAAGTTACATCAACTAGCAACACTCAACTATGACAACCAAGTAGCCATTCATATAGTAATGAATCTAGTTTTTCATGAAAAAACTAAGCACATTGAGATTGACTGCCACTTAGTTAGTGAGAAAATTTTGTCCAAAGACATTCATCCACAGCACATCTCTAGGACACAACAATTTGCTAACCTTCTCACCAAAGCACTACACCGAGATCACTTCCGTTCCCTTGCTTGCAAGTTGGTCATTTCTAATTTGCATCCAACTTGAAAGGGAGTATTAAGATGTTTGTAGTCTACATACTATCTATATACAAGTTCAGTATGTATAGAAGTCTTGTATTTCACATGTTTTTAACACATACTTATCTCCTACGTAACTTAGCCTAAGAAGAGTCCTCTCTGATGTTATATCTTTCTTGGTGTACAAGTAGTATGAACAATGAGTAGAGAAGTATTACGAAGTCCTGCAAACATAATCTGACAATCGGGATTTTACAGCTTCCAAAAAACATTGCTTACACTATGGATGGGCACAGAGCCTTGCTATAGTGGAGCTTTGGTCTAACCCGCTCTGATGGAGTAAGTTTTTTTCATGATCCTCCATTTTAGAAGCAAAATGGGCCATGATACACTTATGATGTTTTAGAAAGCAAGGTAGATTTGGAGCTCTTGGTGGAGCTCCATGGAGCACGGCTTTAGGAAGTCACGTGTGTATTTCACATGAATCTCTCCCCACTTTCGTTCGTGTTCACCTATTCCTTTGCTCATCTATTGGTTTCACAGTTGATCCATTGTCGATCTTTTGATACATGGTCCCCCTTGGTCGATCCATTGATTTGTCCTCACCATCGCTCATCTGGGTTTATTGCTCATCTTCCACCAAGTAAATTATCTCTCGTCTTGGTTTCATTTTGTTTCTCTGATGTTTAAAAAAAAAAATTCAAGGTCTTTTAGATGATTTTTTGGAACCTTATTGATAAATTTGATTTTTAGAAAGTTGTTGGATAATTTGATAGCAAGTGAAGCCGACAGTTAAGAATTTTTTGTAATTATGGTAATGCACACAAACACCTCACTATGGCATTCATAACTAGGATGCTTAGTTTCTTGAATTTAACTTGGCCTAGCTGCATTTCATTTCTTCTTTAGGACCTTAGTATATCAGTTCCTTGTTAATCAACCATAGCATCATAATATAAGATCTTAAATGGCCAAATACATAGTTAAGGTCTCATGGCTTGGGCAAAGACATAGTTAAACTCTGAAAGTCTTTTAACAACAGATCAAAATGATAATTTACAGAACAATTGTTTTCAAGTGGCATCAAATACTTTTCAGTCAATAACATGTCAAACATTTTGTTGGTATTAAAATCTTTGAGAGTAAAGAATTTGGTTGCTAAACCAATCTACTTGAAATGAGTGAGAATGTTTATCAATTAGGTAAGTTAAAAAGAAAAGTTTGTGTAGGATAGGATAGAATTTAGGTATAAACATGGAGGGTTCTATTTGTATGGTCTTCTTGTTAACATCATATTGGTCATTTGCATGTTATATGCTATTTTATTTTCTTCTTCTTAAAAAAAAAACATAGGTATATTTTTTACCTACACATTGTTTCATTATTGAAAAATATATATTGAAAATCATATTGTGCATTCCTTTGTCTCTATAAAACAAATATTTGAAATAACTACAAAAAAAATTATTTTTAAATTATTTGTCAAAATATCTTAGATTGGATATCCATGGTTATCCACAGGTTAGGTAGAGCAGGTCGTGGATCGATCCATAAAGGTTAGACGGGTCATGGATTGATTTATAAATGAGTGGAGTAAAGGTAGATCGTTCCATGAATTGGGTTGATCTGCTTTATGCCCATCCCTAGCTTACACTAATAGGACTCTAAATAAACTGAAAAAACAAAAATAGACCTTATTTGTGTTCATTCATTTAATTTTTACTAAATAAAAACATGAGCACAAACATTGAACGAACATCATTTATTCATTTGTGTTTTAAGAGTTTGTCTTCATTCATTTAGTGTTCATGGATACTATTAATTAACAATGTTAACAAATGCATTTGTGACCAATATAAATGAACGACTAAACCAACAAACATATAAATATTCACAATATATTCCATAAGACCTAAGTAACAAACATCCCAATAAATATCTATAAACAAAAATTCATTGTTAAAATTGACAAACAAATAAATGAATACAAATAAATAATAAATGCATAGGAGATAAATAAACAAATGAACATAATAGAACATAAGTAAATTGTTTGTGAATATAAACAAATGAATCAAACCATTCATTATTCATTTAATTGAACAAACATGAAATTTTGACCTTGTCCATTAGTTTAACTATAAAAACAAACAAAATAAACTATCCTGCAAAACTGTTCACCAAGTATTCTATTGATTTTACAGCCCTAGAATATAGACGAATTATAACTTATTGTGGACAATCCTCCATCAAACTCATTGCCGCAAGAGGCTTTTTTTCTCATTTTAATTTTCATTAATTTTTTTTATTTCACCGAACTACTAACATTTTAATGTAAAATACTCAACATACTAAAATAAATTTATGAAAACCTTACAAATACCTAATCCTTAGTATATGAACAAATGCATAGAATATTAATTGGCCTTAATTATAAATTTTTCAGATACGTTCAAGATTTTATTAAATAAAATGTATAAGATTTCTAGTACATATAGAACAACTCAATTTTAATTATAAAAAAATTAAAATTTTTTTTTTAAGGTTTACCTTAATGTTACAAACCTAAAGGTTTGTTAGACCTTAGTTATGCTCCCCTGTGCATTTATCATAGTGCTAAGCTCGTCCGAACAGCCAAGCTAGCCCCTGGTCATGGTCTGACATTAACTAGTAGCTATCCCTTCTCAAAATTACAAAACCTCATTGAATTTTACTCTAATGTATAGTTGTCTCTCCTATTTTGAGAAATCAAACATGGTAACCAATTCTCGAAATGCCAGATAAAACATGTTATTTCTTTCATCTTATTTTTATTGAATCATTTGGTTTGGTGTAGAAATTGAGAAAAGTTAAACAAGTTTATATATTGTTTCTAGTTTTGCCTTTATCCTTTTACACGTAAATTAAGAAATTTGAAAAATGTGATTATTAAAATGATAGTTTTAAAGATAGTATGGTAAAGTAATTTATTGAAAATTAAAATTTTATAAAGATTTAAAACTACCAAAATAGAATATATTGCAATGGTTTTAGGATAGAGAGAATACTAACTAGGAAGAACATTTAGCTAAACAAAGATAATTGAATATGAGATTTACCAAATACAAATGCCTGAGTATGACAATTCATTAAAGAGATTATATTTTAACTTTAAGAAAACACCATTGGTATGTGTTTGACTATAATTCTTTTTTAGTTAATACCATTTTAGGCTTCAATTCGGCATTTGATAGCTCATTGAAGGTGATCGTTTGGTCCCAAAATGGGGGAGCCCATTGGATCCTTGATGGAGTAAGGGTTGAAGTGAAATATATATGATTAAATGCAAACTAACTCAAATTTTAAAACCTTCCAAACCTAAATCACAAGCACACGGATGTCATTTTTAGTATGGTGAGTAGGGTTCGATCTGACAAGGATAGAGTAATATTGTTTGGCAATTACTACTAATTGTAGACCTAACTTATAGTAGCTAAGAAATGAAAGAGAAATAATTGATCTAAATTATACTATTACTAAACAAGAGAAAACATTAATGAATGCAATTTTGGATTTTTGATAAATTAATGAAAGCACACTTTATATGAGTTTCACTACTTAACTTGGTTAGCTAGTGATATTATAGCTAATTTTTTGATTTTTCTACTTGTTGGTGAAGTGATTTAATTGAGCCCCCACTTTTCTCAGTTAAAGGTCAATCTCTTCAGCTTGAATAGAATAGACTCCCATTTTATCCTAGCCCAAGAAAGGCATTATAAGTTCAATTACCTTCACCTAGTGTTCTAAACTAGTCTCCCAACAAGCTTATGATACTACACTTCTCTCCTAGCTCCAATTCATCTTAATATTTCCCAAGACTTAAGTAAAATCTAAGGTATAGTTGACTAGGGTTTTTACTCAATCAACACAACAATAAGCTCAAGGATAAAAATAAATAAGGATTAAATGAAAATCCAAGACAAATAACTATTTATTCAACTAGCATAACCATGTCAAATAGTTATGGGTAAATTAAAATTTTCCCCCTACGGTTTGGGTGAAATTACACTTTGCCCCCTCCTGTTTAAAAAATATTCACTTTGCCCCTGCCTTTTTAATACAGTTCAACAGTAACTTCTAAAATCTTAATATAGGCTATACAGTAATCATCTTCAAATAATTTCAATGTGTATGATATTTTTTTTATAATTAATTGGCATTAAAAAAATACTGTTTTAAAAACTGAAAGAAACACAGAAAGAAAAAACTGATAATTTAAAATGTCCATTTACTGTAAAAAATTACCATGCGGATTGAAATTACTGGAAGATTGATGCCCGGCAGCATCTTCATCGGGTGACATTATGACTTCAAGAGGGACTTCCTGTGAGGGAGGACGTCTGGAGCAAAGGTTTTCCAGAGGAATGTGCCTGAAATGCTCAGAAGAAAAGAGGTCAGGAGGTCCCCGGAGTGTTTTTCCGGGGAGGAGCCTCCGACGCCCAAGTCAGTGTTCTGAGGTGAGATAAAGGAAGAGCACTAAGAGGCTAGGTGGTCTTGCCTGTTCGTGTTTTCTCAGGGAGAGGGGTCGGATCCTTTGCCAGGGCTTGTTTCCTGGTATTTATAGTGGTGCCTAGCCCCTTCAGATCATGACATGTGTTCGGTCAGATGCGATCTGTACTTCCGGGCATAGGGGACAGGTAGCCGTTTGTAGGCTCCTCGGGTTTGGGACCGAGACAGGTTGTGACAAGACTTAGACGGCGTCGGCGCGTCAGACCGCTCTTCAAGGCGGCGTGTAACGCATGTGGGCGACATGTCAGAGGCTCCTTAAATGCCCATGCCATACTCCCGAGGTTCTCCGGCGAGGTCGTCTTTCGGTACGGACGCCCTTCTTCGGGAATTATGCCTGTAGTTCGGGGAGTTCCCTGGTTCGGGGGTTCCGCCTTCGGGGAGATTCTCTCTAGCTTGAAATAGCTGGTTCTCCATCTTCGAAGGCAATCCGTTTGGTCTCCCGAGGGAGTCGGTGGCATCCTTGAAATTCCTGACGTTCTAGTCGAAGTCTCGAATTCGGGGTATTTTGACTTCGCTCCTCCCGAGGTCCGTGATATCGCCTCTTTTGGGTAACGCCAGTTTCCTGACCATACTATTGGCAGGATGTATGTACTGAGAGAGGCGATAGCCCTTCCGCTATCACATGCCCCCCTTCGGGAGGCCGAAGTGAAAACTTCGGTTTGTAGGCTTTCTGAGGGCACCCTTCGGGGGTCTTGGGTGTAATACCTGTGCCGAAGATGCACCCTTTTGTCCGAAGACATAGGTTGTTCGACCATAGCCTGTCTTTTGGTGCCTTCGAGGTAACCCACTTCTTTCCTTTTGCAGGTCTGCGCAACGTCACGTCTCATAACCAAGCGTGTCAGTCTGGAGCGGCGCGCCCAGGGTTTAGTGGTGTCAGAAGGCGTGTCCCTTGTTTGGTGCGACGGCTGACACATGGCACGCTATCATTGGAAGGGACTCCATCGGTTACGGCAGGTGCGCCTTTTTAGACGCAGGGAGCAGTTATGGCGACTGTTCGCCTTCGTGGAGTACTTATGACGCCAGTTCGCCTATCCACCTTCGGCCTATATATAGCGTGTTCCATCATAAATTCCTTTTGTTCTGTTTTTGCTCTTCCCTCGCTCTCAATTGTTTTTACATTTTTCACGGCGATGCTTTTTCTCAGGTGATTTCCGGCCACCTTTGAAGACGGCGACTCCAAACCCAGATTTTGGCAAAGCGTTTGGTGGGTTTTGACTCTCAAAATCCTTTGATTTTCTGTGCTCTTTTGCTTTTCTGAAAGCTTTCCTGAAGTCAGTTTTTCGTCTCCCGAAGTCCTTTTTTCCTTGAAAATGTCTTCGCCAACTCCTCTTATGTCTGTTTCCCCCATCCTAGAGAGCTGGCTTCCTCTTCTCAATCATACTTGCTGTACGTCTTCAGAAAAACTAGAAAGATGGACCAAAAAGTTTTTTCTTCCTTCTTAGGCCACCACCAGACTTCCTGGCCCTCAGGTGGTCAGTTTTATGAACCGCCAAAATGAGGTTACCGTTTTTTGCGCCCAACTGAAGGCCGGACTTCAGTTTCCTCCCTCGAGGGTGATTTGCGAATTTTGCCAATTTCATGGCATTGCCGTAAATCAACTTCCCCCGAACTCGTACTGCTATTTTAACGCCTTCCTTTGCATGTGCGGCATTTTCAAAATAGAACCCCATTTCATTCTTTTTATGCAGTACTATAAGCTCTATGCGGTCCCGAAGGGTGGCTTTTACTTCATGCTGCCTCGAGGATCAGGGAGCAAAAAGTATATGTTCACCTTCACCACTAAGGACAGCTGGCGAGGGTGGCAAGAAAAATTCTTTTTTCTGAAGATGAAGGAGGCCTGATCGTACGTTCCGACTGAGTGGGCTTTGGGAAGGCTGGAGACGGATGTTGTAGACCCGAAGAGGCTGCTGACTCCTGAGTTGGCGGCTAGGTTCGCAGACTTCGATAGAAGGATCCGGGCAGTCTCCGACTGGGACTCTAAGGTCCCTTCATGCTCCCTCTACCCCTTCCCCATCATGTGGAAACTGATGACCAATGAGGTCCTTCGGGAGCTAGGGGTAATGAAGGAGCACAAGACGGACCTCGAGATGCCAGCTCCTGCCATCGCAGGGAAAGACTCCTGGCTGGTAAAACTCCTTCGGGAGGAGGTTACTTACGAGACCTTTTGTGAGCGTAAGTTATCTCAAAAGTTTTTTGTTATAGATACCACTTAGACTCACACTGATATTTTCCTTCTTTTTCAGAGATAGGCGACGAGTCTGCTGCTTACTACAAGGCGCTCTTCCTCGGTCAAGCCCAGAAAGGGGAGCAAACAAAGAAGGCCATCTCCCGAAGGCGGAAATTGTCTGGGGCCGGGCCATCCTCGGTAAAACAGGCGAAGAAAAACGCTTCTCCTCCTCTTCCGGAAATTCCCGAGAAGGCGGGTGAGGAGCATGATGCCGCTGCTGCCCCACCAACCGAGGTCGCCGCTGACGCTCCTTCTCGGAGTCCTACTTCCTCAGCGGCTCTTCTGGACGCCTTGGTGGAAGTCCCTTCTGCCGAGGAGCGCCAGAAGGGAAAAGGCAAGGAAATTTCTGCCGATGGGGTCCGGGATGCTGATGATGATGTCACCGAGGTGCCGCCAGGTTCATTCTTTGGACAAGCTGTAGGATTTTTATTTTTTGAACTTTGAGAATTGCTTGCCTTAACAAGTTTCTTGTCTTGCCGGGCAGAGGAGGTACCAAGCATGCCCGGAAGCGAGCCCTTCGGGATTCCCATATCCCGAAGGGGAAGATCTCGAGGGAGCCTTTGTGGTCGTTTACGGAGGACATGAACTTGTACTCCGGCGACTGCCAGCAAATGGCCAACCAAATTTCAAAGGGGATCCTCACCGAGGCCTCTTTCAAGGCTATTTCCGAGGCTTGTCCGGACGAAGAGTCCCTTGCTGCAAAAGTTTCCGAGCACGCTGCCCAGGTATGCTTCGAGCCTTGTTTTCCTTTTGATTTCTTCTAAGTGTTTTGACTCATTTTTTGCCTTACTAACTTTGTTCTTACTTTGCAGCTGTTGGGGTACACCGGCCTCCTTAGGGTTCGGGCAGCGAAGCAAGTAGTGTTCCGAGCCTGGGCCTTAGACTGTATGGAGAAATCCAAGGTCATGTGCTCCGACTTGGTCACAAAGAATTTGGAGATGGCTCAAGCTGCAAAGAAGGAGGTTGCTGCCGTTCGGGAGGAGTTGTTGAAGGAAAAAGAGGAACTTCTGAAGGACTCATCCCAAAAGATATCTGACCTCAGTTCCAAGGTGGCAGAGCTGACTTCGGCAAACGAGGCATATTAGAAGGAGAAGTCAGAGTCTGAGGCTCTTCTGGCGAAGGTGCTTGCTGAGAAGGCCGCGCTCCAGGCCGAGGTCGAGTCTTTGAAGAAGGAGCCAAAGAAGAAGAAGACGAAGGCACTGAAAAAGGAGATCGCTGATCTAGAGAAAGAGCTTGAGGACTTAGCTGTTGCGAAGGAGAAGGCCGACCAAGCAACGAAGGTCGGTTTTTAGGATGGCTTTTGCCTCGCTCGTCATCAAGTTCTTCAGAAGTTCCCCGGTCTGAACCTCTCCTTTTTGGCGGCCCTGAACATCCCTGAGGGGCCTCGGTGGTCTTGGTAAAAAATTGAGCACCTTAACTTGCCCTTTCCTCTTCCGGCGCCGAAGGCGGTGGACAAGGACGCAGGAGCTGGTGGCTCCCGAGACACCGAGGTCCCTTAGTTTCTTTTATGGCCCTTTGCCTTCTTTTTCTCCTTTTTGTACTTCTTCTTTTGGCGTGGTTCCTTCTTTGTACTTAGATCCATCTTTGTTAATAAAGACTCCTTCTTTCATGAATTTTTGGCTAAGTCTGCTGCGTAAAATCTTTTATTTCTCATTGTCCCGAACACGTTCGCTCAAGAGACTTCGGAAGATCATAGGTAGACTTATCACGCCAATTAGCCTTGGAATCACCCTCGGGGAATTCCCTTAAGTGAATCTCCAATCTTTAGAGAAGGTTGATAACCTTTGTAAATAAGCTTTCTTTCGACGACGACTGTTCTGGTGAAAAGAAGCTTCTGTACTTAGAAAAAAAATTTCTAAGAAACTTTTGTACTTAGAATTTTTTCAAACTTGTATAATTTTCCCACCAAAATCCTAAGCATAGAATTTTTTCAAGGCATCTGAATGCCATGTATTTTTTAATTCTACGCCTTCGGCATCGCCGAGCTTGTAAACTCCTTTTCCCACTTCGGCAAGTACCAGATAAGGACGTTCCCAATTTGCGCGAAGTACTCCGTGGGATGGCCTTTGGGGCCCAAATTCAGCCTTTCGGAGAATGAGGTCTCCTTTCTTTATTCCCTTCGGCCTGGCGCGCAAGTTTATAGCCGCAGCCACTCTTTGCTGAAAAGCTTTTCTTCTCAGCTCGGCTATTTCTCTGTGTTCGCCGACGAGGTCCAGCTTGGCTCTCAGGCCGAGGTCATTTCCCCTTTCATCAAATACTTGTACTTGCACTGATGGTTGTACTACCTCAATTGGGATGATGGCCTCTGTACCAAAAACAAGTGAAAAAGGTGTTTCCCTTGTGGCTATTCGGGGTGTTGTTCGGTAGCTCCATAACACACTTGGGAGCTCTCCTGGCCATTTCCCTTTTGTTTTCCCCAACCTCTTTTTCAGACCATCTTTTATGGTCCTATTAGATACTTCTACTTGCTCATTGCTTTGGGGGTGAGCTACTGGGGCGAAGTGCATTTTTATTCCGAGGTTGTTGAATAATACTTGGAACCTTTTGTCCGTAAACTGGGATCCAATATCGGCTACTAACACCCTCGGTATGCCGAATCTGCACACAATGTTCTTACAGACGAACTTCTGCACATCTTTTGCCGAGATAGTCACCAAGGGTTCTGCCTCAACCCATTTGGAGAAATAATCTACTGCGACCACGCAGAACTTCACGCTTCCAGGCGCGGTCAGTAGTGGCCCAATGAGGTCTATGCCCCAAACTACGAAGGGCCAAGGATAGTCAGCCGAAGTTACCAATTCCAAGGGTGCCCTTTGGATACTCGTGTGTCTTTGGCAATTCCCACATTTCTGGACGAACTGCCTACCGTCTTTTCTTAGGGTAGGCCAAAAGTATCCTCGGCGAAGTATAACTGCTGCCAGGGCGTCGGTTCCATTGTGTGAACCACAAGCGCCTTCATGAACTTCTTCGAGGATCATTTCAGTATCTTCTTCGCCAACACACCTCTGTAGTGGATTTGGAAACCCCTGCCGATATAATTCTTCTCCGATTAAGAAGAAACGACCGGAACGCCTTCGCACTTTTGTCACTTCGCTGGGGTCTTCGGGGAGCTCACTGGTTGCGAGATACCTTTTTATCAGATCTTTCCAGCCTTTTCCCGAGGTTACTATGCTCAGCACTGTGATGCTCGGGTGGTTTAGCACCTCGGTGCATGTTTTCGACTTCACCAAGCAATCTGCCTTGGCATTATCTCGACAAGGCACATTTTCAATTCATACGGCGTCAAACTCCCGGATAAGCTTTACTACCAGTTCATGGTATTTTGACAAGGTCAGGTCCTTCGCCCCATAATCCCCTGCTATTTGTCGAACCACCAGCTGGGAATCGCTGTGGGCTTTCAAGTTTCTCACACCAATTTTTCTAGCTAGGCGTAACCCTGCTATGAGGGCTTCATATTCAGCCATATTGTTGGTGACGTTAAAGCCGAACCTGATGGCCTTCATTACTTCTAGACCTTCGGGGCCTCTGATAATTACCCCAGCTCCCTTGTGTTCAGACCCTGAGGCTCCGTCTACTTACAAAGTCCATTCTGGCTCATCTTCGCCAGGATCCGAATGGCTGTCCTCGGTGATGGGTACTTCGGCAATGAAGTCTGCCAGAGCTTGCGCTTTTATGGCTTCCCGAGGTTTATAAGTAATGTCATACTCACCCAGCTCTATACACCATATGGAAAGCCTTCCCGAATGATCAACTTTCCTCATGACGTCCCGTAGAGGTAGACTACTTCGGACGATGATTGGGTGAGCCTAAAAATATGGCCGTAGTCTTCTTCCCGCCAGTTCCAGGGCATATATAGCCTTTTGTAGCAAGGGATATCTGACTTCGGCATTGTGTAGGGACTTGCTTACATAATAAACCGGCCATTGCTTCAGCCCTTCCTCTTTCACAAGGACCGAGCTTACTGCTTTTTCTGTAAGTGCGAGATACAACACGAGGGACTCTCCCTCACGAGGTTGCCGAAGAGTAGGCAGACGGGCCACATAGGCTTTGAGTTCTTCCCAAGCCTTTTGGCAGTCCTTATTCCAAGGATGATCATCACATCCGAGGTCGCCCTCCTTTTTTGCTGCCTTAGTGAGGACTTTGAAGAATGCTCGACACCGGTCTCCATACCTAGAAATGAACCTGCTAAGAGAGGTTATCCTTCCGGTGAGTCTCTGCACGTCTTTCACTGTGACGGGAGTTTGGAATTCAAGCAGAGCCTTAACTTTTTCTGGGTTAGCATCAATGCCTCTTTCTGATACCATGTACCCAAGAAACTTTCCCGAGGTTACGCCGAAGATGCATTTTTCGGGATTGAGGCGAATTCCGAAGGTTTTGAGCTAGTGGAAAGTCTCCTTCAGATCTGCGACGTGGTCGCAAGGCAGCTTGCTCTTGACTATCATGTCATCAACGTAAACTTCCATGTTCCTCCCTATTTGGTCGTTAAAGACCTTGCTCATCAACCTCTGGTAGGTAGCTCCCGCATTTTTGAGCCCGAAAGGCATCCTGATGTAACAATACGTTCCACCCTCGGTGATGAAGGCGGTTTTCTCCTCATCTTCAGGGTCCATTCTTATTTGATGATACTCACTGAAGGCGTCCAGGAAACTCAGGAGCCCGTATTCGGCAGTCAAGTCCACCAACTGGTCTATTGGTGGGAGAGGGTATGAATCTTTTGGGCAAGCATCATTCAAGTTTCTGAAGTCGATCCACATTCGGAGCTTACTACTCCTTTCTTTTGTGGCGATAACTACGTTGCTCAACCATTCGGGGTACTTGACTTCCCTGATTACATCTGCGTCTAATAAGCACTGGACTTCGGTTTTGATGAAGTTATTTTTATGGACTGAGATGCCCCGCTTCTTCTGTCGGACAGGTTTTGCTTCCGGACTTACTTTAAGGCTATGCTGTATTATGCGAGGGTCTACCCCCGGCATATCTTTCGGCGAGTAGGCAAACAGGTCTTTATTCATCAGTAGAAAGGATACAAGTTTTTCTTGTCACCTTCGTCCAAGTTTTTCCCTATTCGGGTATTTCGGCCCGGGACAACTTCTACTTCTTCTATTTCTACCTTCACGGGATCTTCTGCCTCTCCCTCTTTTGGCCTTCCATCTGACAAAACCTCTGCATCCACAGTTTGTGCGAGGTTGGTTACTGGGGCCTTTCGCGCTTTGTAAAAAAATTTTCCTTACTTCACCTTGATCGATAAAGATTTCCACCTCTCCATCCTTGGTGGCGAAAGTGACGATTAAGTACTTTACATCCGAGCGAATGTGCAGATTTCCTTGTGTTTGCCTTCTAAGCATGGCATTATATGACGAAGGAACATCCATGACAATGAACCTTGTCATTGTGGAGGCAAATAATTCGTCTGTCCCGTTTACCGAACTTCCTCTCATCATCAGGGGGAGGTCGATCCATCTGAGGACAGGCAGTTCGAACGGCCCTACCCCAAAAGTTGGCAAAGCGACGGGCTTAAGGTCAGTGTTAGATATTCCCAAGCTCGGCAGCAGATGCGAGAATAGGACATCGGCGTTTGATCCATCATCAAGTAATACCCTTTTGACGTCCTAATTTCCTATTCTCGCCATGACCAACAGTGGGTCGTCATGGGGAAAGATGACGGTAGAACCATCCTTTCGGGTCAGTTTCTTCGACGGATTTTGATATTCCATCATTGATATTTCTCTGGCTTTCCTCTCTCTTTCCGAGGATGGCAGTCCCGTCGAGATTGTTTGTATCACTCCCGCCCCGCCTCTTTGGACTTCGGTTCCTCCGTCTGTCAGAGTCGTACTCCTCGTCATCAGCCTTTCCTTCCTCCTCCTTTCTTCCCTTCGGGGAATTCATTCGCAGATAACGCCGGAGTTGGCCTTGTTTTATCAGCGACTCAATATACTTTTTCAGTTGGAAGCAATCTTCAGTGTCGTGCCCGTGGTCGCGATGAAACTGGCAGAACTTTTTCATATTCTTCTTGTTGTCAGCGGTCATAGCCCTTGGCCGCTGAATCTGGGTCACCTACCTCTCCATTGTCATGAGGATATTGGTTCTTGTAGTGTTCAGGGGTGTAAAGTTCGGAGGAGGTTTCCTTCCCTTAAACCTCTGAGGTCGCCCTACCTGTTCAGCTGGGTACTTTGTTTGCTGGCCAGACCCTTCGGGACGAGTGTGATCAATCTTTGGTCTACCCATTCTCAGCTTTTCGGCTGTCATGTGCTGCTCGGCCCTTCGGAAGAATTCGCCAAGCATGTCCGGGGGGTCCTTAGAGAACTCGTAGAACAGCTGTGAGTCCCTCCGAAGGCCCCGTGTCATGGCGAGGATGCGTATTTCGGGCCGAAAGTCCGGGACACTTAAGGCCTCTATATTAAATCTTTTGACATAATCGCAGATGGTTTCTCCATTCTTTTGTGCGATGTCGAACATCTAGACTGGCATCTTCGCCGTCGGACGGCTTCCAATGAACTGCTGCGTAAAGGCCATGGACAGCTCCGGAAACTCCCTGATGGTTCCAGGGGCCAATGAGTTATACCACGCGTGTTGCGGGCCCTGCGAGGGTGACCTCAAAGCATTTGCACAAAGTAGCATCATCAGCGTCGTGTAACACCATGCAACGTTTGTATTTAGTTAGATGAGCTTGTGGGTCAGTTCGGCCATCATAGGTTTCGAGCCGAGGCACCCAAAAGTCAATTGGCATGGGCGCCTCTACTACTGTTCGGATGAACGGCGATTCATCCCCACTGAAAGTTTCAGACAGCCTAGCCCAGACTGGTTTCCGAGCTACCTGTCTCTCTACCTTTTCCAACCTTGCTAATATCTTTTCCATGAGGAGCGCGGCACTGGACTCTTCGTCCTGGTGCTTGTAAGTCTCGGGGAAAGGAGATTGTCGGCGCCTTTTCGGGGACGGACTTCACCGCCGAGGGGATGGCGACTTTGCCTCAGGCGATGAACTCTTTTGGCATGGGGTTTTAGGCCGTTTAGGCCCTACTGGCCCCTTAGGTTGTCCCCCGAGGGGTATGTTTTCCGTTGAGCACTCATCACGCGGATCCCCACTTCCCGAACTCCGGTAAGCTGATCTCAGGCTTTTCTCCCGAGGGAATGCTGGTGAGGAAGGCCTTTGGGCCTGCGTTGGTTGCGGCCATCTTCGGTCTATTTGCTGCGTCATTTCGGCCACAATAGAGCATTGGAAGTCGAGCAGAAAACTCATAGTTATGACTAGAGGACGTTCTTCCTCAAGCGAGGAAGTCCCTAAAAGGGTTTGCTTAGTAACCGGTTGAGCTTCAGGCGCGGACAAGGACTTCGGAAGTCCCTTGTCCTTTGAACGCCGAGTTTCAACAACGGCGACCTGAGAATGAGTTCCCACAGACGACGCCAAATGATGTCCGGTAGCATCTTCGTCGGGTGACATTATGACTTCGGGAGGGACTTCCTGTGAGGGAGGACGTCTGGAGCAAAGGTTTCCCAGAGGAATGTGCCTGAAATGCTCAGAAGAAAAGAGGCCAGGAGGTCCCCGGAGTGTTTTTCCGAGGAGGAGCCTCTGACGCCCAAGTCAGTGTTCTGAGGGGAGATAAAGGAAGAGCATTAAGAGGCTAGGTGGTCTTGCCTGTTCGTGTTTTCTCAGGGAGAGGGGTCAGATCCTTTTCCAGGGCTTATTTCCTGGTATTTATAGTGGTGCCTAGCCCGTTCAGATCATGACACGTGTTCAGTCAAATGTGATCTGTACTTCCGGGCGTAGGGAACAGGTAGCCGTTTGTAGGCTCCTCGAGTCTGGGACCGAGATAGGTCGTGACAAGACTTGGACGACATCGGCGCGTCAGACCGCTCTTCAAGACAGCGTGTAACGCATGTGGGCGACATGTCAGAGGCTCCTTAAATGCCCATGCCATACTCCCGAGGTTCTTCGGCGGGGTCGTCTTTCGGTGCGGACGCCCTTCTTCGGGAATTATGCCTGTAGTTCGGGGAGTTCCCTGGTTCGGGGGTTCCGCCTTCGGGGAGATTCTCTCCAGCTTGAAATAGCTGGTTCTCCATCTCCGAAGGCAATCCGTTTGGTCTCCCGAGGGAGCCGGTGGCATCCTTAGAATTCCTGACGTTCTAGCCGAAGTCTCGAGTTCGGGGTATTTTGACTTCGCTCCTCCCGAGGTCCGTGATATCGCCTCTTTCGGGTAACGCCAGTTTTCCTGACCATACTATTGGCAGGATGTATGTACTGAGAGAGGCGATAGCCCTTCGACTATCAAAGATGACTATCGTAATGACTAAATTAAGAATTCAGAAGTTGTTGGACTGTATTAAACAAGCAAGGGGCAAAGTGTATATTTCTGAAATAAGAGGGGCAAAGTGTAATTTTACCTAAACCTCAGGGGCAAATTGTAATTTTCCCAATAGTTATATCCATAAAATGTGCAAGAGAAACTACTATATTCTCAAACTTAAAAAAAAACATAAAAAATGGAAGAAATAGCTTTCATGCTAGCTACAGGGAAAATGAAAAAAACAACCAAAGTAAATTTAATAGTGCTTGATCCCTCAAGTCTCCAAGCAAACCCCTTGAGCACTCCAAGCTTCCTCCAGGTAAGCTCTCCAATGGTAGTCTCCTTTATGAGAAAAAATGAGAAAATGAAGACAATGATGCTGTCCCATTCTCTTGATTTAAAACATGTGTTTATTTTTTTTAATCCTAGCCTTCTACCTTCTTTATAAGAAGTTGTGATCTTTGCCACCTTGTAGAAGACTAATTAGAAGGTAGGTATGTGAGACTTGATGCTTACTTGATGTATAAATGCTTCCAAGTCCCGAAATGATCTTTTTTTTTTTCATTTCTAGACAAAGTACGGTTGCACTTCTAAAATGCGGTCGCATCACCATCTATCAGGGTTATTTTTTGGTGTCGTCCCGCTCAGCCGATAGGAGGCGACCACGTGGACTCCTAGGGGCCCAGTCGTGGTAGTATTGTTTACTTTGGTGCCTAGGGCGGCCTTGTTCAACCTTGAACCCTGGACCTCATGGATTTACACCTACTCGGAGTGGGTCGCATCTAACCATCAGGCTCCTGATGGTTAGACACGACTCCCCCTGAGGGAGTGTAAATCCGGGAGGTCCGGGGGTTCAAGGCTGAACAAGGCCGCCCTAGGCACCAAAGCGGACAATACTACCATGTGGGCCCCCGGGAGTCCACGTGGTCATCCTCCTAATACGGCGCCGTCTGTGAGGGATCAGACATCATTTTCCAACTTCAAAGTGTGATAGTATTTTGAAAGTGCAATTGTACTTTTTGTTCATTTTGACAGCTCCCTTTAGTATTTTAAGCATAAATTTTGCTACAAGTATCTAATTGAGGTGATTCAAAAACCTATACAATGCTAAGAAGAAGGGCTACAACTTTCATTCTTTGGCTGAAGTTTAAATCAGTCAATAAAATGTCCAAAATTGGCTTGTCAGATACCTCTCTTATAAGTTTTCTTTATCTTCATTTCATTTGTCCTCAAACCCTCAAGATATGCAATAAAACCTACAAAACATAAAATGCAGTTAAGATCTAGCAAATTCAACAACAATTTAGCATAAAGGTGGATAAAATATATAGGAATATAATGTGACTATCACACCCCCACAATTAGATATTTGCTAGTCCTTAGCAAATGCAACTTACAAAACTACAAAAAAACAAACAAAACATGTAAGCTAACTACTCATGACATACCACACCATGAAAATATTACCTTGACAAACTTAACTTGGAAGAAATTAGTGAAAAGAGAAAAAGTCAAGTCCTTATTAGTAAAGGTAAAGGATACTCCTTTATTTGTTTGCACTCTCTTTTACAAGTGGAGTTTCTATAATCATGGAATTAAATACCGCGGTATACTGCTTACCTGTGCAGTATTAATGTTTGCACATTTTGTCATTTTATCGCAAATACCATGGTATTTAATTCCATGATTATAAATACCGTGGTATTTCACATACCGCTCACTTTTTATATACATTTTTTAAAAAAACTGCTGTATACCGTAAATTCCACGATGTATGTACCGCAATATTTTATTTTTCTTAGAATATGTGTGAGGCATTTTTTTATTATTTTACATCAAACTATCATAAATATATAAAATAATAAAATATAATTAATACACATATTATAACATAAACATTTCCTTTTTTTTTGGTTACTTTTCTTAGTCAAAATACAATTTTTTTGTATAAAAATTATGATGGGAAAAATTAGAAAACATAAAAAATGTGTAAAAAGAAAATTTTATTTAATTTATTTCATCTTAAAATAATATTCTAACATTTATTTTTCTTGCAAAAACAATAACGGTATTCGGCACAGTATACTATAGGATATACCTTAAGAATATGAGGTGCGGTATACCTAGTGGTAACGGTATTTAATACCCTGGCTATAATGACTTTGCTTTGTATTCTTCCCTTATGACCTTGGCAAGGGATCCATCTTTCCTCAGCTAGTATTCCGAAGGGAATTTGCACGTGAATATAGGTTCAATGATCTTTATACAAGGTTGTAACAGGGCTGGATTTGGTGAATGTGGGAATTAATGAAGGATTTTTATGGTGGGGCTAGGGAAATTAATGATGCATCCACACATGAATATAAGCATTTAGAAACAAATCCAAACACCTGAACCTCTAATTTCAACACCAATTTCCAAAATAAACATCAAACACCACAACCAAGTTCCTAATTATGAAAATGAGCTCAAAGAAGGATAAACGGCCAGTTTTGGACTTTTATTACTAACTTAAAGTTTACAACTATACTTTTTTTCCTTTTTTTTTAAACTTTATTTTGTGAGGGCATTTTCACTTTGAGCACACTTTTGCTTTTTTTTTCACTAAGGCACAATCAACTAAATGATGTCCAAAACTCAACCCCCAACCAACATCAAGCTCACTCAAACAATGCAAATTCACAAACACTAAGACCTTCCACTTTGACAATTAAATACATATCAACCCATAAAATCCCAAGGTTCTCCCCCACACTTGCTTTGTATTTTACCTACACCAAAGTACTTACTTCCATTCCTTAATGTCCACTATTAAAACAAGCATCACTAGTTCCAAGGACAACAACAGAATCAAAATGAAGAGATAATGGATAATTACATGGGTTTAAACAAATAATTAAGCTTAAAAGGCTCAAGGGGGTTCACTAAGGGATAATGCATAAGGTTTTCCATTTGGTAAGTGATTAACCCTATATCGCCATCTTTGTCCCTACATTTGCACACAAATAGTGGGGTTGTATGGATTCTTAAGGTCTGCATAACCTAAAAATGTCTAGGTCAAAACACAAAGTAATCACTTTCAACAAAGAATTTTTCACAACCTATAATTACTAAGGGCTCAAAGTGCTCACAAGGTAAAAACAATATTCTCTACCTAAGTTAACAAGAAACATACTTTAACTTTTTTAAAAAATTTAACAACCAATTCAAATTTGCAAGCCATATGATCAACGGTGGTATTTATACAAGTTGGGTTCATAAATACAAACAAACCTCTATGTAAACTACATGCTCCTAATTTCATCTATTATATGCAACACATGATAAGAAAAATAATTATGATATGCATGTAATGTTATGAGAAAATAAAAAAAAATCACCAAAAGCTAGTCTAGATAAAGAACACACCACTGAATGTCAAGTCCTGGGAAAATACTCAAACAAGCATCATCCAAAAACACATCTCTCCTCGAAATTTAAAATCAACATTGTCCATAATGTTAACAATAAAAGAAAGAAAGGAGATTGTGTTCCAACAAACATACCCAAGAGGCGGAATTTCTCGCCTCCAATTACTCATATTCAAACTCTTGGTGATGGGGGCACTTTATCTTTTTATATGAGCTATGAATCCTTCCACCAAACACCTACAATAGACACAAAGAATAATTAAGAGAAACTTTTTCAAAAGCCAACTTATTGAAAATATAATTAAAAAAAAAAGAAAGGTAGAGATGTTAGGGTGCCTCCCAACAAGAGCTTGATTTCTTGTCTCTAGCTAGACATCAACTTCATCCAAGGGCCTATGTCACCCCGTTCAGTCTTGTGTCATCCACAACAAGTAAATTTTTTCATTGTGCCCTTCCAAGCCCCACTATGCTACATTTCTGGGGAATCCTCCATGGCTTGCATTTTTTCTCATCAATCCAATCCCCTTATCACTTGTCCAACTTGAAAATTTCCACATATTCCTTTTGGACATCTTAAGGATAAAGGTGAGATGGCTTATACAAATTTTGCCTTAGCCTTTCCCTTGTAACTTCATCCACCCTTGAATGTGTGCTTCTTTAATTAAAGGCTTTAATCTTTCTTTAGCTCTTCCAAAGCAATATTTTCAAGTTGTTCCCCACTTCTTAAAAGTGTGGCATCATTTTGGTTCATTGAGCTCCACCAGTGTTGCAAGAAAGACCAAGTGGTGCTTCCTCTTGTTATAGGCAATGAACATCCAATATCATTTGTGCAATGTGTGTTCCCATTGACCTCAATGATGCCTTCATAGAGTTCATGAGAGTTTCCAAAGAGTCTAACCTCTCATCCATATGGTTGAATCTTTAATTAGTTTTCATGATAAATTCTCTCAATGTATCCTCCAAAAAAAGGTTTTCTTCAATGAGATGTTTCTTGAAAAATTGAGGTGAAGGAACTCTTCTTGTAGCTTCCATAAAATCCCTTAATGCCTCCTTAATAGATGGTGAAGATGTACCATAAGTGCTCCTATAAAAATAACTTTCTTGACTTCCAAACTTTAAATAGTATTGAGATAAAACTTGGTTATCCCCCATATCTAAAATTTTGGTTGTCAATATAGTGGCCTTGCTCATATGTAGGCTTCCATGAATGGTAGGCTCCAAAATCCTTGCAGCCATTTTCTCTCTAAGAGGTATGTCTCTCAAATGGCTGAGCACCCTCATATACAACCATGTCATCCCATTAATAATATTCTGAGTAACCATTTGTAACCCTCAATGGGCCATTGGTAGTTATACAGTGCCATTAGTAGCACTTTAGAGGACCTACCAAAACAAGAAAAAGAAATAAAATAAGAAACATAAAAAACACAAAGTCCAGTCTAGAGTAGCTCTATTAATAATGATATTGCATAATCCAATATAAAAACTATCCCAACTAATGATAAAAAAAACTTGATGGAGTGAGGAATGAATTGAAATGTATATGGTTGAATTCAAACAACCTCAAGTTTTAAAACCCTCCAAACCTAAACAGCACACGATTGTCATTTGTAGTGTGGTGGTAGGGTTTAATCCCATAATGGTAGATTTGAATTGTTTCACAATTACCACTAATTGTAAACCTAAATTTAACTAGACAATCAAAGCTAAGAAATAAAAAAGACTAAATTAATCTAAATTATATCATTACTAAACAAGAAAAAAAAATAAATGAATGTAATTTTTAGATTTTTTTTATAAATTAATGAAAGCATTCTTTCTATGGGCTTTACAACTTAACTTGGTTAGCTAGTGAAATTATGGGTATTGTCTTGATTTTCCTGCTTGTTGGTGAAGTGATTTAATTGGGCCCTCACTTTTCCAATTAATGGTTACTCTCTCAAGCTTGAACTAGAATGAATTCTCATATTATCCTAGCCCAAGAAAGGCATTACAAGTTCAATTTGCTTTCACCTTGTGTCCTAGATAGTTTCCTGACAAGCCCATGGTTACCACATTCCACTCTTAGTTCCAATTGATCTTAATCTTTCCGAAGACTTCAGTAGAATCTAATGTGCAATTGACCGGGGCCCTTAATCAATCAACACAACAATAAGCTTAAGGATAAAAGTAAACAAGGATTGAAGGAAAATTGAAGACAAATAACCATTTATTCAATTAGCATAACCATGTTACATAGTTACATCCATAGAAAGTGTAAAAAAAGCTATTATATTCTCAAACTAAAAGAAAACATAAAAATAGAAGAAATAGCTTCCACTACTAGCTACGAGGAAAATGAAAGAAAGAACCAAAGTAGACTTAGTATAGCTTGATCTCTCAATTCTCTAAGCAAGCCTCCTTGAATCAAGTCTTCAAGCAAGCCTCATTAAGCACTCCAAGCCTCCTCCAAGTGAGTTCTCTAATGGTAGCCTCATCCATGAGAAAAAAATGAGAGAATGAAGAAGATGATGCTCTCCCTTTCTTCTTAATTTAAAAGCTATGTTTCTTTTTTTTAATCTTAGCTTCTTACTCTTCCTCTAAGAAGTTATAATCTTTGTCACCTTGTAAAGGGCCAATTAGAAGATAGGTAGGTGAGAATTGAGCCCTTGTACATGTAGAAATGCTCCCAAGTCTTGAAATGGTCTTCTTTTTCACATATGGACAAAGTGCGAACGCACTCCTACAAGTGTGGTTACATCTTCACTTTTTAGGTTGATTTTCTAACTTCAGAGTGTGATTGCAATTTGAAAGTGTGACCATACATTTTGTTCGTTTTGACAGCAACAGCATTCTTCAGTATTTTAAGCATAACATTTGATACAAGTGTTCGATTGAGGCGATTTGAGAACCCACACAAAGCTCAGAAGAAGGGCAACAACTTTAATTCTTGATTGAAGCCTAAATCTTTTAATAAAAGGTCCAAAATTGGCATGTAATATACCTCTTTTCTAAGCTTTCTTTTTCTTCATTTTTCTTGTTCTCTTTCTTTATTTCTTCATCCAAATGTGCCTCAAATTTATGTAGATGACCACTCAAACCCTTAAGATTTGCATGCAACATATAAAACTTAAATTGCAACTAAGATCTAGCAAATTGAACAAAAATTTAAAACAAAGCTGGGTAAAATATATAAGAACATCATGTGACTATCAATCACATTGACCTAAGCCCTATAAGAAGCCTCCTGTGTAGAGGTGTGTGGTACATTCTCTTGATAAACCTATAGCTTTCACTGAGCTAGACTCATTTGTTGGGAATTTATTGACCTAAGCATCAAAGGGTATTCATGAGACACAACTTCAGGGCCTCTAATCTTGTCTTTGATTTTAGGTCCAACCATCTTTAAGGGTCTCGGGCATCCTACTTGATAGTTCAGATGTTAATTTCACATCATCTGTGAGAAAAAAAAAACTTTGTTGAGCCTAGGAGACCACACTTGAACACTGAAACTAGCTAAAAAAGGAAAAGAGTTGACATTTCGATGAGGGCAAAAAACCATGTTTTGTCAATTTTGAGAAACTCAGAGGTCAAAAGGCAGGCCTACCTCCCTTGTTTCTCATGGAAATAAAGAACATGCATTTTAATGCTCAGAGACACACCTCACTTAAAGGTCTATAAGAGATGTTGTGGCAGGGGATCCAAAAGGCTTTCTTTGGGATACCAAAAGAAGATATGAAGAACCAGCATAGAGGCATGGTCAGCTGAACCCCTGAGCCTAAAGATGAGTATGGATAAAGGTCTTTCAGCTTGAAGGATTTAGATCATGACATACCTTTTGAAGTCACCGAGGTGATTACTAAGATCAATGGGTCCCCTGGGAGAAAAAAAAAAGAACCAAAAAGTTGCCCAACTTGAAAGGATGCTACCTGAGCGCATAATCAAAAGGGAGGATGGGCTTTGTGTCGTGGTCCTACATATCAACCTACTATTGATCATGGTCAGAATAGTTTGTTACAAGGTAAACAAAGTTTACAATGATGCTGAGGGTAACATCAATGTTATCTCTACCTATGCTATGGAGCCTTTCAACATGCAAAAATGTTCCTTTCATCCCATACAAAGATCTACCCATGGGATGGGAAAAGATGAGGTCCATAATTTAGGAATGATCACCCTGCCTTTTAATGTTGATGGGGATCATTCCAAGGATTGGAGATGAGGTGCCGCACTTTCATATAGCAGAATTATGGGTGTTAGATGTGTCCTTTCCTTATAATGAATGCCTTGCTAGGTCAACCTGCTCAGGTATAGTTTCATATATGTTTCAATATCCTGTCATTAACCTTATTTTTTTCAAGCCCATAGGGAGATGTTAGGATATATTTGTCATAGGAATCAACCCAAAATACATATCTTGCGAATCATTGCAACTCCTAGTCAGTAAAAATACCAAAAGAATGCCCTCTAGAACACTAAGGTCATAAGGAGAAGAATAAAAGAAAGACCATGACCTTTGCCTAGAGCTTGAAGCAAAAAACATAGAAATAGCCTCCAGGCAAAGTACTGCCTAATGAGGTAAATGAATCCCTTGTGGCTTTTTTGAAAGCTAATATAGATATCTTCATTAGGCCTCCCCATGATATGATAGAAATTGATCTGGAGGTGACATCCCATGAAATTTGGAGTAAGCCCAAACACTTGGCCTATAAAGTAGAAAAAAAAAAGTAATGAGCACTGAGAGTTGAGAGTTCTTTTAAGCAGAGGTGTAGAAGTTATTGAAAGCAGGGCTCATCTGTGAGGTGTCATACCTGGGGATGGCTAGCCAACATCATTTTCGTTCGAAATGAGAATGAATCCTAGAGAATATGTGCTAACAACATAGATTGAGTAAAGTTTACCCCAAGGATTCATATCTACAAGCATTTATTGGCTAACTGGTAGGCTCCACAACCAAGTTTAAGGTGTTAAGCATAATGTACATTTTGGTGGTTGTCACCAAATCTCAACACACCTAGAAGATGAGGAGAAAACCACCTTCACAAGTGGCAAAGATGACTACTACCACTACTACCAAAGAATGCTTTTTAAAATGAAGAACATGGAGCCATATTTCAACTACTTATGAAAAGAAATCTTCTAAGGCTAGTTTGGATGAAATGTTGAAGTCTACATTGAAGATATGATCGACACAAGTAGAACTCTAGAATAGAACGTAGATGATCTTAGGGAAACCTTTTAACACCTCTGAAAAAAAAACATGTGTATCTACTCAAAGGAGTGGCTTTTTGTAGACCAGGCAGGAAAGTTCCTGGTGTATCTGGTCTTGGAACAAGTAATTGATGCCAACCTGGACAAAGAGAATGTGATCTTAGATATGCTTACTCTAAAAAACTACAGGGACATCGAATGGAATACTGGTGCCCTTGAAAGATTTGTCTCCTAATTCAGGGACAAATATAGGTCATTCTTTGATACTCCCAATTGAAATGAGGTTTTTGAATAGGATGATGGGTGTTGTAGAGCTTTCTAAGGCATTAAAAACTGCTTGTGGGAGCTACCAACATTGTGGCAGTCTAGAATTTGGGAACCCTTATTCTTTTATTTGACAACATCCTCTAGGGTGGTTAGTACAGTTCTGGCATAGGAAGAAGGATGCTAGTAGTGGCTCATCTTTTATGTAAACCAAACCTTCTAGGGAATAGAGGCCAAATACCCAGTCATCCAAAAGGTAATCTTGGAGCTAATTATTACCCATAGAATGCTAAGGTCTTTATTTCTAGATGCACACCATTAGAGTAAGGACTAACCTCAAGATCCTCTTGAAGCCAAATCACTTGGGATGACTGACAAAATGGTGTATTGAATTAAGCGAGTTCGTTGTCCACTATGAGCCCCAGGCAACCATTAAGGCACAGAAACTAGCAGACTCTATTTAAAAAATGGTGTATTTCAAATTGGTAGAGTTGTCTACAGCATTAAGCAAGACTACCATTGACTTTGAGCCTAAGTGAAAGTTGTTTGTAGATAGGTGATCTAGGAAAAAATACCAATGGGCAGGAATAGTCTTCAAAGGACCCTTAGAGATGGAGGTGGTTAGGAAAATTAGATTTGGCTTCCTTGTGACCAATAATATGGCTGAATATTATGCCCTAGCTATAAGACTTTACATGGTGTGGTAGGTGGGAATCAAGGACTTGGCTGTGTAGAAGACTCCTAAATCATTGTCCAATAAACTAATGACCTATGTGGCACAAGGGGCCCTATACTCTGTAAGTATTTGGCTTTCATAAAAGGACTAATTTCAAATTTCAATACTATATAGGTTCACAAGGTGCCCTAGGAGTAAAACTCTTTAGCAGAGGCATAATTTAAAAAAAGAAAGTCGAGGCCCCTAAAGAAACCTTAGTAATTCTTTCCATCAACTTCTTAGAGACCAATGACAATCATGAACATGATTAGAGAGAGCCCATCTAGTAATATCTAGAGATATGTTAATGTAGAGAATGGTTTGTCAAGATAAGGGCAGCTCAGTTTACCTTGACTTGAGGGACTATATCGATAAGGTTACCTAGCCACCTATGTAAGTATTCATCAATAAGAGGAAGGGTGGCAAGTCCTTGCTAAGATGCATGGAGCATGCTATGGATCCCATCTAGGATACTGCTCTTTAGCCTATAAAGTACTCAGGTAGTGATACTTCTATCTCACATTTCAAAAGGATGTTAAAGAGTATATGAAAGGGTGTCACTTCTGCCAACAGAACTCCAAGGAGCAGAGGATGCCATTAGAAAAGATTGGGCCCTCAGATTATGCTTTCTTATTCCTAGTATAGGGGCATGACTTAATAAGAGGCTTGCCCATGAAGCTCGAAAGGGTGAAGTACTTAATAAGAGCTTTGCCCATGGAGCTTGAAACGGTGAAGTATTGCATTGTCATTGTAGATTACTTCACTAATTAGGTGAAGGTAGAGCTCTTGGTGTTTATCATCTACCAACTTAAGCGCCCTGAAGTCCTGGTTACAGGTAATGGAAAGTAGTTAAAAAATGCTTGCCCGAGGAGTTCATGAAACAATGTGATATCAAATTACACATTGCCCTAATCTATCTTTCTCAGTCAAATGATTAGGTGGAGGTCACCAACTGCACCATCAAGGTGGCCTTAAGAAGAGGCTATCAAATGCCAAATGGAAATGGCTGAGTTTGCTACCTTCCATCCTTTGGGACTACTGCACTATGCCTCAAGTGGCCACAGGGGAGACATACTTATCTCTTGTATATAGGACGAAAACCTTCATCCTCGTGGAGGTCACCAAACCAACACTTTGGATTTGGATTTTTTATGAGGGGCAAAATGAGCAAGGCCTCTAGGCAAAGCTAGATCTCTTGGAGGAACTCTGCGGAGATGCTAAACTTCAAATCCAAGCTTTCACGCAAAGAGTGGCTAATATCCAAAACCAAAGGGTCTGGCTCAAAGACATCAAGGTTGATGGATTGGCTCTAATGAAGGTAGAACATTTTAGATAGAACTTAGCCCACTTATTTTTAAGAAAAATTGGGTAGGGCCATATGTAGTTACTAAAGAGCCTTGGAGGGAAATTTTTGAGCTCAAAGAGGCCTCTATAAGAATGCTCATTATGCTCTACCATTCAGACAAACTTTAGCCTTACTACTCATAGAATAAGGTGCTACATTTTTCTATACTTAAGTTGAATCAATTGTCATTTATGTGCTTAACTTCAAGTTATGATACATAATAAAATTCTTAAATTCTGCCTATATGGCTTAGAAAAATCATCAAATTGCACGAAACCCATAAGACTTTAAAAAGTCTGTCACTGGGTTAAAATTGTAGTGAAGTTAGGGTCTTCCTTATTGATGCTTAGGACTCATGCACCGAGACTAGTCCTTGTATGCCAAGACCCAAAATAACAGTTTTAATAAGACTAAGCTTTCTTGTATTAAGCTAGGGCCATCGACATGTTAGTCTTAACTTGGAAGACTAGCAAGTAAAGGCATACACATATGAAAAGGAAATGGAGTAAACATTTATAAGTTTAAAAAAGAATTCATATTGTTTACAATTATAGAAGAATCTTTTCTAAGTTATAAAGAATAATCTGTAACAGGGTTGGTCCTTAAGAACAAAGGCCCTAAAAAACACTACCTTGGATGAAGGCGACCTCCTTGGCAACCTAGCTTCTATTCTTGGTACCAATGTCTCAGGTCCTCTAGGACATCATTAAAGGTGTTAACACTATAGAAGTCCAAACTAAGGTGGGCTTGCACCTCATGTTGATGGCACTAGGAAAACTTATTGAAGAGTTCATGAATAAGCCTTCATTCTATTATTTAAAAAATGACCATGTCAAAATAGCAAGATGCCACAACCATTAGATTTTTCTCTTTATCCGTCTCAATGCTACCTACTAGTTTCTTCGACTTTTTCATTTTCACCATTTTTTGATGGTTTTTTTTCTCACTCTACTTTCTCTATCTAGAACCAAAGCTCAAATTAATGACCCTTGTTGAAGCTTCATCGACTTCCTCTAAGCTTGAAACCTGTTCCATTCACTAACATGACCATGAAAGTTCTTTAATAAGAGAGAAATTTTCATCCATTAGAAAGAGAAAGCTTTGATTGGACAACCTCTTATGGTACTTTTGGTGAATGGACCACAGTTATGAGCATGGTGTTGGCCAACAAAGCTTCAGTAATAATTGGATTGTTTATTTAATCAGCCTTGGCTCTAGAGAAACATTGTAGAGTGACAAAACCCAAACCATCAAAAAATGGTGAAACCGAGAAAGTTAGATACATTCATAGGGCCTGCTGAGACAATGGCAATAATAATAATCCAATGGTAGTGGTTGTTTGTTGTTTTTACATTGTCAATTTTTCTGGTGACTGGATAGTGGTAGCCAGTGATGGTAAATAAGAGCATAAAGCAAGATGGTGTTAAAAGTTTGAATTTTCCACCAAGATTATGTGAAATTCAACTATAAAAATTGCAAAAGGACCTCAACTAGGACAAAATTATGAAAATTAGGACTTTATTAGGATAATCCTTAGGTTAAGAACTCGTTTAGGAAAAAAAATAGGTTAGGGACTAATGGTGCAATTTATCGATTACTTAACTAATATTAAGCGTGTATAAGTGGTGCCCCATGTCAAGAGGCTGGAGTTTAAATAAACATGTAAGCAAAAGTCCACCTAATCCTTTAGTGAATTGTTCCCCATTCCCTTCCATTAAAACATGTAGCTTCTCATGTATTATGACAACATAGAAAAAGAACAAAATATGTGTATTTCTACACTTTTATTTTTTTATAGTAGCATTCAAATTGTGACAATTTTTTCACAAAAAATTTCTGTAAATTTATGTACCGAAGAGTTATTTGTATGTCAAATTTAAGTGAGTATCACATTGAACACCTAAGTGATAACTACCACAGAAAGTCATTAGCATGGGCTAACAAAAAGACAGCCAAAACTCTTGTATAGAAGGACCAAGTTAGAAGGTCCCCAGGCTTTTTGTTGCAAGGGATGACCCACCGAGACTCAAGTCAGTGTTCATTATCGAAGAAAAAGAGAAAATAAGAATGGGTGTAAATGAGTTTGTGACTTACCTTGCTAGGTTGATGAAATAGCTTTAAATATCATATAGTCATGGTAGTTATGGAGATTGAATCAGAAAAGATTCAGAGGATCATAGGGGGACTAAGGAAAATGTCTATGATAAGGAAATTGGAGAAGACCGTGGAGGATTAACCATAGTGGGTGTGATTTGCTTACCATTAATAAAGGATAATCCTATAATTTTAATGTGATTTTCTATAAAGATGAACACGAGTAGTGAAAATGGGATGTAGGGCCAATATCAACTTGTTTTTGGATGAAGTCATGAATAAGAGCCAACCTCATTCTTCACCAGATGCTTAATCTTCTTCTTCTCAATGATTCTTTGGATGCATCTAAGAGAAACATCATATAGGTGTTGTAGAAAGGATGTTTTCAATTTTTATTTGCTTACTCATTCTAGGCATTATTGCAGACACAAAGGAGCAAACTTTCTAGTTTTACAATTTATCCAAGTTTCACCATTGGTTTCCGGAGGTAGGGATTTGGAATTAGTAATAAGGAGAACCTTGCCATCCCTACTGCAATTTTCTCTAGTAACCTTGTTTTTTATTGAAAATTATAAGATGAAAGAATTTATAAAACTTTTTTTAAGCTGTATGTTGAATAAAATTAAGTGTTGAAATCACCCAAGCAACAACATGTATAGATAGTTTTAATTCTAGGAAAGATTGAGTGGCCATCAGTAGGGCTCTATAAAAAAAATCCAAAAAAGAAAGCCTTTTTGCTTAAAAATGTTCCAATTTGTAACTTATGCCACATGAACTATATTGTGTAAGATTTCAAAGATATTTTTTGGTAAAATAAAAAGAAAAACCTTCTTGTTAGGGGTTAAAAAAACTTGTATAAGGTCATTGTCAAAGAGTGGGCATGGTCAATGGTCACACAATGTGCTTTTCATACCTGTAGTAGTATTTGATGCTGAACCAATAATTTCTGCAATGTGTGTAGGGTAAACATACTTAAAGCAAGAACCACAAGTAGAAGGAACAAGATAACTATATCATTTTGTATGGTCAATACAAAGTCATTAATAGCATACCAAAATGTTGTAACTTATGTCGTATGAACTGTACTGTGTCCTAGAGAGAATGTTGTAAGGGGCTTTGTAAAAGGCATCATTTCCCCCCATATTAAAGGTTAAGAGGCCTACTTGAGTATGAATGTAGTCGTTATATTTAGTGAATTCGTAAGTAACTTTGATATAATAAGAGGCTTTAGCATGAAAGCACTTATTTTAAAGGAATAAAATCGAGGCTCTTAAATGCTTTTACAAACACATAGCAGTAAGTTGCTACATGTCAATCCCTCATTGGCCTTATGAAATTAAAATTCTTCTTGGGTATTTTAGGCAATCTTTCTATTTGACTAGGCTTATTTTTTGGCAATTACTTGTCTGAAATTTCTCCATCCTCATCCTTGTGGCAAGATTACAGATTAGCAAAACTAATTCATACTTCTTGAAGGTAGATGGCCATTTTGATATCTTATAGATTTGCTCACGGCAGTAAACAAAGCAAATCCAGGGCTCTAAAAAACATGCTCAAAATGTGAGATTTTCCTTTGTGAAGAGAGAGATTAGTTAAAACCTACCTAGGCATTGGTCGTTACTTAAAGACTTAAGTGTGCATCCTAAGTTAGAGTTTTCTAGGATCATCCTAGAAAATGACTTTCTAAAAGTCTGTGAATGGGTAACCATGTTGTATGCCTAAGAGAGCCTCAAATTCCATTTTTTGCTCTAGTTTAATTTCATAGACCAAGCAATATGAGAGAGTTCAAGATTAATACTGCACATCTATTTCACCCTACTTCTGGTCCACTTGGGTGGAGTGGAATTAAGAAAGGAAAACTCCATTTTATTTCCTTTACTAAAAACCCCTAGAGAAAGGTATTAATTATACTTGGATATTTGTTTATTTTGTCCTGGGATTTGCAATAATTAATGTATGATAATCTTTTCTAGTGTTGGCTAAGATGAAAGGCTTCGAGTTTATGATTGGTATATTAGCTGATGGGGTCAACAAATTAAAGGAGGACTTCATTGCCTACTAGGCTGAGGCTTATGAAGTGGTTGATATATTTGATGCGCTTTCTTCAGAAATAACTACTAGGTGAACTTGTTCACTAATTTAGTATTAAGATGTTTTGAGAGAAGAAAGACTATAGTAAGCAAACTAGGGAGAGTTGTAGTAATCTCAGATGATGTGCCAGAGGGATTGGGGAATGCCTCCTACATGGTTCCTGCTCTTTATGATGAGTAATCAAAGTAGTTAGAAGTGTGCTCCTATGTGTTGCTTAACGTGATTCTTGATAATGGAAATGTTTCTTTTATAAAGAGTGCTCCAACAACTCATCCTTTTCTAAAAGATTCAATAGCCAGAGAAAAACCAAGGGAGATAACCTAATAGATGTTGAGATGGAATGCAGTCTTTATCCCCTTATGGGGTGCTTCAACAAAAAAACCATCCTTTAGAAATGACACAATAACATTAACAATAATTGCCAACTTGCATCTAGAAAGTGACCAAGCGCATGTCAACTTCAACAATCTAATGGGAGCTAGTGTAGCAACCAAAAATCTAGAGGTCATTGCTGCTTAGAATTTAAAAGTATGAATCTAGGGGTTTTTTTTTTTTTTTCATTTGGTAACATATTTTCTAGTTGGATTTTTTATCTCTAGGCTACGTTAGTGTGTACAAAGCCTACTCCACTGATTGCAAGGCAATTGAAGGCTCTAGATTATCACAAAGTGAAGCTCGTGACTGTGACTTGGTGGAGGAGAGTTGGAGGAAAGAGTAAGACGGAAAGATCAAATGTCTGGAGGCTAGGTCAATGAAATAGCTTTAAATGGCCATGCAATCATGGTGTTTATGGAGATCAAATCATAAAATATTTAGAAGAGCATAGGGATTGAGGAGAATCTCTATGACATGAAAGCTAGAGAAGATTGAAGAGGGTCAACCATAGTAGGTGTGATTTGCATAACATTAATATAAAATAATCCCAAATTTTTTGTATGGTTTTTTAGAGATATGATTGTCAGCAGAGCAATAGGCTCCAGGGCCCTCTTATAGGCCTGATAGTAGGGTATAAGTGCTTGTAGGTTGGGCCTGAATTACTGTTACACGAGTTATGCCCTATCTTGATCCACTATGCTTGATAGTGGCAGCAGTGAATTGGGCCATTGCGGCCTCCTAGGTTTTGACTTTGGCCCAATATGGTGTCATATATATTATTCTATTTTAATTGTTGTTTGTCACATATGTTTCACAAAACTGCTTTTTATAAAATTCTTTCAACTGTTAAGAATTACTCTTTTGTCAAATTACTTTTATAAGTTTTAACATGACGCTCATAATTTCTCATGGTTTGTTAGAGTTCAATAATAAGTTTTTTCCATGAGGTATTACGTCTTTCCATGTAAAGAATGAGCTTAAGTAAGATGAGGTGAGGCATGGGATATAAACTATGGCCTAGGAAAACTATTAGTGTTTAGTTGAAAGAAGCTATTTAATTGTAACTTCTTAGATTTTCTTCAATGAATAAAATGTGTTTCTACTTTTTAAGATTATTATTAAAAAAAGTCCATCATTTTGTGGTAATTACATATATTAAATTAGAATAAATAAAAATATTAACTCGACTCATACATCGTACTTTAGAATAATTCAATGGAAAAGACTTGAACAGAGGTGACCCAATTGAAAATTTACCTGAATTTAAGTAATTAAGCCATCATGTTTTAGAACCCAGAATGAATAATATTGGCTGTTGCCAAATTTGGGGTTGCACCTAAATTTTAAATTGTTGTTGCAATTTGGTCCTTAAGCTCCCATTCATTGTATATTGGTCCGAAATTTTTAAAGTCTGTTGCATATTGGTCCAAAGTCCTTTAAAATTCACTAAATCTGACATAATCATAAAATATTAAATTTTAATTTAAACTATTTAGTAAATGATTTTCAATAAATTTAAATTATGCTATAATATTTTTAAATTTTATAAACTATTTAAATTATCATTTTTTCTTCCTTGTAAATCGGGTTTCTATGTTAACTCAATCTTCTTATTGCTCTAGAGAGCAATATGTAATACTTTATAAAGGTCTTCAACTAATATGAAACAAAAGAAAGCTTGAGGACCTATTTGATATGATAAGTATAGGTTTGGGACAAATGATGCAGTTTAGCCGCCAATTCAGTCTCCACTTTCCCATTCTGGGCTCGAAAATCGACCGTTGGCCTGCCAAAATCCAACACAAAGTAGCGAGAGTGACGGACATGCCTCAGTTCCTCTCAAATCCCCAACAAGGAAAAACAAATGGCTTCTACCGGAAACCGAATTCCAAACCCTAGTCTGTCAGCCAACTCGGATGGCGAAAACCTGTCCCCGAAAGTCTCGCTCTACGAGCAGTCCAGAGAGGAGAGAATCAAAGAGAATCTGCAGAGGATGCAGAAGCTCGGAATCATGGATCTCTCCCTCAAGCTCAAAGCTACTTCTGCCCCTCGCCGGCGCACCCACAAAAGCCCTTCTTCCAACCCTCCGACACCAGCTTCCTTGCCGCCTCCAGGCCCCGTTCGCCGCTCGTCCAGGTTGATTCTACCGTTGCCCTTTATCTTTTCCTCCTTCTTTCGCTTCATTGGAGACCCAACGGGCTTTCATGTGTTTCAATTTCGTTTCTTTTTTATTTTTGAGTTATCTTTCGGTTTGCTTCATTGGAGACCCAACGGGCTTTCATGTGTTTCCGTTTCCTTTCTTTTTGTTTTTTTGAGTTATCTTCGGTTTTGGGTTTTGTCTAGGTTGAAAAATACACCTCCAGTTAGCTACTCAGAAGTGGTTTTGTCTGAGAAAGGAGAGGATTTGAAGCTGGAAGAGGGTTCGAGACCAGAGGTGTATACAGATGAACACGCGAAGCTGCTGGGGAGTACTGAGAGAAGCTGGGCCCTTTTTGTTGATGGATATGGGAAAGATGGGAAGCGGATTTATGATCCTGTGAGGGGAAAGACTTGCCATCAATGCAGGTCGGATTTCTTCTTTTTTTGCTGTCATTGGTTATGCATTAGTCATAATTGCTAGAAATATTTGCGAAGACAATAGTCTTTGATTATGTTAAGTGGAATTCCATGAAAAATTATGTCATTGACGCACCTTTCGAGATTATCCATTTTCATTAGCTAACGTGTTGTGTTACAAACATTTTCACATTTATGGCATTAGTCTCAATAATTTAGCACTTTCCATGATCAAGGTTGTTTCAACCTAATGCTACACAATTTCTAATAGTAAGTTGCATGAAGGTTGGTCAGTAGGATATTAGAATAGAAGTATCTTAGGGTAGCTTTTTTGTGGCATTTACTTATCACTATAGAGTCATCTATTCTTGAAGAAACGGATTTAGTTTGTATGCCAGTTTTCATTTCTATACTTTTCTATGAAGTTCATTTCTCTTCATCTTCACGTGCAATGTCTCAATTCCATTGCCTTCTACCTTCTATGACCAATGTCGTATCATTCTAATACTATTCAGTGATTTCTGATGGCATAGTGCATGATAACTTGTAAGTAGGATTAGATGGATATGGATATGCATATGGCATTTACTTACTTCTGTACGGCTGTCTATTGGAAGCGCTTGACTTGGCTTTTATGGGAATTTTCCTTTTCTACTTTTCTGTATAGTTTAATTCCTCTTCATTTCTTAAGCCTTGTTGGCTTGATAGATACCCTGTGGTATATATCAAACCCCCATTATTCAAGTTTCTTCAATTATATTGAGTGGAGCTTATGGAGAAAATTTTGTTATGGATGCTCCTTATCTCATTATCCATGACCATGGCTTAACATGATGTATATATTACCAGAACATTTTTACATATGTACCCTTAACTCCTGTGATCTTCAACCTTATATGACCATGCCTGTTTCTTTCAAAGCTGTGCAATTTCTGGTGACATGATGCATGATGATTGGTCATCAGGATCATAGTACATAAGTATGCCAGGTTAGCTTGATTATGACAGTTACTTAACACTATACAATTTTTCATTTTGGAAGCAGTCAACTTAGCTATTATGAATATTCCCTTTTCCAGTATCCTATGAAGTTTGTTTTCTCTTCTTTCTGACATATGGTCTTAATTCTATGATCCTCTACCTTTTATTACCAATATCATTTCGTTCTAATACCACTAGGCAATTTCTGATGACATGATGCATGATAATTGGTAAGCATGATTGTAGAATAAGTTATATCCTATGGCAGCTTCATTGTGGAATTTGCTTATCGCAATAGAATGATGATTTTGGAAGTGGATGACTTAGCTTTTATGAAATTTTTCTTCGTTTTTCCTTTTATATCTCTATAAAGTTTATTTGTCAAATAGGTATATGCTGGGCCAGCTTCTTTATGAAAATTGCTTATTGCTATACATTTATTGATTTTAAAGACAGCCAACTTAACTTTAATGAAAATTTTCCTTTTCCTACTTCGCTATGAAGTTTATTTTCTCTTTTTCTATTAGGTCTTGCTTCACATATTTTTGGGCCTTGTGCTACATATCACATTGCATAGGAGCAGTAGATAATAATAACAATATTTACCTTTTAAGTGATTTTCCTTGGATGCTATAAGAATCAAATGTTGTTTTGTAGGCAAAAGACTCTGGGATATCGAACCCAGTGCATCAAATGCAACATGGTTCAGGGGCAGTTTTGTGGAGATTGTCTGTACATGAGGTAAGTAATTGATAAGCTTCTCAATTTTCGTGTGTATGTCATCCATAGTGTTATAAAGCAAACATTAGGCCTCGAATTAACTCTGTTTACCATGGATTCTGGTAGGATGGTCTTACTGTGTACATGTCCGGACTTGCTAGTTTTCTTCAGTATGTGACAAGGATTTGCTCTATCATTATATATTTTTTGACAGTATTAATTCCTTTACTCTTTTCACCCTATTGCAAGTGATTTTGAGCATATTTGTTCTTTTTACTTGAGCTAGAGGGGGATTTGCAATTTTTCGTTGTTATTCTTGGTAATCATTTTCTGGAATTGTGCAGATATGGGGAGCATGTACTTGAAGCCATAGAGAATCCAGATTGGGTATGCCCGGTGTGCCGTGGAATTTGTAACTGCAGTCTTTGTCGGCAATCCAAAGGTTGGGCTCCTACAGGGTCACTTTATAGGAAGGTGAGTCATAAAACTTTAGGGTTCAACATTTCAAGTTTTTTTTCACTTTCCCTGTCTCCTAGCTCTTTTTTTTTTTTTTTTCCTTGTCTCCTAGCAAAATTGATCCTGACCTTTTATCTAACTATCAGATATCACAAATGGGCTTCAAGTCAGTTGCACATTATCTGATTGAAGCTCACCGTGCAAAAGTAAGTAATATGGAGAACCTTGACAATGTTGATAAGGTTTCTGCAAAGCGGTCCCTCTTTAGTACCGATACTCTTGGAAACTTAGAACCTAGTTCTGGAGATTGGCAGGATGATAATGGTCTAAACAGGGAGGAGAAAATGAATGCAGAAGCAAATTCTTTTTGCAGCCTTCCTACATGTGCAAAAAAATGGTTACGTTTCTCAGATTTTGTAACAGGTTCTGAGAATAAGGAAATTGTAGAGGAAAGTATTGATGACGACTGCCAAAAGAGGCCTAATGACACTGATTTGGAGAGCAAGGGGCACGATGGCTTGAAAAGTGAAAACGAAATGGATCTACATTCCATGGACAACAAAGCCCCCATAGAAGCAAGACCTGAACAGAAACACTCATTTACTCTTGAACCGAGTTCTGGTGATATTTCTGGGAGTCTGAGACAAGGGGAGGAAATAAGTACTGTCCATGATGCAGAGGTGAAAGTATTTGTGGAAGTTATGGATGTTAAACCAACTGATAACAACATATTAACTGTAACAGGATTTGACGAAAAGGAAATCCATTGCACAGAAAATAATGGTAAGAGTCACGTGGCCGGCCAGAAAATGTGTAAGGGAGTTAACATGGCAGCTATAGCAAGCCTGGACAGCATTACTGGGAGATTGAAACGTAAGGTTCTGCAAATTGATCCAGACGGCATTGCTAGAAGATTGAGGCCCAGAAACAGCAGCAAATGAAGCTGTAAGTTTGTTGTAGAGGAAAGATACAGTCTTGACGCTGTTGCTAGGTATCTAACAGTTGCGGCAAGTCTATATGTTTTGGAATTAGGATCATGCAAATTGATCTGGACAGCTGTGTGAGAAGATTTAAGGCCTCGAAACAGTAGAAAATGAAGTTGTAATTTTGTAACCCAATTTAGCATTTTGTGGTAGGGAAAACATCATGATGTTCTACAATTTTGTCCTAGGAATTCATCTATTTGAATCACCAGGTCTCTGTTTATTTTGTTCAAGGATGTGAATTCACTTGTGTGAACTGTGAAAGTAGAGCTACTCCACAATGACAGAGACCTTTTCTTGCCTCTATCCTTTCTTTTTGCTGTTGAACTTTTTACTGCTTGCGCTGATTTCATTTTGTTTTGGCGATTATATATAAATATAGGTTCAAATCCCGGTAGATTGGCCCTATAGAGATAGTTTTGACAATTTCTGTGCTCTACATTTCTTATAATGTGACAATCCAGAAAATCGACACTTTCCTATTTTGGTTCAAATTTCACAATTTTGTAGAGTATTTTATTTCCATCTGCAACGATGCCAAGCCGACACTCGGGTAGCTTGTACAGCTTGCCCTACCCTCTACGCCAATTCCAAGGTTTATCTTTTTTATTTTCTTTTCTCCAATTCTATTTCCTTTTCCGTTTTCATTTCACATGTTTGTTTATTGAATAGGTGATTTGTGAGAAAAAATACATTTCGTCATAAAATTTTAATCACTTTTCTATTAAAAAAGTTCCAATAAGTTCCTATTTGAGTCCTAAAATTTTTAAAATGTGTAAATAGTTTCCCTTTAACCATTAGTCACCTGTTTTGGTATTAACTTTAGGACAAATTGTTTGCAAGTATTAGTACTTAAATAGAAATTGCTAAGTTTTAGAACTTAAATAGAAATTTACAAAATTTTAGGACTTAAATAGCAAAATTGTTAAATATTTAGAATTGAAAATGGTATTTCCCCTAGCTTTTTCTCCGTTGACATTTCAAAACCTTTTGGGAAAATACCATTTTATCTTTTACTATTTTTCATTCAAATTCTTTTCAAGATTAATCCTCCATTTTCTTATAATGAGAAGAACAAATATTTTATTTTTCAAATTTTTTCAAAGAATGTACAATACTTTTTTCTATTTATACATTGAATAATCAAATATCACACTTGATTGTCATCATTTAAATTAATGTGACACCAGGCTAGCCTGAAGCATACTTGACATAAAAAATTGGCTCCTATTCAATGTCTCATTAGTATTCTTTTTTAGTTTGAGGAAACTATTATCTCATTTATCCTTTTGGAAAATTTCCAATCCCATTAATAAGTTTCTTATTTCTATACAACTTTGGTGGAGATTATTTTTTACTGCTAAAACTATTTATTTTGAGATATTTCTTGTTCTTTGAAACTTTTAAACCTCATTTAAGATATTTGAAAAGTATTTTTATTTTTTATTTTTTCAAAAAACATACTCCATCCATCCCAAAACTTTTGCTTTATTTATTTTCAGCAATTAATCTATGAGTTTTTATTTTCAATATTTTAATACATAAATGAAAAATTTTTATATATGAATCATAAATAAAGACATGTAGTTTCTAAAAATATATATTTTAAATTTTTTTCTAATAAATAATAATATGAATAAATTCAAGTAAAAATTTAACAAAAAGTCAAATGTAGCAAAAATTTTGGGACAGAAGGAGTATTTTTTTAACTTTCTGTTTTCCTAAATTTGAAATGTAAAAATTTATAAACAAAAAAATTCTCAAACAAAAATTAAAAAACTAGAAGAAGATAATCTTACTTTTTTCTTAAACAAATATTTTCAAGTCAGATGGGGAATGACTACTTTCAGTACTAAATCTTTTACAACTTTTCTGTTTAAGTAGCAAAACTTTGCGAGTTTCTTTTTAGTTATAAAACTAGAAAAACATGTAAAAAATTAGTACTAAAGTTAATTTCAGAAAAGTTGGCTAACGGGTTGAGACCAACTGTTTACATATTTTGAAAGTTTTAGGAGTCAAATAGATGACTCAAATAGATAGGACATATGCTTAACCCGAAAACCCATATCCACACAAAATGGGCCCGAAATAAGAGATCCAACATGTTACAAGAGGAAACCCACCCAAGATGGAAAAAGAATCCTCGAATTACAGGATTGATTTGAAGATTTCTATCATAAGGTGATTCTCATAGATCTCATCTCAAATATATAAGCTAAACCATGCACCAATCTCGAGGTATGAAGTTTTTTAACAAAACTCTCTACTACTTCTCGTCATCCGCCGGAAGCTAACTTGATCATTAGGGGGTTTTCCTCAAGAACACATGGTAGGGCTCTAATGTTGTCTTCATGTGCAGGATCTTCTTTCACCAAGTGCTAGGCAATTGGACCAGGCTCAGTTGACCCATTCTTTTACTATCAATTTGGCGTTGTTTGTGAGAAACATGGTGAACACTAAGAGATCTCGTATGGACATTCAAGACTAGTTAGAAAATGAACATGAGAGCCATAGTGGGGGCTAACCTGTAGGGTCCGTAGGACCCATGAATGAGGTGACTAATCGAATGGTTGATGTGGAGGAGCCTTTGGCATCTTAGAGAAACCCTCGCAAAGGGAAGGTACCCACCCCTTGGACGAGGATTAGTTTCAGGCTCTCCAGAACGCTTTGTTTGATTAGTTGAAGACAACCATTCAACAGAAGATTTGGTGAGCCCTACCGAAGGCACTAGAAAAAGCCACCGAAAGTCATCAGGCGCTTAACGAGGCCCAATAGGTTCCACCCCAGGGCCCACCTCCAAAAGGTCTAACAATGGACCCACCTATATCACTAGGGGGTTCTAATTTCCTCGCCAGTAGTGACTTAAGCACTATTTTGCGAAGGCTATATTAGATGGAGCAGCGTATAAGAACCCCTAAACCCACAAGGGTAAGGTCTGACTCGTCCATCGACATTAAGTATATGTGCCTCCATCCCTTCACAAAGAAAATAGTCAATGCCCCAGCTCCCGATGGCTTTTGAATGTTGAAGATTAACTTCTACAATGGCCTCAAAGACCCATTCAATCACCTACAAAGGTATGTTACCTCTATGAGATTAGAACGGCTTTCTGACACGACCATTGTAGAGCTTTCAGCTCTACACTAATAGGCGTAGTCGCCTCACAATTTGGGACCAACAGGGGGCTTAACTTCCATTTATTCAAGGATTTGTCCCAAGCATTTCTCCTCCATTTCTTGGGGAGCAGGCCAACCACTAATATGATGGCCCATCTATTGAAAATACAATAAGGCTAAGAAGAGGCCTTAAGGGACTTTGCATAAAGATTTAACACTAAAGAAGTTTAGGTATGAGACTAATCTTCAGAATTACATCTGGTAGCCATTACTCAAGGTTTGTCATGGGACTCTAGGTTGTATTGGGGCCTATATAAAAATCTTTTCAAGGAACATAGAAGAGTTCCTTTGTTGAGCTACACAATGCATGCATGCAGAAGAATTAAATCGGCCTATAGCATAGAAGTAACAAGCAAAAACTAGAGAAGGTGGATCTACTTTTAGAAAGAGGAATAAAGGCTTGGAGCCCTCATAAATGGATCCAGTCGTACCACTTTTAAAGGAAATGAGGTCAAATATCCTCTACGCTCTAGAAAGGAAAAATTAGGTGCCCAGATGGCCTCTACCAATGCAAGTTTCAAATAAAAAGGATATAAAGAAATACTACAGATACCATAATGACAATGGGCATGACATTGAGGACTGTTGGCAATTAAGAAGGCACTTTAAGGAAATGATTCAGGCAAGAAAGTTGAAAGAATATTGGTTAGGCCACAGTCCCCTTCCTGAAGGCAAGAGGAAAGACCTCCAAGAATGGATGATGAGGAAGATTGCAATTGAAGACAATAGAAAGGGAGGCTGCGATCCCCCTTTTAAGGGACCATAAAAACCCAAGACCTTTAGCAGGGTTCGTATACATGGTAACTGGGTTCATATACATGATAACTAAATGGGAGACCTCAACCATTCAAAAATGGCAAGAACATTGGATAGCCCAGCTAGAGATGGTTGACCCTGGTAATGTTCTAACGAGGCCTGATGTGTCTCGGATTCTCGTACCTCACGTAGACCCAATAATAATCACAGTCAGGATCAACAATTTTGATGTGGAAAGAGTATACTTACACGCTGTGCCCACTCCAATGTTCTTTTTTCTGATTTACTAGAGAAAATCAAGGTCAAATGATCTTCTTTGTTGCCTATCTTGGGGCCTACATTTGGGGTTGGTAGAGAAGAGGTTCCAACACTTTGAACAATCAAGTTGCCTCTCATGATGATAGGAACCGACAAGATTGGGAAGGTAATCTGTGACTCCCATACTTCAAAATTCTTGGTTTTGAACATATAATTGCTATATAATGCCATACTTGGAAGACCGGCCTTGGTATAGTTTCACATTAGATCTGACATTAAGTGGCTAATAATGGGTTTTATGACTCCTATTGGAGAAGCCAGTATTTTTATAAACCAGCCTTCGGTGAGACAAAGCTACATAGCTAGTTTAAAAGGATAGAGAAATGAAAAGATTGCCTCGACAAACTTGAAAAAGAACAAAGAACTGCCTTCCAAAAATGAACCTAGCCTGCCCATGTCCATGAATGCCAATAGGGTAAAGATAGCCTTGGAAAGGCTGTATAGATTGCCAAAGATCTTCCTTTTAAGGTAAAATAGTTATTCATCAAATTTTTATAAGCTAATATGGATATCTTTGCTTGGTCCCCCAGTGACATACTATGGATAGACTCAGAGGTTATCATTCACAAGTTGCAAGCAAACCCCTTCGTTTGATCAGTCCAACAAAAAAAACAAAGTATGGCACTTGACAGGAAAAATTTTGTTAAGGAAGAGGTGGCGAGGTTATTAAAAGTGGGTATCATCTATGAGGTGTGATACCTTGAGTGGCTTGCTAATGTGGTCCTAGTAAAGAAAAAAAATGAAGAGTGGCTAATGTGTGTCGACTATGCCAAATTGAACGATGTTTACCCCAAGGACCCTTACTCATTACCATCCATAGACCAACTGGTTGATGCCACTTCTAAATTTAGAATCTTGTCCTTCATGGACGCCTTCAGTGGTTACGATCTATGATAGTTCGTGGAGCTATAAGTCTAATAAGTCAGGTAATTACAGGAAACTAGGACTTTTAAGTTATGGATTAATTTAACAAATTAACACTTTAGATAATTTATGTGCAAGCTAAGTCTCAATAATAGAGGATTTTAGTAGCTTTATTTGCAAGCTAAGTCTCGATAATAGAGGATCTAGTCGCTTAAAAATTACAAATATTGGTCATTTAGGCAAAATTGGCAAAAAGGGTACTTTTGTAATTTCTCAAGACAAAAAATGCTGCAAAAAATTTCCTTGAGTGAAATGGATGGAAATCAACTTATTTTAGCACTTATAGAAGGTTTGGATGCAAGTTGGAAAAAACTAGAGAAGTTTAGGCCAAATTGCTTAAAGCCCAACTAATTTCTAGATATTTCACCTACATAAATCATTCACATTTGTTCCAGTCACATGAACCAGGACTTCTGCCTCATTTTTCCCTCTATAACTTATCCAATCTAGCTCAGGGAAGCCATTTAAGCACATCAAAAGAGAAATCAAAGGTGCTCAACATGTTTGAAGGTGCTCATAAGCTCATCCATGGTTAGTTTTGTTCTTAAGGCAAAGTTGTCATCATGTTTGAATTTTTGGTATTGTTCATGTGATTTTTATGGCAGAGATCATGGCTGGGATGATTCTTTGATGTGTTCCTAGCTTTAAGACATGATTTGTGGTGTAAATGAGCTAAAGCCCAAGAGAACTAAGGCTGGAATTTTGGTGTAGCTGAAATCGTGAGTATTGAGAAAAGTGTGGTTTGATTCTTTTTCCGCCCCCCATATTTTCATTTTTTGGGGTTTTAGTAGCTTGCCAAGGATGTTTTCTTTCTTATGCACTGGTGTTTTATGGCTAAGAAGTGAGAGGACATGTTCTAGGCAGTGAATTACCCATGGAAATCATGTTGTGCATTTAAGGTGCATTGGTGGTGACCTTACAAATTTAATTTTGTTCTAGCTGGGAGCTATTGGTTTTAATGGTTTAAATTAGTTCTAGATGATTGTATCTTACTTATGATTTAGTTTATAAAATCTAAGAAGCAAGATAACATTTAATTGGAAGTGTATTACCTATGAATGCCATGAATGTGAATTAAGGTGAGGTGTGGCGCTGCTGAAGTTGTAGTTCTTTCCAGGAATAAACTGTGTTGTTCTAGGGGTTTTAGTGCCTATTGATGTAATCTAGCTTATTAACTAGTATACAAGGTCTAAAAAATAAGAGAACAAAGCTTAGGCTGCTTTTCAGCTATTAAAAGTGTAAAGAACCATAAGATAGGCAAAATGGGGACAGGAAAATCTGGGCTGTTGGTGCTTGTTCCAAGTGTTAAAATTACTAAATTGTGCTTAAAATGATCAATATAGGTGCTGGGCATAAGCTACTAAGAAGGGTCCTAAGTTTGGCTTGAAACCGAGACAAAAGGCTTAGTACTTAAAGCTTGCAAACTAAGTTATCTAAGGTAAGGTTTACTTGATTTGTATGCTTATGTGTTAAATAAATTTGACTAACGTACTTGTATATCAAGTGGCTTAATTATTGATGAATTTAACAAGGATGTAAATTGAGTATTGATGGCTATTTAAGAAGCTTATATGATTGAGTTTGGTAGGAAGCCAAACTGTGAAGTGCATATGAAGTGTGTATGTGCATATTTGTGAGCCTGTATGTATAGGCAAAAAGGACCTTAATATGGTCTAATTTATGGAGAGTATGATAGTTTGAGAACCTAAGATACATAATTTCACCATGATGGGCCAAAGATTGGGTGAACCTAAGAGGGGCTGGTGTCCCTAACCATTCACAAAACGTTAGAATGCTAGCATTAACACATGCAATTAAATAAGCAAATAGTTTGCTCCTGTACGTAAAATAAGGGATATTTGCAAATTCTAAGAAGCTTTCAAAGTAGAATTTGTATAGGCAAGTTGGACTTGTCAATGGTAGGACTAATGAGTGAAGGAATTATGGGAATTCGCTACTCCCATAATTATTGGCCAATAATACGGTTCCTAGCACTATTGTGTTGAGCTCAAGTGCATTGGGCATATATTGGCATCTTTATGAATAATATGCATGGTCCTATATGATTGTTTTTTTTACAAGTTATAACCTCTACTGGGAACCTTTGGTTGTTACATCCTTTACATATTATATGTGTAGATACTTGTGTACCTGGGGCGAATAACCAATAGAAGAATTGGTTGTTAGTATTTTGATACTAGGTGTGCATGAGTTACTTGCTATAATTTATTTTTGTTATGGTTCTTTTTTGTAGGTTCTTAATTACTTGGAACACTAACTTATTGGCCTCTGTGGTATAGAGGCAAGGAGCAAGGGATACCTGGGCAGTGTAGTGATCTTCTTTTGGTAGCAAGGCTTAGGTGAGATTGAATTCCAAGATTATCAGTATGTAGCATTTGTATAACACTTTTGTGTATGATGTATATATGTATATGGAACTTATGCCTCTGGTAAATACTATGAAACTATTGGTTATGTTCCCTAGTAGCTTATATGGATTTACAATGCATAATAGTAAGTTTTATACAAATGCATATTTTTAAATACTGGCTAGTTGCACTGAGTATATATTATTTTATGGTCATTGACCAACAACCATAGTAAGGCGTAGTATAAAACAATATTGCATTAAGGATTTAATCAATTAGTAGCCCACTAAGAAACAATTTGTGCAAGTCTAGCACTAATTTAGTGTAAGGTTCTTAGGGTCTTATATGACTTAAATGAGATTATGGATAAAGACCCATAATAGTGATGCTCGATCCATAAAGTAAAAAGAACGTTCAAAATTTAATAGGTAGGTTGACTGCCCTTGGATGATTTGTGTGTTGCTGTAGGGATTATTGTCAACCATTCTTCAAAATATTGAGGGACGTAGCCTTTGAATGGACTAAAGAATGCCAGAAAGCTTTTAAAAATATAAAGGAGTACTTGCAACGCCTCCCAACATTAAAACAACCTAGACCTGATGTGCCCCTTGTCCTATATTTGGCAGTTACAAAAGGTTCTATCAGTGCGGTGCTTGTGTGGGAGTAAAGACCTTGAATAATGGCCTATCTACTACATCAGTCAAATTGTCCAAGGGGGCAGAATGTTGATACCGCATGCTCCAAAAGGTAGTCCTTGCCCTTGTGATGGCTTCTCAAAAGTTAAGACCATATTTTGAAACACACGAATCATTGTTAGAGCTGAAACTACTACTCTAGGATATCCTTTAGAAATCGAACAAATTAGGCCGATTGGCAAAATAGTGCATAAAGTTCGGAGAGTTCAATATCCTCTATGAACATGATGAGGCGATTAAAATGTAGGCTTTGTTTGATTTCATTGCAGAGATGACACTGGGAGAAAAAAAGATATCAAGGAAATGCTATTGGAAAAAATCTCACTCCGGGAGATGTACATTGATAGTGCATTTGGTCTTCAATACCACGGAGCAAGCATCATCCCACATGGACCTTTGAGGATGGAAACAACACTTAAGGTCACATTCCACTTCCCTATTACCAATAATGTTGCTCAATATGAAGCCCTCTTTGCGGGGCTACAAATGGCTAGTTATGCGGGGGTATGACATTTGCAGATATACATCTATTCCCATTTTATAGTGAACTAAGCCATTAGAGTAGCAAGAGTCAAAGACCCCACCCTCTACATGTATCTAAATATGACAAAGAATTTGATGCAGACATTTGACCTCATGCAGGTTTAGAAAATTCCAAGGGCATAAAATGAAAGGGCAGATGTCCTCTCAAAAGGAAGAGAAGAGGCCATAATGGAAGAACTTGCCAAGTCTTCGATCCACTTGCTGCAGCATCAAGCCCTCGAGGATGATTGGAAAAGGCCAATACAACTTTACCTAAAAAATGGGACCTTGGATGGGACACCTAAGGAAACAAGGAAGACTAGGATCAGGTTAGGAAGTTTCATCGTCATTGGAAGGGAGTTGTATAGGTGGGGATTTACTTCTCCTTTGCAACGATGCCTAATGCCTCAAGAGGGGCAGGACGTTCTCTGAGAAATTCATTAAGAGAACTATGGAGCCTATATTGGTGTTCATTCCTTAGTCACAAGACCTTGCGACAAGATTATTTCTAACCCATAGTCTGAGGAGATGCTAGAAAACTTGTCTAGCAATGCCACTCTTGGTAGCTCAACCCATAAATACAAAATTTGCCGTCTTTGGGTGTTTCGTTGGCTACCGACTCTTGGCCTTTTGTCATGTGGGGATTGAATTAGATCAGAGCACTTTCTATGGCCCCTAGACAGGTTAAATATTGCATCATAGTGTTGGATTACTTCACTAAATGGGTGGAAGCAAAGCCTTTGGCCTCGATAATAACCCCTCATATTATCAAGTTCTTATGGAAGAACATTTGCCAGTTTGGGTGCCATCAAGCTATTGTCACAGACAATGACAAGCAGTTTGATAATCAACAGGTCTGCCAATGTGCCAAATCAAAGGGCATCCGCCTTTATTTTGCACTCGTAGCTCTTTTTTAGTCAAATGGGCAAGTCAAGGTCACCAACTGAACCATAAAGGAAAGTCTAACAAAGAGACAAGTGGAGGCCAAGGGAAAATGGGCAAAAGAGCTCCCAAGTGTCTTGTGGGATTACTGTACAACACTACATTGGGCAACTGGCAAATCACCTTTTACTTTGGTTTATGGAACACATGCATTAATACCCATGGAAATTGCCCAATCTACCTTGAGGGTTCAGATGTACAACCCCAGTAAAAATGATAAAGAACTAGAAAGAAAGCTAGACTTGTTACAAGAATTAAGAGAGGATGCAAGGATTTTTCATGAGGGCCTTTCAACAGTGAGTTGTGTTAACCCACAATAGAAGGGTCATGGAAAAAGCTATAAAAGTAAGCGTATTGGCTCTCGTTAAGGTAGAGTTAATGGGGAAGAATCCAAGATCTGGAGCACTTAAACCTAATTGGGATAGACCTTACTTGGTCATGAAGGAAGCCAGAAGGGAGTCTTTGAACTATCTAGCACTGAAGGGAGGATGATTCCTAGAACTTACCTTAAGGATAACCTACTACCTTACATTGCGTAATGTTATTACGATTCTTTGAAGTAAAATAAGAATGATCATTCCCATTCAACTTCATTTTTTGATGGCTCTATAATTTTGCATAAGCGACAGTTGATGAAAGTATTCACTTTAAAACTCTTCTTGATGAATTAAATTATGAGGCCTTTAATTTGGCCATACAAGGATTAGCCATCGAGAGAATGACCCTACTACTAAAAAAAAAGCATTTTTCTAACGGCCTCGTATAGGAAAATTCATTTTTTAGCGCGATACTGTTGAAAACCGATGTCTTGGCAAATCACATATTAGGAAAAAAAATTTTGAACGGCCCAAAGGTTGGCCGTTGATATTTTCAATGGCTAGCCATTAGAACATGAGCTGTTGTAAATTTCCAGCAGTCTAATCTCATAGAAATATTTTTAACAGTTGAACATTTTTGAAACGACCAAGCACCATTGGAAATATATCAAAAATCAAACCAATGGAAATTTCCAACAGCTAGGTCTTTGGAAAATTTTATTAAAAAATAAAATATATATATATATAACTCATAATAGCAAAAAAAAATTATATTTTATATTTATAAAAATATATTTTTTAATTTATATTTACAGAAATGATATTTTATATCATAAAAAAATTTAGAATCACAAAATTATATTATGTATTACTGCAAAAATTTATTTACTAAAATGATACTTCTTCCATTTCACAAAAATTATCCTTTCAACTATTCACAGTAATTAATTTATGATTTTATTTCTTTCAAAATTTATTATAAAAATATGAATATTTTATATGAAAATAAAATTTTAAATATTATAGATTCTAAATATCATTTTTAAGAATTTTTTTAATACATATTAATATGAATATGTTCAAGTTAAACTTCAATGAAAAAAGATAAAATGGTCAATTGATTCAAAACGAAGAGAATATTTTTATTTACATAAAATCACAAAACTAAAAAACACTAAAATCCAAAAAAATTACAAAATCACAAAAATATATTTGCAGAAATCACAAAAATTAAGAACAATTCACAACAATTCAAAAAAACTCACAAAACCGCAAATATATTTAAAAAAATTCACAACAATACAAAAATTTCACAACAAATAACAATTCACAAATTCACAAATTTCACAAATCATATCTGGAGAAGAGAGGAGCAACGGAGATTGGAAACACGAACTTCAAAGAGGAGAGACAACACAGCGGACCGAGGCCAAGGAGGCAAGGAACGGCAATGGAGAGCGGGCGCGGGCGAACAGCGTAGCCAAGGAGACGTGGACTTTGAGGGAGAGGGATGAGAGGTGACGGCATAGGAAAAGGATGAAGTGATGGTCGGAGACACGACAGAAATCGATCAGATCAGCACCAAAATGAAAAATTCCATCAGATCTGCACCAATTAAATTTTTGAAAATTGAAACTTCAAATAAAAATGCTTAGGGAGGAATGTTGACGATTGCCCACAAACACCAAGGAACAACGAAAAACAACAGACGTCGAGGAACGATGAGAAACCATAAATGCCGAGGAGATCGAGGAGCCAAGAACGGCAAAAAACCACGATGGCCAAGGAGACTAAGGAACCACGAACAGTAAGGTGGTTGTGGAGGGAGTCGACTGCGGATGTGGAGGAAGGCGAACGATGAGGCGGATGAGAGACAGAGAAGAGAGGGTTGAGAAACGGAGGATGTGGATGGACTGTAGGACAGACGGCGAAGGAGGACGAGGGAGAATAAATGAAAGGAATAAGAGACGAGGGATGGGAAGGCAAAGAAAGATGAGGCAAGAATGTGCCAGCAAAGAGATGAGAGGTTAGAGCTTTTATATCGACTAGGTTAGGGTTTTTATGGGCTTTTACGTATGATATTTGTGCTTTTGTATAAGATATATAAATATATGTATATGACATATATAAATACATACATACATACATACATACATATAAATATATATGGATATGATATATAAATATATGTATATATATGTGTGTATTATTATGTATACATATATGTATTATTATTATTATTATTATTATTATTATTATATAAAAATTTTTATATATCCCAAATAAATTAAAAATTATGGTTTTAATATATATAGTGAGATTGAATATCCCCTTTTTCTAATTGGAAGTTGAAATTTTGAAACTTCTAATAGCTTGGCCGTTGAAAACTTTCCAATGGTTCAACGTGCTGGAAATTTCTAATGGGGTCATGGGAAGCTAAGGTGTTAAGAATTTTCAATGCAACGGCTGTTTGAAAATAATATATATATATATATATTCCAATGGTTAACCTTTGAAAATTTAACTATTGAAAAATGCATTCTTTTTAGTAGTACCCCTAAGCCTTAATTGAGGTTAACCCATCGTGAATTGAGGGTTAGTCATCAAGAGAATAACCCCTAGGACTTAACTAAGGCTAACTCGCATTGAATTGAGGGTTAGGCATCAGGCAAATGACCCTAAGGAGTTAACTAACGTAACCCACCGTGAATTGAGGGTTAGTCATCAGGAGAATAACCCCCAGGACTTAACTAAGGCTAACTTGCATTGAATTGAGGGTTAGGCATCAGGCAAATGACCCTAAGGAGTTAACTAATGTAACCCACCTTGAATCGAGTGTTAACCATTAGGGGTGTAACCCCCAGGACTTAGCTAAGGCTAACCCACCTTGAATAGAGGTTTAGCCATCAGGGGAATAACCCTCAGGACTTAACTGAGGCTAACCCACCTTGAATCAAGGCTTAGCCATGGGGGGAATGACCTTCAGGGCTTAATTGAGGCTAACTCACCTTTGAATCGAGTGTTAGCCATTGAAGGAATGACCCCTAGGATTTAATTGAGGCTAACCCACCTATATCTAGACCTGGATACAAAATAACAAAGGCAGTAGGGCGCAAGAAATGAGTTATAAAAAATGACCCTCATAGGCATATTGGCAGTCCAACCTCAACGTAATTACTGAAAGAATTGGAACCATGGGATGGAAACGTGCAACAGACATTTTATTCATTACTGGAGCCCTTTACAAAAATAACTAACAATGTACAATAAATCATAAAAACTATGAGCTAAAGATTAGGAGGGTGTGCAAGCCTAGGATGGTCGAAAGGTTGAAGGATTTCAAGGAGATACTGGTAGGGGAATACAAATCATAAAGGAGGGCCCCACACTAGGAGGAGAAAATAGTCCTAAAAAGAGAGATTGAGAATGAGGCCACTTGGAACTCATCTAGAAGTAGAGCCTTCTCGGTGTCTATAGCCTCAGAATGGGGAGAATGATATTTTTGCTTTTATATAAGATATATAAATATATGTATATGACATACATACATACATACATACATACATACGTATGCATTTATTGCTATGTATGTGTATATATAAATATATAAGAATATGATATATAAATAAATGTATATATCTGTGTGTGTATTATTATGTATATGTATATGTATCATCATTATTATTATTATTATATAAAAAATTTTATATATCCCAAATAAATTAAAAATTATGGTTTTAATATATATAGTGAGATTGAATATCCCTTTTCTCCAATTGGAAGTTGAAAATTTGAAACTTCTAAGAGCTTTGCTGTTGAAAACTTTCTAATGGCTCAACATGTTGAAAATTTCCAATGAGATCATTGGAAGCTAAGGTGTTCAGAATTTCCAATGTAACGGCCATTTGAGAATAATCTTTTTTTTTTTTTCCCAATGACTAACCTTTGGAATTTTGACTATTGAAAAATGCATATTTTTTAGTAGCACCCCCAAGTCTTAATTAGGGCTAACCCACCTCAAATCGAGGGTTACTCATTAAGGGAATAACCCCCAAGACTTAATTGAGGCTAACCCGTATTGAATTGAGGGTTAGCCATCAAGTGAATGACCCCCAGGACTTAACTGAGGTAACTAACCTTGAATCAAGTGTTAGCCGTTGGGGGTGTAACCCCCAGGACATAACTAAGGCTAGCCCACATTGAATAGAGGTTTAGCCATCGGGGGAATGACCCTCAGGACTTAACTGAGGCTAACCCACCTTGAATCGAGGCTTAGCAATGGGGGGAATGGCCTTCAGGACTTAATTGAGGCTAACTCACCTTGAATCAAGGGTTAGCCATCGAGGGAATGACCCTTAGGACTTAATCAAGGCTAACCCACCTATATCTAGACCCGGATATAAATAAGAAAAGCAACAGGGCACAAGAAATAAGTTATAAAAAATGACCCTTATTCACATATTGGTAGTCCAACCTCAACATACTTACTGAAAGAATTGAAACCGTGGATTGGAAACATGCAACAGACATTTTATTCATTACTAGAGCCCTTTACAAAAATAACCAACAATGTATAATGAATCATAAAAACTATGAGCTAGAGATTGGGAAAGGTACGCAAGCCTAGGATGGTCGAAAGGTTAAAGGATTTCAAAAGGATATTGGTAGTGTAACACGAATCATAAAGGATGCCCCTATGTCAGGAAGAGAAGATAGTCCTAAAAAGAGAGAGTGAGAATGAGGCCATTTGGAACTCATCCAAAAGTAGAGCCTCCTCACTGTTTGCAGCCTCAGAATGAGGAGAATGATATTTGTGGTTTTCTATAAGATATATAAATATATGTATATGACATATATAAATACATTCATACATACATACAAATATATGTATGTATTGCTATGTATATGTATATATAAATATGTACGGATATGATACATAAATAAATGCATATATGTGTGTGTATTTTTATGTATATGTATATGTATTATTATTATTATTATATAAAAATTTTTATATATCCTAAATAAATTAAAAATTATTGTTTTAATATATATAGTGAGATTGAATATCCCCTTTTTCCGACTGGAAGTTGAAAATTTAAAATTTCTAACAGCTTGGCCATTGAAAACTTTCCAATAGCTCAACGTGTTGAAAACTTTCCAATATTTCCAATGGGTTCATTAAGTTAAGGTGTTCAGAATTTCCAATGCAACGGCAGTTTGAAAATAATCTCTTTTTTTTTTTTTGTTTTCCAATGGCTGACCTTTGGAAATTTGAATATTGGAAAATGCATGCTTTTTAGTAGTACCCCCAAGTCTTAATTGAGGCTAACCCACCTTTAATCGAGGGTTAGTCATCAAGGGAATAACCCCCAGGAGTTAACTAAGGCTAACCCACATTGAATTGAGGGTTAGTCATCAAGCAAAAGACCCCTAGGAGTTAACTGAGGTAACCCACCGTGAATCACGTGTTAGCCATTGGGGGTGTAACCCCTAGGACTTTACTAAGGCTAACCCACCTTGAATATAGGTTTAGCCATTGGGGGAATGACCCTCAGGACTTAACTAAGGCTAACCCACCTTGAATCGAGGCTTTGCCATGGGGGGAATGACCTTTAGGACTTAATTGAGGATAACTCACCTTGAATTGAGGGTTAGCCATCAAGGGTATGTTCCCTAGGACTTAATCGAGACTAACCCACCTGTATCTAGACCCGGAAACAAAATAGCAAAGGCAACTGGGCATGAGAAATGAATTATAAAAAATGACCCTTACTGGAATATTGGCAGTCCAACCTCAACTTAATTATTGAAAGAATTGGAACCATGGGATGGAACACATGCAACAGACATTTTATTCATTACTAGAGCCCTTTACAAAAATAACTAACAATGTACAATAAATCATAAAAACTACGAGCTAGAGATTGGGAGGGTGTGCAAGCCTAGGATGGTTGAAAGGTTGAAGGATTTCAAGGGGATACTGGTAGGGGAACACAAATCATAAAGGAGGGCCCCATGCCAGGAGGAGAAAATAGTCCTAAAAAGAGAGAGTGAGAATGAGGCCACTTGGAACTCATCTAGAAGTAGAGCCTTCTCGGTGTCTGTAGCCTCAAAATGAGGAGAATGATATTTTTGCTTTTGTATAAGATATATAAATATATGTATATGGAATATATACATACATACATATATGCATGTATGTGTGTATGTATTGCTATGTATATGTATATATAAATATATACAAGTATGATATATAAATAAATGTATATATTTGTGTGTGTATTATTATGTATATGTATATATTATATATCATATATTATTATGTATACGTATATGTATTATTATTATCATTATTATAATAATAATAATTATTATTATTATATAAAATTTTTTGTATATCCCAAATAAATTAAAAATTACGGTTTTAATATATATAGTGAGATTGAATATCCCTTTTTTCCAACTAGAAGTTCAAATTTTGAAATTTCTAAGAGCTTGGCTATTGAAAACTTTCCAATGGCTCAACATGTTGAAAATTTCCAATGGGATCATTGGAAGCTAAGGTGTTTAGAATTTCCAATGTAAAGGCCATTTGAAAATAATCTCCTTTTTTCATTTTCTTTTCGACAGCTGACCTTTGGAATTTTGACTATTGAAAAATGCATGTTTTTTAGTAGTACCCCCAAGTTTTAATTAGGGCTAGCCCACCTTGAATCGAGGGTTAGTCATTAAGGGAGTAAACCCAAGACTTAACTGAGGCTAACCCGCATTGAATTGAGGGTTAGCCATTAGGCGAATGACCCCCAGGACTTAACTGAGGTGACCGACCTTGAATCAAGTGTTAGCCATTGGGGGTGTGACCCCCAGGACTTAACTAAGGCTAACCCACCTTGAATAGAGGTTTAGCCATCGGGGGAATGACCTCAGGACTTAACTGAGTGTAACCCACCTTAAATCGAGGCTTAGCCATGTGGGGAATGACCTTCAGGACTTAATTGAGGCTAACTCACCTTGAATCGAGGGTTAGCCACTGAGGGAATGACCCTTGGGACTTAATCAAGGCTAACCTACCTATATCTAGACCCGGATATAAAATAAGAAAGATAATGGGGCACGAGAAATTAGTTATAAAAAATGACCCTTATTGGCATATTGGCATTCCAACCTCAACGTAATTACTAAAAGAATTGAAACCATGGATTGGAAACATGCAATAGAAATTTTATTCATTATTAGAGCCTTTTACTTAAATAACCAACAATGTATAATGAATCATAAAAACTATGAGCTAAAGATTGGGAAGTGCGCGCAAGCCTAGGATGGTCGAAAGGTTGAAGGATTTTAAGAGGATACTGGTAGCAGAACATAAATCATAAAGGAGGCCTTCACACTAGGAGGAGAAGATAGTCCTAAAAAGAGAGAGTGAGTATGAGGCAATTTGGAACTCATCCAAAAGTAGAGTGTCCTCGGTGTTTATAGCCTCAGAATGAGGAGAATGATATTTGTGCTTTTGTATAAGGTATATAAATATATGTATATGACATATATAAATACATTCATACATCCATACAAATATGTTTGTATACAAATATGTTTGTATGTATGTATTGGTATGTATATGTATATATAAATATGTACGAATATGATATATAAATATATTTATATATGTGTGTGTGTATTATTATGCATATTTCTATGTATATATTATATATCATATATTATTATGTATATGTATATGTATTATTATTGTTATTATTATTATTATTATTATTATTATTATTATTATATAAAATTTTTTATATATCCCAAATAAATTAAAATTATGATTTTAATATATCCCCTTTTTCTAATTGGAAGTTGAAATTTTGAAATTTCTAACAGCTTAGCCGTTGAAAACTTTCCGATAGCTCAACATGTTGAAAACTTTCCAATATTTCCAATGGGGTCATTGGAAGCTAAGGTGTTCAGAATTTCCAATGCAATTGCAGTTTGAAAAAAATCATTTTTTTTTCCAATGGCTGACGTTTGGAAATTTGACGATTGAAAAATGCATGTTTTTTAGTAGTACCCCCAAGTCATAATTGAGGCTAACTCGCCTTTAATCGAGGGTTAGTCATTAGGGGAATAACCCCCAGGAGTTAACTAAGGCTAACTCACATTGAATTGAGGGTTAGTCATCAAGCAAATGACCCTTAGGAGTTAATTGAGGTAAGCCACCTTGAATCACGTGTTAGCCATTGGGGGTGTAACCCCTAGGACTTAACTAAGGCTAACCCACCTTGAATCAAGGCTTACCCATAGGGGGAATGACCTTCAGGACTTAATTGATTATAACTTACCTTGAATTGAGGGCTAGCCATCAAGGGAATGACCTTTAGGACTTAATCGAGGCTAGCCCACCTGTATCTAAACCCCGACACAAAGTAGCAAAGGCAACTGGGCACGAAAAATGAATTATAAAAAATGACCCTTACTAGTATATTGGCAGTCCAACCTCAACATAATTATTGAAAGAATTGGAACCATGGGATGGAAACATGTAACAGACATTTTATTCATTACTAGAGCCCTTTGCAAAAATAACTAACAATGTACAATAAATCATAAAAACTACGAGCTAGAGATTAGGAAGGTGCGCAAGCCTAGGATGGTCAAAAGGTTGAAGGATTTCAAGGGGATACTGGTAGGGGAACATGAATCATAAATGAGGCCTTCACGCCAGAAGGAGAAGATAGTCCTAAAAAGAGAGAATGAGAATGAGGCCACTTGGAACTCATCCAGAAGTATAGCCTTCTCGGTGTTTGTAGCCTTACCTTCCCTTTGTTCGGCCACGCCTCAAAGTTCAAACACTATTCTTCATGAGCTGAAAGAAAGGATAAGTCTAAGTTCTGATGGCCTCACTCGACCTGAAAGCGGCAACTAAGGAAGCTTTTATTAAACTCATTGAAGGCCTTCTCACCCAGCCCTTTCTCCACCATCTGGAAGAAAGAGTTAAGGTTTTCACACAGGCATTGGCCTTGACTCAGAACTCTTGGTATACCTTGTGCCCTTGACGACTGACAAAGCCAACCCTTAATATGCACTCCGCGAGGGCAGCATAGCTGCGGAGGACCTAGAGCTAGCTTGACATTTAAACGTCAGTGGGCCTAACAGATCCAGTAAATTCATGGGCAGTGTTTGCTTGATGAGCCCAATCTTGTCCCTAGTGGCCTTCAACTAGGCATGCAGCTGTTGAACCTCAGCATTGGCTTGTCCCTCTCTCTTCTCAGCCTTCTAAAAGGGCCTTTACTAACTCATTTAGCTTCTAGTCTAGGCCTTTTGAGTCCTCCTCCTCCTTTTCCTTGGCTTCCTTTATATTCCTGAGATCATTGCCCAAACCCTCTTTGGTGGTGCGTTCTACGTCCAGCAACTTCCTTGCTTGTTCCCTTGAAGCCTTCAAGTTGTCGATTTGTGGTGACAACATCTACAGGGTATTTTCACGAGTGGGGCACCTCTCCCCAGTGAAGTGGGTGACAATAACCTCCTACAACACCAAGTCAGTCAGTACACAATGTAGTTGTCCTTTCACAAGTAAGATGAACAAGTATACATGAAAGAGGTCACATTCTATACCTATTAGCTGGGAACTGTGCCCCCAATTAAGGTGGGTGAGATAATGCCAATCCCTGGGGGTTCTCAATCCTTCAAGGATAGGATGGGTGATGTTTGTTTGATCTTCTAAGATCAACTCACCAATAACCGCTGCCCATTAGGGGTCAAACACATGACCTGGCAGGATCCCCTTAAGTTCCAGGTCGTGCCATTGTGCCTAGTCCTACTTAAGGGACGGGTAGGCTAAAGGCGTTCATCCACATCTAGTATGTGGAGGTCCTCAGAACTAGGCATTGAGGGTGCCTTCTTAAGGGTGACCCCAGCAAGGATCACAATCGGGGGAAAAGGAAGAAGGCTGCCCACCTTTTGCTTTTATAACACATTCCTAGCTGCCTTTTGCTTTTGGGACACCTCCCCAGTTACATTCTAGTTCTAGGAGGCCTCCCCAAAATCTTTTTGTTTCTGGGAGACCACGGATGACTTTAGGTTTGCGGTAGATGCTAGCCCGGTGGTCTTAGACTGCTTCATAGGAAAGGTTGAATTAAAAGACCCACAGTCAACACAGAATAATGTCAAATAAATAGAACTGATGACATGGAAGGAAAAGCCATCAAAATGAAGCCCCATTTGCATCTACCCTCTAAAGAAGGTGAGGATGTTGGCCTTCTTATCACCATTAAGAGGCCCCTCATCTATTACCGCATGCTTTCAGGATAAGGCAAGCCATGACACCATTATGCCAAAAAAACCTCTGAAGGTTCATGGCAAGGTTTCCTTGGTGAGTTGAGCCATTGTTCTTCTCAATGCCACCAAATTAGGGGTGAATGACCTCTTTGTAAAGTCCGCCTCCATGTTAGACACAGGAATCTCATGGGTGAAAGCCCTTGTAAATGATCTTGAAGATGCCATCTGGGAAAACTAGAGTGGAATATGTTAAGGCTATCACCAGCATATGATGAGTGATGGAAAAATGGCCAAAAGCCACAAAAAATGGTGGAAGACATGATGTAGGATAAAGTAAAAGTACTAGAAGGATGGAAAAATTAACAATTAAAAGTTGAGACAAAAAAAATGCACTACCTGATTGAAATTGCCTATAAAAAAATTGAACGAGAAAGCTAGAGGAATAGTTGAATAGATGCCGAAGAAGAGCTTCAAACAAGAAAAAATGTAGACCTTAGAGGAAAACTTAGGAAAACTAAGAACATCAGAATGGTGAAAGTGGCTGAGGAGAAAACCCTATGCTCTATAAAGAAACACTGATGACACTCGGGTAACATCCTTGGAAACCACTACATGTTCATGGCTTATTTTTGGCCCACAAACAGGAGGACACGTGGCCACTAGCAGTGATTTAATAGTCACGTCAAGTCACTTCTTTGGAAGTTTATTTAATGGATATCACCTCACCTTCTCACCTTACTATTGGAATCACTATGTGTAATAGAGATAATGGATAGTGGGAGGTCAACTAAAAAATGACATTGTTTTCACGACTTCCTGAAGAAGTTGTTAAGGGAGGCATTACACCTCTTAAAAATGATGCTACATAGGAACATAAGAGTAGCCTGGAAAGGAAAAGGGGTTGTATCCCCTCCTTGAAAAAGTTAGAAAAATTTAGAAGGTATTATGCAACGAAAATGTCTTGAGTTGTTGGTGTTACGAAAATGTAGGACCCTGGCCCATATTTTCTTAAAGGGCTGGGAAGCTATTGATAGGACATAGGCTCAACCTGAGAGTCCATATTGACATAGAATGGGTGAAAAATAAGAGATCTAACATGTTGAAAGAGGAAACCCATCCAAGATAAAAATAGAATCCTAGCATTACGGGATTGATTCGAAGATTTCTATCCTAAAGTGATTTTCACGGATCTCACCTTAGTTATATAAGCCAGACCATTCACCAATATCAACATATGGGGTTTTTTTATCTAAACTCTCTGCTACTTCTTTTCATCTGTCAGAAGCTAACATGATTATCAGAGGGTTTTCTTCGGGCAAACATCTAAGGGCTCTTATGCTATCTTCATGTGCAAGATCTTCATTCACCAAGTACCAGGTAATTGGACCAGGCCTAGCTGACCCCTCCGAAACTCCAAAAAATTTTGGACTTAAATAGACAAGTGATCAAAATTTTAGAACTGAATATGTTCTTTTCTAGTGATTTGTTATAATTTCCTAGTTTTAGAAATGTTTGGAAGAAAAACAAATAATTTGGATTGTTATAGTCCTCATCCATCTTTTTAACCAAGTTTTTTTTGGTCATAAACTAGTGATTTGGTTCATGTGGTAGGTAGAAATGTTGTGCACTTGATTAAGGATAAATTATGCAGGTTTATGCTTATATGGTTCAAGGGAATAAAGATTTTAATTAGTTGCTAGTGTTAGTACATGTTCCAATATTGTTCTTAGCAAAATTAGCTCCCTTGCAGTCTATTCCAATTGCTCTCTTACCCCATTCTTGTCTGAATGGAATAAAGAGCAAGATGATGAGTAAAGATTTTTGTGCTTTAGGGTGAAAAAACTAGCTTGAACTGTTTGTAGGATTTCATTGTACTATGTCTGTATGGGAAATATGTATTTCTACCTTAAATCATGTAAAATTTTACTTGATTATTTGCATTAGTGGTAATTGATGGAAATCAGGGGGAGTAAGGTGGGGGCAAGAAAGAGTTAATGAATTGCTAAGGATTAAGGATGAGCAAAATTTTGGTTTTACCTAAAATAGCCAGATAACAGAAGAAAATTTTGATTTTTGGTTATCATTTTTAGGTGTGATTTTTCTTATCAGTTGTAATAAAAAAATTATATACAAGTTTGGTTCTTTTTTCAGTCTATTTAAATTAAATTTTGCTTAATCAAATAAAGTGATTTCATTATAACAAAACTTTAAAATACTACTAGGAAGGGCCATCATTTTTTTGATGGTTAACATGATGGTAGCCAAAAATTAAAATAACTTTCTGGGTGATCAAGTAGCTATCATTTATTTTGGTGGCCAAACGATCACCTTTGGTGACCTTGCTAGCCATCATTTTCCTAACTCTATATTTCAATGACCAAACGGTCTCCAGAACAATCTAAATCTTAAATTAGCGATAGAAATATCAGTCACCATTTTGTCGCCCCACCTTAAGATCCATGCCAGTGATCCATGTGATTGGCTCACCTTATGATTTAAGTCATAGATCTATAAATAAATCCATGGTTTCACCTTGGTTGAAACCTTTCAATCCTTCTACAAAAATCTTTTAAATCTTCCTCATCATCTATTTCCTAATTTACTTCTTCAATCTTCTTTACTGCCCCCCACACCTAAGCTCTTAGCTCAACATTTTCCCCCTAAATTCTCTATATTCTTTTCTGCTATTTATAGCTCTATCTTTTTGTCTATCATCCATTGTTTTGTTTATTAACTTGTAGTCTAAACGGCTGAAAAAAATGATCATTGATCTTGATGATAGGGCAAATCTTAGCTGCCTTGCCTACCACTTTATCAAAAAGATCATGGGCCATAATTGTCTAGAAACCACTTTAATATGTGAGATAACTTGAGAGAGTGTGTTACAGCTCTCTTAGCAGAAAGCTCAGTGAGCAAGGTAAGTTTGTAAATCCCTAACTTAAATACCTTAATTACAGATGGATTAACAAGATCAAGTTATTCAAGGTTTAGCTCATTTCAAGTGTTTTATGGCACTAGGTTCACTTGAGGGCAAAATGGTAATTTCATAGCTAAGAGGGTCGGGATGAGTCATGGGAGTCAAAATGTGTTTTAAAACCTAAAACCTAAGCTAGTGCAAAATTTTTCTAAGTATTGGAAAAACCTAATTACTAGTTAGGGAATGGGTACTTTTAGAAAATTTATAGAAGTTTGGGGAGGGAAAGCACTTATTTTAAACAAGTTGAAAGAGATGAGCTTGTTACTATTCACTCCATCTCCTCCCAAAATTTTGTGGTTTTTTTTAACCCTCACCATTTCTTGCTTAAATCCTATCCAAACTAAGATTTCTTGGTGAAAATTGAAGGCTTTCTTGGTGTTGAAGATGGAAGCTTGTTTTACACTTGTTTTGGTGTTTAGAAATTTTTTGTGCCATTTTCTTGGCTTGGGCTTGGTTTGTGCATGAGGCATTTTTTTCCCCTTAGTATTTTTATGTTTCTTAAGCTTAATTAAGCTTCAGCTTTGTTGGGCTAGTGTTAATTTAGGGCCATATGCCTTGTGTTTGCCTTGCAATCTAGGAAACTTAGTGGAACTATTTGAGCTTGTGGTTTGTGGCTTGTGATGCTTGATTCATGCTAATTCAAGGTTAATTGAGGTAAGAGATTTATGATTCATGCTTGATTGATGCCATTCATAGCTTGCTTATAGTAGAATTCATGAGAATTTATGAATGGTGTTAATTGGTGAATGTGATGATCATGGTGGACTAGTGATATTTTGATGGTTTGTGTGGTGTTTATAAGCACCATAAGATTGGTTTGATGGGTGTGTTGTGGCATAGTGCTTTTGTACATGTAGATTTAAGGCAAAATGAGGTGTCCCTAAGGGCAATGGGAGGCATTAGAAGCCCCCAAAGTGCCTAAGGGGCATAGGATGAGGTGCAGGACACGGGTGCCTGCAAGGTAATATTACCTTAGCACTGCAACACCAGGAAGCCTCACGAGCAAGTGAGGCAATGTATTGGGGCTCTGAGGCACCATTAGTGGTGCTGGGAAGGCACAGGCTTTACTAGGGAGCTTTCCAGCTTTGTGAATAAAGGCTCCGTGGGAGGGCCAAAGGGACGCTGGGGTGCCTAAGGGCTAGAGGTGCCTAGTGGCACTCGGGAACTCCTTCGTGAGCTAGGAGTTTCCTAGTGGTTTTTAGGTTACTTGAAGGTTTAGTACTGTTAGGAGCCAAGCCAATCTTTTGGGTCTAGGGTTCCGATATGGGAACCTTAATGCACCTAGGAGGGTTTCATGAAACCTATTCTTTATGAGTTCAACCATGGTAATTGCCACTCCATTAAGGTGAACCAAGTAATAGTGGATAGATATGCGCATTGAGTGAAGGTCTAATGCATTTGTAGCCTAGGCAAGTTTACTTGAGGCATAAGTGAGAAGCTCATTGACTCTTGGTAAGGTTTTCAGGTAGAAGCTTAATACACAAGTGACATATACAAGCTTAATAGCTTGGGGCACTATGTGGAGACTTAGTACACCTGGTGAGTTCCTTAGAACTTAAGTAAGGTGCATTCGTCATGTTCAATTGTACAACAATCAAGGGAAGGCTAAATGATGAGCTAAGTTCATTAGGTCGATAAGCTAAGGTATCCTACAAGTGAGTTAGAGTTTAGAACTCGCTAGGTACCAGGTGATGCCCGTGGGAGGACTAGGCAGAGGAAAAGTCCTAAGGGACTAAATTGCTATACGTATAGGTTTAGTCTCACATTGTTTTGAGCTCACAATAGACTATGTATTAAATATGTATGCATGTCCTCATGTTTTTTCTTATAGGTTAAATGATCCCTTACTCAAAATCATTTATTCTTATTGCCTTAGTATTTGTTGTGTAGATATTGATTCTATAAAGTTGGCAACCATTGAGGGTTGTTAAGCTAAGTAAGTATTTGGTTTATTTAGATATTTATGATTCTAGAGTTATGGTTTGCTTATTAGTTAAGTTATTCTGCTAACTACACAAGCCAAAATAAATTATATATATATATATACCAATAAAAAAAAATTTAAAATAAGAAAAAGAGAGACTTAAAAAGTTGTTGCCTTAGCGATTAAAATATTCAGTCGCTATCCATTGTACCATTTAAAAACTCACAGCTACCTTTCTTAGTCACTAGTTTTAGTCATTTAGTCACTACTCAGTCACTACTTGGCTAGCGACTAAGGTTTTTGCTATTGCCACTTTCAGTCTCATTTCATCAACTCCAAGCGACTGAAAGCGATTATATGGTCAATTGCTTTCCTACTTTTATCTTGTAATGACTCCTATATTTTTTTCGCAACAAACGTGTACTTTGTGGAGGCATTTCAAACTAGTTGATACAGAAGACAAAAGTCCTTTACTTTGAACAAAACAATAATAGTTCAATAATGAGGCAAATGTGGATATTAGAGATCATTGATGCACACTAATCAGACGTATATATATGTATTCCTCTCTGGCAGCTTAGGCTAGAGGGGCACAACCCACCTGTGGAAGTATGCGCGAACGATATTGTCATTTTTTCTATCCTAACCTACATATACATACACCCCGCAATTAATCATATTCGTCGTATATGTACTTAATGTTTGGTTTCTTATGTCCAATTATGATTGTGGGTTTAGAAACTGAAAGAACCAAGTGACCTGCAATTAAATATGAGATTAGAGATTCCAGAGTTGTATGTCTGAGAGAAATATTCTGGTGCTTAAGTTAATAATCAGGCCAAGAGGAAAGAAGTAGGTGTTTTTTTGGACTAATGCATGCATAATTAGGGTTTTCCATCAAGTCCTAGGTAAGGTTCTTTGTAGCACGAGCTAAGACTCTCCCTTTAATACTGATTGCAATATGGTGTGTCAAGGGATATAAAAGATTTAAGTTTCCCAATTGAACTTCAATTCTCCTCTTAGTTACAAAGTTGGACCGTCATGCAATGGACCCATGTGCTGAAATCTAATGGATATACAAAATGGATATTTGGTCTCACCCAGTATCAGTATTGCAAGTGTATTTTTTTTTTGTTTTGTCTTTTTAGTAATTATTAACTTTATATCGAGGCCACATATTTTTTAATTTTTTTTATAATAAAAAATATTTTTATAAGGTATAAAGTTGAGAGGTACCACATATTTAAGAGCAATCAGAAAATGCCTACCTCAAAGGTCCCTGAAAAATACTCGAATAAGCATTTAATAATATTTTTGCGCGAAAGCACCCATATACTTTGCCATTCACTACAGGACCATAATTTTAAACTTTTAACTTAAAATGTCTCCAGACGATAAACAGTTGGTCGCTTCAGTTTGGTTAGGACCCTCCGAAATTCTCTCCAGATCTTGGAAGATAGCCAAGTTGTAATGTCAACCCATTCCATTAAAATTATCGATGGGAAACGAAAATAATGGAGAGTCGGCGTTGGGTGTGACGGTTGGTGGGAATTGGGAAAGCAATTGGATAGGAGGAATGAATCTTTGAATTGGGCCTCGATAACTCATTAAATTTAATTGCCTCCTACAAAATATGATATGAACCATTCCACTCGGATACGGCCCTACCCACTTAACAACCATCAATGCCTATGAAATAAATCCAGAAAATTAGCTGTCAAAAGCCCTATTATTTATTGAGCAAACATATGTATAAAATCTAGTTCTGTACTTTAGTTCATGTTGTTTTGCTTATGATTCGCGCGTCTTAAACTTTGTAGAACATTTTGTTGCCCGTATGAGGTTTTCTTTTTTACGTTATATTTGCTGATCTCATCCATTTATTTTATGGTTGGACTCCACCTTTTTTAATTAGAGCTAATTTATTTTTATTTAAGTCAACTTATTTTAAAATAATTTATTTTTATTTTTACATCTTTTTTTATTTGTAATCGATTTCATTTAAAAGTCAATATTAATTAGATATAATAATCCATTAATTGTGAAATTTTTATGATACTATTGTTTTTCTTTTATGAAATTTTCTTTTTTTGATCATTAAAAAAAAGAAAAAATTCATATAAATTTAATAACACCATAGAAAGTTTATTTCAAATAGATTATTGTTCCTACATAACATTCCAAATGAAACATATTATTTCAGAAAAAAAAAATCTACCCGATATAAGTTTATAGAGTTTGTTTTAACGAAAATTTTTGTAGGCCTAATGCTAGCCATATTTATATTACGTTAAGGGTATATCGCCAGTTTCGTTGCACACTTTCGAAAAGAAAAGGACATAATCTCCTAGTCTTATCTCAAAATACAACAACTAATGATATCTTACTAACAACCAATTCCAGGCCTATTGGTTGTCAGCTGTGTATTTATTTGCACATATAAATAAAAAAGGGAATGAGAATCTTATGATTCTCCTCACAAATAGTCCTACCTAACATAGGCATTGCCATGTACATAACAGACACTAGCTCTTGGTATTTTAGCCTCTGTTCATCTTATTTTCCTTTTCTACCTGCAGTAATGTTTTCAAAATCGAACCGTGATTCAAACTGTTGATGACCCCGGTTCACAGTTCAACCGGTTCAAGTGATTAAACCATCAGTCCATTGTGCGTTCGTATTTGCATTTTATAAGTATTAAGTGATTCTATTGTACACATGAAAAACATGACTAAAATTAAAATGTACAAACAATATAAGGACTGAACATGTATTTGCCAAACACTATATATAACTCTTTAGTCTTTACAAACCCTAGTTTTCCTTGCGCCGCAGGCCATGCTTCCAGTTCTAGTGCCTTTCTTTTCCCTTTTTCGTCTTCTTCTTACTTCTTTCTTTTTTTTTTTCTATCTTATTCACTTTATTTTTTTTCCTTTTATCTTGTTGCCTTCTCATGTTCTAGCCTCTTTTTTTTTTTTAATGTCTTGTTCACTAAGATGCAGAGGTCCATGGGGAAGGATATTCAAATTTGGAATGGAAAAAGGAAGAATTACCTCCTTTTGTCTCAACATTTCTTTTTTTTTTTTTCTAATAGCCGGTTTTAAGCATTTTTTGGTTCCCGGCTTTTTGCCGGTTTCAATAGTTTTGGCCGGTTTTGACCTGAGCTTAATTGGGCTAAAACCCGGGCTGCATAGATAGATAATTCATGGTAGAATCGGTCTGGTTTTAATAACACTGACCTACAGGAGTAAGTTGAGTTGGCACACTACTAAAAATCCCCTGTTTACCAACACACAGCTACCAACTGCTACGCGTTGGTAAACTGAAGTTACCAATGAGAAGCCGTTGGTAAACGCACGTTGGTAATCGATTTGTTGGAAATTTTTTTACCAACGCGCAAAAATTAACACGTTGGTAAATTCCAACGCGTGCACATTGGTAATATGGACATTGGTAACTACCAACGGTCAAGAACCGGCCTTGTTTTCCAACGTGTAGTTGTAGTTACCAACATTCACTCGTTGGTGCTTACCAACTGCCGTGCGCGTTGATAATTACCAATTGCCGTGCGCATTGGTAATTACCAACTTCCATGCGTGTTTGTAATTACCAACTGTCATGGCAGTCGCTAATTATCAACTGCCACGCATTGGTAAGGGGGTTGGTAATTACCAACATCGAAGTTGGTAACTACCAACACGTGCGAGTTGATAGCAAGCTGTTAGTAATTACCAACTTGCATACGCGTTGGAAAGTATGTTGGTAAGTACCAACGCGGGTGACATTTGGTAATTACCAACTCGTGCGAGTTGGTAAACGACCGTTGGTATTTACCAACATGAATGCGCATTGGTAATTCACATTTTCAGTTCCGGGCCGGGGTTGTTTCGTGTTTTTCCCTATTTGAAACAAGTTTGAAACGGATATACCAATTCCAAAGTTCCTCCAGCATTGGTAAGCAATCAAAATTACACAGATAAGCACATGTAATTTCCATCAAACATTCTCTAATACATTATAATTATAACAAGTACATATATGTCTGGAACAAACCATACAACATTCAACGGTCAACACATCTCAGGAATTTCAACTGAGTCTTAGGTGTAACAATTTTTGTCCAAGTCTGATAACACAATAAATTATGAAATGATTTATCTGTTGAAGACGACCATTAAGGAGTCCTAACTATCTCCTCATCCTCCAAGTCCGAGTCATTAGGATACTGTGAAACTTGTTGAGCCGGCGGGCACGGAAGGTTAAGCGAATGACAAATAAGCTCCAATTGAGCCCGGTTCGCCTCCAATGCGGCTCTATTCACCTCTATCTCTACTCTCTATCTCTTCTTAATTTTCTCAAGCTTCCTCTTGTACTCGGCATCCCTTCGTGCATTCTACTCTGCCATCATCTTCTGTACTTGCTCGTTAAATTGCGGTGTCTGTGTGATGTCGATATATGGGATGGTACAAATAATTTTGTTTTGTATTATTATTATAATAATCATTATCATTAATATTATTATTATTGTTGTTATATTTTTCATATTATTCTTATTATTAAGCGTATTATTACATTATTATTATTCTCATTCTTATTGTTCTTATGATTAACGTAATTATTATTACTTAGTCCCATTATTATTATTTTCTAACTTACTACTACTACTACATACTATTCTTAATTATTATTATTACTATTATTATGTTTATATTATTGGGTACATCTTATTATAATATTATTTTATTATTGTTACTATTACCCAACACTAAATCACTCAAACTAAAGCTTAAGTCAACTAATTACGATCTAAAGAATATAGAAAAAATAAATGAAATAAACAATCTATATGGAAATTGAAAATAATTATCTTCAACATAATTAAATACTATAAATAAATTTCATCTTCACATTTTCCATGCCATCACTAAAATTACCCATAAATAAAAAATAATTAACACAAAATAAATGGGAAAAACCCAACTAAAATAACCAGAGCAATGTAGAACCACAGTCATAATACATAAATTTTAATCACAACATAAATAATAAAATACCATTTTTTCCCTCAAAATTTAAAAAAAAATTCAGATTTAGAAAAAATAAAATAAAAACGTACCTATACCAACTTCAGAAGCTGAGGAATAACAATGACAAGCTATGGAACCTCAGATAAGAGTTGAAATTGAAACAATGATGCCATCAAAATCAAACCATGGTTTTTCGCAACTATATACCTAAAATCAAAAAATACCTATTAAATACATATATACCCGTCAATATAACGCGCTGATCTACGAAACGGAGGGCAAAACCGCGCAAAACGGCCGGAGAACGACCTCTGTCGGCGGCGTCGGCAACTCAAATGGCTTCGCGAGCTCTCTTTCTCCCCCTCCCCCCCGAAATGGTTGACTGAAGTTGAAGGAGGAAGAAGATGGATTTAAAAACCAATTACCAACGGCTAGCCGTTGGAAAATTACTAAATTAAATGCATCGCTTCATTTAAAAATTTACCAACGGCTAAGCCTTTAATAACAGATTAATTATTCTACCAACGCAGGAAAGTTGGAAACTTACCAACGGCTAGGCCGTTGGAAAAAATAAATAAAAAAAAAATTTACTGTGCTACCAACGCGTGCACGTTGGAAATTGACACCAACGGTCCTACGCGTTGGTAATTTACCAACGGCCTAACCGTTGGTAATTACCAATAGCCCGTTGGAAAAGCGACAAAGTTAGTAGTGGCATTCTTTAATTTCACTTGATGAACTACTAGTCTACTATATAACTCACAACCCTTTGAACCCCCGCCCTTGCACCTCCTATGCCATTCATGGGCAGATTAGGTTTATTTGAGTTTTAGCATCTTAGTTTCATTCATTTACTTTGTCTTGCATTTTCATAGAATTTAAGAGACTTTGGCTTAGTAATGATCATACATTGTCCATAAGACCTGTGAAACACTCTCCAGATGCTCCCATGGCTTAGGCATCTTGCAAGTGCTCATAGTTTGTCACTTGGCACGTCCAATTGCCATGTCATAGTTGCCATTACACATTAGGCTCGTAACTTGGTCCCTCTTTATGCCCAATGCACAACCTGCATTCTTCACAACCAAGTAACCATAATTAACACCCATGCGAACCTATTTCATGTTTATGGCTCAAAGACCCAATTTGAGCATCATAAGCATCATACTCCCACATTCCTTCCATTATTGGTCATATATATTCCATAAATCATTTAAATGCAGCAAGCATTCATTAGATAAGCGACCATATATATATGCATTAATCCAATAAAACATAATAAAACCCTTACCTTCAACTAGTTGTATCCAAAGTTTTTAATATCAATATTATTAGATGTACCACACCTTATAAATTATAAGTATATCACATGATATACCACACCACAATCTGTTATTGATTTTATAGAAAACATTAAAATATTATTTTGAGAAGAAAAGTCTTAAAATGTAATTTTTTGCACATAAAAATATTCTAAGAATTTTCATCATAATTTCCCTGTATGTGTGTGTGTGTGTTTGTATGAAAAGTAACATTTTTTTTATAGAAAACATAAAAATGCACTTGGAATAATAATAATGTTTTGTTTTAGAATAAAATCATGCTAACAAAATCATTAAAAGAAAAAGAAAAACTTAGCCCACAAGCTTAAAAATTGAAGTGACATTACAAAGTTTAAAAGTTGAAAATATTTATAAATAAACTCTAGGTTGAAAGTATTTTACTAAATGTATCAAATTTAGAAAGAAGTTTTGCTCACTTCACATGACATGGGTCGTGTAGGTAGTAGAAACTTTAACTAAAAGCTCGTTCATAGTTTGTTCATATTATTTTCAATCTAAACATATGAAAAATATCAAACTCAATAAATTATTTAAGTCCAACATAACCAGTCTACTGCTCAACTAGGCTTGGCTCGTTTTCAGTCCTATCAACTAGTTTAGAAGTTGAAATGACATTAGGAAGTCTAAAAATTGAAATATTTATAAATAAAATATTTTACTAAATGTAACAAAATTGGAAACAAGTTTTATTCACAGTCAATAGTTGACATTGGTGGTGCAAGTAGTAGCAACTTTAACTCTATACTACTTTCATTCCATATTCTTCGAAATATTTAACTTTTTTACTTAAGTTTGACTTAAATTTATTCATATTATTATTTATTGGATAAAAATTTTAAAAAATATATTTAGAAATTGTAGGTGTTTATTTGGCATTTATATATAAAGGTGATGCTCGGCACCATCTTCGTCGGGTGACATTATGACTTCGGGAGGGACTTCCTGTGAGGGAGGACATCTAGAGCAAAGGTTTCCCAGAAGAATGTGCCTGAAATGCTCAGAAGAAAAGAGGTCAGGAGGTCCCCGGAGTGTTTTTTCGGGGAAGAGCCTCCGACGCCCAAGTCATTGTTCTGAGAGGAGATAAAGGAAGAGCACTAAGAGGCTAGGTGGTCTTGCCTGTTCGTGTTTTCTCAGGGAGAGGGGTTGGATCCTTTGCTAGGGCTTGTTTCCTAGTATTTATAGTGGTGCCTAGCCCGTTCAGGTCACGACACGTGTTCGATCAGATGCGATCTGTACTTCCGGGCGTAGGGGACAGATAGCCATCTGTAGGCTCCTCGGGTCTGGGACCGAGACAGGTCGTGACAAGACTTGGACGGCGTCGGCGCGTCAGACCGCTCTTCAAGGCGGCGTGTAGTGCATGTGGGCGACACGTCAGAGGCTCCTTAAATGCCCATGCCGTACTCCCAAGGTTCTCCGGTGAGGTCGTCTTTCGGTACGGACGCCCTTCTTCGGGGATTACGACTGTAGTTCGAGGAGTTCCCTGATTCGGGGAGATTCTCTCCTGCTTGAAATAGCTGGTTCTTCATCTCTGAATCCGTTTGTTCCCCCGAAGGAGCCGGTAGCATCCTTGGAATTCCTGACGTTCTAGAGTTCGAGGTATTTGACTTCGCTTCTTCCGAGGTCCGTGGTATCACCTTTTTCGGGTAACGCCAGGTTTCCTGACCATACTATTGGCAGGATGTATGTACTGAGAGAGGCGATAGCCCTTCGGCTATCACATGCCCTCATTCGGAAGGCCGAAGTGAAAACATCAGTTTGTAGGCTTTCTGAAGGCGCCCTTTGGGGGTCTTGGGTGTAATACTTGTGTCGAAGATGCACCCTTTTGTCCGAAGACATAGGCTGTTCGACCATAGCCTGTCTTTTGGTGCCTTCGAGGTAACCCACTTCTTTCCTTTTGCAGGTCTGCACAGTGTCGCATCTCATAACCAAGCGTGTCAGGCTGGAGCGGCGCGCCCAGGGTTTAGGGGTGTCAGAAGGCGTGTCCCTTGTTTGGCGCGACGGCTGACACGTGGCACGCTATCATTGGAGGGGACTGCATCGGTTACGGCAGGTGCGCCTTTTTAGACGCAGGGAGCAGTTATGGCGACTGTTCGCCTTCGTGAAGTACTTATGACGCCGGTTCGCCTATCCGCCTTCGGCCTATATATAGCCTGTTCCGTCATAAGTTCCTTTTGTTCTGCTTTTGCTCTCAACTGTTTTTGCGTTTTTCGCGGCGGTGCTTTTTCTCAGGTCATTTCCGGCCACCTTTTATGACGGCGACTCCGAACCTAGATTTTGGCAAAGCGTTTGGTGGGTTTTGACTCTCAAAATCCTTTGATTTTCTGTGCTCTTTTGCTTTTCTGAAAGCTTTCCCGAAGTCGGTTTTTCATCCCCCGAAGTCCTTTTTTCTTTGAAAATGTCTTCGCCAACTCCTCTTATGTCTGTTTCCCCCATCCCAGAGAGCTGGCTTCCTCTTCTCAATCATACTTGCTGTACGTCTTCAGAAAAATTAGAAAGATGGACCAAAAAGTTTTTTCTTCTTTCTTACGCTACCACCAGACTTCCTAGCCCTCAGGTGGTTAGTTTTATGAACCGCCGAAATAAGGTTACCGTTTTTCGCGCCCAACTGAAGGCTGGACTTCGGTTTCCTCCCTCAAGGGTGATTTGCGAATTTTGCCAATTTCATGGCATTGCCGTACATCAACTTCCCCCGAACTCGTACTGCTATTTTAACGCCTTCCTTTGCATGTGCGGCATTTTCAAAATAGAACCCCATTTCATTCTTTTTATGCAGTACTATAAGCTCTACGTGGTCCCGAAGGGTGGCTGTTACTTCATGCTGCCTCGAGGATCAGGGAGCAAAAAGTATATGTTCACCTTCGCCACTAAGGACAGCTGGCGAGGGTGGCAAGAAAAATTCTTTTTTCTGAAGATGGAGGAGGCCTGGTCGTACGTTCCGACCGAGTGGGCTTCGGGAAGGCTGGAGACGGATGTTGTAGACCCGAAGAGGCTGCTGACTCCTGAGTTGGCGGCCATGTTCGCGGACTTCGACAGACGAATCCGGTCAGTCTCCGACTGGGACTCCGAGGTCCCTTCACGCTCCCTCTACCCTTTCCCCATCATGTGGAAACTGATGACCGAAGAGGTCCTTCGGGAACTAGGGGTAGTGAAGGAGCATAAGACGGACCTTGGGATGCCGGCTCCTGCCATCGCTGGGAAAGACTCCTGGCTGGTGAAACTCCTTTAGAAGGAGGTTATTTACGAGGCCTTTTATGAGAGTAAGTTATCCAAAAATTTTTTGTTATAGATACCACTTAGACTCACACTGATATTTTCCTTCTTTTTCAGAGATGGGCGACGAGTCCGCTGCTTACTACAAGGCGCTCTTCCTCGATCAAGCCAAGAAGGGGGAGCAAACAAAGAAGGCCGTCTCCCGAAGGCGGAAATCGTCTGGGGCCGGGCCATCCTCGGCAAAACGGGCGAAGAAAGACGCTTCTCCTTCTCTTCCGGAAATTCCTGAGGAGGCGGGTGAGGAGCCTGATGCCGCTGCTGCCCCACCGACCGAGGTCGCCGCTGACGCTCCTTCTCGGAGTCCTACTTCCTCGGCGGCTCTTCTGGATGCCTTGGTGGAAGTCCCCTCTGCCGAGGTGCACCGGAAAGGGAAAGGCAAGGAAATTTCTACCGAGGGGGTCCGGGACGCTGACGATGATGTCACCGAGGTGCCGCCAAGTTCGTTCTTTGGACAAGCTGCAGTATTTTTATTTTTTTGAACTTTGAGAATTGCTTGCCTTAACAAGTTTCTTGTCTTGCCGTGCAGAGGAGGTACCATCTTCGGGGTGGGTAGCCGAGCACGCCCGGAAACGGGCCCTTCGGGATTCCCATATCCCGAAGGGGAAGATCCCGAGGGAGCCTTTCTGGTCGTTTACGGAGGACATGAACTTGTACTCCGGCGACTGCTAGCAAATGGCCAACCAAATTTCAAAGGGGATCCTCACCGAGGCCTCTTTCAAGGCTATTTCCGAGGCTTGTCCGGACGAAGAGTCCCTTGCTGCAAAGGTTTCCGAGCACGTTGCCCAGGTATACTTCGCGCCTTGTTTTCCTTTTGATTTCTTCTAAGTGTTTGACTCATTTTTTGCCTTACTAACTTTGTTCTTACTTTGCAGCTGTTGGGGTACACCGGGCTCCTTAGGGTTCGGGCAGCGAAGCAAGCGGCATTCCGAGCCTGTGCCTTAGACTGTGTGGAGAAATCCAAGGTCATGTGCTCCGACTTGGTCGCAAAGAATTTGGAGACGGCTCAAGCTGCAAAGAAGGAGGTTGCTGCCGTTCGGGAGGAGTTGTTGAAGGAAAAAAAGGAACTTCTGAAGGACTCCTCCCAAAAGATATCTGACCTCGGTTCCAAGGTGGTGGAGCTGACTTCGGCAAACGAGGCATATCAGAAGGAGAAGTCAGAGTCTGAGGCTCTCTTGGCGAAAGTGCTTACTGAGAAGGCCGCGCTCCAGGCCGAGGTCAAGTCTTTGGAGAAGGAGCCAAAGAAGAAGAACACGAAGGCATTGAAAAAGGAGATCGCTGATCTAAAGAAAGAGCTTGAGGACTTAGCTGTTGCGAAGGAGAAGGCCGACCAAGCGACCAAGGTTGGTTTTCAGGACGGCTTTTGCCTCGCTTGTCATCAAGTTCTGCAGAGGTTCCCCGGTCTGGACCTCTCCTTTTTTGCGGCCCTGAACATCCCCGAGGGGCCTCGGTGGTCTTGGTCAAAAATTGAGCACCTCAACTTGCCCTTTCCTCTTCCCGCGCCGAAGGCGGTGGACAAGGACGCAGGAGCTGGTGGCTCCCGAGACACCGAGGTCCCTTAGTCTCTTTTAGGGCCCTTTGCCTTCTTTTTCTCCTTTTTTGTACTTCTTCTTTTGGCGAGCTTTCTTCTTTGTACTCAGATCCATCTTTGTTAATAAAGACTCCTTCTTTCATGAATTTTTGGCTAAGTTTATTGCGCAAAATCTTTTATTTCTCATTGTCCCGAACACGTTCGCTCAAGAGACTTCGGAAGATCATAGCTAAACTTATCATGCCAATTAGCCTTGGAATCACCCTCGGGAAATTCTCTTAAATGAATCTCCAATCTTCAGAGAAGGTTGATAACCTTTGTAAATAAGCTTTCTTTCGGCGACGACTGTTCTGGTGAAAATAAGCTTTTGTACTTAGAAAAAAATTTCTAAGAAACTTTTGTACTTAGAAATTTTTCTAACTTGTACAATTTTCCCACCAAAATCCTAAGCATAGAATTTTTTCAAGGCATCCGAATGCCATGTATTTTTTAATTCTACGCCTTCGGCATCGCCGAGCTTGTAAACTCATTTTCGCACTTCGGCAAGTACCAAATAAGGACCTTCCCAATTTGCACGAAGTACTCCGTGGGATGGTCTTCGAGGCCCAAATTCAGCCTTTCGGAGAACGAGGTCTCCTTTCTTTATTCCCTTCGGCCTGGTGTGCAAGTTTATAGCCGCGACCACTCTTTGCTGAAAAGCTTTTCTTCTCAGCTCGGCTATTTCTCTGTGTTCGCCAACGAAGTCCAGCTTGGCTCTCAAACCGAGGTCATTTCCCCTTTCATCAAACACTTGTACCCGCACCGATGGTTGTACTACCTCAATTGGGATGATGGTCTCTGTACCGAAAACAAGTGAAAAAGGTGTTTCCCCTGTGGCTCTTCGGGGTGTTGTTCGGTAGCTCCATAACACACTTGGGAGCTCTCCTGGCCATTTCCCTTTTGCTTCCCCCAACCTCTTTTTCAAACCATCTTTTATGGTCCTATTAGATACCTCTACTTGCCCATTGCTTTGGGGGTGAGCTACTGGGGCGAAGTGCATTTTTATTCCGAGGTTGTTGATAAATTCTTGGAACCTTTTGTCCGTAAACTGGGATCCATTATCGGCTACTAACACCCTCGGTATGCCAAATCTGCACACAATGTTCTTCCATACGAACTTCTGCACATCTTTTGCCGAGATAGTCGCCAAGGGTTCTGCCTCAACCCATTTGGAGAAATAATCTACTGCGACCACGCAGAACTTCACGCCTCCAGGCGCTATTGGGAGTGGCCTAATGAGGTCTATGCCTCAAACTGCGAAGGGCCAAGGATAGTCAGCCGAAGTTACCAATTCCGAGGGTGCCCTTTGGATACTCGTGTGTCTTTGGCAATTCCCACATTTCTGGACGAACTACCTAGAGTCTTTTCTTAGGGTAGGCCAAAAGTAGCCTTGGCGAAGTATAACTGCTGCCAGGGCGTCGGTTCCAATATGCAAACCACAAGCGCCTTCGTGAACTTCTTCGAGGATCATTTCAGTATCTTCTTCGCCAACACACCTCTGTAGTGGAATTGCATACCCCTGCTGATATAATTCTTCTCTGATTAGGAAGAAACGATCGGAATGTCTTCGCACTTTTGTCGCTTCGCTGGGGTCTTCGGGGAGCTCACTGGTTGCGAGATACATTTTTATCCGATCTTTCCAGCCTTTTCCTGAAGTTACTATGCTCAGCAATGTGATGCTCGAGTGGTTTAGCACCTCGGTGCATGTTTTCGACTTCGCCAAGCAATCTGCCTCGGCATTATCTGGACGAGGCACATTTTCAATTCGTACGGTGTCGAACTCCCAGATAAGCTTTGCTACCAGTTCATGGTATTTTGCCAAGGTTGGGTCCTTCGCCCCATAGTCCCCTGCTATTTGTCGAACTACCAGCTGGGAATCGCTGTGGGCTTTCAAGTTTCTTACACCAATTTTTCTGGCCAGGCGTAACCCTGCTATGAGGGCTTCGTATTCAGCCATATTGTTGGTGACGTTAGAGCCGAACTTGATGGCCTTCATTACTTCTAGACCTTCGGGGCATCTGATAATTACCCCAGCTCCCTGGTGTTCAGACCCTAAGGCTCCGTCTACGTACAAAGTCCATTCTGGCTCACCTTCGCCAGGATCCGAATGGCTGTCCTCGGTGATGGGTACTTCGGCAATGAAGTCTACCAGAGCTTACGCTTTTATGGCTTTCCGAGGTTCATAAGTAATGTTGTACTCGCCCAGCTCTATACGCCATTTGGAAAGCCTTCCCGAATGATCAACTTTCCCGTAGAGGTAGACTACTTCAGACGATGATTGGGTGAGCCTGAAAATATGGCCGTAGTCTTCTTCCCGCCAGTACCAGGGCATATATAGCTTTTTGTAGCAAGGGATATCTGACTTCGGCACCGTGCAGGGACTTGCTTACATAATAAACCGGCCATTGCTTCAACCCCTCCTCTTTCACAAGGACCGAGCTTACTGTTTTTTCTGTGACTGCGAGGTACAACACGAGGGACTCTCCCTCGCGAGGTTGCCGAAGAGTAGGCAGACGGACCACATAGGCTTTGAGTTCTTCCTAAGCCTTTTGGCAGTCCTTATTCCAAGGATGATCATCACATCCGAGGTCGCCCTCCTTTTTTGCTGCCTTAGTGAGGACTTTGAAGAATGCTCGACACCAGTCTCTATACCTGGAAATGAACCTGCTAAGAGAGGTTATCCTTCCGGTGAGTCTCTGCATGTCTTTCACTGTGACGGAAGTTCGGAATTCAAGCAGAGCCTTAACTTTTTCTGGGTTAGCATCAATGCCTCTTTCTGATACCATGTACCCAAGAAACTTTCCTGAGGTTACGCCGAAGATGCATTTTTCGGGATTGAGGCGAATTCCGAAGGTTCTGAGCTGGTGGAAAGTCTCCTTTAGATCTGCGACGTGGTCGCAAGGCAGCTTGCTCTTGACTATCATGTCATCAATGTAAACTTCCATGTTCCTCCCTATTTGGTCCTTAAAGACCTCGCTCATCAACCTTTGGTAGGTAGCTCCCGCATTTTTGAGCCCGAAGGGCATCCTGATGTAACAATACGTTCCACCCTCGGTGATGAAGGCGGTTTTCTCCTCATCTTCGGGGTCCATCCTTATTTGATGATACCCACTGAAGGCGTCCAGGAAACTCAGGAGCCCGTATTCGGCAGTTGAGTCTACCAACTGGTCTATTGGTGGAAGAGAGTATGAATCTTTTGGGCAAGCATCATTCAAGTTTCTGAAGTCGATGCACATTCGGAGCTTACTGCTCCCTTCTTTTATGGTGATAACCACGTTGCTTAACCATTCGGGGTACTTGACTTCCCTGATTACATCTACGTCTAATAAGCGCTGGACTTCGGTTTTGACGAAGTTATTTTTATGGACTGAGATGCCCCGCTTCTTTTGCCGGACAGGTTTTGCTTTCGGACTTACTTTAAGGCTATGCTGTGTTATGCGAGGGTCTAACCCCGGCATATCTTTCGGTTAGTAGGCAAACAGGTCTTTATTCATCAGTAGAAAGGATACAAGTTTTTTCTTGTCACCTTTGTCCAAGTTTTTCCCTATTCGGGTATTTCGGCCCGGGACAAGTTATACTTCTTCTATTTCTACCTTCACGGGATCTTCTGCCTCTCCCTCTTTTGGCCTTCCATCTGACAAAACCTCTGCATCCACAGTTTGTGCGAGGTTCGTTACTTGGGCCTTTCGCGCTTTGACGAACACTTTCCTTACTTCACCTTGATCGATAAAGATTTCTGCGTCTCCATCCTTGGTGGCGAAAGTGATGGTTAACTATTTTACATCCAAGCGAATGTGCAGATTTCCTTGTGTTTGCCTTCCAAGGACGCGTTATATGACGAAGGAACATCCATGACAATGAACCTTGTCATTGTGGAGGCAAATAATTCGTCTGTCCCATTTACTGAACTTCCTCTCATCATCAGGGGGAGGTCGATCCATCCGAGGACAGGCAGTTCAGACGACCCTACCCCGAAAGTTGGCGAAGCGACGGGCTTGAGGTCGGTGTTGGATATTCCCAAGCTCGGCAGCAGATGCGAGAACAGGACATCGGCGTTTGATCCATCGTCAAGTAATACCCTTTTGATGTCCCAATTTCCTATTCTCGCCATGACCAACAGTGGATCGTCATGGGGAAAGATGACGGTGGAACCATCCTTTCGGGTCAGTTTCTTCGACGGATTTTGATATTCCATCATTGATATTTCTCTGGCTTTCCTCTTTCTTTCCGAGGATGGCAGTCCCGTCGTGATTGTTTGTATCACTCCCGCCGGGGGCGGGAGACGCCTCTTTGGACTTCGGTTCCTCTGTCTGTCAGAGTCATACTCCTCATCATCAGCCTTTCCTTCCTCCTCCTTTCTTCCCTTTGGGGAAGGCATTCGCAGATAACGCCGGAGTTGGCCTTGTTTTATCAGCGACTCAATATACTTTTTCAGTTGGAAGCAATCTTCAGTGTCGTGCCCGTGGTCGCGATGAAACTGGCAAACTTTTTCATATTCTTCTTGTTGTCAGCGGTCATAGCCCTTGGCCGCTGAATCTGGGTCCCCTGCCTCTCCATTGTCATGAGGATATTGGTTCTTGTAGTGTTCAGGGGTGTGAAGTTCGGAAGAGGTTTCCTTCCCCTGAACCTCCGAGGTCGCCCTGCCTGTTCAGCCGGGTACTTTGTTTGCTGGCCGAACCCTTCGGGACGGGTGTGATCAATCTTTAGTCCACCCATTCTCAGCTCTTCGGCTGTCATGTGCTGCTCGGCCCTTCGGTAGAATTCTCCAAGCGTGTCCGGGGGGTCCTTGGAGAACTCGTAGAACAGCTGTGAGTCCCTCCGAAGGCCCCGTGTCATGGCGAGGATGCGTATTTCGGGCCGAAAGTCCGAGACACTTAAGGCCTCTCTATTAAATCTTTTGACATAATCGCGGATGGTTTCTCCATTCTTTTGCGCGATGTCGAACATCTAGACTGGCATCTTCGCCGTCGGACGGCTTCCAATGAACTGCTGCGTAAAGGCCGTGGACAGCTCCTGAAACTCCCTGATGGTTCCAGGGGCCAATGAGTTATACCACGCCATTGTGGGCCCTGCGAGGGTGACCTCAAAGCATTTGCACAAAGTAGCATCATCAGCGCCGTGTAACACCATGCTACATTTGTATTTAGTTAGATGAGCCTGTGGGTCAGTTGGGCCATCATAGGTTTCGAGCCGAGGCACCCGAAAGTCACTTGGCATGGGCGCCTCTACTACTGTTTGGATGAACGGCGATTCATCCCCATTGAAAGTTTCAGACAGCCTAGCCCAGACTGGTCTCCGAGCTACTTGTCTCTCTGCCCTTTCCAACCTTAGTAATATCTTTTCCATGAGGAGCGCGGCACTGGGCTCTTCGTCCTGGTGATTGTAAATCTCGGGGAAAGGAGATTGTCGGCGCCTTTTCGGGGACGGACTTCGCCGCCGAGGGGATGGCTACTTTGCCTCAGGTGATGAACTCTTTTGGCATGGGGTTTTAGGCCGTTTAGGCCCTACTGGCCCCTTAGGTCGTCCCCCGAGGGGTATGTTTTCTGTTGAGGACTCATCACGTGGATCTCCACTTCCCGAACTCCGGTAAGCTGACCTCGGGCTTTTCTCCCGAGGGAGTACTGGCGAAGAAGGCCTTTGGGCCTGCGTTGGTTATGGCCATCTTCGGTCTATTTGCTGCGCCATTTTCGCCACAATAGAGCGCTGGAAGTCGTGCAGAAAACTCATAGTTATGACTAGAGGACGTTCTTCCTTAGGCGATGAAGTCCCTGGAAGGGTTTGCTCAGTAGCCGATTGAGCTTCAGGCGCAGACGAGGACTTTGAAAGTCCCTTGTCCTTTGAATGCCGAGTTTCAACAACGGCGACCTGAGGGTGAGTTCCCACAGACGGCGCCAAATGATGCCCGGCAGCATCTTCATCGGGTGACATTATGACTTCGGGAAGGACTTCCTGTAAGGGAGGACGTCTGGAGCAAAGGTTTCTCAGAGGAATGTGCCTGAAATGCTTAGAAGAAAAGAGGTCAGGAGGTCCCTGGAGTGTTTTTCCGGGGAGGAGCCTCCGACGCCCAAGTCATTGTTCTGAGAGGAGATAAAGGAATAGTACTAAGAGGCTAGGTGATCTTGCCTGTTCGTGTTTTTTCAGGGAGAGGGGTCGGATCTTTTGCCAGGGCTTGTTTCTTGGTATTTATAGTTGTGCCTAGCCCGTTCAGGTCACGACACGTGTTCGGTTAGATGCGATCTGTACTTCCGGGCGTAGGGGACAGGTAGCCGTTTGTAGGCTCCTCGGGTCTGGGACCGAGACAGGTCGTGACAAGACTTGGACGGCGTTGGCACGTTAGACCGCTTTTCAAGGCGGCGTGTAGCGCATGTGGGCGACATGTCAGAGGCTCCTTAAATGCCCATGCCGTACTCCCGAGGTTCTCCGGCGAGGTCGTCTTTCGGTACGGACGCCCTTCTTTGGGGATTACACCTATAGTTCGGGGAGTTCCCTAATTCGGGGGTTCCGCCTTCGGGGAGATTCTCTCCTGCTTGAAATAGCTGGTTCTTCATCTCCGAAGGCAATCCGTTTGGTCCCCCGAATGAGCCAGTAGCATCCTTGGAATTCCTGACGTTCTAGAGTTCGGGGTATTTGACTTCGCTCCTTCCGAGGTCCGTGGTATCTCCTCTTTTGGGTAACACCAGGTTTCTTGACCATACTATTGGTAGGATGTATGTATTGAGAGAGGCGATAGCCCTTCGGCTATCAAAAGGTTTTGCATTTATGTCCTAAAAAGTTAAAAATAAAAAATCATAGATTAATTATTGTCAACAGTAAATATTGAATAACTTGGGACAGATGGAGTATTTGTTAGGGATAAGAAAAGAGGAAGTAAAAGGGTTTTACATTTTCTTTTCTGTTCTTTTTCTTGTTCTAAACGTAAAACATGAAAAAAAGTAAATAAAAGGAAAGAATTATAACAACTTCCCGATTATGTTAACATCATTTTTTCCCTTAGCTTTTCTTTTGTTTTTTGTGACAAAAAACCATCATTTTTTATTGATTTTTAATCAAAATAATAACATCAATGTTGATATAAAAATATTTTATCAATTACTCTATCTGTTTCACATTAATTGACCATTTTATTTTTTTTATTGATATTTGATATTCATATTAATATGTATTAAAAAAAATTCTTAAAAATGATATTTATAAACTATATTCTTCAAAGTTTCATTTTCATATAAAATATTAATATTTTTATAATACATTTTGAGAGAAATAAAATCATAAATTAATTACAGTGAATAATAAAATGATCTGTTTTCATGAAACAGAAGGAGTATATTTTATCCTGTTATATATGTATGCCATCATACATTAATGTAAAACGGAAAAAAAAAATTCCCTAACCACGTTATCTTGGTATACCTTAGTAAATTGGGGAAAGAAAACTCAAAAAAATACCAATATGCAAAATACGATAGCATGACATACGAAAAATGGATAAATTATTTATGCTTCTAATGATCCTAGGGAGAGACCTCTGCTTTGGTCTAATCTTATTAAGCATGCTGCTAGTATTGATGGGCGTTGGCTGGTTTGTAGGGATTTTAATGAAGTTATTTGTTCTGACGAAAAGTTTTCAGGGTTTGGTTTAGTCAATTAGCATGATACTAGATTATTTGAATGTTGTAATACTAGTGGTTTGTCTGATTTTCATAGTATTGGTTCGTTCTTCACGTGGAGTAACCATCAGCAAGATGAGGACCGTATCCTTTGTAAATTGGATAGAGTAATGGGGAATGCTTCCTGCTCTGTTTTGTTTCCATCTATTCAAATTCAGTTTAAATATAATTGTTGCTCTGACCATGCTATGACTTTGATTAATCTCTCAAACATGTCTATTTTCCGATGTTGCTGTTTCAAATATTTAAGAATGTGGCAAAATCATCCTAGGTATAATGACATTGTAATAAATGTTTGGGGTGACCAGAATCGTAACACTATTAATGATGCTTGGGGAAGGGTCTTAGGCAAGTTGAGTAGGTTAAAAAAGGCTTTGAAATGTCTCAATAGAGATGAGTTTTCTGATATATCTGCTAGAGTTGTTGAAAAAGAAAAGGATTTGGATAAGTTTTCTGTTGCTTTAAACCAGAATGTAGGAGATAAGAATCTTTACATGCTTTGGCAGAAGGCTTATGCTGAGGTCCTTAGTTTGAAAAAAGCTGAGGAGGATTTTTATGCTTAAAAGTCTTCTTGTGATTGGCTAAAACTTGGTGATGCTAACACAAATTTTTTCCATGCTAGAATGAAAGAAAGGTTTTTTAAAGGAAATATTTCTTGTTTTATTTCTAGGGACGGCCATACCCTTATATCTCAAGAGGAAATTAAAAATGAATTTTTTTCTTACTTTCAAGGCATTTTTGGAGTTAGGTCTGATGTGTTGTTTTCTGTAAATAATAATATCTGTTTGAATGGAGCTAAGCTTTCAGTTTTGCAAAAGAATTTTTTGGGGAATAATGTTTCTATAGAAGAGATAATCCAAGCTGTTAAATGTATGCACCCTGATAAAGCTCCTGGCCCTAATGGTTTTACTGCTGGGTTTTACCAGTATAATTAGGAAATAATTGGTAAGGATGTCTCCTCTGCTATACAAAGTTCTTTTGATACTGGTAAGTTACCCCTCGCTTCTGCTGCTACTGCCATTCATTTGATTCCAAAACACTCTCATGCTTCTATGGCTTCATATTATAGACCTATTTCTTGCTGTTCTGTTATTTGTAAATTTATCTCAAAGATTTTGGCAAATAGATTGCAGGGAATTCTTCCTACTCTTATAAATAAGAGTCAAACTGCTTTTATTAAAGGTAGATTGATGATTGATAATGTTATGCTTTGTCAAGAAATTATCAGGGGTTATAATCGAAAAAACATAACGCCTAGGATGTGTCTTAAGATTGACCTTAGGAAAGCCTATGATCTTTTAGACTGGAATTTCTTGGAGGATTTTTTAATGAAGCTAGATTTTCCTGCTCTTTGGGTTCAATGGGTGATGATGTGTGTTTGGTCTCCCTATTATTCTGTTGTTTTGAATGGTTCTTTATGCTGTTTTTTAGTGGGAACAGGGGTATTAGACAGGGGGATCCTCTATCTCACCTTTTGTTTGTTATTGCAATGGATTATTTATCTAGAGCCTTGGATAAGATGTTTGATGAGTGTTATATTGAGTATCACCCTAAATGTAAGCGTATTAAGCTTTCTCATGTTCTATTTGCGGATGACATTATGATTTTTGCCAGAGGTGATCTTAGTTCTGCTAGAAATCTTTCCTATTGTCTGATAGTTTTCTCCCAAACTATAGGATTGCAGATTAATTTGGATAAAAGCCAGGTATTTTTTGGTGGTATTTCACCAGATATTGAGTCTGAAATTCTTTCTATCCTAAACATGCCGAAAGGTAGCCTTCCTATTAAATACCTGGGAGTGCCTTTGGGTGATAAAGGTCTTCAAATTCAACATTATAAGCCCTTGGTAGAGAAAATCTTTTCTAATTTTAATGGTCGGTCTACTAAGCTTCTCTCTTATGCAGGAAGGTTGCAACTTATTAAAATTGTCATCTTTAGTATCCAAGCTTATTGGTCAAATATTTTTTCTATTCCTAAAGGGGTGCTCCATTATTTAGAGAAATGTTGTAGAGCTTTTCTTTGGACAGGTTTGACTACTGGTAGGAAATTTCCGGTTGCTTGGACTAAGGTTTGTGTTCCTAAAAGCCAAGGTGGCCTAGGTATTTTCAGCTTGATAGGCTGGAATATTGCATCAAATGGAAAAAAGCTTTGGAGATTGATGAATGATAAGGAAAGCCTTTGGGTCCAATGGATCCATGCCTATTATGTGCGTGGCTTTAATATTTGGGAAATTGTTGGTACAGGTGATGCCTCTGTTTGTTGGAAGCATATTTTAAAGGTAAGACATCATTTCTCTGACTTTGTTCATGGTCAGGTGTGGGATTGTGTTAAGAATGGTAAGTTTGTTATGAAAATTGCTTATTTGCATGTGGTGGAAAATTTTGATCAAGTGAACTGGGGCTCTTTAGTTTGGAGTTCTGTCCCAAAATTTTCATTTGTTTGCTGGAGGGCTATGCTAGATAGACTGCCTACTTTTGATAGATTAAGTAAGTACATGGATGTTAGATCATCTTTATGTCCTCTGTGTCTTTGAGTTGATGAATCCAGGAATCATCTCTTTTTTGAATGCTCCTTTTCCCTTTCTCTTTGGCGGGAAGCAATGTGCAAACTCAGATTGAGGGATGCTCCCAGCAAATGGAACAAATTCTGTGACTGGTTCGTGCGTGTGGTGAAAGGTAAATCAATAAAGTCTGCAATTCATAGAGCTTATGTTCCTGCATTGGTTTATGTTATTTGGCAGGAACGAAATAGGAGAATTTACTACCATAGGTGTAGAACACCATTGGAACTTATGAGGATTATTGAATCTGAACTCTATATTAGATTTGGATACTTGTTGGACAGTATATTCTAGACTGTATTACCTGATTTTGCTGTAAAGCACAAGCTTAAGCTTTTGGTTTTATTTTATTTCAGGGCAGGTTTTGCTTTTTCTCTATAGGCCCCTGCCTTTATTTTGTAAGTGCCGTTGGGATTCTTTGATGAAATGAATATGCGCACCCTCCGAGGTGTTTCCTGAAAAAAAAAACATACAAAAATTGCAGACACTGGTTGTAACTAAACACATATCTAAACTGACAATGAAAAAAATTCCAAGTGTATCACGATTTATTTGATAAACAATCCATAAATTTTTCCCTGTTTCCTCACCAAAATGAGATTACTGTGCACATGACATGACATGGAACATTAATCCATGTAGATTACGCAAATCTTTTTTCTCACTTCAATCATAGAATTTTATATTAGATGGCCACATCATGTGCACGTGTGCCTCTTCTCCTGTCATTTCCAAAGTTCTTGGCGACATAGAGCTCTAGACCTTGAACAAGATGAGCCAAATCTAGAACAAGGTCGTAATGCTTGCATTATACATAATTTAGCTAGAACATAGAACATAGTGCTCTCGGCACCCTAGCCCCTACTTAGCACCTAGGCTCCCTTGGTTCTAAGCCATCACCTAGGGCATTTCCTTCTCAAGAAAACTCATAATCAAATTCGGAATTTAAGAGGAACAACATGTTTGAACCCTTACCAGATGTGTAGGTACAGGACATACAAACTTAGCTCGGTTTTCCATAAACCTTTGGTGCCTTCTAGCCAAAGCAAGCTCCTTCTACCAATTCTCACTTGAATTCACTACTCTCTAGGACTCACACATAGTCACCATGAATGCTTAGTCCAGGTTTTGCCTCTGTCTAACAACCACAAAGAACTACTTGGAAGTAGCTCAAGCTCGGCCAAGAGGTGGAAACGATGGAAGTGGTCGAATCCAATTCAGCTAAGTGCACAATTCTTGGCTTAACCTCTCAATTAAGGTGTTTACTTGTCTGCTTTCTCAATTAACCAACTCTTCCTAGTTTTTAGTCTATTTCCAATACCCTCTTTAGCCTTTAATTCAGATAATTAAGTCCTCAAATTTCTTCCTTAACAAAAACACTGATGCACCTCAAGTGCACATTAGCACTCTAGCACCACTTTTCTTAAACCGGGCTAAATCAACTTATTTTTCCATGTCTCTTAACCCTTTCCTCCCATTTTCATTGACTTGTATCCTATTTCACCCTCAGCCCATGGCCTACACAAGTCTTAGGCATAACAAGATGAATAAGGTTTAGGGTACTAGGAGCACGATGAATGATTTTTAGTGACTAGAGTTGTCATTCTTTTATCAAGATTCCATTAAAATTGACTACTAAATTGATTAGAAAAGACCTAAACAAGATACGAAACATAAAGTAGGGGATCTCTCGCTAGGATAAAATAGAGTTATGTGACCCGTTTAGGACCAAAAACAAAAAAAGGAAGGAGACATATTGTGGAGTTTACTCATCAATGTTGATGTAAAAATATGTTTATTAGTTATATTTTACCGTTTTGTATATGTATGCCATCATACATTGATGTAAAATGGCAAAAAAAAAATCTCTAACCACAGTCTCTTAGTATACCTTGGTAAATTTGAGAAAGAAAACTAAAAAAAGTACCATTATACAAAATACGGTAGCATAACATATGAAAAATAGACAAATCAGGAAGACTTGTATACTATGCACTACAGTAATGTACAAAAATTGAAGACACTGGTTGTAACTGAAAACATATCTAAACTGGCAATGAAAAAAATTTCAAGTGTGTCGTGATTTATTCGATGAACAATGCTTAAATTTTCCCCAGTTTCCTCACCAAAGTGAGATTATTGTGCACATGACATGATATGGAACATTAATCCATGCAGATTGCACGGATTTTTTTTCTCACTTCAATCATGATATACTCCATATCAGATGGCCACATCACGTGCACGTGTGCCTCTTCTCCTGTCATTTCCAAAGTTCTTGGCATATAAATATGTGACAGAAGAACAGAACTAGATAACTAGATCAAGCACTACTGAAAAATCCCAACTTTAAATAGCTAGCGAACTTCAACCAATCTTCCTACTTAAATCAAGAAATAGTCACCAACAATCATGTTCATGGCCTCTCAGAAGCCCTTCATCAGCAACTACAGTGTGAGATCTGTGAGCTTCCCTGCCAGATCACACCCTACCATTCATAAACTTGAACGAGAGCTCAACAATCTGAGTTCTTCCGCTGCTTCCTTACTCAATGCAGATTCCATTTGCAGGAGTCTTTCTGCTCTCTCAGACCTCTACATTTCCACGGCGAACCTTCTGGATCTGCCCCTCATCCGTCAAGCCCTGCCCCGGGAAAGCTCCTCCCACCAGGAGAAATGGGTCAGAGAGCTGTTAGACACTTCTGTAAGATTCTTAGATGTGTGTGGCAAGACCAGGGACTCCGTTCTGTCCATGAAGCGGAGTGTTAGAGAGCTCCAATCCGCACTCCGACGAAGCAAGGCTGGAGGAGAACTCAGCAACATTGAACCAAACATCCAGGCTTTCACGAGGTCCAGGAAGAACATGAAGAAGGAAATGGGAAAGTGCTGTCTGATAACCGCGTCATGGATGTCCAAGAAAATCGATGGTTCTGCCTCGAATGAGGATAGTAATAATTCCCCTATAGAATTAGTGTCCAAGGTTGTGAGAGAAGCAAGCTTGGCCACTGCTTCACTGTTCCGGTCTCTTCTGCTGTTTCTGTCCGCGCCGGCAGCAAAGAAGAGAAGACCGGTGACGAAATGGTCAGCAGTGTTGGGATTGGCTCAGAAAGGAAGAGCTACAGGTCAGTGTGATGGTGCAGAAGAAAATGGTGGGAATGAGTTGCAGAGAGTAGATGTTGCAGTAAGCAGCCTAAGTAGGACAAGTTGTACGGAGACAGATAAGTTCCACTCTGCATATATGAAGTTGGAAGGCTTGGAACTTGTGTTTGAAGATCTTGAAGGTGGGCTGGAGTTGTTCTTCAGGTGCTTGATTCATTGTAGAGTTTCTCTGCTAAATGTCATTTCTCAGTAGCTAGCTTGCGGTAGGGTGAAAGTCAAGTATATAAGTCGAAATTGTTGTATTTAGAACTTAGCATGGTAACAGGTATCCAAGTTTATCCGGTTTGCGTTAGCCGAAAGACTAACGTTCTGCTGAATGCTTTTTATTTTTATAATTGATAGCCGAAGGACTATCGCTTCTACCTGGTCGAACTCCCTGCCACCAGAATGGCCAAGAGATCTGGCGCTTCCCGGATAAAGGTGGGATCACACACCTCGGAGAAAAGCCGAAGAGCCCGAGCTCGGCACGCCAGGAAACCTAAGGATACTATTAGCCCCCCGAGGTAGTAAACATACCGTCTTCGGAAAAGTGGCACCAGCTAGTGTGGGCCGATCATCATCTTCCCGAAGGCGGAACTCCTTGAAACTGGGAACCCCGAACTAGGGGCATGTTTCCCGAAGTGGCACGGTCCGTACTAGAGGACGGCCTCACCCAGGGACCTCGGGAGTACGGCAGGAGCATTTAAGGAAGCCTCTGACATGTCGCCCACAGACGTCACAAGCCGCCTTAAACGGCGCTCTGACACGCTGACGCCATCAAAGTCACATCATGGCCCGTCTCGGCTCACGGCTCAAGGAGACCTGTCACCAGCTACTTGTCCTCTACGCCCAGACATTCAAAGAACATCCGACCGAACACGTGTCACGATCTGAACGGGCTGGACACCTCTATAAATACCAAGGAATACACTCTGGCAGCAGGCGGGCTGGTAAAGATCCTGACTCCTCACTCTGAGAAAATATTACCAGGCGAGTTCACTGAACCCCTCAGTGTTATTTCCTCTGCCTTTTCTCAGCACCACTGACTTGGGCGTCGGAGGCTCCTCCCCGGAAAAACACCCCGGGGACCTCCTAACCCACTTTTTCTGAGCATCTTAGGTACTCTCCCTTGGGCCAAATGGCCACCAGGCGTTCTTCCTCTCCGGGAGTTCCTCCACCAGTCTCCATGACTACCAACGATGAAGCCCTTGGGCATCATTTGGCACCGTCTATGGGAACCCGCTCTGAGATCGTCATCGTTGAAACTCGGCGTTCTAAGGACAGGGGACTCCTGAAGTCTCCGTCCGCGCCTGAGACACAACCGGCTGCTGAGCAAACACTCCCAGGACCTTCTGCGCCTGAGGAAGACCGCCCTCTAGTAATCACTATGAGCTTTATGAGGGAGTTTCAGCATTCGGTCGTGGCCGAAATGACACAGCAGATCGACCGAAGATGGTCACAGCAGACACAGGCCCAAAGACCTCCCTCACCTGCACGCCCTCGGGAGAAAAGCCCGAGGTTGACACTCATCGCAGTTCGGGAAGCGGAGACCCGCGCGAAGAGTCGTCTACGGAGAACATACCCCTCGGGAAACAGCCCGTGGGACAAACTGGGTCCAAACAACCGAAAGTCCCACAGCGAAGGAGTTCGTCGCCAGAGGCGAGGTCCCTGTCCCCTCAGCACCAAACTCGCTCCCCAAAGAGGCGCCGACGATCTCCTTTCCCAGAGGAAGAGCCTAACGCCACCGTTCTCATGGAAAGGATACTAGCACGGCTAGACAGGGTGGAAAAGCAGGTAGCTCGCAAACCCGTCTGGGACAGGCTGACGGGAGCCTTCTGCGAAGATGGGTCCCCATTCACCCGGGTCGTGGCCGAGGCAGCCATGCCAGGCGACTTCAGGGTACCTTGGCTGGAGATTTATGATGGCCGCACTGATCCGCAGGCCTATCTGACCAAGTACAGACGCAGCATGATAATGCATGGTGCTGACGACGCTACCATGTGTAAATGCTTCGAGGTCACCCTGACGGGACCAGCAACTGCGTGGTACGACTCATTGCCCCCAGGAGCCATCACTGAGTTCCAGGAGTTGTCTACGGCCTTCGCGCAATAGTTTATTGGAAGCCAGCCAACGGCGAAGATGCCTGTTCAGATGTTCGACATAGAGCAGAGAAACGGAGAAACCATCCGAGAATATGTCGAAAGATTCAACAGGGAAGCTCTAAGCGTCCCGGACTTCCGGCCCGAAATACGCATCCTCGCCATGACACGGGGCCTTCGGCGAGACTCACAGCTGTTTTATGAGTTCTCAAAAGACCCCCCGGACACCCTCGGAGAATTTTACCGAAGGGCCGAACAGCACATGACTGCCGAAGAGTTGAGAATGGCTGGGTCGAAGTCCGATCACAACCGAGCCAAAGGGTCCAATCAGCAAGCTCGGCATCCGACCGAACAGGCAGGCCGACCTCGGAGGACGCGGGGAAGCAAACTTCAAAGCTTCACACCCCTGAGCACTACACAGACAAACATCCTCATGGCACTGGAAAGGCAGGGGATGCAGATTCGACGGCCAAAGGCCATGACCGCTGATAACAAGAAAAACACCAAGAAGTTCTGCCAATTTCACCGCGACCACGGCCACGACACCGAAGACTACTTCCAACTGAAGAAGTACATTGAGTCGCTGATAAAACTCGGCCAACTTCGGAAATATCTGCGGATGCCTTCCCCAAAAGGAAGAAAAGATGAGGAAGAAAGGGCTGAAGATGAGGACTATAACTCCGACAGGCGGAGAAACCGAAGTCCGAAAAAGCGCCCTCCTCCTCCTGCAGGGGTGATACAAACCATCACTACGGGGCTCCCGTCCTCGGAAAGAAAGCGGAAGGCCAGAGAGATTGCGGTCATGGAATATCAGAGTCCGGCAAAGAAACTGGCTCGCAAAGATGGATCCACCGTCATCTTCCCCCATGACGATCCGCTGCTAATCATGGCAAGGATAGGGAACTGGGATGTCAAAAGAGTGTTGCTTGATGATGGATCAAATACCGACGTCCTATTCTCGCATTTACTACCGAATTTGGACATCTCCATCAGCGAGCTCAAGCCTGTCACCTCGCCCACCTTCGGGGTTGGACCGTCCGAACTACCTATCCTCGGATGGATTGATCTCCCCCTGATGATGAAAGGAACTTCGGTCGACGGAACAGCTGAGTTGTACGCCTCCACAATGGCGAGATTTATCATCATGGACGTTCCCTCTTCGTACAACGCCATCCTTGGAAGGCAGACATAAGGAAACCTGCACATTCGCCCTAACGTGAAGTACTTGATTATCACATTCGCCACCAAGGATGGGGATGCAGAGGTCTTCATAGATCAAGCCGAGGTAAGGAAGGTGTTTGTAAAAGCGCGAAAAGCCCCGCCAAATAACCTCGCACAAACAATGGAGGCAAAGGCACCAGAGAAGGACAAAGAAGGACATCCCACGAGAGCGGAAACGGAAACAGTGGAACTTGTCCCAGGACAATCTACCCGAATAGGGAAGAGCTTGCCCGAAGGTGACAAGAAAAACCTTGTATCTTTTCTACTGGGAAATAAAGATCTCTTTGCCTACTCGCCGAAAGACATGCCAGGGGTACACCCTGGCATAATACAGCATAGCCTCAAAGTAAGCCCGGAAGCAAAGCCTGTCCGGCAAAAGAAGCGAAGCATCTCAGCCCATAAGAGCAACTTTGTGAAAACCGAAGTCCAGCGCCTGTTGGACGCTGAAGTCATCAGGGAGGTCAAATACCCCGAATGGTTAAGCAACGTGGTGATTGCCACAAAAGAAGGCAGCAGCAAACTCCGGATGTGCATCGACTTCAGAAACTTGAACAATGCTTGCCCGAAAGACTCATACCCTCTTCCGCCAATAGACCAACTGGTAGACTCAACTGCTGAATACGGGCTCCTAAGTTTCCTAGACGCCTTCAGCGGCTACCATCAAATAAGGATGGACCCCGAAGATGAAGAAAAAACCGCCTTCATCACCGAGGGAGGAACGTACTGCTACGTCAGGATGCCCTTCGGGCTTAAAAATGCAGGAGCCACCAACTAAAGGTTGATGAACAAGGTCTTTAAGGACCAAATGGGGAAAAACATGGAGGTGTATGTTGACGATATGATAGTCAAAAGCAAGCTCCCTCGCAACCACGTTGCAGATCTAGAGGAAACCTTCCAAAAGCTCAGAGCCTTCGAGATTCGTCTCAATCCTGAAAAATGCATGTTCGGGGTGACCTCGGGAAAGTTCCTTGGGTACATGGTATCCGAAAGAGGCATCGATGCTAACCCCGAAAAAATTAAGGCTCTGCTCGAGTTCCGAACTCCTGCCACAGTAAAAGACGTGCAGATACTCACTGGAAGAATAACCTCTCTTAGCAGGTTCATTTCCAGGTACGGAGATAGGTGTCGGCCTTTCTTCAAAGTCCTCACTAAGGTGGCAAAAAAGGAAGGCAACCTCGGAAGGGATGATCATCCTTGGGATCAAGACTGCCAAAAAGCGTGGGAAGAACTCAAAATATACCTAGCCAGCCTGCCGACTCTGCGACAACCTCGCGAGAGAGAGCCCCTCGTGTTATACCTCGCCGTCACGGAAAAAACTGTGAGCTCGGTCCTCGTGAAAGAAGATGGGCCAAAACAATGGCCGGTCTACTATGTAAGCAAATCCCTGCATGGCGCCGAAGTCAGGTACCCTTTGCTGCAAAAAGCTATATACGCCTTGGTGCTTGCAGGGAGAAGGCTGCGACCATATTTTCAGGCTCACCCCATCATCGTCCGAAGTAGCCTACCACTACGGGACGTTATGAGGAAAGTAGATCATTCGGGAAGGCTCTCCAAGTGGTGTATAGAGCTTGGTGAACACGATATCACCTATGAACCTCGGAAGGCCATAAAAGCTCAAGCACTGGCAAAATTCATTGCCGAAATACCCACCACTGAGGACAGTCATTCGGATCTGAACGAAGGTGAGCCAGAATGGACCTTACGTGTTGACGGAGCCTCGAGGTCCGAACACCAAGGAGCTGGGGTAATTATCAAAGGCCCCGAAGGCCTGGAAGTAACGAAGGCTATCAAGTTTAGCTTCAACGTCACTAACAATGTAGCTGAGTATGAGGCCCTCATAGCAGGATTACGACTGGCCAGAAAAATTGGCGTGAGAAACTTAAAGGCTCACAGCGACTCCCAGCTAGTAGTTCGGCAGACGGCAGGAGGCTATGGGGCGAAGGACCCAACCTTGGCAAAATACCATGAGCTGGTAGCAAAACTCATTCAAGAGTTTGACGCCGTAAGGATCGAAAACGTACCTCGACGGAAAAACAGCGAGGTAGATTGCTTGGCGAAGTCAAAAACCTACACCGAGGTGCTAGACCGTTCGAGCATCTCAGTGCTGAGCATAGTGACCTTGGGAAAAGGATGGAGGGATCCAATAAAAAGGTACCTCACGGAAAATGTGCTCCCCGAACACCCCGGTGACGCTGCAAAACTGCGAAGGCGCTCCGGCCGTTTCTTCCTAATCGGTGAAGAACTATACCGACAAGGATACGCCAATCCGCTGCAAAGATGTGTGAACGAAGAGGATACTGAAATGGTCCTTGAAGAAGTCCAGGAAGGCATGTGTGGTTCACACATTGGAACCGATGCCCTGGCGGCAGTGATACTTCGCCAGGGATACTTCGCCAGGGATACTTCTGGCCTACCCTGAGAAAGGACGCAAGGCAGTTTGTCCGGAAATGCGGTAGTTGCCAGAAACACGCGAACATCCAGAGGGCACCCTCGGAAATGGTAACTTCGGCTGACTATCCCTGGCCCTTCGCAGTCTGGGGTATAGACCTTATTGGGCCACTCCCCTCAGCGCCCGGAGACGTGAAATTCTACGTGGTAGCAATAGACTATTTCTCCAAATGGGTCGAGGCAGAACCGCTAGCAACTATCTCGGCAAAAGAAGTGCAGACGTTTGTATGGAAGAACATCGTATGCAGATTCGGCATACCGAGGGTACTAGTGGCTGATAATGGATCCCAATTCACAAACAAAGGATTCCATGAATTTATCAGCAACCTCGGAATAAAGATGCACTTCGCCCTAGTAGCTCACCCCCAAAGCAACGGGCAGGTGGAGGTATCTAACAGGACCATAAAAGACGGCCTGAAAAAGAAACTGGGAGAAGCAAAAGGGAAATGGCCAGGAGAACTCCAAAGCGTATTATGGAGTTACCGAACGACGCCCCGAAGAGCCACAGGGGAGACTCCCTTCTCACTCGTCTTCGGAACAGAGGCCATCGTCCCTATTGAGATAGTTAGACCATCAGTACGGGTGCAAGTATTTGATGAAGGTGGAAACGACCTCGGCCTAAGAACGAAGCTCGACCTCATCGGCGAACACAGAGAAATAGCTGAGCTGAGAAGAAAAACTTTCCAGCAAAAAGTGGCCGCGGCTATAAATTTGCGAGCCAGGCCAAAAGAAATCAAGAAAGGGGACCTCGTTCTCCGAAAGGCTGACTTTGCACCCCGAAAGCCATCCCACGGGGTACTTTGCGCGAACTGGGAAGGACCTTATCTGGTTCTTGCCGAAGTACGAAAAGGCGTGTACAAACTTGGTGACACCGAAGGCGCAGAATTGAAAAACACTTGGCACTCAGACGCCCTGAAGAAATTCTACGCTTAAGATGGAACGGAAGAATTGTGTTGTACAAAAAATATCCTAAGTACAGAATGTCCTTGAGAAAAATTCTTAAGTGTACAAAATGGTGCAAGACAGAAGTCCGCGAAGGTGTTCGCCGTGAAAAAGCACAGATCTGATTTTCCGAAGTCCCTTGAGCCATCACGCTCGGAAAAATGGAAAACAAAAATCTTGCGAAAGTACTCGCCGAAAAAAGCAAAGAATAATTTTTTGTGATTGCAGGTTTCCCAAAGTCTCTTGAGCGAACTTGTTCGGGACGATGGAAAAGTAAAATCTTGCAAAAAGACTTAGCCAAAAAATATATTCATTGAGAATGATCAGGCTTACAAAGAAGAAATGCCCAAAGAAGGAGCACAAAAACGAAGAGAAAAAAAAAAAAGAAAAGGCCCTTAAAACAGCCTAAGGGTTCTCGGCATCCCGAGAGCCACCAGCCTCTGTGCCTTTTTCCACCACCTTCGGCGCCGGAATTGTGGAAGGCAAGTTCAAGTGCTCGATTTTTTACCAGGACCACCGAGGCCCCTCGGGAATGTTCAGAGCTTCCAAAAAAGAGAGGTCCAGACCTGCGAACCTCTCAAGGACTTGGTACCGAGCAAGGCAGAATCCGTCCTGCAAGGCGACCTTGGTCATTTGGTCGGATTTGTCCTTCTCAACCTCAAGGTCCTCGAGCTTGTCCTTCAAGTCTACAACCTCCTTCTTCAGCGCCTTCACCCTCTTCTTCGCATCGGGCTCGTTCTTCAAAGACTGGACCTCGGCTTCAAGAGCCTTTTTCTCAGTCACCAACGACCGTATGAGATTGTCAGAATCTGACTTATCCTTGAGAAGGTCTTGGTTGGCAGCGAGCATCCCCGCCACCTGATCGCGGAGGTCAGCAATCTTCAGGGAGGAGTCCTTCTCAAAATCTTCCTTTTCTTTCCGGAACTCCTCCCGAAGGGCAGCAACTTCTTTCTTCCCAGCATCTGCCAGCTGCGGGTTCTTGACGGTTAATTCCGAGCACGTGACTTTCGCTTTTTCTAAGGCCTCTAAGGCCGAAGCTCGGAACGCCGTCGGCCTGGCTACCCGAACTCGGAGAAAGCCGGCGTACCCCAGCAGCTGTGAAAAAATGAACGCAAGGTCAGCAAGAGCCAAGCACTTAGGAAAAATTGAAGGGAAAAAGGTGTGAAGAGCATACCTGAGCAGCATGCTCGGTCACTTTCGCGGCGAGGGTGTCATTGCCCGGATGGGCCGCCGCAATAGCCTTGAAGGAGGCCTCTGTAAGCACCCCCTTCGAAATCTGCTTCGCCATTTCAGGACAGTCGTCGGAGTACAAGTTCATGTCCTCCGTGAATGTCCAGAAAGGCTCTTTGGGTATCTTCCCTTGCGGGACTTTGGCGTCGCGAAGGGCCCGCGTCTTCGCGTGTTCGGCCGCCCAGTTCAGAGTAAGCAACTCCCCTGCGTAGCGAAAACGAGAAGCAGGTCAGAGACAAAGGAAATTTCAAAAAAACAAAAGAGCTATACTTGTTCTGAAAACAACAAACCTGGCGGCACTTCAACCACGACGTCCTCGGAGTCCTGAGACCCCTCGGTCGAAATCCCCTTGCCTTTCTTCCTGCGCCGCTCCTCGGCAGAATGAGCCTCTACCACGGCCTCCAGAAGGGCCTGCGGCACGGAAGGGCTCTGGGGAGGGACATCGGCGGAAGGAACCTCGGCAGCGGCAGGGACCTCGGCAGCAGCCTCGGTCAGCGGAATCTCGGCTGCCCCAGGCTCCTCGGCAGCCTCCTCGGAAATTTCCTCCAGAGGAACCTGGGCAGCTTTCTTTGCCCATTTCGCCAAAGGCCCAGCGCCAGTAGACTTCCGCCTTCGGGAAGCCGCCTTCTTTGTCTGATCGCCCTTCTCCACCTGACCGGAGAAAAGGGACTTGTAGAATGCAGCAGTCCCGTCCCCCATCTCTGAAAAAGAAAAAGACATCAGCGTAAGTCCGAGGGAAAAACTGCAAGGGAGTAGAGGATAACTTACTTTCGAAAAGCGTTTCGAAAGAAACTTCCTCCCGAAAAAGCTGCACCAACCAGGAGTCCTTCCCGGCGATAGCAGGAGCTGGCATGTCGAGGTCAGTCTCATGCTCCTTGACCACCCCTAACTCCCGAAGGACCTCTTCGGTCATCAACCTCCAGTTAATGGGGAAGGGGTAGAGGGAGCGTGGAGCGACCTCGGGAGCCCAGTCGGAGACGGCTCGAATGCGTCCGTCGAAGTCCTCGAACACGGGAGCCAACTCTGGAGTCAGCAGTATCCTCGGATCGATGACGTCCACATTCAGCCTTCCCCGAGCCCATTTGGTCGGAACATACGACCAGGCCTCATCTATCTTCAGGAAGAAGAATTTCTGTTGCCACCCTCACCAACTGTCCTTAGTGGCAAAAGTGAACATGAATTTTTTGCTCCCGGATCCCCGAGGTAGCATGAAATAGAATCCACCCTTCGGGACCACGAAGAGCTTGTAGTACTGCATGAAAATTACAAAATGGGGTTTTATCTCGAAGACGCCACACATACAGAGGAAGGCGTTAAAATAGCAGTACGAGTTCGGGGGAAGCTGATTCACAGCAATGCCATGAAATTGGCAGAACTCGCAAACCATCTTAGGGGGAGGATACCGAAGTCCGGCCTTCAGCTGGGCTCGGAAAACAGTAACCTCGGTACTATGGTTTGAAAAAGCATAGTGGTCAGGTTGTGGCAGCCGGGTAACGGCGTAAGAGGGAAGAAAGAACTTCTTCTTCCACCTCTCTAATTTTTTAGGGGTGGTGCAACAAGGATGAGATAAAAGAGGCTGCCAGCTCTCAGGGATAGGCATTTTGGACAGAAAAACGAGTTCGGAAAAAGGCAAGAAAACAACTTCCGGCAAAAACTCGAAAAAAACAGAGGTATCAAAAGACTCTGGAAAGAAAAAACCCACCAAAAGACTTGCCAAAATCGGAGGTCACCGTCGTAAAAGGTTGCCGAAAAAAGCTCTGTTAAAACAGCTCCGCCACAGAAGCAAGAGAAAGCGCACAGAAAAGGGCAAGCAGGGAAAGAGCAGAAGCAAAAGCAAAAGGGGCTATGACGGAATGGGCTACTTATAAGCCAAAGGTGGGTGACCGAAACAGCGTCATAAGTGCCCTTTGAAGGCGAACCGTCGCCGTAACTGCACTATGCGCCTGAAAAGACGCGCTCCCTGTAAACGACGCGACTCTCCTCCAATGACAGTGCGCCACGTGTCAACCATCGCGCCAAAATAGGAGACATGTCTTCTGACATCCCTAAAAAACTGGGACGCGTCGCTCAGACTGACGCGCTTGGCCATCAGACACGACGCTGCACAGACCTGCAAAAGCAAAGAAGCAGGTTGCCTCGAAGACACCAAAAGGTAGGCTATGGCCGAACAGCCCATACCTTCGGGCAAGAGGTGTGTCTTTGGCACAGGCTTTGCCTCGGAGCAACAAAAAAAAAAAAAAACAGGCCAAGGCCGAGCAGCCCACACCTTTGGGCAAGAGGTGTACCTTCGACACAGGTGTTACTCTCTATAGACTCCCAAAGAACATCCTCGGAAAGAAAACAAAACCGAAGTCTTCACTTCGGTGTTCCAAAGGGGGGCATGTGATAGCCGAAGGACTATCGCCTCCACCTGGCCGAACTCCCTGCCACCAGAATGGCCAGGAGATCTGGCGCTTCCTGGATAAAGGTGGGATCACACACCTCGGAGAAAAGCCGAAGAGCCCGAGCTCGGCACGCCAGGAAACCTGAGGATACTATTAGCCCCCCGAGGTAGTAAACAGACCGTCTTCGGAAAGGTGGCACCAGCTAGTGCGGGCCGAACATGATCTTCCCGAAGGCGGAACTCCCTGAATCTGGGAACCCCGAACTAGGGGCATGTTTCCCGAAGTGGCACGGTCCGTACTAGAGGACGGCCTCACCCAGGGACCTCGGGAGTACGGCAGGAGCATTTAAGGAAGCCTCTAACATGTCGTCCACAGACGTCACAAGCCGCCTCAAACGGCGCTCTGACACGCCGACGCCATCAAAGTCACATCATGGCCCGTCTCGGCTCACAGCTCAAGGAGGCCTGTCACCAGCAACTTGTCCTCTACGCCCAGACATTCAGAGAACATCCGACCGAACACGTGTCACGATCTGAACGGACTGGACACCTCTATACCAGGGAATACACTCTGGCAGCAGACGGGCTGGTAAAGATCCTGACTCCTCACTCTGAGAAAATATTACCAGGCGAGTTCACTGAACCCCTCAGTGTTATTTCCTCTGCCTTCTCTCAGCACCACTGACTTGGGCGTCGGAGGCTCCTCCCCGGAAAAACACCCCAGGGACCTCCTAACCCACTTTTTCTGAGCATCTCAGGTACTCTCCCTTGGGCCAAACGGCCACCAGGAGTTCTTCCTCTCCGGGAGTCCCTCCACCAGTCTCCATGACTACCAACGATGAAGCCCTTGGGCATCAATAATCAAGCCTTCCTATTAGTAATTTGTTTCTTCTTTTTGCTTTTGACTTGGAATTTAAGTCGGGTGACAAAGAATGTATTCTTAATTCTTGAAGGTGGACTAGAATTGTTGCTCTGGTGGTTCATTCCAACCTCTGGCACTAATTTTAAACATTATTTCCAGACAAAGTCATAGTGCTTAAACAGATAAAGGAGGTAGGCACAGAGATGGAACTGGATGTTACACATGTGAGGTTTTTCCAAGGAAAAATATTGTCACATAAAGCAACCATTCTGGATCAAGGAATGAGGCATGAAGCCAAGGAACCCATCTTCCCTGAAGATATTGACGGGTCCAATGAGCAGGATCTTGAAGACGAAGACGTCTTGTATAGATTCAGGGACCATTTCTTTATCAAGTTTGGACTCTGAAGATTGTAAGAAAGCCTTATTCGAAGGGCCTTGGTTTGTGAGCTTTTTTTTTTGGAAAGAGAGTTCAGAACAGAGAGTGCGAAGATCACCCTAAATTGCCAGTTGATTTTTTTGGGGGTGAACTTCTTGTTGATGCTGGCAACAAGCTGGGAACTATTCTTCAGATTGACTCAGTGGCGTAGCTAGCTGGTTGTGGGGAGGTTTGACGGCACCCCCAACAAATTTGTTAAAAAAATAAACTATAAGATGTATTGGTAAAAATATATTTACAAGAAAAATTACTAATGTTATCAATTTTGCTTCTTAACATTCGTATAGCATTTTTTTTATATTCCCAACAATGTTAGAGTAATTTGCTTGTAACATAGTAATAAGTAAAGACAAAAAAAACTCCAAAAAATTTCATAATTTCTAAAATTTGTTCTAGTTTTTCAATCAACTTTTATGTAGAACAAAATATTCCGAAACAAATTTTTTTAAAAATAAAAATGATCCAAATTAAAGGATTTTTTTTACTACTTAAATGCCAAATTCATTTCTTAATCAATAGAAAAACATATAGGATAAATCTTTTACACCATATTTTTATATTTTTCATTTACATTTTTAAAAAACTCCATACCATAATTATTATCACATTGTTATATATGATATTAGTATACTATTATCTATTATCTTTTTTATTAGCAAACATAAAGCTTTAAGTGGTTAAAATTTTTTCCTACATCACAAACATTGTAATAAGCATTTACCACAAATTTTATTATTATTTTAATAAAATAGAATTATCACATATTATTACTAGGTATTACGCCAAAAATCCATAACCTTCATTCTTGTTGTAAATTCATCTCAAACTTATTTTTTATGTACTTGATGATCCCCAACTTCTGTTGAAAATTGTAAATTGACTATTTTGTTATATTTTACCAAATTTTTTTAAAATTCCATCACTATCCTACACTTTGCAAATTTTTTTTTTAACAAATTTAGCTATTATTTTTTTTCTATATAAATAAGACATCTCTATGGTTAACTCATATTATGGTGAATTTTTTTTTGAAATTCTTGTCATACCTATTGGCCAAAGATGATAATTGATTTAATACAAGTAAAAGCTGGTTGAAAACTATTAAGCAACAAGTAAAAAAAAAATTAAGAATTGATTTCACACCCCCAATCCTAGAATCCTAGCTACGCCACTGGATTGACTTGAATGCAGAAACACGAAGAGAGGTCAAGACACCAAATTATGTATCAAGGTAAATCTAGATAAACCTTGGTTGACTAAGATACGTATGGGTCACATGTTATAATAGGTGGCTTATGAAGGAAACACAACCCTATGCGATAGTTGTAGTTGTGTTTCATTTGGGCATAGAGGAGTAGAATGTGAAAACTTGAAGAACAAAGAAATGAAAGAGGAAGCAAGGCCCATGACTAAGTTGGCTATCAATGTGTAACGGCCCTTGTAGTGGATAGCATGACTGATGGCACCGAAGAGTCACCGAAGCAATTTGATATTTTTTGTCTCATGGTGATAAATTTGGAATTTCAGGGTCATAAGTGTAAATTCGACCTATGAATTCAAACATAAACTTAGGACTCAATTGAACCATAAGTTTGAGTGGAAGGGACAAATTATACAAATAGAGAAGCTTGTGGCTAAAGGAGGAAAGTATGCCCTTAAAGCCTAAGTAGAACTCTCATTTAGGCGTAAGGGTGACGGGACTTGATTTTATGGGAGCTAAATTACTAGTTTTGGGCTGCAGAACCGTGGGCACAGGAGTGGAGGAAGCTGTGAGAGACGAAGACATTTTTTGTTCAAAAGAAAATAAATGCCTTGATCGGCTAAAGCACATGGCGTGAGTGGGCAAAACAATTGTTGCCAAACCTATCGAAATAGCTATATCTTCTTTCAACCTTTAATCTCTTTATGTGTTGTACACTACTGAATTTCGAGTAAAAAGGCTAAAACGTTCAATTCCGACTGCAAAAAAAAAAAAACGTTGGGACAAATGAAGATATGAAGTGTTGAAACGAGACAGACCGCAATCGTTTCATGATTTCATCACAAAATGGAACAATGTTGTGGGTTGGGCTCCTGGTACTGATAAGGATAGTAGTAAGGTTGCATGTGGAGGAGGCCCATTTGCTCACAAACTGGGCAGAACTGGGCTGTGAAACTTTGGACCTTTGCTTCTGACTTTTTGTCTTCGGTTTTTTTGTTATCGGATTTCTTGTTGTCGCTCTTCTTGTCATCAGTCTTTTTTTGGGCTTCTTGCTTGGGCGGAGGAGGAGGCGGCCCAACACTCACCACCTCCACAAATTTGCCAACCTTTTTCGTTCGGACTATGATCTTGTACGGGTCTGCATCACCGGTGACCGTTAATGTTCCCTTGCCGGAATCAATCTCTACCTTATCAACACCTGCTAAAGAAACCAGTGATGGATAGTTCAGAGTCACTTGTAATTTATACAATGGGAAGCAAACCTCTCTATTGGGATGAATACTAAAATTATAAAGCAAACGAATTTGATCATGTTTTTTTCACAACTACAACTTCTGGCACACATCAAACATAAGCTGATGTCCCGCTTTCCTAACTTAGTTGGCAAAGAGATATGACTTTTACAACTTTCACCCTGGTTCGAGGCTATCCTCTTCCCTTTTTTCAAAACCCTTAAAGTTGTACTAGTAGATTAGGCTATGAATCCAAATAAAGAGACTAATTGTAGTTTATATTGAAGCAAATGACAATGATAGCCAACTAGACTCAAAACGTTTTTTGTGTTCAAAGTTCAAACCAAGATCTTGCACTTGTCTTGATTTTTTGCTTTTCGATAACCAACAACTGAAAGATCAATTGCTAAAAGCCTGGTGCCTGGGTTCTAGCAACTAACAGGACTTCGCTTACTAATCGGTCGCTAAATATGCTTTTTGGAGACCGATTGACAAGCGAAGGGCTGGCGACCAAAAACTCCGTATTCTTATGATGAAAATTGCAAGCAATAGTACCTTGCGTTCGAAAATCGATCAAAATCCATCGAACCATTTATGAATCAGAGCCGAAAAACACACGGAGGAGGGTTGGTGGCTACGTACCTTGCAGAGCGGAGACCGCTTTGAGGAGCTTCTTCTTGCATTTGTAGCATGAAATATCTACCTTCAAGACGGTTCGCTGCACCATAGAAGAAAACTAATAATTTCTCTGTTTCTGGTGACGAACGCAGCAGTGCAGAAGAGAAAGAAATCCAGAAACCGGCCGAGCCTATCTATTTTCGACGCCGGCGGAAAGAACGATTGTCGTGTTCTTGGGCTTGCCACCCATTCCCTCTATGTCTACGTTAACGCTGGCATCTTGTAGTGGTAGCTTCAGATATTTGTGTTTATCCATACTCCATCCATGCATTATAAAATTATTATATTGGATTCATTAATTAATCGAGGGTTTATTTCAGCAAAGCTTGTCCATTTCTTTTTGTATTTTTTGGGTTAAATCTCCAATCGTTTCTACCACGGCTGGCCCACCTTGCGAAAACAGGTTTATATGTTTCTGGGCAATTGGCCGGGTTTTAGTTTTGCTCTGCCACTAAAGCCACCCTTCATGATTGATCGATTAATGATGATTAACTTTATTTTGTTTTTTTTTTCATTTTTTTTAAAGCATAAAGTATAGGGTTTCCATGAGGTATTTGTATAGCTAGGGGTAGGAAAAGTAAAACTTGACTCGACTTGAAGACATGACCAGACTCACCCAAATTCAAACCTGATATGACTCAATTTAATAAAAAAGGTTAATAACCTGAAGTTGACTGTACTTAACATGGCCTAAACTCGAATCCGATTGAAGTGAAACACAAGAAAACCCAAATCTAAGCCCGACTTGACCCAAACCCAAAATAAGTCAATGACTAAACCCGACAAACCCCGATTTTAACTCAAATCAACTTAAAATGTATGGTTGGCAAAGACTTTAGAAAAATTATAATTTAATAGATGCGAATAAATTTCTTCTATTCTGTTGATATGTTCTACATTATAGAGCGAGCGAGTGAGAGTTATGGGAAATGATTAGTGAAACGGTAATAGAGAAATCATAATAATTAGGTTTTAGAAATTATAGTACCTCTTTCGTTTCATATTCTTTGAAATATTTGACTTTTTTAAATAGTTTGAATTGAATTTATTTATATTATTTCCTCTTGTTGACACCCAATTTCGTCCGACTATTTTTTTTTTTAAAAAAAATATTAACTAAAAATTAAAAAAATTAAAAAAATTAATTAATTGATTATTATACAAAGAGAAAGAGAAAATTAAATTAAAAAAAAGTTTTGAGGGGCATTTTGTTAAGTCAATATCTATCTGTGTAAATCCAAAAAAAAAATATTATTATTATTAATTAATTATTGATTAATTAATTATTATTATTACCGAAAAAATTTTAATTAAGTTAATTAGTTTAAAATACACTTTTTTATAAGGGTTTAGTTAAAAATGATATATGTGTGTATATATGTATGTATGAAATACAAAAGAAAACTCCATAAAAAATGACAAAATTGAAATGTTTGGGGTAAAAATGACAAAATTGAGAAATTTGGGAAAATTTGACAAAATCTAGAAAATTTCAGGAGAATTTGGTAATTTTCACGTCATTTTTGGGCCAAACAGACCTTTTTTGCCCAAATTGACAGAAAAAGACAACATTGTCTCAATTAGAAGTTTCAGGAACATCCACAAAGTCAAAGAGACATAAAGGACTGAAACTGTCATTTTACCAAATTAAGAGATAAGTCTGTTTTTAATTAAATTTCAAATTTTTTTTAATTAATGGAATCCAAGGCCCCTTCCCCTATAAATAGGGGGTGAAATCTACGAAGAAAAGAAAAAAAAAAAAAAGAAAGATTGGAGCTCTTTATTAAAAAAAAGAAAAACTGTAGCTTAGTCCGTTGCCTCTTCTCCCTCTTCCCAGAAAACCTGAACTTTCCCCTTGTGCTGCTGTCACCCTTCGTTTGCCATCCAACAATTTCCAATCAACGGCGTCACCGATTCCGTTTCACTTTGCCGTTTCTACCTCCGTCACGCCGTCGCCTCGTCGCCGTCGCCGTCATCCAGCCACCTCTGTCGCTGTCTCTCCAGTCTCGCCAGTCACGCTATCGCCTACGCCATGCCGTCAATTCCATCCCTCGCCTTCCACTACACGTTGCTACCGTCCCGTATGCGACCTCCGTCGTCTTCATCCCACGCATAGCCACCCCATCCTGCCGCCGTTTCCACCTCCGTCTCGTCAGCCCGTCGCCGGCGAAGCCAGCCCAGGTCACCACCAATCCCATCACCACTGAAGAAGACGAATCGAAGGCGAAACCATATCGTGATCCGTTTCAAACCCGGATCCAACCCGATTTCTGACCCATCAATTTTTTTGGTATAACCCTGTTTTAATCCACTTTTCCTTCTATTTCATTCGTACAAGTCACTGATATCTTTTATTCTTGTAGATAGGCCATTAACAGCAAACTTTGAGTGTTTATTTTTTATTTTTGTTATTTTTGTTTTCCTTTTCTTTCTTTTGTTTTATTTTTCTGGAAGGTTATACCTCCTACCTTTTATCTTTTTAAGTGGATGGCCAAAAAGCCCCACTTTTCTTTATTTATTTAATTTCCTGCAATTATTTAATTTATGCACTTTTATTTTTTTTTATGGAATGTTATACCTCCTACTTTTTTTTTATTGGATGGCCAAAAAGCCTCACTTTTCTTTATTTATTTAATTTCCTGCTATTATTTAATTTATGCACTCTAATTTTTTTATGGAAGGTTATACCTCCTAACTTATATTTTAAGTAGATGGTAAAAGGCCCCACTTTTTCTTCATTTATTTAATTTCCTGTAATTTACTTTATGCAATTATGTGGATGATTAAACTTATTTCACTTATTTCACTTTTAGCCATAAAAGATAATAAATAAATAAATAAAAGAAGATTTTTTTTATGTGAATCATTAACCTTATCTCACTTATTTTTAGTGCTAATCAAGAATCCATTTTTACAACAAAGCCCCCATCCTTTATTATTTTGGAACACATATATTTTTTAAAAACAATAAAAACTTAACCTTTTATTCCTGTTATTAAAAATAAAAATTTTAAAAAAATCATAACCAGACACTAAAAAAAATCAATTTTTAAGTATATCTTTTTTAAAAAAATATATCTTTCATCAAACAAAAAAGAAAAGAATAAGAAAGAAAAGAGTAAAAAGAAAAAGAAGAAAAGATAGAAAAAAAAAAAAGAACAAAAATAAAAAAAAACTTTTCTTTTAAAAAAAATTAGTTAACATTAAGATCATTAATAAATCCAAAATTTTATAAACATTTATGAAAAATTTAATAATTAAATTAATAATTAATAAATTAAGAATAAAAATTTTAATTAAATTCCATGTCCGGTTGATCCGATAGGTTTCATGGTTTGGAAAAATATAAAATTTTAAAATGAATAAAATTAAGTATAAAGATAAAAATTCATATTCGGATAATTCAGCAGAATTTATGATATGGATTATTAATTAATTAAAGTATTTAATTAAAAAACTAATTTTTATTATTAAATTCCGTATCCTTGCGGTTCGATAAAATCCATGGTTCGGAAATATCAACTTTATATAAAAATTTTTATATAAATTAATTACCAAAAATTTCAGAAATTCATATTAATCTAAAAAAATTACATATGGATGATTCAGTTAAATTTCTAGTTTGAAAATTAACTGAAGTTATCCAAAAGCAAGAAAAGCAAAAATTGAAATCAACTAAGGTACCAATTTTAGGCGTTAAAATAGAGTTATTTTAACGTAACCGTACTCCCGAACCCCGAAGTCTCGCAGACCATTTTTAAGGTATCCAATCGACCTGAGCGAAAACCGATTGATGGCGACTCCCGAAAACCCGCACGTTGCCACAGCTTGGCGACTCCACTGGGGACATCCCGTTAGTGAGTCAAGCCTAAAGTTGATTCTGTTTTGTTCTGCTTTGCTTATTCTTATGTGAATTTACGTATTATATTTACTTATTATAAACATGCATAATACATTCATGATATGAAGCTCTATACCCGAGCTTCCTCAATTTAAACCCGTTCTTTCAAAGCGGAATTGGTGTTGTTGTCCTTGTGAGACCATGGTCTCCAAGCCTTCACTGGTTTCAAGTAGCAAAGTAGTGTATTGCCTCCTGAGACGATAGTCTCTGCATGGGCCCACAAAAAACTACGACTCGAATTAATCCTTTCCTTACATAAACCCTCGTGGGTAAAGAATTAGGCTGTCACTATAATTCAGTGATGGGATTCGGGAACTACCCTCGGCCTTTTGATAAACCATCTTATGCATATAGAATTCCCCACTTAAACATAGAACTGACCGTAGAATTCCTATCATTTACCAACGCTATAAGCATGTCGTTGTTATGCTATGTTGTTGCTCTATACTTTTGTCTTCTTCGTGTCTTATATTTATGGCTTTAACTCGTTTTTCCATAATAGTTCATGAGTTGTTAATTGATATTTAACTTGTTAATAACCTTATTCTTTTGTTGTACTTCTGTTTTGTGCAATTTTTCTTCATGCATCATAACCACACATCAAACTGTATTAACTTTTTGGTCTTTCTAATGACAATTAGAAGTCTTGAAGTTTCACGATAATATTACATGCATGCATTATATCAATCACATACATATAGAGTCTGATAAAAACATAATCTCATTTTGTATTGCGTGCATCCATTACATCAATCATGTGCATATAAAGTCTGATGAAAACATAATCTTATTTTGTATTGCATGCATCCATTACATCAATCACATACATGTAGAGTCTAATAAAATAAATCTTACTTTAAAAAGGTAAAATTGGACCTCAACACCAATATTCAACTCGGCTCCAAACAAGACTAATGGCAGAGCAAACCGAAGGACGTCTCATAGATATGGAGTCCAAGATTAAAAGTATGGGCGAACAAATGAAACAATTGATGGAGCTAATCAAGGGGAAAGCAACCCAAGTCCCCGTCAAAGAGCCTCAAGATCCCACTTATCCTCCGGGATTCACCCCACCACGGATCTCAGTTCAAGGAAATCTTTTTTAGGAACCAGGTCCATCCGCTAGCGTTCACCTAAAACAAGATACTGTATATGAAGAGAAGAAGACACTATCAAAGGAAGAAGGAGAATCTCAAAAGTTCGAGACTATAGAGAAGAGACTTCGGGCCATTGAAGGAGGCACTATATTCGGATCTCTCTCAGTGGATGACCTCTGCTTAGTGCCAAATGTCGTAATCCCCTCAGACTTTAAGGTGCCAGACTTTGTGAAATACGATGGAACGAGTGATCCCATCACTCACATCACGTTGTTTCTAAGAAGACTACAACCATTCACAAAAGACGAAAAGGTGTGGATTGCACTTTTTCAAGAAAGCCTTACAAAATCAGCATTACAGTGGTATCTAAGTCAAGGTCCAAGAAACATTAAAACATGGAATGACCTTGCTCAAGCCTTCATCAGCAATTACAAACATGTTATGGACTTGGCCCCGGATCGCCAAACTCTCCAGAATATGGAAAAGAAAAAGCAAGAAACCTTCAAGGAATACGCTCAAAGGTGGAGGGACTTAGCTGCACAAGTTCAGCCACCCATGACGAAAAGAGAAATGGTTACTTTATTTGTTCAAACACTAAAGTATCCATATTACGACAAACTCATTGGCAATTCGGCAACCAATTTCTCAGACTTTGTCATGTATGGAGAACGAATTGAGCATGGGATTAGAACCGGAAAAATCACTGAGTCCTTTAATGATGCCATGAAAAGATGAGGACCATCCAGAAGAAAGGATGAGGAAGTACAACAAATAGGACGTGGAAGAGGGATTCCCCTCGTGGGTACTGTGGCTACCGGGCCTCGCCTATCCTATTCTGCCAATAGGCCCAATGATTATCCTCCCAATAGAACCAATGATTATCCTCCCAATAGGCCCAAAAATTATCCTCTCAACAGGCCTAATTAGTTACGGCCACCTGTTCCGACCCCTCCAGTACCTGCACAAAGACCAAGAGAAGTTTTTGCGCCAATTCCCATGACTTACACTGAGTTGTTTCCAAAACTCATTGAAAGTCAACTTATCCACCCAATTCCTACAAGGCCATTGGAACCTCCATACCCAAGGTGGTATGACCCTAACATAACTTGCCCATATCATGATGGCGTTCCGAGCCATGGCCTGGAAAATTGCATAGCATTGAAACGCATAGTCCAACAATTAATCGAGTCAAAATGGTTGGACTTTTCTGATGAACCGAATGTCACTCACAACCCATTGCCACCTCATCAAGCTAAACCAGTCAATATGATAGAAGAACACCAGTTGATAAAGAAGTCAGTCAACGATATCATAATCCCTCTTAAGCATGTATATTCATGCTTTCTGAAAGAAGGGGTCATCATTCGAAAGTCTTCTTTTAAACATGAAGAAGTCGAAGATGAGGAATGGTGCGATTTTCATGACAGTAAGAGTCATTCTATCCAGGAATGCTCAGAATTCCATGAAAGTCTACAAAGACTCATAGACTCATCCCAACTCATCATTTTTATATTAGATAAAGATGATGATGTAAATGTGATCATTAAAGAGCAAGAAGTCAATGCTATGCCAAGACCACTAGTCATACAAATTTCAAAACCTACTGTTAAGCCTTTAAGAATTCAAGTCCCGAGGCCATTCCCTTACAAATCAGACAAGGCTGTTCCATGGATCTATGATTACACTTCCAACATCACATTAACTCCATTAGAAGTTGGGAGCATGACTAGAAGTGGTCGGTGTTATTCTCCGGAGCAAATGAACAAGCTCCAACAAGATAAGAACGTTACAGACCCAACAAGTGGACCTCTTGAGACAAATACATCCAAAGAGCAAGAGATGCCTCGAGCGGTAACAGATGAACAAGCTACTGAGTTTCTCAAACTCATAAAGCAAAGTGAGTACAACATCGTGGAGCAGTTAAATCGCCTGCCAGCAAAGATTTTCATACTTTCATTACTCTTAAGCTCTGATGCTCATCGAGAAGCCCTCCTCAAAGTCTTGAATAAGGCCTATGTTAAGCAAGATATTTCCGTGAATAATTTTGACCACCTCGTCAACAACATCACGGCACAGAATCTCATCACATTCACTGACAATGAGATACCAGCAGAAGGAAGGGGTCACTCTAAGGCTCTACATATTTCGGTTAAGTACAAAGATCGAATTATGGCTAGAGTTCTTATTGATAATGGGTCAGCTCTAAATGTAATGCCACTTGAAACCTTACACAAGCTTGGTATAGACCCATCATATCTCAACAACAGTCATATTGTTGTTCGAGCATTTGATGGGACGAAGAGAGATGTTGTTGGAGAAATAGAGCTGCCAATAGGGATTGGCCCTTGTGTCTTCCACATCACATTCCAAGTTATGGATATTAATCCTTCTTATACTTGTCTATTGGGAAGACCATGGATCCATATGGCTGGAGCAATTCCTTCTTCATTACACCAAAAAATGAAATTCATTATTGAAGGAAAGTTAATCACAGTCTTTGCTGAAGAAGACATTCTGCTATCTAGACCTGCGAATGCTCAATACGTCGAGGTTAATGAAGATATACCTGATTGCTCTTTCAGGTCATTTGAAATTGTTAATGCTACCTATGTCGGTGAATATGAAGAAGAACCTGTGCCTAGCATCTCCAAAACAAGTCGCATGATCGCCAAACTCATGATGAAAAGAAGATACTCACCGGGGTTAGGTCTAGGACAAGATTTACAAGGAATCCCAGAGCCATTGAAAATCTCCACAAATGAAGGGAAATACGGCCTAGGTTTCACACTAACAAGGCAAGACAAAATGAAGGCGATAGCTGAAAAGAGAGAAAAGAGGATTACACGATTAACAGGGCATCCTCTAGAGGAAAAAAATCTAGATATCCCTGACATCACTGAAACATTCGTGAGTGGTGGCTTAATTCCAAAAAATGACAATGAAGGCACGCTGACCATCAACATCAACAAGTCTTTTGAAAGTCTTTCTATTCAGGCAATAATCAGTGATTCACCCGAAGATGAGGAGCTCGTTCAACCCTGTAGCCCATGAGATGTGTTGAACAATTGGGAGGCGATAGAACTGCCTTTTATAATCGAGAGCTTTTCAAAGTAATCTAATAGTAAAAACCTCCTAAAGAAAGGTTCAATCAATAGGGTGTAGTTTTTGCTTAAGTGAACCTTTTAGTTATTACTTTTCATTCCAATAAAGTTGTGATTTATGCACACTATAAATAAAGTACCAGTTTGCATCCATCTCATTCTTGTCATTTTCTCTTGTCTTTCTTTTCTCTCTGGTTAATGCAGACTTGAAATTCTCTTTGATGACAATGAAAGAATGAACTTTGATAATCCTGTAAACACTACCGACTCGGATGACGAAGATCTTCAAATATCTCCTGAGCTATTAAAAATGATCGAGTGAGATGAAAAAGAAAGAGCAACAAGTCAGGAACCAACTGAGGCATTCAACTTGGGAGACAGTAAGGATGTAAGAGAAGTCAAGATTGGCACTCTATTTCCTCCTGAAGAGAAAGAAGAATTAGTCCACTTATTGAAGGAATATGTGGATGTATTTGCTTGGTCATACCAAGATATGCCTGGCTTAAGCTCAGACATAGTGCTACACAAAATACCTTTGAAACCTGGGGCGAAGCCTGTCAGACAGAAGTTACGAAGATTAAAGCCGGATCTAATCTTGAGAGTAAAAGATGAAATTCGAAAGCTATGGGATGCAGGATTCCTTGGGGTCACTGAATATACAGAATGGGTTGTTAACATAGTTCTAGTCGAAAAGAAAGAGAGTGGGAAACTAAGAGTTTGTCAGGACTATCGGCCCTTGAACGAGGCTACTCCTAAAGATAACTTCCCACTTCCTCACATTGATACGCTGGTGGATAATACCGCAGGAAACTCCTACTTTTCCTTCATGGATGGCTTTTCTGGGTACAATCAAATCAAACTTGATCCAGATGATATGATAAAAACTGCTTTTATTACCCTTTGGGGTACCTTCTACTATAAGGTGATACATTTTGGGTTAAAGAATGCTGGTGCTACATATCAAAGAGCCATGGTCGCGTTATTCCATGACATGATGCATAAAGAAATTGAAGTATATGTAGATGATATGATCGCCAAAACTTTCATTACTGGGGGGCATCTAAAAGTGCTAAGAAAACTATTCGATAGACTTCGTAAATATCAACTAAAGTTGAATCCTGCCAAATGTACTTTCGAAGCCTCTTCAGGAAAGTTATTGGGTTTCATGGTAAGCAAAGATGGGATTCGAGTTGACCCAAGTAAAGTTAAGGCTATACAAGAAATGCAACCCCCGAAAACTCCAAAACAAGTAAGAAGTTTTCTGGGCAGAATCAACTTCATAGCAAGATTCATATCACAATTGATGTCCAAGTATGAACCTCTTTTCAAATCACTAAAGAAGAACAATCCGATCGAGTGGAATAACGAATGCCAAGAAGCATTCGAGAAAATCAAGCAATATCTATTAAATCCACCAGTCTTGGTACCACATCGATCTGGAGAACCGTTGATTCTATATTTATCAATACAGGATTCTTCATTAAGATCCGTATTGGGTCAACGTGATGAGACAGGCAAGAAAGAGCATGCAATTTACTATTTGAGCAAGAAGCTTACCACATATGAAGCGAAATACTCAATAGGAGAAAAGTCCTGTTGTGCCCTTGCATGGGTAGCACACCGACTACGACACTACATGCTCAACAACACCACATTGCTGATCTCCAAGACTGATCCCATTAAGTACATTTTTAAGAAACCCGCTTTATCAGGCAGGATTGCAAAATGGCAAATGCTGTTGTCTGAATATGACGTACAGTATGTCACCCAAAATGCTGTAAAAGAGAGTGTGATTGCTGAATATCTGGCTGATAGAGCATTGAATGATTATGAGCCAATGAGAATGGACTTTCCTGATGGAGATATAATGACGATAGAATAGGAAGTCTCTGAAGATGATGAAACATGGAAAATGGCATTCGATGGAGCATCTAATGCTTTGGGACAAGGGATTGGAGCTATACTCATCTCTTCAAGCAGAGAGCAGTTTCCCCTCACAGCAAAAATTACATTTCCTTGTACCAACAATATAGTAGAATATGAGGCATGTGCTATGGGACTCCAAATGGCACTGGAATTGAAAGTACAAGATCTTCAAGTTTATGGGGATTCCGCATTAGTCATATATCAAATCAATGGAGAATGGGAGACAAGGGATTCAAAATTGATCCCTTACCAAAAGCTCATACTAGACTTGGCTCGAAAATTTAACAGTATAAGCTTCCATCATCTTCCAAGGGAAGATAATCAAGTTCCGGACGCTTTAGCTACTTTAGCTGCTATGTACAAGATAAGCGACCCTGAGCATACTCCTGCGTTCGAAATGAAAATAATAGATTCCCTAGCTTATTGCATGAGCATAGAAGAAGAATTAGATGGGAAACCTTGGTATCACGATATCAAGAAATACCTCCAAGAACGAGTGTATCCACCAGAAGCATCAGAAAATGATAAGAAATTTCTACGAAGACTGTCAATGGGTTTTCTTTTAAACGTAGACATACTTTATAAGAAAACCCCAGACTCGATGCTACTTCGCTGTGTAGATGCTCATGAAGCATGAAAGATCATGGAAGAAATTCATTCTGGAATGTGTGGAGCACACACTAGTGGTCATACCATGGCAAGACAAATAATGAGGGCTGGCTACTATTGGCTCACATTGGAAAGTGATTGCATCAATCACGTAAGAAAATGTCACAAATGTCAAATATATGCCAACAAGATCCAGGCTCCACCTACTCCTCTTAATGTAACAGCAATACCTTGGCCTTTTGCCATGTGGGGAATTGACGTCATTGGAGCCATTACCCCCAAAGCTTCTAATGGTCACGAATTCATCCTAGTGGCAATAGACTACTTCACTAAATGGGTAGAAGCTATGTCTTATGCAAATGTAACTCAAAATGTGGTATGCCGGTTCATTAAGAAAGAAATCATTTGTCGCTATGGGCTGCCAGAGTGTATCATCCCAGACAATGCCACGAACTTGAACAATGCAATGATGCAGACTTTGTGCCAACAGTTCAAGATCAAGCATCTCAATTCAGCACCTTATCGACCGATGATGAATGGTGCAGTTGAAGCGGCCAATAAAAATATCAAGAGAATTATTGAAAAGATGATCGTCACTTACAAGGACTGGCATGAGATGTTACCTTTTGCACTACATGCTTATAGAACTTCTACCCGTACTTATACTGGAGCAACACCTTTTTCTCTAGTTTATGGTATGGAGGCTGTATTGCCCATTGAAGTTGAAATTCCTTCATTAAGGGTACTAATGGATACTCAATTGAGAGAAGTAGAATGGGTCAAGGCTAGATACGAGCAATTAAACCTAATTGATGAAAGAAGAATGATAGCCCTCTGCCATGGGCAGCTTTATCAAATGAGGATGATTCACGCTTACAATAAAAAGGTTTGCCCACGGCAATTTCATGATGGTGACATAGTGCTCAAGAAAATTCTACCTATTCAGCATGATTCTAGAGGAAAATGGACACCAAATTATGATGGGCCATATGTCAAAAAGAAAGCATTTTTAGGAGGGGCTCTAATTCTGATAGAAATGGATGGACGAGAGTTACCAAAGCCAGTAAATTCAGATTCAGTAAGGAAATACTTTGCATAATGAAGAAATTTTCGGACAGAAGGGAAGAAGTGGATACAGGGTTACCAAAGTTTATTTGATCAAAGTTGTCAAAGAAAGCGTTCTTCCCTCACACTTTCATTGTTATTCATCTGTACCCAAGACTTTTATATTCTCTTACCCATAAATAAAAAGCCAATTCTCTTTAGCTTTCCTTTGATTTTCACGTTCAACTTTTATATTCCCTTGTTCAAAAAAAAAAATGATGAAGTCATTTCTATCCAGTTCTTTTCCTTCAAATCTCACATTCCTACTACCCTTAAGTGTGCAATAAATTGTGACATTTGTAGGAAGAATAGTAATATTTAAAACTCAGAAAAAGCAAAGACCGTAGATTACTTTGATAAGCTTTGTGAATTAAAATAGGTAAGATTAAGGTCCTGCTTTGTGAATGGCACAGAACATAGGCTAACAAAGAAGAAGGAGTAACAAATCATTGGGAGATAGCCTTGGTAGTTAACTGGATGATCGCTTCAGAAGCCTTAGCATGTTCACGTCAGCAAGAAAGAACCATACTCATGAATATTTCAACAAGGACAATTATCCAGAGAGGCATAAAGTATGAGGCAGGCGAACATTAAAGAAATTGAGGCCAAAATTCAAGAACAAGTCAAGGAAAGGGGATTTTGAAAAGAGTTGCGCTTTTGAGGCAATGGACAAGAGCTGGGAAGCATAAAGAGATTCAATGATAATCCAAGAAGGCAATCACAAAGAAGATCCAGTAAAGCAAAGACATGAAGAACTAGATCCATCCAAAAATCCAAAAAAAAAAAAACATCAGTTACACATGCTCTGCATTCATGCATTTCACGTCATGCATGCACGGCCTTTGCATAACAGGGACCAAATGGGAAGCACATCCACGGCACAGTTACAGCAGTATAAGCTGAGATCTCAATGACATCAGCTCTTACCAGTCTACCACTGGATGCACAGCTAATACACTGGACCCAGCCCCATCAGGGATTCAAGGATAAAGTAGACAATATTGTCAAAAGCCTGGCAATCGGTTTAATAATCGAGGCTACACCTGGAAGGACAGGATTGACGCCAGCTTAGTAGTATCCAAGATAAGAGATAGCTATGGTCAAGGATAAGGCAGACGTCAAGAAATATTGTCGTTGATAATTTGTCAAAAGCTGGTACTGCATTCAATAATCGAGGCTACACCTGGAAGGACAGGATTGACGATAAGAGATAGCTATGGCCAAGGATAAGGCAGATGTCAAGAAATATTGTCGTTGACAATTTGTCAAAAGCTGGTAATGGATTCAATAATCGAGGCTACACTTTGAAGGACAGGATCGACGATAAGAGATAGCTATGGCCAAGGATAAGGCAGATGTCAAGAAATATTGTCGTTGACAATTTGTCAAAAGCTGGTAATGGATTTAATAATTGAGGCTACACCTGGAAGGACAGGATCGACGATAAGAGATAGCTATGGCCAAGGATAAGGCAGATGTCAAGAAATATTGTCGTTGACAATTTGTCAAAAGCTGATAATCGATTCGATAATCGAGGCTTCATGCACAAGGACAGGATTGACGTCAGCTCGACGGAATATCAAATATAAGAAATATTGTCAAAAAGTTGGCTCCATTTTTCCGGTAAGTGGCGGATACGGTACTCCGTGACTTGCAAGTCGGTTCTATCAGTTGCCCATAATAACTGATTCCTTCTTTCCTTATTTCTTTTATTCCCCCTCCTAAAAAATGGATCCTACTCTTTCTGCCTTGCGAAAATATTTTCCTTATCTCCCAATGAACATTCTCAAAAAGATCTACCAAGTTCGCTGTGAACGATTAAGAGTTTTGATGCACAAAGGAATCCCTGAAGATGTATGGTGGTTAATCGAAGCTAAGGTTCGTCTGGCAGATGAAATCCTAGAGGCATTTGTATCTCACATGCCTGGCATAGGCAAAAGCTCTTATGCCAAAAAGCGAAGAGCAAAAAGATTACAAGTCTGCCATAAATGTGATCGATGGACTTGTAATACTAAATGTCGTTCTTTAGGAATGATCTCCGATAATCGAGAAGATAAAATACGATTCATCAAGAATGGCTTGAGTAAGGATTTGTTGGATGATATCCGATTGACTCTTGAGACGCATTCTTGTGGATCAGTGCAACGCGAACTTCTTGGTTTATGGAGTATTTTTCATGAAGAACGAGAGCGTTACAGTCCCAAAAATCTGACTTTGAAAGACCCTGTTTGCCAGGTTGTAAGAAAACTGGATGGGAAGCAAATCCCCGACTCATAGAAGGCGTTGAAGCCGTTATTGGACGTAAAACCAGTGGAAGATGTGAGCCACAGTCACAATCACTGTACATACAATTTGTCATATTTGAAAATTTGCATTTTTCTTTTGACAATAATGTACTTGCTCCCGTAAGTGTAATTAACATGCTATCCTTTCATCGCTATAAATGCGTGTTCTTCTTCCCGGTTAAGTAGCGGATACGGTACTCCGTGACTCTCATAGTTGGTTATTTCAGTTTCCTACAATAACTGATTTCTTCCTCTCCTCTCTCAAATTCTTCTCTCATCAATGGATTCTACTCTTTCCGCCCTACGAAAGTACTTTCCTTCCCTCCTAATAAACGTTCTTAGAAGGATTTACCAAGCTAGATGTGAAAGAATCAGAGTTTTTATATACAAGGGCATTCCTGACGATGTGCGGTGGTTAATTGAAGCTAAGGTCCGTTCGGCTGGTGAAGTTTCAGATGCATTTATGCCCCGCATGCCCGGCTTAGGTAAAAGCGCTTATGCCAAAAAATGAAGAGCAAAGAGGCTAGGTGTCTGTCATAAATGTGGACGATGGAATTGCGATACTAAATGTCACTCTTTAGGATACATCTCCAAAAATCATGAAGATAAAAGAAAATTCATTAAGAATGGCCTGCGTAAGGAATCTCTGGAGGATATCCGATGGACTCTTGAAACGCATTCTTGTGGACGAGTGCAAGGTGAAATTATCGATTTATGGTGGACTTTCCGTAAAGAATGAGACCGTTACAGGCTTGGGAATCTGACTTTAAATGACCCTGTTTGCCAGTTTATAAGAAAACTGGATGGGAAGCAAATCCCCGACTCATAGAACGCGTTGAAGCCATTACTGGACGTAAAACCAGTGGAAGATGTGAGCCACAATCCCAATTACTGTACATATAAGCTGTCATTTTAGAAAATTCACCTTTTCTTTTGATGATAATGTACTTGCTCCTGTAAGCGTAATAAACACGTTATCCTTTCATCGCTATAAATGCGTGTTCTTCTTTCTGGATACGGTACTCCGTGACTCTCAAAGTCAGTTATTTCCGTTTCCTACAATCACTAATTTCTTCCTTTTTTTCTCTTAAATGCCTCCTTCATCAATGGAGTCTTCTCTTTCCGCCCTACGAAAGTATTTTCCTTCCCTCCCAATAAATATTCTTAAAAAGATTTATCAAGCTAGATGTGAACGATTTAGAGTATTTATGCACAAAGACATTCTTGATAATGTGCGGTGGCTAATCGAAGCTAAGGTTCGATCGGCTAGTGAAGTTCCAGATGCATTCTTCCCCCGTATGCCCGGCTTTGGTAAAAGCGCTTATGCCAAAAAGAGAAAAGCAATGAGGCTAGGCGTCTGTCATAATTGTGGATGGTGGATTTGCGGCACTAAATGTCATTCTTCAGGGATAATCACCAGAAACCGTGAAGATAGAAGAAAATTCATTAAGAATGGCCTGCGTAAGGAATCTCTGGAGGATATCCGAGAGACTCTTGAAGCGCACTTTTGTGAAATAGTCCAATTTGAGATTGCTGGTTTATGGATGACTTTCCAAAAAGAACGAGATCATTACAATCTTAGAAATCTGACTTTAAATGACCATATTTGCCAGTTTGTAAGAAAACTGGAAGGGATGCAAATCGGCAATTCATAGAAGGCATTGAAGCCGTTAGTGGACGTAAAGCCAGTGGAAGACGTAAACCAAAGTCACGACTACTGTACATGTTAGTTGTCGCTTTTGAAAATTTTCTTCCGACAATAATGTACCTACTCCTGACGAGAGCTACAGTCACGACTACTGTACATGCTAGCTGTTGCTTTTGAAAATTTTCCTTCTCTCCCGACAATCATGCTAGCAGCCATTTTGGAAAATTTCCTCCCCTTTTGGCAATAATGTACCCATTCCTGACATGAGTCATAGTCACGACTACTGTGTATAGCTGCCACTCTTGAAAATTTTCCTTCTCTTCCGGCAATAATGTACCTACTCTTAAAAATATAATTATTGCTTTATCTTTTCATCTCTATAAATATATCACCTTCATTTCTCATAAGGATAAAGATAGGAATGGAGAAAACCTCAACTCGTAAATCCCGAAGTATTTGTGTATTTTCTGGGGCTTTTTCTGGAAAAGACGAAGAGTACTTAAAGGCAGCCAACCATTTGGGTAGAGTATTAGCTGAGCGAAAAATACATTTAGTCTATGGAGGAGATAGTGCCGGATTAATGGGAGATGTAACATCAGCAGCATCTTTAGGAGGAAGTCAAGTTCTGGGCATTATCCCTGGACCTTTGAAGTTTATTTCTGGGGGCACGATTGGAGAAGAGTTAGTGGTTAAAAATCTGCAAGAGCGTTTGTTACAGATGCTTTTTAATGCTGATGCTTTTATCGCTCTACCAGGTGGTTTTGGCACATTGGGAGAAGTATTTCAAATTGCTTCAATGGCCCAACCTAATTTGCATAAGAAACCCATTGGGCCGTTGAATGTTAACAATTTCTTTACAGGTCTGATAGCTTTTGTGGACTACACTATACAGAAGAATTTATATAAAGAGTAGCACGATGAATCCTAATATCCGCAACAACTGCTGAAGAATTGCTAGATAAAATGCAAGCTTTTGTTCCTGAACCAGATCCAGCGATGATTCAGATAGACTGGACACGACAGTCTTTCCCGACCAGTTCTGTCCCATAATTGTCCTTTACCCGGCCTGTTGAAGCATTGTGGAAGAAGAAGCAATCCGATCTGTTCTTCTTGTCCTTTAGTTTTATTATCAGCATTTTTTTTCGTGTTTTGGTTTTTCTTTTCAGGGAATTTATTTCTTTTTTATCTTGTAGGATAGTTTGGTTCATGTTGATATTAAAACCATAGGACAAAGCCTTTAGTTTGGAATGGCTGAGTAAGGAGTAATTTTGTTTACTCTTGAGACGCATCCTATTAGGTCCACTAGTCAGGACATTTTTGCGTAGCTAAGCTTCAACCTTATTTGGATGACATATCTCACAAGGGAATCTATATTTTCCGAAGAAAATATTGATTCCAAACATCCGTACCCTTTACATAATTTGTCTGTTTTATTTCACATCATCAAGATTCACTTATCTTATGGAAGTTTAAATTCTTGCACTCACCTATTATGAAAATTCACATTTCCAATGAAACCATTCCAACTTCAATTGCCTTCATACAAATTTCGCTTGAGATACACAAAAAGGAGAAAAGGGTTTTCCTCCATCAATCAATTTTCCTTTAACGATAGGACAGCTCCTATCGCCGAGCTCCTAAGGAAAGCTCCTTAGCCTCAAACTCAATCAATTTTCCTTCAATGATAGGACAGCTCCTATCGCCGAGGTACTAAGGAAAGCTCCTTAGCCTCAAACTCAATCAATTTTCCTTCAATGATAGGACAGCTCCTATCGCCGAGGTACTAAGGAAAGCTCCTTAGCCTCAAACTCAATCAATTCTCCTTCAACGATAGGACAGCTCCTATCGCCGAGGTACTAAGGAAAGCTCCTTAGCCTCAAACTCAATCAATTCTCCTTCAACGATAAGACAGCTCATATCGCTCGCCGAGGTCCTAAGGAAAGCTTCTTAGCCTCAAACTCAATCAATTCTCCTTCAACGATAGGACAGCTCCTATCGCCGAGGTCCTAAGGAAACCTCCTTAGCCTCAAGCCCAATCAATTTTCCTTCAACGATAGGACAGCTCCTATTGCCGAGGTCCTAAGGAAAGCTCCTTAGCCTCAAAATCAATCAATTTTATTTTAACGATAGGACAGCTCCTATCGCGAAGGTCCTAAGGAAAGCTACTTAGCCTCAAAATTAATCAATTTTCTTTCAACAATATGACAGCTCCTATCGCCGAGGTCCTAAGGAAAGCTGCTTAGCCTCAAAATCAATCAATTTTCCTTCAATGACAGGACAGCTCCTACCGCCGAGGTCCTCAGGAAAGCTCCTTCGCCTCAAAATCAATCAATTTTCCTTCAACGATAGGACAGCTCGTATCGCCGAGGTCCTAAAGAAAGCTCATTCGCCTCAAAATCAATCAATTTTCCTTCAACGATAGGACAGCTCCTATCCCGAGGTCCTAAGTAAAGCTCCTTAGCCTCAAAATCAATCAATTTTCCTTCAACGATAGGACAGCTCCTATCGCCGAGGTCCTAAGGAAAGCTCCTTAGCCTCAAAATCAATCAATTTTCCTTTAACGATAGGACAGCTCCTATCGCCGAGGTCCTAAGGAAAGCTCATTCGCCTCAAAATCAATCAATTTTCCTTCAATGATAGGACAACTCCTATCGTCGAGGTCCTAAGGAAAGCTCCTTAGCCTTAAACTCAATCAATTTTCCTTCAACGATAGGACAGCTCCTATCGCCGAGGTCCTAAGGAAAGCTCCTTAGCCTCAAAATCAATCAATTTTCCTTCAACGATAGGACAGCTCCTATCGCCGAGGTCCTAAGGAAAGCTCCTTAGCCTCAAACTCAATCAATTTTCCTTTAACGATAGGACAGCTCCGATCGCCGAGGTCCTAAGGAAAGCTCCTTAGCCTCAAACTCAATCAATTTTCCTTCAACGATAGGACAGCTCCTATCGCCAAGGTCCTAAGGAAAGCTCCTTAGCCTCAAACTCAATCAATTTTCCTTCAAGGATAGGATAGCTCCTATCGCGGAGGTCCTAAGAAAAGCTCCTTAGCCTCAAAATCAATCAATTTTCCTTCAACGATAGGACATCTCCTATCGCCGAGCTCCTAAGGAAAGCTCCTTAGCCTCAAACTCAATCAATTTTCCTTCAAGGATAGGATAGCTCCTATCGCGGAGGTCCTAAGAAAAGCTCCTTAGCCTCAAAATCAATCAATTTTCCTTCAACGATAGGACATCTCCTATCGCCGAGCTCCTAAGGAAAGCTCCTTAGCCTCAAACTCAATCAATTTTCCTTCAATGATAGGACAGCTCCTATCGCCGAGGTACTAAGGAAAGCTCTTTAGCCTCAAACTCAATCAATTCTCCTTCAACGATAGGACAGCTCCTATCGCCGAGGTCCTAAGGAAAGCTCCTTAGCCTCAAACTCAATCAATTCTCCTTCAACGATAGGATAGCTCCTATCGCCGAGGTCCTAAGGAAAGCTCCTTAGCCTCAAGCCCAATCAATTTTCGTTCAACCATAGGACATCTCCTATCGCCGAGGTCCTAAGGAAAGCTCCTTAGCCTCAAACTCAATAAATTTTCCTTCAATGATAGTACAGCTCATATCGCCGAGGTCCTAAGGAGAGCTCCTTCGCCTCAATATCAATCAATTTTCCTTCAACGATAGGACAGCTCTTATCGCCGAGGTCCTAAGGAGAGCTCATTCGCCTCAAAATCAATCAATTTTCTCAATCAATTTTCCTTCAACGATAGGACAGCTCCTATCGCCGAGGTCCTAAGGAAAGCTCCTTAGCCTCAAAATCAATCAATTTTCCTTCAACGATAGGACAGCTCCTATCGCTGAGGTCCTAAGGAAAGCTCCTTCGCATCAAAATCAATCAATTTTCCTTCAACGATAGGACAACTCCTATTGCCGACTCAATCAATTTTCCTTCAACGATAGGACAGCTCCTATCGCCGAGGTCCTAAGGAAAGCTCCTTAGCCTCAAACTCAATCAATTTTCCTTCAACGATAGGACAGCTCCTATCGCCGAGGTCCTAAGGAAAGCTCCTTCGCATCAAAATCAATCAATTTTCCTTCAACGATAGGACAGCTCCTATTGCCGACTCAATCAATTTTCCTTCAACGATAGGACAGCTCCTATCGCGGAGGGCCTAAGGAAAGCTCCTTAGCCTCAAACTCAATCAATTTTCCTTCAACGATAGGACAGCTCCTATCGCCGAGGTCCTAAGGAAAGCTCTTTAGCCTCAAACTCAATCAATTTTCCCTCAAGGATAGGACAGCTCCTATCGGCGAGGTCCTAAGAAAAGCTCCTTAGCCTCAAAATCAATCAATTTTCCTTCAACGATAGGGCAGCTCCTATCGCCGAGGTCCTAAGGAAAGCTCCTTAGCCTCAAAGTCAATCAATTTTTCTTCAACGATAGGACAGCTCTTATCGCCGAGGTCCTAAAGAAAGCTCATTCACCTCAAACTTAATCAATTTTCCTTCAACGATGGGATAGCTCCTATCGTCGGGGTTCTAAGGATGGAACTTTAATGTCAAACTTTATCAATTTTCCTTCAACGATAGGACAGCTCCTATCGCCGAGGTCCTAAGGAAAGCTCCTTAGCCTCAAACTCAATCAATCTTCCTTCAAAGATAGGACAGCTCCTATCCCCGAGGTCCTAAGGAAAGCTCCTTAGACTCAAACTCAATCAATTTTCCTTGAATGATTGGACAGCTCCTATCGCCTGGGTTCTAAGTATGGAACCTTAACCTCGAAATCAATCAATCAATTAATTTTCCTTCAACAATAGGAGAATTCCTATCGTAGAGGTTCTAAGGAAAGTTCCTTAACCTCAAAAAGGAGGAGGAAAAGGGTTTTTCTACTCATGGTTTAGGCTGCGAGAAGGTTCTCATTGCGTAGCTAAGTCGGATGAAATTTGGTAACTACTTTGCGTACATCATGTCCCATTAAGAATGGAAAGGGGGGCAGTTGTTGGCACCCAATTTCATCCGACCTTTTTTTTTTAAAAAAAAATTAATTAAAAATTAAAAATAATTAAAAAAAATTAATTAATTGATTATTATACAAAGAGAAAGAGAAGATTAAATTAAAAAAAAGTTTTGGGGGGGCATTTTGTTAAGTTAATATCTATGTGTGTATATCAAAGAAAAAAAATTATTATTATTAATTAATTATTGATTAATTAATTATTATTATTACTGAAAATTTTTTATTTAAGTTAATTAGTTTAAAATAAATTTTGTTTTATAAGGGTTTAGTTAAAAATTATATATGTGTGTATATATGTATGTATGAAATACAAAAGAAAACTTCATAAAAAATGACAAAATTGAAATGTTTGGGGGAAAAATGAAAAATTGAGAAATTTGGGAAATTTTGACAAAATCTGGAGAATTCCAGGAGAATTTGGTAATTTTTCACGTCATTTTTGGGCCAAACAGACATTTTTGGCCCAAATTGACAGAAAAAGACAACATTGTCTCAATCAGAAGTTTCAGGAATATCCCCAAAGTCAAAGAGACGTAAAGGACTAAAACTGTCATTTTTCCAAATTAAGAGGTAAGTCTGTTTTTAATTAAATTTTAAATTTTTTTTAATTAAGGGAATCCAAGGCCCCTTACCCTATAAATAGGGGGTGAAATCTGCGAAGAAAAGAAAAAAAAAAAGAAAGATTGGAGCTCTTTATTAAAAAAAAAAAACTATAGCTTAGTCCGTTGCCTCTTCTCCCTCTTCCCAGAAAACCTAAACTTTCCCCTTGTGCTGCTGTCACCCTCCGTTTGCCATCCAACAATTTCCAATCAACGCCGTCACCGATTCCGTTTCACTTTGCCGTTTCTACCTCCATCACGTCGCCGCCTCGTCACCGTCGTCGTCGTCCAGCCACCTCTGTTGCCGTCTCTCCAGTCTTGGCAGTCATGCCATCGCCCACGCCACGCCGTCAGTTCCATCCCTCGCCTTCCGCTGCACGTTGCTACCGTCCCGTATGCGACCTCCGTCATCTTCATCCCACGCATCGCCAGCCCATCCTGCCGCCGTTTCCACCTCCGTCTCGTCAGCCCATTGCCGACGAAGCCAGCCCAGGTCGCCACCAGTCCCATCACCACCGGAGAAGACGAATCGAAGACGAAACTGTATCATGATCCGTTTTAGACCCGGATCCAACCCGATTTTTGACCCATCATTTTTTTGGTATAACCCCGTTTTAATCCACTTTTCCTTCTATTTCGTTCGTACAAGTCACTGATATCTTTTATTCTTGCAGATAGGCCATTAACAGCAAACTTTGAGTGTTTATTTTTTATTTTTGTTATTTTGTTTTCTTTTTCTTTCTTTTTTTTTTTATTTTTATGGAAGGTTATACCTCTTATCTTTTATTTTTTTGAGTGGATGGCCAAAAAGCCCCACTTTTCTTTATTTATTTAATTTCCTGCAATTATTTAATTTATGCACTTTTATTTTTTTTTTATGGAAGGTTATACCTCCTACTTTTTTTTTATTGGATGGCCAAAAAGCCCCACTTTTCTTTATTTATTTAATTTATGTAATTATTTAATTTATGCATGTTTATTTTATATGGAAGGTTATACCTCCTTTTTTTTTTATTCTAAGTGGATTGCCAAAAAGCCCCACTTTTCTTTATTTATTTAATTTCCTGCAATTATTTAATTTATGCACTTTAATTTTTTTATGGAAGGTTATACCTCCTAACTTATATTTTAAGTGGATGGTAAAAAGCCCTACTTTTTCTTCATTTATTTAATTTCCTGTAATTTACTTTATGCAATTATGTGGATGATTAAACTTATTTCACTTATTTCACTTTTAGCCATAAAAGATAATAAATAAATAAATAAAAGAAGATTTTTTTTATGTGAATCATTAACCTTATCTCACTTATTTTTAGTGCTAATCAAGAATCCATTTTTACAACAAAGCCCCCATCCTTTATTATTTTGGAACACATATATTTTTTTAAAACAATAAAAACTTAACCTTTTATTCCTTTTATTAAAAATAAAAATTTAAAAAAAAATCATAACCAGACACTAAAAAAAATCAATTTTTAAGTATATCTTTAAAAAAAAAATCTTTCATAAAAAAAAAAAGAAAAGAATAAGAAAGAAAAGAGTAAAAAGAAAAAGAAGAAAAGATAGAAAAAAAAAGTAAAGAACAAAAAAGAAAAAAAATAAAAAAAAACTTTTCTTTTAAAGAAAATTAGTTAACATTAAGATCATTAATAAATCCAAAATTTTATAAACATTTATGACAATTTTAATAATTAAATTAATAATTAATAAATTAAGTATAAAAATTTTAATTAAATTCCATGTCTGGGTGATCCGATGGGTTTCATGGTTTGGAAAAATATAAAATTTTAAAATGAATAAAATTAAGTATAAAGATAAAAATCCGTATTTGGATAATTCGGCAGAATTTATGATATGGATTATTAATTAATTAAATTATTTAATTAAAAAAACTAATTTTTATTATTAAATTCCTTATCCTGGTGGTTCGATAGAATCCATGGTTCGGAAATATCAAGTTTATATAAAATTTTTTATATAAATTAATTACCAAAAATTTCAGAAATTCACATTAATCTAAAAAAATTATATCTAGATGATTCAGTTAAATTTATAGTTTGAAAATTAACTGAAGTTATCCAAAAGCAAACAAAGCAAAAATTGAAATCAACTAAGGTACCAATTTTGGGCGTTAAAATAGAGTTATTTTAATGTAACCATACTCCCGAACCCCGAACTCTTGCAGACCATTTTTAAGCTGTCCAATCGACCTTAGCAAAAACCGATTGGTGGCGACTTCCGAAAACCCGCACGTTGCCACACCTCTGTATCAAATTTTTTGTACCATTCATATTTTAACAATTAATCTATAATTTTTTTGTTTTCAACATTTTAATATATAAATAAAAAAATTTATACATGAATGATAAATCAAGATCTATAATTTTTAAATATATTTTTCAATTTTTCAATAGAAAATAATATGAGTAAATTCAAGTGAAACTAGTCAGAAAAGTTAAATGGAGCAAATAAATTGGGACAAAGAGAGATTATTTGTTAGAAAAAATTTTAAAAGTATATATTTAGAAACTAAAGGTCTTTATTTTTTATTTAATATAATCATTTTTCATTTATATACTAAAATGTTGAAAATAGAAAATTATAAATCAATTGTTGAATAGTGAATTTTACAAAGAACTTAGCACAAATGGGGTGTTTTATTATAGAAATTATATATTAATATATCTTCATAAATTTTATATTATTTTTATGTCTAGTTAAATTAAATTATAACCAAAATTAAATAAAAATATTGAATCGATTGAGCTATTTCGGCTTATGCATCAGTGAACTGAGTAAACCTGACAATCAAGTTGAATCTGGTTTAAGACCCAATAACCTGACTTGATTGGATCTGAATCCAAAAAAAGGCAACTTGACTCAACCTGAACCCAAAATCAATCAAAACCCAAATAACCTAACCTGAATCCAACCTGGACCCAAATACATACTAACCCAATTAAACTTGAACCTAAATAGCCTGACAAAAACCTGAGCCAACCCACTCAATTACCATCCCTAGTTATGGGACAGAAAATGCCTACTTTTTTTGGACTTAAAGGCAACCGAATTAACATTTAATGACATTGTTTGGGATTAAAAGAGAAAGGAATTCAAACCACCTGAATTGGGTGGCAGCAACTATTTTGTCTTCTTTAAAGCCTCTACTAGTCTATTTAATATTTAAATTCACATATTTTCTAAATCAATTTATAGAGAAAGAGAGAGAGAGAGAGAGAGAGAAATGAGAGAAGCCTGAACAATATATTGGAATTATTAATTATGGAGCTTTTTTTATGTTTTTAAAATTTTTTAATTCACTTGTCAATACCAAAATATTTTAGGGACTCTTTAACAACACTCTATTATTTGGATTTTTATTGTATTGACATCTTCATAATTTTTTTTTACTTATAATTTGGTCTTCCTCTTCTATTTCTACTAATCTTAAACATACTTTTACCTGTTAAAGTACACCAATCGTTCCATAGTTAGAGTACACCAATAATTGATATCATTGGACTCTTTATGGGAATGCTATTGAAATTACTTTTATTTTATTTAATATTTCCATTACTAACATTTATTGGGCAATGAATTTGATCCACTAATTATACTAAATTTACATATTGAATGTGCAATTTAATTCTTCAAACCAAAACTAATTACATAGTAATTAGAGAAAAATGACTAGTATAAATTACCCTAACCTTGTTAGTTAGATGAAGTAACAAAAAATTTTCAAGTCTATACGATACTAAAATGGTTATGTGTTGGATATATAATTTTAGGTAATTTTAATTCTATCTACAATCATTTCACTCATTTGTTTCTTTTATTTTATTTTTTCAAACAAAAGAATTTCCTCATGCTATATAATATTTCTAGCATTTTTATATTAGTGGTGATGGATTTATACTTTTTTCTATATATATTAGTTTCAATTCATTTTCTTCATAAGATAGTGTTTGAGATATGGTTAGATGTAATTAATTGTATTATTTTAATTTTACTACCCTAATATTTTCTCCTTTGTTTAGCAAAAAAAAAAAAATTATCTCTTTTTGCAATTTCCATTTTCCTTATCATTCTCTTTGCCTACTAAAAACTAGTTTAAGTAATTTTTACTAAATATTTGTTAATATAAACATAAAAAATATAAAATACTATCCCAACTATGCATATTTTATTTTTACCATTAGAGATTAATGTTGTCTTCTTTATTTGGTTTTGGGGGAACTTAATAAAGAAAAATGCTGAAGAATGGACTCATTTTTCAGATTTTAAACTGATCATTTTTCTTTAATTGTTGTATTCATTGCTTTATAATAAAAAATTTAAAATAACTAAATTTTATTAAATGTATTAAATATAGATTTATTTTCAATCTCTTATATATGATCATTTATTATAAAAAAATAATTAGGCAATGATAGATACACTTAAAATATATAAAAAGGGAAACATGTACATTGTACTGGAAAAAAAACTAGTATATATATACACACACTAATTACATGTTAATTAAAGTTACTATAGTAAAGAAAAATTGAGCCGCAAATTAATAGTAAATGTCCAGCCCACGAAAACGTGAGAAACAGAAAAATGGTGATTCCCAAAATAGAGATTTCTATACTCCGCTGCAGCAATTTGCCCGCAGCATTTCTAGCCAAGAAATGACAAAATGATCACATGTGGAATATAGCGGCTGCCGGTTCAATAGGTTTATAAGTGCTTATAGGACAATAAAAGCGTTGGTTATCCATCTCTCCTTCATCCTCGTGTACTTCTTAAAAAATTATATTTTAATATGAAATGATATTGCTGGCAATTATGTTGAGAATCAATAATGTTTTCAATTTAATGAGGACTAAAATTTCATTTTATGGTAGATAATCAATAGCATTGAAGAAACGGATGATAAACAAAAGAAATCAACAAACAAAAATACTACTATAAACAAAGTAAATAGATGTGGGAAGGGAAAAATGATTTCATAGTTAATGTAAATATATGATAGTAATGTAAAGATTGAGAGTTAATGTAAATATATTGGGTTTAGAGATGAGAAAGTAATTAAAACAGGGGTTGAAGGAGTTAATGTATTAGTAATATGATTTGAAGTAAGTAGATTAGCTGGTAAACATAAATAAATGTGAATGCATTGGTGGAGAAACGTTGGTAGTGTTTAGAATTCCTTCATCAATTAGTTCCTACAACATTGATCATCACATGAAGGAGAATGAAGAAATTTTATCATCTTGGTGTAGAAGAGGAATACAGGTTGTAATTAGTCATGAATGATCAAGGTTGTGAGAGTATTGTAGGTCAATGGTATTGTTGTTTTAATAACTTTGTAGGAGTTAGGAGAAGATGGTTTGTTAAAAAGTGGTTGATTAAAACGCTTTTGTTGGCTCCAGTTTGCTTTTTGAATTACCAAAGCACTTTTTGTGATTAGTAATTCGCATTTGTGATTATTGAATTGCATTTGAGTTTGACCAAGTCGCTTGACCATAATATAGATTTTTGCAGCGAGAAAAGCATAAAAAGCAATGAACAAGTTTCGAAGAACATAATATAAAAGTGATAAAGTGGATGAAGTTGCATTTCCAGTGTCAGAAAGACGCTACTATTGTGTAGGTGAAAAAAATGTTAATTTTGGCTTAAAAAATGTATATTATGTTGAAAAGTGTTTGTAATAAAAAAAATCATTTGGATACTAATAAAGGGCTTTAAGGGTGTTAAAAAAAGCATTGACAATGAAAAACTAGCATTAGAATAATCAAATAGAGTTGAAGCTGCGACAAACACCCTAACATTACTTGAGACCAAACTTGTTATTAACCTTGCATAAGAAAGGAGAAAACTTTAATGGCAGTCCCTCTGAAAATTGGTCATTGTTGCTTGAAGGCCTAGTTTTTCCCATTGCTCCACTAGCCCACCATCTCCGATGTTTGCAATTGCAGGGCACAGTCATCCCACACCGATATTCCCTGACATCCAGCATCGTTATCCTGTCCAACCTATTTGTTCCTTTGTTTCCAATTTGAATTGAAGGAGATCGGGTAGCCCAACATATGATTTCCAATGTTTAGAGCCAATTTTTCGGATTCTAGTAGCCTCATCTGAAGAAAATTTAAGTGCACAACTAATGAACACTTTAATTCCCATGATATAAAATAAATGCAGAAATTAAGACGTACTTGGTTATCACAGAAGAACCGAGTGATAGTCTCCTTCATAAAAAAAAAACTTTTTACGCATGTTGCAGAAGGTGTGACTTATTGTGGACACCTAAGATCAGATATTTAATTAATTTGAAAATACAAGTAACTATATATGCTGGTTTACACCCAATACTTGACTAAAATTCTCTTTTTGGCGATAGAGAAACATGTAGGGCGAAATAGAACAAGTATAGCCTTCAGAAATTATGTGCGCAACTTCTATATGTACATTTCTATTGTCCTCTATTTATAGGGGATGAGTTTACACTTATGGAAGGTTATAAGCTATCATAATAGAGTCACAACTATTTATAAAAGATTGTATTGCTTCACCAAGAGGTGCCTTTATCCACCCATAAATTTTTCCTTTAAAATAAGGTAATAACTACCCTTAAAAGGGATGTGTTGGTTCGGCTATAGAGTTACAACTCTTCTAAGAGTTGCATCTTCTTAAATTCAGGCCACAACCACCTTCTAAAGGTTATTAAATTCACCTAAAACATGAACATTCAATAAAAATCATGTTATTTCACTAATTAGGATAGTTATGGTGCATAATTACCTCTCCAAGGGTCATATATATTGAAATAGAGATATCCTTTCATCTAAATGTCATATCCCTTCATAATATAAGTAGTTATGGGGTAGTTATTAAGCAATTATCTCATGTGTTAAGATGTACATATACACGTCACATAATCACCATGTGTCAACTTTCTATTGGTTCCAATGTAATGATTTGTCACACATATGTGCCATATCACCTAACCATTTAACTACCTCTAGTTAATGTTAGAAGCAGCAATGTGAGTTAATGTGATAATACCAACATAGGGTGTGACCATACTAAGCAATTATAAAACACATATATCATAGCGCGTCTATGGAATTCAATAATCACTCTTGTGAACTAAATTCTAACAACTCCCACTCGCGCTAGATATACTTTATGGAACACAGTGCTAATGGTTAAGAACACCTGAAACACACTATTACGAAAGAGAAACTGAAATATGCAAGTTTAGGCGTATGACCCTCAGCATGATAACAAATCGCCTTACTATGTAGTGGTTAAACATACATAGGAGAATTGTCTTCACCATAAATACTTGAACTAATCAAAGATCTTTAAACAAATCAAGGTTCATTAATAATACATATATCATTAATCATGCCTATATGCCTCAAGACTTTATTGATACATAGTGTGGCTACAACACGTCTCTTTTATGAGTTTACTAATAAACTTTCTATCATGTACAAAACTTGGGATGCATCCATGTTTAAAATCACTTTATACTTGAGTATTATAGTACACTAAATAATACAATATTACATCAAATACTACTTATAAGTGCTCGTATTCAAGTATAGATAACATTGTACCAACTACTTGACTTGCAACACATGCAATCAGATTGTGATTTGCTATAATTTACAAATATATTATAAAGTCTTTCCTATTACACTCACTATATAGTAAGTTAAAACCTAGTGATTACCCAATGAGAAAATATCTAGCTGCATTACCATAGCCATAGGAAGGTTACCAAAGTAACACTATAATTTTAAATCACTAAATAATAGCCGACAGTGAGTAGGTACATAGCAAAAGAAACTCACACATAAGTAAGAAAAAACTAAACCTACTTATTTTCCTTTTATGGTTAATTTGACAAGTCAAAAGACATACAAGATATGTATAAGTGTCATGGTATATCAGTACATACATTCACAATGTTTGACAACCACTATTTAAGAGGTGCCTATCTCTCTCTCAAACATTATTTGTATGACTCGATGTGGACTCCCACTAGAAGCATCTGTCCTTAACAAACCATGCAAGTGTCAAACTTTTCACATATGAGAAATCCACTTAGTCATGTAGTTTAGGACATATAAGTGGACATACAAACATGGTATAACTAACACCTTACCTTGATCTTAAACAAATAATTTAGATCAAGATTTATGCTAAAGTTGTCCCAAGTTGGATTATGTGACTTCCAGTTGGATGTAAGTTTTTATTAAGTCACATATGACTAATTTAAGTAATGATCTACATTTAAGACTTTAGTGGTCTCATCTTTATTCAAACTCCAAGAACAAAGGCAAGTTATTTGTGTGAGAAAATCAAGCTTTAACCTATGTTTGGACATATATTTGGTTTTTGTTGTGATATAAGCTATATATATGATGATATGTAAGACACACATGTAATACAATCATCATATAAGTTTATGCACACATATGATAAACATGCGCTACACATATGTTGTGCGACTTATCATATCTTCGTATTAAAAAAAAAAGACATAAATATAAAGTTAAACCAACTAGTTAGTTAAAACTTCATTTCCATCTATTACACTTTAATAGTTATATCATGGGCTTCATATTTTCATGAAATATGAACATTAATAATGTATAAATTGCTACTAAGCTAGTTTAATGCCAAAACTGTTATCATCTCAACAAATGAGAAAATTATAGTATAAAGGCATATGGTTATAAACCATTATATAGTGTAATTTTCACCATAGTGAATGAAATGTGAGAGGTAAAGTGAATAATCTACACCTTTGTAAGAGATTACAATGGTTACTTGGTACTAAAGGAAGCCCTAGAAGATTGCTTGTTTTACAAGTAATCTATGGGTCTTATTGCAAGATTTCAAGACTTGGGTACTTAATTCTACAACTCTAAAAGAGAGATTTTGGAAGGATTTAAATGGTATGAAAGCAATTTTTGGAGGCTGAATTGCATAAAGGAAACAAAAGCTATGATTCAAGAACCTAGGACAACTAGGTGTACAATTGTTCTGAAAAATAACTTAAGGATGGGATGACTTTTAACAAGAGTCAAATATGGCCATTTCTAGGATTATCCCAGCCTTTTATTTTCAGGTTCTAAGGTAAAAAAGGTGGGCTAAAGATTAGCCAAAAAGTCTTTGCTTAAGGCATACTTATAGTAACCTAAGTGAAGGTTAAGGTTAAACTAATCAAGTCAAGTAAATATATTGATTTCTTTACCTTTCCTTGCTCATTTTCAGCCCTCACCAGCCAGAGTTCCTTCCTAAGCTCCTCCATAACCTTCTATAGCCACCATATCTCAAGTTCCCAAGAAATCACAAAGGAAAGCAATCGGATTCAATAGGAGAGAGAAAAACCCTAGTTTTTGGGTTTATTGAACTTCCTTTGCTATTTTTAGCTTTCACAACTTAGGTAAGGATTTTATCTTCCTGTTTCATAGTTGTTTACAGTCCTAAGATGATGATCAAGTATCCATGAAGCTAAGACCATGCTTGGAAGAGAGAAAAAAACTCAAGGAACTAAGTATGGGTTAAGGGGGAGTGCATGAACAAGGTTCCAGCCTTACTATTTTTCATGCACTAAGATGGCAGTGTTTGTAAGGGTTTCTAGAGCCCAAGTTAATACTAACTAAGACCAATTAACCTCCTAAGGTCAAGCATTAGGTTGAGGAGGGCTGCCATATTGATTACATAATGTTTATAAGATTGTTTATGAACTAACCCTATTGTGTTTATTGCTGCTAACATTACATTTGTTTGTTGCTGTGTTGTTTGTGCATTTGGATGGCTGTGTTTTTGTATTTGTACTATAATTTTTTTTTTTAGTGTCTTTGGATTTCAAGTATATGACTAGAGTTTGAAGATTTTATTGATAAGCCCTTACTAAGTTTTATTCAAGAAACTTACCCATTTTCTGTCCATTTCAGGTCCAGCAGAAAGATCATATTCAAACTGACCTTTATCGTTTGAGTTTTGGTTTGAAATTTTAGGTACATAAACTTCCATGTGTCTAGTTATGATCTGGAAAGTTTGGTAATTTTAAGAGTACATTTGGTATTTTTAGTGATGGTGCTTATTGTGTTATGCAGCAGCTGTCCAGCATCTTGTTTTTGGAGTCTATTGTGTCTCAAGCGCTCCTGTAACTTAAGGTGCATATTTAGCTAGGTTAAGAACATTATGTAGTGCATGGATACATGTACATGTAATGCATGTGAAGTTTGGACAATGTATGTGCACAATTGTGGGCTGTTTTGCTATGTATAAGGATGTTATGCACAGGCTGCCTAAGTGTGCAATATAGGCTGCTTGTTTATAAATTTTTGTATTGACTATGTAAAGATGCTAGCTGTAAGGGAATGTAATTCCCAGGTGTCTTGGACATGTATGGAATAGCCTTGAGGGTTTACCCTTTGTGGATGAAGTGTTTGCATGCTTATAAAATTTTGTACGGGCAAAATGGTCATAAAGTGATCAAAATTTTGATCCTGCACTCTAGGCCCATAACTCCCTTTGTAGAATGAATATTAGTATAAAATTTTGACCACATCTAGAGCACATTTATAGGTTTAACTGCATTTTGAATTTCAGGGTTTGGAGTCCTGTAGCCAAAGTTATGACATTATAAATTTGGCTAAGTTACTGTTCATATGGTCAAAATTTTGTAACCAACTTAAAAAATCCATAACTTGGTCCATAGGTGGGCTATTGATGAAAAAGAAAAAATTCTTTGGTTTGCTCTAAGTCTCTACTTGATAATGGAGCAAAGAAAATAGGGGGTTTCATGGCTAGAATGATACAGTTTATGGGAGGAAGTTTAGGTGCAGTGGCTGGAATTTTTGAACCTAGTAAGAATGTTTAATGTGTGGAAGCCAAAACTAAGACTTATGCTAATGTTTTCCTTCTTAGCTGCCATAGTGTACATAAATGTGAATATGTTTGTTATGGTTAAACCAATATGTATGTATTTACACGGAGCTCAAGAAGGCCACTTGAGTATGTACACTAGGGGTGTTGTTATGATGACCTATAGGACACACCAATCCTGGGAGTTTAAATGCACAGTTTTGACACTATAACTGGATTACCCCGGAGTATGTAACAAAAACTATCACTAAGATAGTGCTTAGTTTACATGAGTCACTAATGACCCTTATATTTCATGAAAATAAGCTTCTTTGTATAAAAATAAGTACCACACAAAGCAATTTCTTTTCCACAAAGCAAGATGATATAACTAAATGTAGATGTGTATTTACCTATAAACTTCACAACATTTTAGTGCAGCAATGTTATCTTAATAGCATTTGTTGTTGTCACTTTACATCTAAATGATGTAGTATGACATATATTGTGTACTAATATGGTTCTTAGGATAGATTCAACATGAATACTTGAACTAATTGTCCTGATCAACTTTGCTAATATTTGACCATGTACACCTCATGATACATGTTAGACTTAAATGAGAAACTAATCCAAACTCTTCCATTGTGACAACTCTCCTAGTCAATGATGGGTTTTGGCCGGGTAAGTATTTTTATTTAAGTGTTTTTACTTAAGTACCTCAAGTTAATACCTTGTTAAGCAAGAAAGACTAGCTAAGTTAAAATAAAATGAGTTCCTAAGTGTGGTTTGACACCTAAGAGTTAAAAAGGGCAAAATGGTAATTTAGGCCCAAGTGAGTGACATGACTATAATTTTGATGAAATTAGGGTCATATAAGGAATTTTAACTAATTAAGTCAAGACCATAAGTCATCCTAGCTATTAGAACCATCTTTGAAGGAAAAGTGTAAAAAGTTTCACTAATTGCCCGATTGATGTCATTTATGTCTTAAGTGGCTTAAGTGTCCAAGAGGCTAAGTGTAAGAAGCTTTTGGGGCATCCTTTAGGACCAAGAAAATATGGTTTTGGTTGAGTGTTTAGTGACTAAATTGAAACAAAGGAGAACTTGAGGGCTAAGGGGCAATAAAACAAGAAGTGTGACTTAGTGCGGTGGGTAGAATATTTTGGGAAGGTGTGACTTCCTATACCTGTTTATTTCTTTCCCAAATTCCTAGCTCCCTCTCCCCACTAGAATTTCTGCTCCAAACCTTCCCAATTCCACAAGTTTCCATTGAATTTGAATGTCCTAAGGTGAATCCAATAAGCCTCCAACTTGTTCTTGGTGTTCTTGCTCTCAAATGGCTCATTAATGCTTATTTTGAGCCTAAAACCTAAGGTAAGCTTCTTGGTTTTGTTGGAGCTAGTTTTAAGTTATTTGGGTAGCAAGAGATGGTCTTGAATTGAGATTCTTGGTCCCATATCATGTTGGTTTTAGGATTGGAACTGAAAAGAGCTTGGTTGAGCTCAAGTTAGCTTGTGCTTTGATTCTTGCTTTGTGGCTGAATTTGAGATAATGGTTCAAGTTAATTTAGCTCAAATGATGCATAGAAATGTAGTATTTATGTGTGGGAATGAAGTAGAAATAAGACCCATGTGAATTGAAGTTGGGATGGGAAAGTTTGAGCAAGTTTCGTGCAAATTCGCATGCTGTTGCATAATGCTATGGTGCATTGGCGATGCGTCACTGGTAAAGCTCAGGATTCCTGAGCATTGATACCTTTGGCGACCTGTCACCGACAGTGTCACCAATAGTGTCACCAAGGCATGAGTCCCTCAAGCTCGAGGTAGCCTAAGAATGTCTCAAACTCTCAGTTATCATCCCTAAACTAATTTCTCGGTTGGGTCTAAGAATCATTCTTAAGTTAAGAATTATGTATTATTTAAGAGGTAGCTAAGTATTGTTGTTAAGGTAGGGCTAAGTAGAGTGGCTAAGGAGTAAAAGTACTCAAGTTGTCAAGAGGTCACTAAAGGGGATTAGGTCGGTTTTAGAGGCTACATTGGCCTAGAAAATAAAGGTCTCAGACCTAGGGGAATTGAATAAGAAACCTAAGAAGATCCCAACCGAACCATTTAGTTTGGTAAGTGAGCCATTAAGGAGCTCTAAACTAAGCTCCAAGAGCTTGGCAAGTTAAACCACATAAGATGGCTATCATGTACAATGAATCAAGGGTAAGACAGGTAAGTTTGAGAAAAGGTGACGACCTACTATAGGACCCGTAAGTAGGACTTAAAGGAAGTAAAGTATTTAGGATACGAGGGCCAGTGTCTCAAGTACCTCTACTATTTAAGCTCACGGCAAGTTTAAGGTACTTAAAGTGCAAGAAGTCCTAAGAGTTGTGTGAATTGCATATCATACATTCATGCATTGTATATCTTCCATGTTGTTGTCTTGTATTGCTTGTTGGTTGATTACTTGATTGTTTGTTGTCATATTTGCATGCATGCTTGCTTGTTATCTTTTATGCAGGTACCCCAAGGGATCCTTACTAAGCACATTCATGTTCTCACTCCTTTAAGTTTGTTGTGCAGGTTCTAACACCGGGCCTAACAACTAGTGGATAATTGTGGGCTAAGCTTTCTCTTTTTGCAGGTACTCTTTCACTAGAATCCTTGTGATTCTAAGATTACTTGTGGACTAAGCTATGTACTAACTAAGTTTTATGCCTTTACAGTGTAGAGGCTAAGTGGTGCACAAAGAATAAGGAAGAGCTTGCACTTGGAGCTTTGATAGCTCAAAGGTGGGGCTCAAGAAAAGGATCTTAGTTAAGTTTTTGTCTTGTGTATATAGTCCCTTGTGTACTAAGATGTTGCCTCTATTAGGATATATTGTGGTGTAAAACCATTGAGTTACTTTTGGGTGCATGCTAGTGATGCTAAGTGTGCACAAACTATTATTTGAAGTTAAAGTAACTAGTATTTCATTGTCTTGCCACGGTTTAAATAAGTTTTAAATGAAATGCTCAATCAATGTTTTTGAAATAGTTTACTTAATTGTTTGCATCGCTAGGACGAAAACATGCATATCTTTTTGCAGGGTAGGCTAAGAAACTATGTGCACGTAATTAATTTTAGTTTACTGACAAGTAATAGTTAGCCAGTAGTAACTAAGTAGGATTCACAGTCCTTAAGAGCCTACAAGCCAAGTAATTTGGGGCGTTGGGACCCCGTTCTGCGACACTCATTCTAGAAGAAGTGCTTAAGGGGTTATGAGTAACAACTATAAGCTAGACTTGAAATATGACCCAGGAACAAAATGACTATTTCTGCATTATCTTAAACCAAGTTTAAGATTGCATGTAAAGTACTTTGAAACCTTAGTCTCAAAGCATATTATACTATACACTCCTTAGACTATTTTGTGAGCTTAAGGCCAAAAGTCATGGAAAATTATATGATTTTCATGGAAACTTCCTTACCTTTTGGGGAAGTTTGAGCTTATCATCCACTAGATGTATGCTCACATCCAAATCTAACTGTTTTCTACTCTAATGAACAATATGGATACAAAATGCATTAAAAGTGTGAAGTTATCTACCTATTGATCTTCAACTTTTAGTTATAACCCATTAAGCCCCTATTGTGTTTAGGATCAACTAATGATACTTAGAACTCAATGGCTATCATGTAGCCTCTTCATCTAAATAGAAGATCTTCAAAATTGATATCTAGATTATCCTTTTATGGTAATTTTGTGTTTCTAATTTAGACAACTAAAGAGCCACTTTCACTTATGAAGTTTAATTGAATTAGCACTTATGCCAAATCATTGGATTCATTATGAAGTGCATAACCTCATGTTGTAAACTCATTTCTTGATCATCTTGATCTTGCATTTATGCTAGATACAAAATCCATTAATATGACCAAAATATGGTTTTGATAAAAATACTAAATGATCAAGAATATGAAAGAACCAAATATCTCTGTGAACCTTGGACCATTTCTTCTTGAAAGAAGAAATTCATAAGCTTTTCGTATATTAAGGTGCCCAAATAAGAAAACTAAAATGAACATTCATAATCACTAGTCTCTTAGAACTTAACTAAGATGACATCTTTTCAATATTCAAGATTATGTTCCTCTATACATTTCATGTCCGTCAACATTCTTCTTTAAATGTTAATTTGTTTCCTAGAAAGATACATTTTCTTCCTTTTGGTCTAGACATGTTAAAGTTTGTTAAGAGGGTCATTTAACCATATCATAGTAGGTATGACTTCAACTAACATTGGAAGACATTTTATTCTAACTTTGTATGTGACCATGAACAAGATATTCCTCACAATATGAGAAACTCAAACTAGAATATTTCTTGTTCACAAAGAATACATAATTCTTATTAATGCTTTCCAACTTAGTTGAGATATGTGCATGCATTGGCTACCTTTATAACCATATACACACTACTTGAATCTTGTTGATAATTACTCTCTCCATTTCATATTAACTATCCTTTTTACCTTTTTGGACTAAAGTTTGACTTGAATATATTTATATTAATATGAATTGAAAAAAATTTTAAAAAATGATATTTAGAAACTATAATCTTTAAAGTTCCATTTTCATGTAAAAAGTTCATATTTTTATAATAAATTTTAAAATAAATAAAATCATAAATTAATTACTGTGAATAGTAAAAAAGAAAGCTTTTGTGAGACAGATAGAGTACTTTATACTTATGATCAAATCATGAATACATGATCAATCAAGTTCATATTTACATTTTGCCAAAATGTTGAAAATTAAGCACAAAAATTACATCAAAATGTATAATGTCAATTTTGGACATTACTTGGTTCATCTATATCAAGACAATACCAAGTGTGCCTCCTTTTCAACCAAAATCAACTATTTTTCTTGGTGGTATAGTTATCTACTTGAACATCTCAAGATAGACTAACAAGGAAAAAACATCTTGATCTTACACATTTGCATGATCATTTTAGCATTTGAAGGGTCTTAAGTCATCGTATTGTATGCCTATTTCCTAATAGTGATCATTAATCTAACCATCATAACTATAATCATGATAATTTTGATGACTAACTTCTTTATGTTCAAGAAATGGTGGTTGCAACATATTTGTTATTGGCCTCAACTATTCCTATATAAAACAGGTTGTATTCAATGCTTCTTGAGCATTAGATTGTACAAACTCAAAACTTCTTCCAAGGAACATGTTTTATGATAGAAAGTATGAAGTAAAATGTAAGTGATTACATCTAAAATTTAATCTAGACTTGATGTTCATTGAACTTTAAAAGATTCTAAGTAAATTGTCTAAAAGACATGACAATTGAAACATGCTCAAAACATGGCTAATCCTAGTTATTTTTCACATATGCAAAGTAAATACATTTGTAAAGTCATTTCATAAAAAGGACCAAGTAAATCACTTATGACACACTAGTACTTTTTTTAGCCTAAATGTGCATTACTAGTATATCACTTTTGATATCCTAGTAAAAACTTAATATAATTTATGGAAAAATTAGTCATTAGGGCCATATGGCCATAATTTAATAAACAAGGAATTATTATCATTATCACAAAGATAAAACATCATGTACAGGAAAAATTTACATGGCAAGCAAGATCTGTACAAATAATTTAAGAGAAACACATTCTTTTAAACTAAGTACATATTACACAATTAATGTGCATTTTTCACTAAAGAGTTACATGACCAACTCTTCATCTTCAAACTTGAAGTTTTGTTCACCATAGACACATATGTCCTTTTAAACAATCCTTCTCACAATAAATGTAAGTTTTAACCCTTAAATCACTAATTCACAAAGAATTTTGATTTGGTCAAAATGTATATATTACATATATTGTACAGTTTGAAGAGAATGATAAGCTATGTACATTAGTCACTAAGCAACTATTTGCTTAGGTTTCTTTGCAATCATAGACCAAACATTTGGTTTGTTTTTTCTTGCATTTGCTTTTCCCAAAAACTTTAAACATGATGATTAATAACTCCACTCCACTTAGCTCTTCTTGAACATCTTTGTACGTGATGACTTGATTATCATCATCAAGTTTTAGATATAAACTTAGTTCATTGATAACTCTACTTATGAAGTTAGAAATTTACAACATGTAATAGTTAGTACATTAGACATATGCATATATTATCACAACAAGATAATTTCAAGCATAAGTAAAATAAAGCAACTTATCCATGCTCAAACAAACCAAAAACATGCGCATGCACATCTAGTCAAATTTGTTTTAACAATTTTTCATTATTTTAGTTTATTTGTCTTAAATTGTCTTATATATACATTTAAATAGCCATTATTGATACAGAGTCAATAATATAATCAAGAAAAACATATATACAATTCAACTTACCAGTATGCGAAAAAAAAAACTTGTAAGAACACAAGGCTAAAAAAGATGCACAAATTGCATATACATAAGGCCCAATACACCCAAATAATCTATATGCTTATCTTCATATCTTTTGGTTAACTTAGTGTACTTACCAAGTTTAAACATGCATATAGATTTTAGATTTAGTAACTAAACTAAATCCTATCACATGGATTAAAGTTAATATTAATCATATTGGTTTTACATGCAAAAAAGTTTTCAGACAACCTGAGGCTGTCTAAGGGAGCATGCATACTGAACATATGTGCTTTGATACTAATGAAGGAAATTTAAGTGTACAACTAATGAACACTTTAATTCCCATGATACAAAATAAATGCAAAAATTAAGGTGTACTTGGTTATTACAGAAAAACTAAGTGATAGTCTTATTCAAAAAAAAAAAAACTGTTTAAGCATGTTGCGGAAGATGTGACTTGTTATGAACACTCAAGATCAGATATTTAATTAACTTAAAAATACAAGTAACTAAATATGCTGGTTCACACCTAATACTTGATTAGAATTCTTTTTTTGATAATAGAGAAGTGTGTAGGGCGAAATAAAACAAGTAAAGCTTCCAAAAATTGTATTCATAACTTCTATATGCACAATTCTATTGCCCTCTATTTATAGGGGATGAATTGGCATTTATGAAGGGTCATAACCCTTTATAATAGAGTCACAACTTTTCATAAAATGTTGTTTTACTTCACCAAGATGTGCTTTTATCCACCCATAACTTCTTCCCTTAAAATAAGGTAATAACTACCCTTAGAAGTGATGTATTGGTTTAGCCATAGAGTCACAATTCTTCTGAGAATTATGTCTCTTTAAATCAAGGCCACAACCACATTCTAAAGGTTATTAAATTCACTTAAAATATGACCCTTCACTAAAAATTATGTTATTTCACTAACGAGGGTAGTTATGGTGCATAACTACCTTTCCAATAGTCATATATATTGAGATAGACATATCCTTTCATCTAAAAGTCATATCTCTTCATAATATGAGTAGTTATGGGATGGTTATTAAGCAATATCCCATGTGTTAAGGTGCACATATACACGTAACACAATCACCATATGCCAACTTCCTATTGGTTCCAACGTAATAACACGACACACATATGTGCCACAACGTCCTAACTACTTAATTGCCTCTAGTTAATATTAGAAGAGGTGATGTAAGTTAATGTGACAATACCAATAGATGGTATGACCACACCAAAAAATTATAAAATACATATATCTTAGTGCGTCTATGGAATTTAGTAATCACTATTGCAAATGAAATTCCAACATCACCCTCTCGCCCTTGACGATTTCAGCCCAGGACCAACAATCGCTGATTGTCGCTCCTTTTGGGGCCATCCTAGACCAACCGAGAAGTAGATGTCATTATCGTCTGCGTTCGTCAACGTAGCTCACTGCCCATATATTGGAGCACTAGATTGGGCTGTCGTTAACCTAAGTCAAATGAAGAATAGATAAAATTGTTGTCCTAGAAAAGCATTTTCAGTAAGGTGGAAAAAGTGTTTAGTAGAAAACAAAGAGCATTTACAAATATTAAAAAGCACTGACCACATCAGATGAGAAATTATAGTAGGAGCATTTTATTGAACATTAATGAATCAGATGAAAAATTGTAGCTAAAGAAAATGAAAGAAATTCTGAAATTCAAGGAACGAGGGGTAAAAAGAGGGAAATAAAAAGTTATTGCAAGAAAAGCATTTTCACAAAATAAAAAACAAAATGTAAGGTTGAAAAATCGTTTAGGGTAGGAGCAAACACGTTTAGGTGATATTAGAAGTGATGAAGGTGAAGGAAAAAAGGGCAAACCAGTTGGCCACCATCCATTTATAGGAAAAATAATGCTTTTAGTCCTAAAACATTTAGTAGTTTGTCAGATCAGCCCTAAAACTCATCAAGGGGTTAGTGGTTTATGATTAGGGCCTGAATGTGAATTATAAATTCCCTAATTTTGAACTTTAAATCCTTTGACTGTGAACTATAGGCTCTTTAATTGTGGGCCACTAATTTTGTGTTTCATAATCAGGAGGTATGTGATTCACAAGCAATGGCCTAAATGTGAACCGCAGATCCCCTAATTTTGAACAACTAAGTCTGCAGTTTATATTTAGGAGCTTGAATATGAACTGCAAACCCCCTAATTATGAACCTGTTGGGTTTCGGGAGCCAAACAGCGCAGTGAAATTTAACCGAAACCCTCCAGGATCCAAGTGAAATGGGGTAAATCGGGTGTTCGAAAATTTTCATACCTAATTTTTGGTTGAGATCTCTCACTCAATTGTAGAGTCAAATCACAAAACCTAAACAGTTGACGTGTTCAAGCTCTTTATGGTATCCACACGAGCCTCTCGGGATCACCACGCTTCCACCGCGTCCCGGCAGATGCGTTTCTCTTGCGCTCATAAAGCTAGCTTGTGTCCTTTAAGGAATTGCAAGAGAAGAGTACGACTGTCCTTTTGAAAGGCTAGGGCAAGGAGACCTGTGAATTTCTCACTAAAAGTTGTATTTATAGTGAGACTCAACTTCCAGGCCTAATGGGTTTCAAAGCCCTAATCCAATTAGGCTTTAATTTTGGGCTTAATAATGGCTCAACTATTTGGCCCATTAGTAATATGAAATTATTGTGAAACCAAAACCCAAATTATTAGCCCATGCACTCTAATGATCCAAATAGCTCTAAGTGTGCGACCCAATAAGCTCTTATCACGTTGGCAATTATCATAAATCACATTTATGATCATAAGCAATGAGCGGTGTCTAGCAACACATCATTGCTACCCAAGTGACAAGATTGTCGATGATTCGATTAAACCATTATGATCATCACCGATATATGCCATTGTCCCTTTGTCCAAGATATCAAGACTAAGCACGAGACATACAATGTGTCACTCTCGTATAGCCCAATTTTTGGTTTCTTGATTACCGAGTAGACCAACTTAAACTGATGACATTGATATCGTATATCAACTCATCCGAGCATGGCCATGCATTTTTCTGAGTCTTACTCTATCAAGGGCCCTGAAGATATCACTCCCGTTACATAGGAGGGACAAATCCCGTCTTGATCATACAAATCCTTCCACATGATATGTGACATACCCAATGACCTCCTTCAAGTTCACTCAGTTATGAGCAACAAAGGAAAGTATCAAAGTATGTGACTCACATGTAGGGAACCTTGATGATCTTAGGTCAAAGGACTACATATACCATGATCACTATGAGAATCACTGATGACACTCATATAATGATCCATGTAGTGTTCTCATGGTAGGTCGGTCCAGTATACAAGTTCTCCAACTTGTACCCATATGCAGACTACACATCTTATATTAGTCTCCACATATGCTAGTTGTTATGTATTATTGCAACCCGCTCCATAATAATACTAGACTAGGGACATTTGAGAATATCATTATTCTAGGGTTACAATTATGTTTATTACATTACGCAGAATCAAAACCACAAACATAATTGCTGGATTAATGCCTTAATAAAATATCATGACTCAATGTGCAAAAACTACAATCATCTCATTATTGGCTTTTTGGGCACAACATTAACAATCTCCCACTTGCACTAAAAGCCAATCATCCATGTATCTAATACCGATGGACCTAGAATGACTATCATGCTTCTGCTGCGTAAGGGGCTTTGTCAGTGGATCAACAATGTTGCTGTCTGTCGAAGTCCTGCATATCCTTACATCACCCCTCTCGATGATCTCCCTAATGAGATGATAGCGTCGGAGTATGTGTTTGGATCGCTGGTGAGATCGAGGTTCCTTAACCTGTACGATTGCTCCATTGTTGTCACAATAGAACTCTATCGGGCCGGCAATGCTTGGAACCACTCCAAGTTCAGTGATGAACTTCTTGATCCAAACTGCCTCCTTCGCAGCATCAGAGGTAGCAATGTATTCAGATTCTGTTTAGAGTCAGCTACTGTCTTTTGCTTTGAACTCTTCCAGCTCACAGCACCACCACCAATAAAAAACACATAACTAGATTGCGATATAAAATCATCCTTATCGGATTGGAAGCTTGCATCGGTGTAACCCCTTACAACGAGGTCATCTTCACCTCCAAAGACCAAGAATGCATCCTTAGTCATTCATAAATACTTAAGGATGTTCTGAACAGCTGTCCAGTGACTCTCACCGGGGTTCGATTGGTACCTACTCGTCATGCTCAAGGCATATGAGACATCGGGACGAGTACATATCATGGCATACATAATAGATCCAATTGCTGAGGCATATGGAATCTTACTCATGCACTCTCTCTCCTCAGGTGTACTTGGACATTGAGATCTAGAAAGAGTTATACCATGTGACATGGGCAAGAATCCTTTCTTGGAATCTTGCATGCTAAACCTCTTTAGCACCTTGTCAATATATATACTTTGACTAAGGCCAAGAAGCTTTTTAGATCTATCTCTATAGATCCTGATGCCTAACACGTAGGCTGCTTCACCCAAGTCCTTCATAGAGAAACATTTCGCTAGCCAAGTCTTCACAGACTATAGTTCAGGAATGTCATTCTCGATGAGTAGTATGTCATCTACATACAACACCAAGAAGACAATAGCGCTCCCACTAACCTTTTTGTAGACGCAAGATTTATCTTCATTTTTGATAAAACCAAACTCTTTGATTGCTTCATCAAAACGAAGATTCCAACTTCAAGAAGCTTGCTTCAGTCCATAAATAGACCTTTGTAACTTGTACACTTTATTGGCATTCTCAGGAGTGACAAAACCCTCAGGTTGTGTCATGTACACATCCTCAAGTAGTTTTCCATTTAGGAATGCAGTTTTGACATCCATTTTCCATATCTCATAATCATAGTGTGCAGTAATAGCAAACAAAATTTGGATGGATTTAAGCATAGCAACTGGTGAAAAAGTTTCATCATAGTCAATACCATGAATTTGCTTGGAACCTTTTGCAACCAATCGTCCCTTAAAGGTAATCACATTACCATCCATGTCAGTTTTCTTCTTGAAAACCCATTTGCACCCTATGAGTTTCACCCCTTTAGGTGGGTCAACCAAAGTTCATACTTGGTTTTCATACATGGATTTCATCTCGGATTTCATGGTCACTAGCCACTTCTCAGAGTCAGGCCCCGACATAGCTTGTTGGTAGGTTGTGGGCTCATCCTGATCCATGAGCATCACATCACCAGTATGAGTCACGAGAAATCTATATCTCTCAGGCTCACGCCGAATCCTACCAGACCTACGTGGGCTCTGTGCTACAGGAACAGACTCTTGAACCACAACATCTTGTAGTGTCTGTTCAGGTTCCATTTCAGGTTCGATGTCTCCTTGTTGTTCTTGAATTTCTTCAAGTTCTACTTTCCTCCCACTAGTTCCTTTAGAGATAAACTCTTTCTTTAGAAAGACAGCAGTTCAAGCAACAAACACTTTTTGCTCAGAAGGATTGTAGAAATAGTAACCCTTTGTTTGTTTGGGGTACCCAACAAAAAGGCATTTTTGAGATCTGAGCCCTAGTTTGTCAGAGGATTGACATTTCACATAAGCGTCACAGCCCTAAATCTTTATAAAAGAAAAATTAGGACGCCTCACTCCATATCTCATATGGTGTCTTTTGAACCGATTTAGATGGAACTCGGTTTAGTGTAAAAGCAGCTGTCTCTAGAGCATGTCCCCAAAAGGAGTTTGGAAGGTCAGATTTACTCATCATGGAGCGAACCATGTCTAACGAAGTTCGATTTCTCCTTTCAGATACACCATTCCATTGAGGTGTACTTGATGGAGTGAGTTGTGATACTATACCACACTCCTTCAGATAGTCAAGGAATTCTCGATCCAAGTACTCTTCACCTCGATCTGATCGAAGCACTTTGATACTCTTCCCGAGTTGATTCTCTACTTCATTCTTGAATTCTTTGAACTTTTCAAAGGATTCTGACTTGTGTCTCATAAGATACACATAGTCATATCTGCTGAAGTCATCAGTGAAAGTAATGAAGTATTGAAAACCTCCTCTAGCATGTGTAGACATAGGGCCACATATATCACTATGTATGAGTCCTAGTAAGTCATTAGCCCTTTCACTTTGCCCTGTGAATGGGGCTTTGGTTATCTTGCCTAACAAACATGACTCACATGTTTCATATGATTCAAAATCAAATGAGTCCAAGAGTCCATTCTTATGGAGCTTGGATATGCGGGTCTCATTTATATGGCCCAAGCGATAGTGCCAAAGATAGGTCGGGTTTGAATCATTTAATCTGACCTTCTTGGTATTCACATTATAGATTCGATCTTCGAGGTCTAGAACATACAACCCATTGCTAAGTTGAGCACTGCCATAAAAGATTTCATTCAAATAAATGGAACAACATTTGTCCTTTATTATAAATGAAAAACCTTTCTTGTCCAAACAAGAAACAAAAATCAAATTTCTACTAATAGTAGGCACAAACTAGCAGTTGTCGAATTCTAAAACTAATCCATTAGGTAAAGTGAGAACATAAGTCCCTACGGCTAAGGCAGCAACCCTTGCTCCATTTCCAACACATAGGTCCACTTCACCTCGGGCCAATCTTCTACTTCTACTTAGATCCTGCACATTTGCACAAATGTGAGATCCACATCCAGTATCCAATACCCAAGATGAGGAAGTAGAAAAGTTAGCCTTTATAACAAAAAACCTGAAGTGGAAGTCTTACTTCCCTTTTCCTTAACAAGTTCTTCAAGATAGAGCTTGCAGTTGTGCTTCTAGTGTCCAGGTTGCTTACAAGGGAAGCAATCTCATTCCTTTGCCCCACCACCCTTTGGTTTGAGTGCAGCTGAAGAAGAATTGGCATTGGACTTTCCATTAGCTTTATCCTTCTTCTTGTTGGCTTTTCCCTTTCCTTTGCCCTTTTGAACCATCAAAATGGGCTTAGCCTTCTTAAGGTTTTGCTTAGCAGTTCTCAACATGTTGAGCAATTCAGGGAGGGACTTGTCAAGGTCGTTCATGTTATAGTTCATGACAAACTGACTGTAGCTTTCAGGCAACGATTGCAAGACTACATCAACAGCCAACTCTTTCCGAAGAGCAAATCCCAAACTCTCAAGATTCTCAATGTACCCAATCATCTTGAGCACATGAGGACCCACGGGACTTCCCTCAGACATCTTGCACTGAAACAATGCCTTAGAGGTCTCAAACCTCTCATGCCTAGCTTGCTCTTGGAAAAGCATTTTGAGATGTTCGATTATATCAAACGCCCCCATGTTCTCATGTTGCTTCTGAAGCTCAGATTCCATGGTAATAAGCATGAGGCATGCAACATCTAAAGCATCATCGAAATGCCTCTTGTGAGCATCCCTTTCAGCTCTTGGAGCAGTGGCAGCAGGCTCATTTGGAATGGGCTGCTCTAGGACATAAGCCTTTCTCTCTTGCTTGAGGACTATCCTCAAGTTTCGGTACCATTTGAGAAAGTTGGTCCCATTCAGTTTTTCCTTCTCAAGGATCGATCGCAACAAAAGTGTCGATGTGTTTTGTGCCATGGTTATCTACAACAGTAAATATGCAGTGTAAGAGCCATGTATTTTAATTCATTTAATAAGGAATTTTATTAAACGATACTCCCACTATTTTCCTCAAAATAATAACCCTCGATATTATTTCGGAACACTTCTGTGCTAAGGTATTCTAGTGGGCCAAGATCCATATTTGACCACAACTTGAGTCAGCTTTGGCTTTTCTCTCAAGTTACAGTTATTTAGGTAGGCAACTCCTTGCCAATTGCATCTCATACAACTTTTGGATAGTTGGGTGAACAACACTTGTCCAAGCTCATCTCATGAACTTAAGCCCAACTCTATGCCTCTAAGTCCCTAATCCTATTAGGATGACTTAGTTAAGTCGGACCCAAAGTTAGCAATTTGGATATCACTATTATCCCATCTCGCCTTACCAAGATGAACATAGGTGCTTTGCTTTGGCAAACCCACCCAATGTTGATCAAAGTCTTGCCAAGTGCTAACATTTGGAAGGCATCACATTTAATGACTTAATATTTGTTTGAGAGATTTTTCTTTTGATCTCACCAATTTGTTATCTCTGGTTGTCTTATACATGCATCACATACAAATATAAAACATGCATCTCATGCGTACAAGAAAGTAAACATGACATGGTTATAGCCCAAACTATGCGATATTCTCAAGCTAATGAGAATATCATAAAAGCCTAAGAAAAGAAAAGGGTCTTTACAAGCTCATTCTCTTCCTTTATTGGTTGCCTTTTTGTTGTCACCTCTTTGGACATACCACCTTGGATGATCCTTGGACATACCATCTTGGATGATCCCATAATGTACCATTACATTAATAATAGAAACCTCGAGTTACATTCGAGGGGAGCAAGGTGAGAAGAGAATGTACAATGAGAGCAACAAGAGAAGGCATGACACACAGGCCATATTTACAAGTACAACCAATCAAGGGCTATAACCATGCACCATGCTTCAACCATCAATCAGCGTAACATGCCAAATCTCATTCAACAAATGCATGCCAATTTTTCGCTAGTTGATTAACCAGTTTTTATTTATGTGGCGCTTCGCATACGACAGTCCCACTGGCAGGTCAGCGGGCGGTGGTTCTGCTGACCGGTCAGCGGACGGGGTCAAGGGGGGCCGCCCTTGCGGAAGGTTGCGAGGGGGCAGCGCCCCCCAGTGCAAAAAATGTTCTTACAATTGCTTTGCTTGAGATCTTCTATTTCTAGCAAGTAGGCACCCGAGATCCTCCATTCGAGCCACCAAAAATAACTTACTTTCGGTGCCCGAACAGGCCGAATCCGAACCAAGCTGGGGTTTTTGCAACTGTTGCAAGAATCCTAATCCATATAGGTATGTCATACCTATCAATTTCGGGTTAATCTCATTAACCAATTAGTGTTGTTTCTTCATATATGTCATATGTTCATTACGAGTTCCGGTTTCATGCATCATGAATGAATCTAATTAATGATGGCCAAAAAGCAACCGAACACATAACATCATGCGATTCAACACTCAATCCCGATTTAGGGTTTCACCAGTAGCTCTGATACTACTGTTGGGTTTCGGGAGCCAAACAATGCAGCGGAATTTAACCGAAACCCTCCAGGATCCAAGTGAAACGGGGTAAACCGGGTGTTCAAAAATTTTCATACCTAATTTTTTATTGAGATCTCTCACTCAACTGTATAGTCAAATCACAAAACCTGAACAGTTGATGTGTTCAAGCTCTTTATGGTATCCACACGAGCCTCTCGGGATCACCACGCTTCCACCGCGTCCCGGCAGATGCGTTTATCTTGCGCTCGTAATGCTAGCTTGCGTCCTCTAAGGAATTGCAAGAGAAGAGTGCGGCTGTCCTTTTGGGAGGCTAGGGCAAGAAGACCTGTGAATTTCTCATTAAAAGTTGTATTTATAGTGAGACTTAACTTCTAGGCCTAGTGGGTTTCAAAGCCCTAATCCAATTAGGCTTTAATTTTGGGCTTAATAATGGCTCAACTATTTGGCCCATTATTAATATGAAATTATTGTAAAACCAAAACCCAAATTATTAGCCCATGCACTCTAATGATCCAAATAGCTCTAAGTGTGTGACCCAATAAGCTCTTACCACGTTGGCAATGATCATAAATCACATTTATGATCATAAGCAATAAGCGGTGTCTAGCAACACATCATTACTACCCAAGTGAGAAGATTGTCGATGATTCGACTAAACCTTTATGATCATCACTGATATATGCCATTGTCCCTTTGTCCAAGATATCAAGACTAAGCACGAGACATGGAATGTGTCACTCTCGTATAGCCCAATCTTTGGTTTCTTGATTACCGAGTAAACCAACTTAAACTGATGACATTGATATCGTATATCAACTCATCCGAGCATGGCCATGCATTTTTCTGAGTCTTACTCTATCAAGGGGCCCGAAGATATCACTCCCGTTACATAGGAGGGACAAATCCTGTCTTGATAATAAAAATCCTTCCGCATGATATGTGACATACCCAATGACTTCCTTCAAGTTCACTCAATTACGAGCAACAAAGGAAAGTATCAAAGTATGTGACTCACATGTAGGGAACCTTGATGATCTTAGGTCAAAGGACTACATATACCATGATCACTATGAGAATCACTTATGACACTCATATAACGATCCATATAATGTTCTCATGGTAGGTCAGTCCAGTACACAAGTTCTCTAACTTATACCCATATGCAAACTACATATTTCATATTAGTCTCCACATATCCTAGTCATTATGTATTATTGCAACCCGTTCCATAATAATACTAGACTAGGGACATTTGAGAATATCATTATTCTAGGGTTGCAATTATATTTATTACATTACGCAGAATCAAAACCACAAACATAATTGCTGGATTAATGCCTTAATAAAATATCATGACTCAAGGTGCAAAAAATACAATTATCTCATGATTGGCTTTTTGGGCACAACACTAACAGAACCACTAACCTTGCGATTCCTAGGTGAGGGTATGTGGTTCACAATTATGGGGTTCTGTAGCTTACATTCATGGGCCTAAATGTGAACCGCAAACCCTTTAATTATGAACCACTAAGTTTGTAGTTCACAAATAAAGGGGTCCGTGGTTCACATTCAAGGCCTGAATATGAACTGTAAACCCCTGATTAAAAATCGCAAACCCTCTAATTGTGAACCACTAAGCCTGTGGTTCACATGTAGGGGTATGTGGTTTGCAACTAGAAGGTTGGTAGTTCATATTTAGGAGTGTAAATGTGAACCATAAATACCTTCGATTATGAGCCACATACGCCATAATTGTGAACCACTAAGTTTGCAATTCATAATAAGGGGGCTTGCGGTTCACAGTTAGGGGCTTGAATTTGAACTGATTACTCTTTGATTGTGAATCACAAATCTTTAATTGTGAATCACAAATCCCTAATGTTCACAAGTAGGGGTATGTAGTTTACGATCAGGGGGTCTACAGGCTTAATGGTTCACAATTAAAGGGTTTGTGGTTCACATTTAAGAGGTCTATGGTTTACATTTAGAAGCTTGAATATAAACCGTAAACCCCTTGGTTGTGAATTGCAAACCCCCTAATTGTGAACCACTAAGGTTGCGGTTCACAGGTAGGGGTATGTGGTTCATAATTAGGGGTCTATGGTTTACATTTAGGGGCCTAAATGTTAACCATAATCTATCACTTTTGTGACTCCTCCAACGCTTTTCTATGAGTTGAAACACTTTCATGAACCAGTTCATTTATGACGAACATACTACTCCATTCATCCCAAGTTTTCTGCTCCATTTGTCATTTTGGGACATCCCAAATTCTTTGCACCATTTCCTTTTTTGGTAAGTTTTACAAGATAACTTTACAATTATGCCCCTCCTTATATATTTCCCAATCGTTCATTTTGTCCTTGTTCTACTTCTCCAATTCCTCTACTGGTGGTCATGACAAGCAATCAGGGTGGTAGACGATGGGGTGAAGAAGTCGGAGCAGCAGGCAACGGGGTGAGGAGGTCAAGGTGGCAAGTGGAGGTGTAAGGAGATTAGGGCGATGAGGTTGGTGCACGGATAGTGTGGAAAGGGGTGAAAAGATCATATGTGAACGACAGTGAAAGATCAAAAAGGACAAACGGATCAAGGAGATGATGAGAAATTGGACGTGAAGGATGGTGAAAGATCAGATAAAAAGGCGGCGAGAGATCGAAGGAGAGGATGATGAGAGATCATACCTAAAAAACGGCGAGAGATTAGATGTGAGGACCACGAGAATTGAACGCAAAGGATGGCGAGAATTTGACGTGAAGGATGGCATGAATCGGACGAGATGACAGAGAGAAATTAGATGCGAAATACATTGACAGTCAAATCAGAGGGGCATGGGAGGAGTGGTGGAGATGGACAATCGAATCGAAGCGGTGAGGGAGGAGTGGTGGGGTGGACAACCAAATTGGAGAGGCGAGGGAAAAATGGCGGAAATGGACAACCGAACGGAAAGGTGAGAGAGGAGCTAATTCAGGTGAAGGGCAAAGTTAAAAAGAATAGAAAACAGTATCTCTCCTTGGTTTGTATGCCAAATCTAAATGGTGCAGAAAAAAGGGGACAAATGGAGTACTATATGTTTTAGGAGAATTAGGACTCAATTAGAAAATAGATAAACTTTAGGACTAATTTGGTAAAATCCTAAAAGTTTTAGGACTGAAATTGTTCTTTGCCCACAAATTAATCACTTAACGCTTTTTTATATCCCTTCAACGCCTTTTTTCTCCATGAAACGCTTTTCCATCCATGTTATCTCTTTTTTTTTTTCACCTATGATATCACTTTTCTGGAGCAAATTCTCACACAACTTCCTATGTTGCTTATAATCTTCCTTTCCCTCAGTCATTTTACATTAATAAATTACAAAGAAAATATAAAAGAAACCCAAAACCAAAGAATAATGAAGGCCATTATGATCATCGGGCAAAAAAATATTCAATAGCAATTAGAAATCAAGGAGGAAAATGAAAAGGATAACGCCTTTGATAAGAAACAAATCAAGAAGAAAAAACAAAATGCCTTTGAAAAAGAAATAAGATTTGTCTACTTTTCCTACCTATTCTCCAAATAAATCGGTTGTTGTCCTTCCTTCTCATTCTTTTTATATTTTTGTCATTTTCTGAAACAGGTGTTGCGGCAACTTATAACTGTGGTAGTATAGAAAGTTCCTTCCCAAAACAAATCTTCTTTTTCTTGTCCTCAAACTTTCTTGTCTAACAATTGATTCCTCATATTCATTGTATTCAAGCCCCTAGCATATTGGTCTTTATCCCATTAATCCCATACTTTGCTTCGTTATAATCGGGTCCCAAATAACAAATTGCCGCCGCTACGGTAGGGCATTAACCTAGTTTTATATTTATTTGCATGCATGGATCACTTCTCTTAATGAATTTTAATCAAACATTACCTAAAACAGTAATTGCAAGAATAAAATTTGTTCAATTTTAACTCTATAAATTTGTTTAATTACAGAGTATTGAAAAGCTGCTTAGCTAATGAATCATATTTGACAGAAACAAGCTAATGAAACGCTAGTGGACTAAAAACTAGTGGATACATGTACATAGAAAATTTCTTCAACTGTACATCCCTCACATCTATGAGACCAACAATGTTTGCTAATAGCGTATTGAAATTTCCCAGTAGTTGATTGTAGCAGGAATAGTTGTGGTCAAAAGACAATTCTCTGTGTTGAAGTTGAATTCCTCATCTTTTTGGTTAACAGAGCAAGACTTTGGCTTTGTACTGGAATAGGCTCCAAAGCTGCCTCCCCCTCTCCCTTTCACCTGTATCCTGCAACCAGAAGCGTCGTAAGAGCTCTCAACTGACTCCACAGCTCCACCAGAGTTGTACATGTTCATCAATCCGATGGCTGCAAACTCGATCTCTCCATCGTAAACCTGTTTGTAACATAGTGAGTGGTCATGTCCATGATCATTAGTATCATCCTGTTTGTAACTATGATGTTTGTGAAGATCATGCAGAAGAAGTGTCGAAGGTGAAACATGTTCTAGACATGCAGACAGATGAAGTGCCGGTTTGAGACAGGAGGAGTTTCGAGGCAATGACAAACCTTGATAGGAGATACAGTGAATACATCACATTGCAGTGTTTTAAGTGCAACGTCGAATGATCCTTCCACCGGTAATCGAGTAAGGGAGCCTGGGGGAATATGTAGACATTGCAGGGACATGTTACATGGTATGTTGGAACAAAATCTTAAGCAGTCTCTAATTCAACTACAGTAAATGATACTCCTCTGAATGTGGAATGAATATAACCTGTCTTAAAGGAAAAGACTGCACAAGCTCCACTCCAGAGCTTCCCAGAAACTTCCTCAAAGTACTCTATGTCTCTAGGAGAGACCTTTCCAGAAAGTACAGGAACTGTTTCTACCTGGATCTCATCATTCATACAAGGCCAGCTGCCTGCTCCTTGGCAATTGAATACCCCGAGGACTCCGGTGCATTTGTTCAAGTTCCAAACTTTCAGAAGACTGAAACCATTCCCAATTGAGTGTGAGAACATTGTAGGTGACTTAAAAAGGGCTGTGTACAGTTGAACTGAGAGGCAGGAAGAAACCTCTTTCCATCCATAACCGGATCAACAAATAGACAGTCTCGTGATGGCCTTCCGGGGTATTTGGCCCTAAGAACTGATCCATCAGGGAGTGCAAGCCTTCTGAGTATGTTGAAATCATGATGGCCAGGCTTATCACTGTAATAGCAGGAGTTCTGTGTTGGAGTCATTCAGGACTAACGGAAGAGGCAAGCATATAGTAACGAATTCGAGAGAGTGAAGTTGGGAACAAATAGTCTAGTACTGGTAACATATGCAAAATGCGCATAAATGATCAATTACCTGACATAGACACTGCAGCCTCCCACAGCTCTCGCGATAGCATGAAACTCTGCTGCATCATGGAGGCTCTGGACATTGTTAGAGTAGATTCAATGGTTCAATAAGTAATGACAAAGGAATTACTGTAAAACATAGAGAAGCTGGCCTGTACATAGAACATGTCCCAGTCTGGAACCACAACTTCACCAAGGAAAATGCTGTTAAAAGAAACAGCAGCAATGTGCAGCGTTTGTGTTGCAGGATTTTTGGGATAATAATCATCGGATGCTCGGGTTATTGCACTTTGTTTCGAACTGCAGTAGAAACAGTACATTATGTCTGATTCCATATCAACCAAAACATATTTTTGGACCCAAATGAAAGAGAGCAAATACAAGAATAACTTCCGAAAGATATGAATATTATGGTGGCTTCAGGCAACAGTTTGCTTCTATTCTACTGAATCCACACATAAACCTTGTATTTTCCTAGCAATATATAACATAACCTAGAAACACCTAGCGTTCAAGAGTTGCTTACTGGTAAATAGAGTCCGTACTGAGACCCATGCAGCAGATAATACTATTGTCTTCAAAGTTGGCTGCTATAGATTTTTCAAGTGCCTGTTGGAACTGCCTGGTAAGTTCAACTCGTCCCCCGAGACCAGTTGAGACTGTTTCGAGGATGTTCTGAACATCAACCTTAACACCATCAACATCTTGAGAAACAAGGTAACTGTGTAGATCATCAAAGAACTGAGATGCTTTAACAGGATCGAGAACACCAACTCCATACTTCTCCATGCAATCCAGGGATATGTCTCTCATATTTGCCAAATTTCCTGGTGACTGTATCGGGCACCTCAACGTTGGGTTATACTTTTTAGTTCCCAGTGCATTGGGAACAAGGCCTCCCCAGTAACCTAGCAGGGCATGCCAGACATAGACATACCTGACAATTGGAAGGAACATTATGAAAACCTCTCAATCATCCACAGCTCAAAAAAAGATGGCCATAGCTCATTCATGTCATGAGCTAGAATATCCTAAGAGAAGCTTACTTGAGACCAAATGTAGTCTTAATATCTGAAACAAAATCCTTGAGGCTAGCAGGTGCCATACTTTGAACTTCACTGGCTGCTTTACAGAACTTGCCATTTTCTTTTATGCTCTCTAGTCTGCCACCAAACCTGCAATATTGAGAATAACTCAGTTTGAGCAGCAGTTTCCGTGAGCAAATGGATGCAACATGAACTTACTGTGAACCTTCAACATATGGCTCTCCTTCTTTCTGGAACTCATTGGTTGTATCTTGCCATCCATCATCTATGATCAGAAACTTTGCTGGTGTGCCTCCCTGGGACAAACTGGGGTAAACGGGACAGAAAGTGGAGCAATAAAACACATGTTCTGGGAGGCAGTTGATTAAAAACTAAAAGCACTTGCACTCAATTTACAGGAGCATAGCAGGGTTTTGTTTTTGCCCAAACCAACTCATAAGCTTTGGATTCTACTTCGGACACAAGCATATTTCAGGAACTAAAATAACCTTGTGAGCCCATCTTTTATTCCTTGAGGATTAACATCATGGTAAAATGCATCCCAAGTGCACCATCCAAACCAATCTAAGATTCCTGGCATCTGCAACAAGCAGAAAATTACACAAAATAAGCTCAACTGATTTCTCAAAGTTTATATTTTCTGATTCATCAACTTCATCCTTCTCAGCTCATTGAATGGATGTGGAAAGTACTTGCCTGCTTCGTTTCCCGCAGTGCAAAGGTTCCCAACCGCTTCTCTAGAATCCTATCCATTGTCCACATTACAAATTACAATAACCGTTGATCACGAGGTAGCTTGTAGTTATAATCCAACATATAGACCATTATTGATTATTTGGAAGCTAAGGGTAAAGTTTGGAAAAGATTTTATATGTTTATGTGCATGTCCTTTATTTAGGACATGGGCTTCTCAAATCATGCCATATTCTCTGTTGGATGAAGGAAATATATTGCTTTAGAGATGATATGTGATCTGGTTTATTGGAGAAAGAAAGTTGCAATGAAAAAAGCTTTTCGGAGAGCAGACCTACATCAGAGATTCCTTGACCAAATCAAAGGGATGGTTTCCATGGTTCACAAACACTGCTTTCAGACATTTTGAGGTAACTATAGCAGGGTCACCTATAATATGCATGAAAAGTCCACATCACAAAATAGGATAAGTAAGGAAGAGTGAAAGTTTGACAATTTATATTAATTTAATTTAGAATGACTTATATATATATATTGCCCTGAGCCAATTTGTGTAAGAATCCATTAAAAGTGAAATTTATATGATGATTAATAAATTTTCATGGAGTTTTATTTTCTAGGTATTAAAAAAACAAAAAATTAGAAAAATTAATAACATTATAAAAATTTTATTTTCAATTGATTATTACACCTACATAATGTTAAATATTAACTTTAAAATGAAATTAATTTCAGACAAAACATATGTAAAAATAAAAATAAATTAATTTGCATTAATTTTAACTTAGTGAAAACAAATTGAGTGTAAATCTTCTGCCAGAACAACATTTCATCAAGTGATCTATTAACTCAAGTTTAACAATATTGCAAGTGTTCTTTGAATGTTCTATTTCCACAGAAAGTCAAAAACTCTGTAGTTTCAGAAGGTGGTCTGAAGTCAGATAATGAACTTTACCACTTTCAACACAAAACTGAAGTTCATCCGATGAGTTCCCCTGCAAACTGCTTCTGAAAGCACCATCTATCACCGGCAAGAGAAGAATGTACGAAGAAGCATTGTCGGATTGCTCTGTCCCCTCCATGAGCAGCATCTGAGTTTCAACGGGGATGTCCTTCCCTGAGCTCCCCACCCTCGCTATCATCCACCACATTTTGAACCGAAATAGGCAGAGCAGCCTCACATCACTTCAGAAACACTAAAATCTGCCCATCAGTTCAAGTTTGATTCTGTGCTTCACATCAGTAGATCAAGAACTTGACCATATAAACAAACATAAGCATCTATACAAGTATAAGGTATAGGAAGGCGGGGAATGTCTGCTTTTCTAAGACCTAGAAAGCCACCATTTTTAGACCGGTAGACAAGTAGAGAATGAAATGAATACCGAACAAGTCCGAGAGTGAAGACATGTCGGGAGCTGGTGTCTGTAGAGGTGGCACCAACAAAGGCGGAAGTTTCAGTGGAAGGTGTAACGACAATGTTGTGAGGAACAGAAGTGAAGATATCGTTTCCATTGATGGAGAGGTTTCCATCTTTGAGAAGAGGGGTGGAACGCAAGAACATGCGAGGGCGGCATTTGTTGCCATCCTCGCCCACCCTCACAGACACAGACCACCTCTGCCTCTGGCTCTGCCGCTGGGTGGGACACCGAGAAGGGCACGTCTGGGAGCTGTGCGGGCCCAGAAATCTGGCAGCCTGGAGCATTGTGTTGGCCTGCATGTTGGGAAGAGGTGAGAGGGAGAGGATTTGGACTGGGAATGGATGATGGAGGGAGCAGAGGCTGCTCTAAGTGGCTACTGTTTGCTGCTGCTCTTGGTCCCCTTTTTCCTTTTTTTTCTTTTTTGTTTGTTTGCATTTTCTTCTGTTGTCAATTTTCTCATCTCCTTTCCTGCTCAAACATCCTCTCATTTTTCCCTCCCAAGTCTGCCCCCCTCCCTCACTCCATCCGCTTTCTGCTTTTACCTCTCATTTGTTTTGCGAGAATCTCTGCCCACTCCAAGATTTGATTTTCTATCCAAAGTTTGGTTTTGACATTGTAAATTTAGGCGTATAATTTTTTCTTGCTTTGTGGGAACCAAAAATATATTTAGGCGCATAAAGTTTTCTGGCTTTTTGGGAAACAAAAATATACACTTACGTGGTTGAAAAATTAGCAGAAACTTATCTGGTGGAAAGATTAGTAGCCGCACTATAGCGACGTGAGCTTTTTTGTTTTTTATTTTTTTTTAAATTGAAGCTAAGAAATTCATTGATTAATCATTAAGAAGAAGTGCTTGGAGTAGGAAAATTCAAAACCAAACAACACAAAAACCCACGTGAACAAGAGCATGAACCACTTCATTATATGAGAAAAGCACAAGAAACAAAATAAGAAAGGGAAAAGTTACAAAAAGAAAAACTCAACATAGTTATAGGCTTGGACCTATTTGCTCACTATAATTTTGAGTAGTTTCAATTTCATCACTAAAGTCACCATTTGGGCCTAAATTGACCATTAAATTGTTAGTAGAGTAGGGTTATAAATAGAAGCCCAAAATGCACATATAGTCCTCTAACTTGACAAACTCGAGTGAGTTAGTCCTTTTGGTTTGACTCAGTGTGAGTTGGTCCTTTAACTTTTCAGATTAAGCATTTTAGTCCCTCAACTTCTCCAAATTAAACGAATTAGTCCAAGGATTGACGGAAAGCGTCTTTTAAGATGACACGGCGTTAAAGTCATGGGGACAGAAGCGGCTCGTCGGCTGGAGGACAAAGGCGACTAGTCCACCAGATAAATTTAAGGTAGTTCTAGAGGGATTTGAGGCCTCCCAAGTCCTGATTGAGGCCATCATCTGCAAAATCCGGTATTTGACGACATCGCTAAATGGAGATCATGGTCAAGCAGACGGAGATCGATGCGAATGGACGAAATAGACAGAGATTGACATGACCAGACAATCGAGGTGAAGTAGACGGACAAAGATCCACTCGACAACGGACGGGAGATCAACACGATCCATGCGGCGACGGACGGAGATCGGCAAGACGGACGATTAGAGATCAATACAATCAACGTTGTCGATGCGACGGACGACAGAGATCAATGCAGTTGACGCGACAATCAAATAGAGATTGATGCGGCGAATGGCAATCAAAGAGATGTAGACAAACAAGGTGACTGTGGCGGCAAGGGAGGCGGCTGATTAGACAGCTAGGAGAGCATATTCGATGGTGGATTGTCAGACACACTGAGACCGAAAGGCGAACAGTGGAGAAAGGCTAACACACTAAGATTGACGGCTAGTCGATCGTCGAAACCGTAAAAAATAATTCTGGTATCACTAACAACTAAGAATAAATAAATTTGTAGTATAGTTGTGGAAACCAGTTCGAATCCAAAGGGAAATTCTTTATTTAGAAGCTACCTGACAAAAAACTAAAATAAAATATTGTGGGGGATTGATAAAAAAAAAGATAAAATAAAAAAAATGATCAGAGAACAAAAATTAAGAAACCTATCACGTAAGAAACTAACAAAACAATCAAGAATTCAAACCTTGGCGTCAGTCAACATCCACCACCGAATTCTTACAACTGATCATCGATGCATAGATAGATCAATCAAGATTTTGAATATTAATCGTTGGAGCTATCTTTCTACCCCTCCTTAGTCATAGTTAATTAGAAAACATGCAATCTAATTAACCATAACTGCTAAACAAACTAAAACAAGAGCTTTGATTTAATTTAACAATTGCATTAAAAATTAGAGAGATCGATGAAACTAAATAACATAAACACAAGCGGCTGCATTTAATTTATTTGAATGTTCTCCCTAAGACCTAATGATTTCTGACGCAGTAAATCATTAAACCTCAGTTGCTTCACAGATTAGAGAAACCAAACAATTACGGATTTGATTTCTAACCCAACAATAGATTGAATTCGAATAACAACTAATATGCCTCCTAGCATATAAACAAAACAATCATGAAATTAATCATAGAAGAACATCCGATACTTAAAATATTAATTAATGAATAAAAACAACTTTGATCTCACAGTGCTGAAGAATTCGGGGTTCAACCAAGAATAAAATAAACCACTAAAAAGAAAAGAAAAAAAAAAAGAAACAAGAAACAAAGAGAGTTGGCGAAGAGAGAGAGGGGGTCCTGGCGGCAGCTGCTCCTTTATATAGCTAACCTAATGTTGTTAAATCCACAAAACTCCCTAAACTTCCTATATTGTTACAAATGTACACCACAAAAATAAAAAGATTCAAACTAAATAGAACGTTTCAAAGCTCTCAGCCAAGCAATACTCCAGAACAGCAGTAGCAACTTCAAGCTGAGATTAGACCTTGATGTAGTCATGATTTCTCAAAATGCAAAGCATGAAAGTTGTAGATCTCTTTCTTAGCTTCGAAACGACACTTGAATCGCATAAAACGGACATCTACAGCCAAAGATATGCTCAAAATATCGCAACTACTTCTGAACCAGAGGTGACTCGCAAATCGCGACTTTGAAGCTGAATTTGACACTCTTAACGTGCAAACTGGGTTCCATGGTCTAAATGTGATTTATAGCTACCGATGTTAGCTTTCTAATGAATCAAGAATCACTCAATTCCGATTTCCATAGCACAAGATATGATTTTTCTACTGTAACATCACAAATCTGTCAAAATCCTGAAACAATACAACCAAATTAAAACTTGTAAAATGGCAAGTAAATCCACTCTTAATCAATTGAGTCCAAATATGTTGTAAGCTACAAAACATACTCAAAATATATCTTTAAGGTTCAAAACATATTAAAACATATTAAATATGAGATAAATAAATATAATAAATATAAGCTTATCAAATTTCCCCACACTTAGCTTTTGCTCATCCCTGGGGAAAACTCAAAATAGAAACATACTTTTGAGCTAAACCGAGTAAGATAATTCACATTCAAGGGTCTTGAAAAACTTAACAAGAGGAATTAAGCACACAATCTACTCGGCAATAGCAACTAAAAACTAAATAAGTCATTGAAAACAATTTCTTCTCAAGCTAGCAACAATCACTGTTAAAAATCTGAGAAAAATATCAAACTTTTCCATGAAGTAAAAAGAATAAACCAGGTAGATAAGAACTCAAAAAGCACCACTGGTCTTACCATAAACCTATGGAAAATAAGAAATCAGTTGAGAATTTATTTTTTTTTTCCTTGATTTTTTTCATTTTGTCTTTTTCTTGTATTCTGCCATTTAGCGAGTGTATGATAGGGGCTCTACCATACCCAAGCTACTAACTCGACACAACTCCAAAGTAGTCTTTGACCATACTCATGTTCCTAGTACCTTTTTGAGCAGTGATCGACTATTGCCTTAGGAGAAGACTCCAACCTACTTCAATACCCAGAACAGCGGAGTAGTAAATTTCTTTTTTTTTTTTTCAGCAGAATGCAACAAGTCAAATAATTTTTATTTTTTTCTCAAGTGATTCAAATCATCCATCAATTGAACAAACCACATATTCAACTTAATAAGCTCATAATCTCACAAGGTTTAAATCAATGTACTAAGTACACAAATTTGATGAAAAAAATCAGCTTCTCAAGATAACCATAAAGTAGCTTGATAAAAAATTACAAAAAAATTTAAAAATAAAATTTGAGAGTTACATAAAGACTAATAAATTATTAACTCAACACTCAAGCTAAGCATTCAAGAACAAAAAAGGTGAAATCATCTAACAATTCAGATCAATGCTCAAAAGTATGACTAAAAAAAAAATTAGTTCAAAAATTTTGAAAACAGAAAATTAGGGCCCAAGCTACCCATTCCTCCACACTTAAATCAAACATGGTCCTCAATGTTTACAATAAAAGCACTAATGGGGAAAGAAAAAGGTACTGCCCTGAAGATTGTTTTCATGGTGACTTGCAGCCCGGAACTAGACTTTAGCTTGCTGCCCCATATGATTTGGTTCGCCTCCAGCCTGAAAAAGTACTGCTGACAAAGAAAATCAATTATGAGAATAAAACAAAAAAAAAACTTGAAAAATAAAACCAGAGAAAAACAAAGAAATAAGAAACTTTAACAGAAAAAAAATCTCCCTGGCAACAGCGCCAAAGTTTTGGTCAATCGTTGAAACCGTAAAAAATAATTCTGGTATCATTAAGAACTCAGAATAAATAAATTTATAGTATAATAGTGGAAACCAAGTCTAATCCCAAGGAGAATTATTTATCTAAAAGCTTTCTAACAAAAAATTAAAATAAAATATTGTGGGGGATTGTTTGCAATAATAAAAAAAAGAGATAAAATAAAAAAAATGATCAGAGAACAAAAATTAAGAAACCTATCACGTAAGAAACTAATAAAACAATCAAGAATTCAAACCTCGGCGTTACTCAACATCCTCCACCGAATTCTTACAATTGATCATTGATGTATAGATAGATTAATCAAGATTTTGAATATTCATCGTTGGAGCTATCTTCCTACCTCTCCTTAGTCATAGTTAATTAGAAAACAAGCGATCCAATTAACCCTAACTGCTAAACAACATAAAAAAAGCGCTTTGATTTAATTTAACAATTGCCTTAAAAATTAGAGAGATCGATGAAACTAAATAACACAAACATAAGCGGCTGGATTTAATTTATTTGAATGTTCTCTCTAAGACCTAATGATTTCTGACGCAGTAAATCACTAAACCTCAGTTTCTTTACAGATTAGAAAAACCAAACAATTATTAATTTGATTTCTAACCCAACAATAGATTGAATTCGAATAACAACTAATAGGCCTTTTAGCATATAAACGAAACAATCATAAAATTAATCATAGAAGAACATCCAATACTCAAAATATTAATTGATGAATAAAAACAACTTTGATCTCACAGTGTTGAAAAATTCGGGGTTTCAGTCTTCTTCAACCAAGAATAAAATAAATCACTGAAAAGAAAAGAGAAAAAAACAAGAAACAAAGAGAGTTGGCGAAGAGAGAAAGAAGGGGGGTCCTGGCGCCAGCTGCTCCTTTATATAGCTAACCTAATATGGTTAAATCCAAAAAATGCCCTAAACTTCCTATATTGTTACAAATGTACACCACACAAATAAAAAGATTCAAACAAACTAGAACGTTTAAAAGCTGTCAGCCAAGCAATGCTCCAGAACAGCAACAATAACTTCAAGCTGATATTCGACCTTGAGGCAGTCATGATTTCTCAAAACACAAACATGAATATTATAGAGCTCTTTCTTAGCTTCAAAATGACACCTGAATCGCATAAAAAGAACATCTACAGCCAAAGATATGCTCAAAATATCGCAACTGTTTATGAACCAAAGGTGACTCACAAATCGCAACTTTGAAGCTGAATTTGACCCTCTTAACGTGCAAACTGGGTTCCATGGTCTAAATGTAATTTGTAGCTCCCGATGTTAGCTTTCCAATGAATCAAGAATCACTCAATTCCGATCTCCATAGCACAAGATATGATTTTTCTACTGTAACATCACAAATCTGTCAGAATCCTGAAACAATACAACCAAATTAAAACTTGTAAAATGGCAAATTAAATCCACTCTTAATCAATTGAGTCTAGATATGCTGTAAGCTACAAAACATACTCAAAATATATCTTTAAGGTTCAAAACATATTAAAACATACTAAATATGAGAGAAATAAATATAATAAATATAAGCTTATCAACGGCGTGCAGCAGAGAAAGGCCGACACACTAAGACCGATGTCGTGCGGCGGAGGAAGGCAGACAATGTTGAGGAATAAGCACCGTCTTCCTTTCCATCCAATCAGGGACTAACTCGTAATATTTTACGAAGTTGAGGGACTAAGTCACAATGAATCATTTATAAAGGACTAACTTGCTTGAGTTGACAAAGTTAAGGGACCGATGGTGCATTTTGGCCTAAATAGAAGTGTGACTGGGCAAGTGATGTGACATTGAAATTGGTCACCTGGTATTGTGCTATCCTTCTCTTCAATCTTCAACTTCGGTAACAAATAGGTTGTGATTTAAGGAGATTTGGGGCTTGGGTCACTAAGGGGACAGCAGTAGCAATCTCCAAGTAAATAGATAGTATGCAGGGGTGGCAACAGAAGGTTGATTCCGCAAATTGCATCTACTTTGATTTGGCATCACCGATGGCTGCTAATGTCGGTGACAACAATGCAGGGCTAAGCTTCAAATGGCGACAACTAACGTGATGTTTGATGACGATGATGAGGCTTAGGTTGGCTAAATCGATGAGGGTTGGCTGAATAGGTGATAGGATCGAAGAGAGATGTGGGAGGGGATGATGGTGGTAGGCAATAGTGGTGGGAGGTGGCGGGGATAGTGGTGGATATAATTTAAGTTGAGTGACTCATCACTCATCTCGTAATTTTCCTTTTCTTATTTTTTTCCTTTTTTGGTGTTGCCAACAGTGGGAAATGCTATGGACAGCGGTGGATCGAGGTTGGAAGTTGTGGAAAGAGGCTAGGCGGTGGACATGATTGTCAATCCAGTCGAGGTCCTTAACTATGGTGTGTGATTTGGTCCAGACCCCTAACTATGAAGTTTTTTATGTTTTGCATACGTGGCATGTCATTAAGTCCATTATTTGCCACACAATCACATTTAAACGGAATATTCTCATTGTTAGTTACATTGGTGCTACATTGGTTTGGTGTCCTTGGGGATCTCAGTCATCTGAGTTATTCATCGACACTTGGATATGAGTACTCCGGCCAACAACAGTCCCTGAAAGACACCAAAAAAAGAGGGTGAAGGGAGTCCCTAGAGTGTTTTTTTGGGGGGGGGGGGGGACTCTTCGACGCCCAAGTAAGGAAGTAATATAGTTAGGAGAATATGGAAAGCTCAACAGGATAGCCCTGTTACATATGTACCTAAAGGTGGCTCCTTTTATATTCATTTCAAAGAGTTGAGCTCTCAAATCTACCACCCACATGTTCGACTAGATTAGGGAATAGGGGTCTATTTCATCCCAATTGTCTCTACAGCCAACTATCTTAACACAGGCCTGAGAGAGCAATTTGCACGCACCTAGGAGTACTTTCCTAACGGTATTTGTCAGTATTTAAAGAACATCAGTGCTGAGGTGTCTAGCATGTCCCTCGGTTAAACGAATTTCCGAAGTGCTGAGGCTGAACTTCTTGTGGTCCTAGGTTGAGGCCTAAGGGGAACTCCAATGGTTATGGCCTTCGGCCATCACATGCCTAGTTCTATTGACAGTATGCTTCCTTGGTGCCATTGGTTCCATTGTTTCCCTTTCTTTCTGGCGCGTTGTTTGAGTTTCCTTAAAGTGACTGTTATTCTCGCCAGAATTACGTTACGTCACTTTGTCTTAAAGGTGTCAGTTACATCTCTTCAATCAGTGCACATGATGTCAATTCACGAGCAGGTAGCTTTATGTCTCTTCATGAATCATTACCTCGATTCTGCGTTTCAAGGCACATGTGGCATTCAGAGATTGGCTCTACCCGCAATGCATGCTTGGAGTGAATAGATGGGTATTTTCGTTTGTTCACATTTTCATTCAATGCGACATTTGCTCGTACTTCTTCGGGAGCTATATATACCTCTTCCTTTTAGTAGGAAACTCATCCCTCGCTTTCTACTCTCAATTGCTTTTTTTTTTGCTCTCGAGTTTTTCTAGTTTTCCGGTGAACTTCCGGCGATGTTTTCTTGCCTGACTTTCATTCTTAGGTGGGCCTTTTTCCTAATCCCATCTTTCTTTCTTTATCCTTCTATCCTTAAACTAAAGTAAACCAATGGCCGAAGCAATGGTCACCTTGAAGGGTAACTGGGAATCTCTAGATGCTCATCCACACTATGCTACGCTGGAAAAGGTTGCAAAATAGAGGATGAAGTATCTTCTTCTTGTCGAGATGACTATTTGCGTGCCAAACAAGAAGGAGATGAGTTATCAACCCCGAAAGGGCGAGATCGCTGTTTTTAAGAACTAGTTGAAGTTTAGGCTTTGATATCCTCCCCATCCTGTAGTGAATGATTTCTGCGAATTTCATGGGATCATAGTTAACCAGCTTCCCCAAAACTCCTACGCTCATTTCAACGCATATCTATGTATGGGTATCATGTTTAGGCTAGAGCCACATTTCCTCATCTTTTTGTAGTACTAAAAGCTGCTCATTGCATCGAAGGTGTCTTTCTACTACATGCTCCCACAAGGGTCCAGGAGCAAGAAGTACACTTTTGTGTTCAACACCAGGGATGGTTGGTGCAACTAGCAGAATAAGTACTTTTTCATGTCAATGTCAAAGTTTTAAGGGATATCGGGCAAATGGTTTATAGGGAACTTGGAGGTGGACATGGATGATCCCTCAATGCTTTTGGACAAAAAGTCCAAGAAGCGCTTTCATGATTTCCATGTTCAGATTAGGACAGTGGCGGATTGGGGGAACTCAGACGAGTGAGATGATCCCTTTTCATTTACTATTAAGTAGGACTTAATGTCGGTGGAGGTTCTACTTTCCTTTCATGTTTACCCCTTTCCTTTGGCTGAATCCAGGTCCACCGACCCTCCCTTGTCTCCTGCTTCGATTGATCCCCCTAAGGCCGATGACCCCCACAAGACCCTAGCTCTAATTCAACTGCTTCGGGGGGATTTTTCTTATCCCACTTTTGTTTCTTGTAAGTGTTTTTCTTGTTATGGTTTTTCTTCTTTGGGGACTTAGACTGATGCCTTTTTTTTTACAAAGATGGGTGAAGACTTCAGCACCCAATTCTACCGAAACACCTTTCTTTCCTAGGTTCAAAAGGAAGATGGAAAAAAGGCTACCAAGAGGAAGCCTTAAAGGAAGGCCTTTAGCTGCCTTCCCTCGAGGAAGGCTCGTGTTGTGTCTTCGTCAACTGAAGTCCTTGCTACAGAGGTTGCCCCCATTCGTGGGGATGCCTTACGCATCGAGATCCCTCTTCCAAAGGATTCCGAAGCCGTTGATTTGGAAGAGTTTGAAAAGGAGTTTTCCATCCCCCACCAAGTCCACGCACTACAGTGACTTTGTTAGGAGTTGTCATTGAAGAGGCCTTGGTTGCTCAAGGGGCTGAGAAAAAACAAGAGAGAAGAAGAAAGACAGGGGGCTCGTAGTGGTGGTCTAAGATGCTGTCGAGATTTTAGACAGCAAAGGCACTTCTAGGCACGCTGAAGTTCCTTTGTAAAGTTCAGTCACCTTAACTCCAATCTTTCTTGGTTACTTTTCAACCTATGATTTGATTGAGGATTGGCTGAATACTGACTTAATAAATGAACTTTTTGGGTAGATCATTTCTCCTCCTGCTTTTGCTGATGGTTAAGTCATCTTTTTTGGGTAGTTATTTGTCATCTATGGGTACTTCCAGTGTTGGAATTCTTGGCGCACCAAGATCCTTTTAAGATAGGATTTGAGCTCGTTGAGCTAACTATAGCTTGAAAAGGTATCTAAGGCAGCTAGAAGTAGCTCCCCTTAGCTCAAGTCAGCTCACTTCAGCTATAAGTAGCTCAAAGTAGCTGGACTTCAGCTCAAGTTAGCTCAAGTCAGCTCAAGTCAGCTCACTTCAGCTTATGGTAGCTGAATGTAGCTGGACTTCAGCTCAAGTTAGCTCAAGTCAGTTCAAGTCAGCTCACTTCAGCTTATGGTAGCTGAATGTAGCTGGACTTCAGCTCATGTCAGCTCAAGTCAGCTCACTTCAGCTTATGGTAGCTGAATGTAGCTGGACTTCAGCTCAAGTTAGCTCAAGTAAGCTCAAGTCAGCTCACTTCAGCTTATGGTAGCTGAATGTAGCTGGACTTCAGCTCAAGTCAGCTCAAGTCAACTCACTTCAGCTTTTGGTAGCTGAGTGTAGCTGGACTTCAGTTTACTTCAGCTGAAAGCAGCTAACTCCAGCTCAAGGTCAGTTCTTGGAGCTGGACCTTAGTTCATGGTGCTTGGTTGGAGCTCAAAGGAGCTCAATGGTGCATAAGTAGCATATTGAGCTAGCTTTGTGCCAGCTCACCTTGTTTTTAGCTCAAAACCACCAAGAGACACATCTTTTGTGTAAAGGTATGTCTCTTCATCAAAAGAAATAACTCTTGGCTAAAAGAACATGTCCTTTCATCCAAAGGAAGTGTTCCTTGGGTGAATGGACATGTATATTCGGCCATAGGGTGCTTATAGCACCAAGAGTGATGTCCTTTGACTTTAAAGGACATGTATGTTCGGCCATGAAGGTAGTTATGGGTGGTTATAGGCCAAAGGAAGTGTTCCTTGGCTAAAAGACATGTATTTTCGCCACCATACATGACCCTTAGCCAAAGGAAGTGTTCTTTGGCTTAAAGGACACCTTTCTTGGTGTAAAGGTGTGCCTTTTGGTCATCTATAAATAGCCTTTAGTGGCTGGCCATTGAGGGAACGAATTTTACACTCAATTTGCACCATTTTTCTTGAGAGAAAAATTCCTCCTTTCATTCCTTTAAAGAGCCGAAATATTAGACACTTTCTTAGAGCATTGTGGGTGGAATTACATTGAGATTCTTCATCTCAATTCAAGCCTCAAGGCGTATCTCTAAGATCAAGTCCTTCCTTTTTCCTTTTCGGCACAAGACTATCAAAAAGGAAGGTACGCATCCTTTCTTGCTTTAGTAGCATGCTAAGGATTTAAGTTTTATGAATGATCTTAGTGGCATGCTAAGTTTGTTTGACTGGATAAGTATGTCTATATTCATGTTGAACTCAAATAGCATGCTAGATATTGTTTTTTGAGACAATATGTATGGAAAACTTATATGCATGTGGCATATACACAAATGAATAACATAAGAGTATGTTATTATTGAGATCCTGAAATCTTCAATTGGTATCAGAGCCTAGGTCATGAAAATGTATATGTTGCATGTAGTAAGCATGATTTAGGATCATACATATGTGTATGATTTTGAGAAAGGCTAATGAAGGATATGTGTATGAAGCAATGAAGGCATGTTTATGTATTTCTGATCGAATGCTATATGCATCTCTTTTGCCATATATGAGCATGTTAGAAGTTGTTTCATACACATGTTGCTTTGTTGAGTCTTGTTGTGTAAATTGAACTAAAACATGTGAATTGCATCAATGAAGATGGCTTGTAAGAATATTGTTGCTGAATTAAACCGTGACCTCAAATTGGATGGTGAAAACTATTCAATTTGGCAACAGAAAGTCAAATTCATTTTAACTGAGCAAGATACTCTTGATGTACTCACTCAAGAGATCATGCCTCCTGCTGAGGGAGAGGATAAGACTGCCTATGAGGCATTCCTTAAGAAGAACTCTATGTGTAGAGTCACTCTCCTTTCCACTATGGTGGATGAGATTATGGTGGAATTCTCCATGCTTGAGGGGGCCAGGGCCATATGGGACTCTGTCAAGGCCAAGTATGGAGATGTTTCTGTAGAGAAACAACGCTCGATGATTCTCAAGTTTGAGAATTATGTGAAGCGTGCTGATCACTCTATGAGTGCTCACTTGCGTGAGATGTCACGCATGATCCACCAACTCAAGACGGCAGGGCATGTGCTCACTGATGAGCAACAAGTGCAAGCAATAATTCGTTCCTTGCCTGATGAGGAATGGCAGTTGATGAAGGTCAACTTACGCCATAACCCTCAAATAATGTCATTTGATGACATTGCCCGTCACCTCCTCCTTGAGGCTGAGGTAATGGCCCTCAAGGACCATTCTAAGGCATATGTTGCCTCATCTTCTATCCAGAAGGGATGGAAGAAGAATGGTGGAAAAGGAGGGCCAAGGAAGGGCAAGGGAAAAGTTCCTGCTTCTAAGAAAAGGTTCAAGAAGAAACGGGACATAAGCAAGCTAAAGTGCTTCAACTGTGGGTATAAAGGACACTTTGCAAAGGATTGCAAAGGTCCACCCAAGGTACATACATACCCTTCTACTTCCATTGTACATGTTGTGTCATGTACATTACTAACTGAGTGCAATTCTTTGTGGATTGTAGACTCGGGAGCAACAGACCACATAGCACGGGAGAAGTCCTGGTTTGTGGCCTACAGGAAGCTCTCAAAAGGAGCTAAGCACATTTCAGTAGGAAATGATGCCAGGCTGGAAGTGGAAGGCATAGGAACATGTAGAATTCCTATAGATATTGGATATTTGTATCTAATAGATGTATTGTATGTACCAAACATTTGTAGAAATTTGATTTCTATAAGTTGTATGTTGAAGTACAATTATTGCTTTAATTTCTTTAATAATAGTGTGTCTATTATTAAAGATAATCAGATAGTGTGCACTTGTTCAGTTAATAATGGGCTTTATGAGTTAAAGCCAACTGACCATTCTGTTGCAAGTCCTAGTTGCTATGTGACAGAGGTCACAAATGAAATGAGATGGCATGAAAGGTTAGGTCATATTGGTCAAGATAGAATGAACAAGCTAGCCAAGGGTGGCTTGCTAGGTTCCTTGACCAAGGTTGTCCTTCCAAGTTGTCAATCATGCCTAGAAGGCAAAGCCACAAGAAAGCCTTTTGGCAAAGCAACTAGGAGAGGTGAGGCACTTAGTTTAGTTCACTCTGACCTGTGTGGGCCAATGAGGGTTGAATCTAGAAATGGATTTAAGTATTTCATCACATTCACAGATGATTATACTCGATTCACCCATATCTACTTACTCAGAAACAAGGCAGAGGCCTTGGCATGCTTTGAGAAGTATGTGTACTTGGTTGAGAACCAAGTAGGTAAGAAGATTAAGTCCTTGAGGACAGATAGGGGTGGAGAGTATACATCTAATGCATTCAAAGCATTTTGTGACTTGAAAGGTATTGAGAGGGAGTTCACCCTTCCTTGGACACCCCAACAGAATGGAGTGTCTGAGAGGAAGAATAGAACTCTTATGGACATGGTACGTTCCATGATGGCAAAGGCCAATTTAGACATCACTTATTGGAGTGATGCACTGCTGTGTGCAGTTCATGTCCTTAATAGAGTACCCACCAAGAATGTGAATTCTTCTCCATATGAGTTATGGAAGAAGAAAACTCCTAACCTAAGCTATTTACGCCCTTGGGGTTGTTTAGCTTATGTTCACATAACGGACCACCCTTTGGGAAAGTTGGGTCCAAGAGGGAGGAAGTGTGCCTTCCTTGGTTATGCTGAACAATCTAGGGGTTATGTGTTCTTGGATGTAAGTCACAAAATTGGGAACATCTTTGATGCAAGGAATGCTAACTTTGTGGAGGATGAGTTCCCCAAAGTTGGTGAGTGTGGTGACTTAACCTCATTAAGCCAGATCCTAGATGAGGGTCAACCAAGTGTCATAAGGACACTTGGGACACATGCACCTACTCTAGAGGGAGTACCTCAACCACGTGGAGCAATGGCTCTAGAAATCCCTGTTGTTGTGGACCAACATGAGCAAGACTTCCAAGAGGAAGGTTTTGTTCAAGAGGGAGTTGAGGATACTCAAGGGCAAAATGTTGAGCCTCAAGAGATGGAGCATGAGTTGCCTCCATCTCAGCCTATATTGAGAAGATCAATGAGGAAATTTGGACCACCTAAAGAATGGTGGATCCTGGATAGTGAGGCAAACTTGGTTGCATCTGAGATAGATGAGCCAAGTAACATTGAGGAGGCTCTTGAGGGTGAACAAAGGGAAGAGTGGCTAAATGAAATGAAGGATGAGTTGCATTCGATGCATCTCAATGGGGTTTGGGAGTTAAGTGATCTTCCTCCAGGCCGTAAGGCAATTGGGAACAAGTGGGTTCTCAAGATCAAGGTGAACTCTGATGGAAGTATCGAAAGATACAAGGCCCGGTTGGTGGCCAAGGGTTTCACACAGAAGGAGGGTGTTGGTTTCAAAGACACCTTCTCTCCTGTTGTGAAATTCACTTCCATCAGAATATTACTTGCCATTGTGGCAAATCTAGACTTAGAGTTACATCAGATGGATGTAAAGACCGCCTTTCTCAATGGTGAATTGAGTGAGGAGATATATATGAGACAACCTGAGGGGTTTGTCCAAAAGGGTCAAGAGGACAAGGTATGTAGACTAAAGAAGTCTATCTATGGTCTTAAGCAAGCTTCAAGACAGTGGTACTTGAAGTTTCACCATGCAATCACAAACTATGGCTTTGTGATGATGCATGAAGACCATTGTGTATACTTGTACTCTTCTGGGCCTAGTTTTGCAGTATTGACTCTATATGTAGATGATATACTGATTGCAAGTAATAGGCTTGCATTGTTAAGTACCATCAAGGGATGGTTGTCTTCCACCTTTGACATGAAGGATATGGGAGAGGCTGCCTTTATTCTAGGGGTGAAGATCCTGAGGAATAGAAAGGCAAGGCTATTGGCCCTTTCTCAAGAATCTTATATTGATAAGATTCTTGCAAGGTTCAACTTAACAAATGCAAAGCCCATGAGTACACCTCTTGCATATGGTTGCAAGATTGGAGAGGACTTATGTCCTAAGACTCCAAAGGAGAAGGAAGAGATGGCTCAGATTCCCTACCTAAGTGCCATTGGTAGCTTGATGTACGCCATGTTATGTACAAGGCCAGACATCAGCCAAGCGGTTGGTCTTTTAGCACGATATTCTTCCAACCCTGGTCTGGAGCATTGGAAGAATGTCAAGAGGATCCTAAGGTACCTCAAGGGTACTAAGGATTATTGGCTTTGTTACCAAGGTAAAGACCTTGGTTTACGTGGCTATTCTGATGCTGATTGGGGTGGGGATAGAGACTCCAGCAAGTCTACATCTGGTTATCTTTTCATGCTAAATGGTGGTGCTACTACTTGGTGTAGTAAGAAGCAAACTTGTACAGCATTGTCCACAATGGAGGCTGAATTTGTTTCATGTGCCTCAGCTGTACAAGAAGCCCTTTGGCTAGGTTATTTCCTTAAGAATTTGGAGTCCAAGGTTTCTATTGAGAGACCTATTACTATCTACAGTGATAGTATGGCAGCCATGGCTTATACTAAGGACCCCAAATACCATGGAAAAACCAAGCACATTAGCATGAAATATAACTTTGTAAGGGATGCAATTGAAGAGGGTGAAGTTAGGATTGAGTACATTTCTACAGACCTGATGGTGGCAGATCCTCTCACTAAGCCATTGCCACCACTTGTGTTTGCTCGACATGTTAGAGCAATGGGTCTTAGAAGAATGTAAATGTTGGATGTACTTCACCTCTTTGGTGTCACACATGTTAAGTATTATTTTTGTGATAATATAGATTATTTTATGAAATAATCAGTTCAATTTTAGAAAACACAACGAACAAATGAACATGTCAAACATAGGTAGAGAATGACTTTCTCACACGAGTCATTCGCCCTTGATCTTTGTGTAAGATTAAGGATGAGACTGGCTAAAGACTTAAATGAATGGTACATTTAAGTGGGAGTCATGCTCCAACACATGACACTTTAGCCTTTCATGGTCGCCTAGATTATGAGTAATCAAGGTTCAATGCTTTGGTGCATTCAGTTTGTATGACCATTCATACATCCTAGCCTATGTTAGATGTAAGCAAGGGCTTACATGGAGAAATTTCATGGTTATTGACATGTCCTCCTTTTATATGTTAAGAGGAGTACACTTAATGGTGTTTTAAGAGGGAGAAATGACACACTCCTCAATTGGAATGGAGATCACTCCAAGTGGGAGTGACATGAGTAAAACACCTTAGAAGTGTATTCTGGAACTTTAATGGATGTGTTTCCAAGTGTTCCATGACCATGAAATACGACCATAGAAGAATTTAAGCAAGTTGTCTCTGTTCTTGCTTAGTGTGAGATTCTTCAAATCAGACTCTTAGTGACTATAGCTTGCTATTAGGAAGTTGAGTTAATTATGATCACTTTGATTGGTTGTCGAAGGTCTTAGAGAAATGAGACTGGAGTATCCTTCTTTTGGGTGATCATGTTAATTCATTGACCTAAGTAGTTGAAGCTCAAAGGAAAGACATTAAGATGGTACACGTTCACTAAATTCAATCTTGGGCCCACATATTACTGTGAGTAGTATGATAGATTAAATTGTGATTTAAATGAGTACACAATGCTTAATACAATCATGGATTTCAAGGAGTTGAAATTCAGAGAAAGAGACTGATTGTGATTAAGAAGTGTATCATATGTCTGGGGTCTGAAAGGCAAAACTTGATGTGTTCAAGAAAAACTTGATGTGTTCAAGAAAGCTTGATGTGTTTAAGAAACACACTTGTACTTGATGTGTTCAAGGAAAGTTTGAAGAAGTTCAAACTATGAGGAGAGGACAATCTTCTATTGAGAGTCTAACAACCTCAATAGAAGAGACTTAGTGTGTGTGCCTTGAGGTCGCACCCACAACTCTATATATGTAGAAGTGTCTAGATTATTTCGGCTATAAGGATTAAGGAGTTTTGTTTTGAGTGGGAGCTGGGAGTTTTAAAAGCATCTTAGTGCGAGTGGGAGTTTGTTGGAATTCTTGGCGCACCAAGATCCTTTTAAGATAGGATTTGAGCTCGTTGAGCTAACTATAGCTTGAAAAGGTATCTAAGGCAGCTAGAAGTAGCTCCCCTTAGCTCAAGTCAGCTCACTTCAGCTATAAGTAGCTCAAAGTAGCTGGACTTCAGCTCAAGTTAGCTCAAGTCAGCTCAAGTCAGCTCACTTCAGCTTATGGTAGCTGAATGTAGCTGGACTTCAGCTCAAGTTAGCTCAAGTCAGCTCAAGTCAGCTCACTTCAGCTTATGGTAGCTGAATGTAGCTGGACTTCAGCTCAAGTCAGCTCAAGTCAGCTCACTTCAGCTTATGGTAGCTGAATGTAGCTGGACTTCAGCTCAAGTTAGCTCAAGTAAGCTCAAGTCAGCTCACTTCAGCTTATGGTAGCTGAATGTAGCTGGACTTCAGCTCAAGTCAGCTCAAGTCAACTCACTTCAGCTTTTGGTAGCTGAGTGTAGCTGGACTTCAGTTTACTTCAGCTGAAAGCAGCTAACTCCAGCTCAAGGTCAGTTCTTGGAGCTGGACCTTAGTTCATGGTGCTTGGTTGGAGCTCAAAGGAGCTCAATGGTGCATAAGTAGCATATTGAGCTAGCTTTGTGCCAGCTCACCTTGTTTTTAGCTCAAAACCACCAAGAGACACATCTTTTGTGTAAAGGTATGTCTCTTCATCAAAAGAAATAACTCTTGGCTAAAAGAACATGTCCTTTCATCCAAAGGAAGTGTTCCTTGGGTGAATGGACATGTATATTCGGCCATAGGGTGCTTATAGCACCAAGAGTGATGTCCTTTGACTTTAAAGGACATGTATGTTCGGCCATGAAGGTAGTTATGGGTGGTTATAGGCCAAAGGAAGTGTTCCTTGGCTAAAAGACATGTATTTTCGCCACCATACATGACCCTTAGCCAAAGGAAGTGTTCTTTGGCTTAAAGGACACCTTTCTTGGTGTAAAGGTGTGCCTTTTGGTCATCTATAAATAGCCTTTAGTGGCTGGCCATTGAGGGAACGAATTTTACACTCAATTTGCACCATTTTTCTTGAGAGAAAAATTCCTCCTTTCATTCCTTTAAAGAGCCGAAATATTAGACACTTTCTTAGAGCATTGTGGGTGGAATTACATTGAGATTCTTCATCTCAATTCAAGCCTCAAGGCGTATCTCTAAGATCAAGTCCTTCCTTTTTCCTTTTCGGCACAAGACTATCAAAAAGGAAGGTACGCATCCTTTCTTGCTTTAGTAGCATGCTAAGGATTTAAGTTTTATGAATGATCTTAGTGGCATGCTAAGTTTGTTTGACTGGATAAGTATGTCTATATTCATGTTGAACTCAAATAGCATGCTAGATATTGTTTTTTGAGACAATATGTATGGAAAACTTATATGCATGTGGCATATACACAAATGAATAACATAAGAGTATGTTATTATTGAGATCCTGAAATCTTCATCCAGGACTTCCTTATAAAGAAAATGGATATCCAGAACAAGGCCGTGGAAAGTTTGGCAAAGGCGAAGGGAGCCTTTACTAATATGGCCATTAAGTTTGGCAAGCTGAAGCACCAGGCTACTACCAAGCTTGCAGCTCTGAAGAGGTAGGTCAGTGAGGAAGCATAGGCCATTGCCTGGGAAGGTAACTCTCGTGTAGATGACCTCAGCTGCCAACTTTCCCTTATGTCCATCGATCATGACGTCATTAAGTTCAACCATGATGACCTTGATCGAAAGGTGCAGCGATACTAGAAAGATAGGAAGGACCTTCAAAAGAAGCTCTTTGAAGTGAAGCTAAGGATCAAGGAGCTAGAGCTGGAAAAGAAAGGGATGTGGGAGGAGTTACAAAAGATCACCAACATTGCCATTTCTGGACTGTGGGATGGCTTTTTCCTTGCCCGCTATCAAGTTCTTAAGAGGAACCCCCATCTTGACCTTTCTTATCTGAAGCCTTAAGGGGCCCAAGGGGGAACCTTCAATGTGGTCTAAAGATGAATACCTCGGCGAGCCTGGAGTCCTACATGATGACGAGGGAACTGAGGGAGAGGAAGATGAGGAAGAAGAAAGGACGGGAGACAATGCAAGCGTTAACCTTTGAATTTGTTGCTCCTTTATGTTACTGCCTTCTTTCTTCCTTATTCCTTTCATGCTACCATAATTTATACTTTATTGTATTTTGGCTGTAGATCAGCCTTTTTAATATAGATAAATCCTTATTTCACTATCTTTCTTCCTCTCTTCTTTTTTAGGCCACATCATTTGGCTTTTCCATGTTTTTTTTTTGCCTTTGTACTTTTTCTTATTAGGCGTACATACTTTGAAGAACTTGGCAGTGTACTCAGTTGCTTGGTGATGCACTACCTATCCTTCGGTTCTTCTACCTGCCTTTTACACTTAAAAAATTTTCTAAGCCTTTTGCTTAATTTCATTCTTTGGTTTAGTGGCTCTGGTTTCTATGGGACTTTTGGTCCCATTGTACTTACTTCGGCAATATTCAAGACTTTCACTATTCTCATGATTTTTCAAAGTATAAAGACTTAATTCAAGAGTTTGGGTGCACTTTTCCCATGAAAATTTTTTCTTTTCCATACTCTTCTTGCACTAAATGTTTGTCTTTTCAAAAGGATGCTTTGGCTAAATTAAGCGAAGTATCTTTTCAGATAATTTGCATGCCATGTGTTTTTTAGCTCTTCTCCAAAGGCGTTTTTCAATTTGAAAACCCTTGGCCTAACTTTGGCGGTAACTAGGTAAGGTCCTTCCCAGTTTGCCCTCAGTACCCCTTACGCAGGCCTTCGAGGCTCAAAGTCGGCTGTGTGGAGCACCAAGTCCCCAACTTTGATTCCGTTTAGCTTAACCTTTTTGATTTATGGAAGCAGCCACTCTTTGCTAAAATGCCCTTCTTCGGAGCATGGCAACTCTATATGTTCTTCCAATAAGTCTAGTTTGGCTTTCAGGCCTACTTCATTAGACGCCTGGTTGAAGATTTGTACTCTCGACAGGAACCAAGGCTTCACTGCCATAAGCAATAGAGAACAGAGTCTCCTAAGTAGCCTTTGTTGGAGTCGTTCGATAGCTCCATAGAACGCTAGGCAGCTCCCATGGCCATTTTCCTTTAGCCTCTCTTAGTCGTTTCTTTAAGCCATCTTTTATAGTTTGGTTGGAGACTTCAACTTGGCCATTACTCTGAGGATAGGCTATTGAGGCAAAATGTATCTTGATGCTGTAATTAGTGGCAAACTTTTGGAATCCTTTATCGATGAACTATGTCCCGCTATTTTCTACCAGCACTCTCGGAGAGCTGAACTTGCAACAATGTTTTTCCATAGGAATTTTTGGATTTTTTTGCTAAAATAGACGCCAATGTATCCGCTTCTTTCCATTTTGTGAAATAGTCTATTGCTACTACATAGTACTTTACCCCTCCTAGAGGTGGGGAGTAGGCCTATGAGGTCTATACCCCAAATGGCAAATGGATAAGGATAATTTGCCAATGTCACAATTTCAGATGGCATTCTTTGTCCAGGTGCATGACGTTAGCATTTATTACAGCTTTTTACGAGCCTACATGCATCTTTCCTTAAGGTCGGCTAGAAATACCACTACCGAAGTATAACACTTGCCAAGGGGTCTATACCAATGTGAGAACCACACCTTTCTTCATGCATTTCTCTTAGGATAAACTATGTTTCTGCTTCTCCGATGCATTTTTGCATAGGACTAGAATAACCTTACCAAAAAAGTTCTTTGCAAATGAGGAAATGTTTTCCAACCCTTCTCTTGACTTTTAAGGCTTTGAGTGGGTCATCCAGGGTCTTCCCTTCAGCTAGGAATTTCCAGAGTGGTGCTTTCCATCCTTCTTAAATGTTCATTATGTGGTTTATATCTATACTTAGCATTTTTTGTTCCTCCGTGCACCCATCTGACTTACCTAGAGCATCCACTTGAGTATTCTTACATCGAGGAACCTTTTCTATGAGCACTTTATTGAACTTCTCCATCATCTCTTTTGTTAGGTCGACATACTTCTAGAGTCTCAGCTTTCTAACCTTATACTCCCCCCTTAAATGCCGAACTAATAGCGGCAAGTCACTGTAAGCCCGAAGAGACTTAATGCCTATGCTTCTGGTGAAGCGTAGTCCAGCGATGAGGGCTTCGTATTTGGCAACATTGTTTGTCACTTGGAAACTAAATTTGATGGCCTTGGATGTTTCCATTCCTTCTGGCCCCTTCAAAATTATACCTGCTCCTTGGTGCTTTATTCCTGATGCTCCGTCAATGAATAAGTCCCACTTCAGCTCACAGTCTTCATCAACAGAGGCTTGTTTTTCAAGATTAGGAGGTAGTTGTGTGATAAAATCTGCAAGTACCTGTGCCTTTATCACTTTCCTTGAATCGTAACTTATGTCATACTCACTGAGCTTTATACACCATTTAGAAAGTCTTCCGGAGTGATCTACTGATGCCCGATAGCATCTTCGTCGGGTGACATTATGACTTCGGGAGGGACTTCCTATGAAGGAGGACGTCTGGAGCAAAGGTTCCTCAGAGGAATGTGCCTGAAATGCTCAGAAGAAAAGAGGTCAGGAGGTCCCCGGAGTGTTTTTCCGGGGAGGAGCCTCTGACGCCCAAGTCAGTGTTCTGAGAGGAGATAAAGGAAGAGCACTAAGAGGCTAGGTGGTCTTGCCTGTTCGTGTTTTCTCAGGGAGAGGGGGTGGATCCTTTGCCAGGGCTTGTTTCCTGGTATTTATAGTGGTGCCTAGCCCGTTCAGATCATGACACGTGTTCGGTTAGATGTGATCTGTACTTCCGGGCGTAGGGGACAGGTAGCCATTTGTAGGCTCCTCGGGCCTGGGACCGAGACAGGTCGTGACAAGACTTGGACGGTGTCGGCGCGTTAGGCCTCTCTTCAAGGCGGCGTGTAACGCATGTGGGTGACATGTCAGAGGCTCCTTAAATGCCCATGCCGTACTCCCGAGATTCTCCGGTGAGGTCGTCTTTCGGTACAGGCTCCCTTCTTCAGGAATTATGCCTATAGTTCGGGGAGTTCCCTAGTTTGGGGGTTTCGCCTTCGGGGAGATTCTCTTCAGCTTGAAATAGTTGGTTCTCCATCTCCGAAGGCAATCCGTTTGGTCTCCCGAGGGAGCCAGTGGCATCCTTGGAATTCCTGACGTTCTAGCCGAAGTCTAGAGTTTGGGGTATTTTGACTTCTCTCCTTCCGAGGTCTGTGATATTGCCTCTTTTGGGTAACGCCAGTTTTCCTGACCATATTATTGGTAGGATGTATGTACTGAGAGAGGCGATAGCCCTTCAGCTATCATCTACTTTCCTCATCACGTCCAAGAGGGGAAGACCATTTCGGACGATGATTAGGTGGCCTTCAAAGTAAGGCCGAAGGTGTCGTCCTGCCAAGACTAGGGCATATATGGCTTTTTGCAGAATTGGGTAATTTACCTTGGCTTCATGGAGTGACTTGCTCACATAGTATGTAGGGCATTGCTTCCTAATTTCATCCTCATATACCAAGACGGAGCTCACTACCTTTTCACTGACAGCTAGGTAGAGGATAAGGGGTTCACCTTCCTTAGGTTGTCTAAGAGTGAGTAATTTAGCCAGGTATGCCTTAAGTCCTTCTCAGGCTGCCTGGCACTCTTCGTTCCAAGGATTTGAAGGACCTTCAGCTCTAAGGTCATTTTTGCCTCTTTTGTAAGGGTCTTAAAGAATGGCCTGGATCTGTCGCCATAACATAAGATAAAATGACTCAAGGCTGTTATCATTCTTGTAAGCCTTTGGATATCTTTGATCGAGTTCAGAGTTTGATACTCAAGGAGAGTCTTTACTTTATTTGGATTCGCCTCTATGCCCCACTCTAAGACCATGAAGCCCAGGAATTTCCCTGTCTTTATGCCGAAGGCACATTTTTTGGGATTCAAATGTATGACAAATTTCTTCACCTGCTGGAATGTTTCCTGTAGGTCATCGATGTGATCTGGATTGCTTCAGCTTTTGACTATCATGTCATCGACATATACTTCCATGTTTTTGCTAATCTGTTTTACAAATACCTTATTCATCAACTGCTGGTGTATGGCCCTTGCGTTCTTCAGTTCGAAAGGCATTCAAATATAATAGAAGGTTCCTTCATCGGTGATGAATGAATTTTTCTCTTCATCGGCTAGATTCATTCGGATTTGATGGTATCCGTTAAAAGCATCTAGAAAACTCAATGTCTTGTACCCCGAAGTGGAATCTACCAATTGATCTATCAAAGGTAGCGGGTATGAGTCTTTCAAGCATGCATCATTCACTCTAGTGAAGTCAATGCACATTCGAAGTTTATCACTCCCTTTTTTTGTAGCAATCACTACATTGCTCAACTAATCGGGATACTCGATCTCCCTTATTACCTTTGCCTTAAGGAGTCGTTGTGTCTCCTGCTTGATGAAGGCTCTCATATTCAGGGCTATGTTTCATTTCTTTTGCCTTGTGGATTTTGCAAGAGGATCAAAATTCAAACTATGTTGAATTATGCTTGGATTTATTTCAGGCATATCTGTCAACGGGTACGCAAAGAGATCTTTGTTTGATTTCAAGAAATCTACAAGTTTGGCCCTTTCTTCTCCGAGCACATTTTTCCTGATTTTGGTACTTTAGCCTTCAATAAGCTCTAAGTTTTCTTTTTTGACATATACTCTTTCAACCTTACGCTCTTCATCCTTTTAAGGCCCTTTTAGTGTCATTACTGTCGAGGCATAGACCCTTTTCTTTGAGGGAGTCGGGTGTGCCTTTAGAAAGACCTTCCTGACCTCAACTTGGTCAGTAAAGACAATTTCATTGCCTTTTTTAGCTTTGAAGGTCACAGTCAGGTATTTGACATCCAAAGTCATGTGCAGCAGCCCTTAAGTTTGCCTCTTGATGATGGCATTATATGGAAAGGGAAGGTCGATAACAACAAACTTTGTCATTATCGAGGTGTACAACTCTTCCTCACTTCCGACAATTCTTCCCTTAACCATGAATGATAGATCAATGACGCCCAGAACTGGAAGCTCATTAGGGCCCACCTCGTATGTTAGGGACACCATTGGTTCCAAGACTTCAACTGATATCCCCAACTTCAGCAATATGTGAGCAAACAAGACATCAACATTTGACTCATCATTTTCGAGGACCTTTTTCACATCCCAATTTGCTATTCGAGCAGTGATTAATAGAGGGCTGCTGTGAAGGAAGTTGATGGTGGTCCCATCATGTCACAACCTGGCTATGCACTGAGGCCCACCAGCGTTGGACAGATAGAGCCTGATCGGATCCAGAGCCCATTACAGGCCGACAAAGTCCACAAATCCGTATTGTCCGCTTTGGCCAACATTGGGAGTCGAACTCCCAGCCGCACGGATTTACTCTCCCCGAGGGAAGACGCGTCTAACCATCAGGCTGGATCCGGTCAGCCTCGTAGTCGGGCTCTGTCTGTCCAACGCTGGTAGGCCTCAGGGTGCAGCCGGGTTGTGACATGTCAGATCTCACCAACTAATTTTGCACCTTTTCAAAGTCGGGGGTAGTTATTTCCTTTACCTTTCTTTTCATTTTCTGATGAGAGAAGTCCTATAGTGATAGTTTGGATTACACCTGCAGAAGCCTTTGGGGACTTCAATGATTCCTTCATCAGTCAGAGTCATACTCATCCTCATCATACTTTGCCTCTTCATCCTTGTTTCCCGTCTTCAGTGACTGAAAATGAAGGCGTCTTCTCAGCTGACTTTTCTTGATGAGAGCTTCAATATACTTCTTTAGCTGGTGGCAGTCTTCAGTGTTATAGCCATAGTCTCGATGATACTGGCAATACTTTTTCATGTTCTTTTTGTTGTTGGAGACCATTGGTTGGGTCTTGGACCTTTTTTTGTTTCTCTAATGCCACTAGGGTATTAGCTCGAGAAGTGTTCAGGGTGGAGTAGGTCTATGTCTCCTTTTTCCCTTGTTCTTCTTAGACTACTTGCTGCTTCCGCCTTCCTCGTGGGGTTGGTTCTAGGACCAGTGTTCCATTCGATGGATATGTACCCTTTCTTCATTGGCGGTCATCTCTTTATCATGAACTATTCTACGAGCTAGTAAAGTTCTTTAACTGTTGTTGGCATTTGCTTCGAAAGCTCGAAAGCCAAGTTGGAGCCTTTCCAAAGACCCCTTATTATTGCGAGGATATAGACCTCAGGGGATAAGTCAATGAATTTCAAGGCCTCCTGGTTGAACCTGTTGATATAGTCTCAGAGAGACTCGTAATACCTTTGAACTACATAAAAGAGTTGCACCACTTTTTTCATTGAAGGATGGCTCAATGAATTGGTGAGTAAAAGTCATAAATAACTCAAGGAAAGAAGAAATAGAAAAAGGGGACATGGTGTTGTATGAAGTAGTAACTGGGCCCGATTGTGTTACCTTAAAACATTTTCATAGAGTTGCTTCATCCGCTTCACTCAGCACCATGTTCTTCTGATATTTTGTTAGATGTGCATGAAGGTCACCTTTCCCATTGTACGCATCTAGACGAGGTACCCTAAAGTCGAGCGAAATTGGAGCATTCCTAATGGCCAAGACAAAATGAGCCTTATCACCGATAGAAGTTCTAGACAAGTGAGTCCATACTAGCATTCTCATGATTTGCTCATCCGCTCTATCCATCAATTCTAATAATTTTCTCAAAAGAAGGTCTTGAGGTTCATCATCAAGCCATCAGAGAGAAAGAGATGTTTGGCAAGCATAATTTCGCTCCAAGATGGCTGGGCCTTTCTCCTTGCGATTACGTTTCAAGCTACGTGCTAGTGGACTTTCAATGCAATATTCATTTTGCGTGCTGCCTTCTGAAATTGGAGGAGAACTTTTTGCTAGAATTCTAGATTTTTCTGGCAAGGGTTTCCTCCTGGAAGACCTTCTGGGAGTATGCTAGGTAAACTGCTGAGCTAATTTCATAACTATTGTACACTGGAATTCATATAGGAACCTTATTGTCAGCATCACCGGGAAATCATCCTCGGGCAAGAAGGTTGGGACACCAGTTTGGTCCTCTGGTAGGGATGGAGTTTTTTCCAGTAAGGGATCCGGCAAATCTTGCTCTTGGATGCCCAAGTAGTCACCACAGGGATGTGCACCTAGATTCCCACAGACGACACGACACCATTTGGTGTCCTTGGCAATCTCGGTCATCTGAATTATGCATTCAAACTTGGAAATGAGCACTCTGGCTAGCTACAGTCCCTGAAAGACACCAGAAAAAGGGTGAAAGGAGTCCTTTGAGTGTTTTTGAGGGGGAACTCTCTGATGCCCAAGTAAGGAAGTAATATAGTTGGGAGTATATGGAAAGCTGAATAGGATAGCCCTTTTTCATGTGTACCTAGAGATAGTTCTTTTTATATCCATTTCAAAGAGTTGAGCTCTCAAAACTGCCACCCACATGTTTGACTAGATCACGAAATAAGGGTCTTTCATCCCAACTATTTCTGCAGCCAGCTGTCCTAACACAGGCCTGAGTGAGCACATTGCACACACTTGGGAGTACTTTCCTAACAGTATTTGTCAGTATTTAATCATCATTGGTGACGAAGTGTCCAACGTGTCCCTCCATCAAGCGAATTTCCCAAGTGTTGAGGTAGTACTTCTTGTGGTCCGAGGTTGAGGCCTTAAGGGAACTCCAAGGCTAATGGCCTTTGGCCATCATGGTCCTAATTCAAAACTTTTGTGGTGAATTTGACACCAAACTAAGATTTTAGTGATACAATTGAAAACATCCAAAAAAATTATAGGTAATAGGGTCAAGTCCCATAACTATAGTGGGTTTTTAAATACTTTTCTCAATAAGAAATGAAAGGCGGGACTTGCAATGATCGTAATTCATTTATGATTGTAAGGAGTCGAGCTCAAGTTCAGTTGCTTCTATGCCAATGGATTTGTAGCTCTATGAACCACTTTCAAAAATGGCATAGTTGATGGGTTTTGTTTCTCAAATCAAAATGCTGGAGAGTTGTTGCTAAAATTGAGGAGCTTGTGGATGAACAGTAACCATTGTAAAAATAGTAAATGCGGTGAATAGTAAATTATAGTGTTCTTTCCCTCGGGCATCACCAAGCAGCGAAGGTTCGTATATTGCATGAAAGTGTGTACTAATGAGACCAAAAACAAAACATACTTACTTTAAAGAAAATATTGTGTCATAAAGATTTAATTTGGGAATGATGAAATAGTGGGATATCTATTTGAGGTGTTTAGGAAACACTTAAGTACCTTTATTTTGAGTCTTAGTTAAAATTTTACCTCAAAAATTTTGTCAAGCGAAGTTTATCTTTCTTTGCAAGCACACTACTTTTAATGATAGAGAAAAATCTTAGAGTTTGTCTCGTGGACGTAGCCAAAAATTAAGATGAACTACGTAAGTTTTTTGGTACCACTTTTATTGATCATCTTGTACTTCTCATCCGTTATGGTCAATAGCTGGTATCAGAGTTAAAGGTGGAACCTGGTGGGTGTAGCCAATGGTGGTTCTTGGTGCAAGATATAGCACAGTGGATGCTCATTCCTATGGGTACGGAGTTTGATGCAAGGAGAATCTAATCGGTGCATTCCTATTGAGGCAAATCCAATTCTATCCATAGTGGATCCTTGTTTAGGAAGAACATGAAGCAAAGATCTCTTGTCAACAAAGAGTATGGAGACAAGACAAAGCATGTGAAGCAATCGATCGTAAAGAGGCGAACAATGCACAAAAAGTGAAATGACCAGCGAGATCATTTTCCATGGAACAAAAAATAGACTGGTCTATCAATAAGCTTTGCTTTGAGGTGAAGTCAATTGCACGGACAGATATGAACAATGTGATTATTGACAACTTGAACATGGTGCACTTCACGAACATGGTGGATAATAATGTTCATGATGTTGAAGTCATATGCTTGTATGAAAACATGAAAAACCAATGTGAAGATGTTGGCAATTTGTGACTCAAGTTGAAGAATTTTGGAGTTATGGCTGAAATTAAAGAGTTGGAGGATGAACAATGAACCTGGTAAATAGTAAATATGACGAGCAGTAACCATGGTGAATAGTAAACACAATGAATAGTAAAATGTTGTGGAATCCTTATAAATAACCTTTATCACTCATTTGGTTAGTGTGTTTGCCCTCGAGCATCACTAGGCAGAGAAGGCATATGGGTTATGAGAGAATGTGCAAAAATAAGAGTCAAAGCAAAACATAATTACTTTGGAAAAAATATTGTGGGTGAGGAGATTAACTTTGGAAAGTGAGAAAACAATGAGATATCTATTCGAAGTGTTCAAAAAACACTTGAGTGAAACAATTTTTTATTTATCTTAGTTAATAGTTTAACTATAGAATTTTTTTTTTGGGGAAAATTACCATAACTCCCATGAAATTTAGTTGAGCCTTGTTGCGTGTGTGCAATGTGCTTTAAAACCATACCGTACCACAAGTGCATGGGTCATTTTGTAAAAAGAGAGAGTGGTTGTCAGTCCTACGAGGATTGTTAATTAAATTGAATCATTATCAACACTTTCACAATTCACTTTAGCTAAACTAACAACAAATGGAGAATTCTACTTTACTAATTAATCTACTTCAAATGAAGAACCTAAATTCCTAAGACTACGCAAGCACTAAATGACTAAACAATGACAAGCAACACTCTCTAACTAAAGGGTTTTCTTGATACTAAAGCTGTAGTACCTTTATTGATGAAATAGTGGGATATCTATTTGAGGTGTTTAGGAAACACTTAAGTACCTTTATTTTGAGTCTTAGTTAAAATTTTACCTCAAAAATTTTGTCAAGCGAAGTTTATCTTTCTTTGCAAGCACACTACTTTTAATGATAGAGAAAAATCTTAGAGTTTGTCTCGTGGACGTAGCCAAAAATTAAGATGAACTACGTAAGTTTTTTGGTACCACTTTTATTGATCATCTTGTACTTCTCATCCGTTATGGTCAATAGCTGGTATCAGAGTTAAAGGTGGAACCTGGTGGGTGTAGCCAATGGTGGTTCTTGGTGCAAGATATAGCACAGTGGATGCTCATTCCTATGGGTACGGAGTTTGATGCAAGGAGAATCTAATCGGTGCATTCCTATTGAGGCAAATCCAATTCTATCCATAGTGGATCCTTGTTTAGGAAGAACATGAAGCAAAGATCTCTTGTCAACAAAGAGTATGGAGACAAGACAAAGCATGTGAAGCAATCGATCGTAAAGAGGCGAACAATGCACAAAAAGTGAAATGACCAGCGAGATCATTTTCCATGGAACAAAAAATAGACTGGTCTATCAATAAGCTTTGCTTTGAGGTGAAGTCAATTGCACGGACAGATATGAACAATGTGATTATTGACAACTTGAACATGGTGCACTTCACGAACATGGTGGATAATAATGTTCATGATGTTGAAGTCATATGCTTGTATGAAAACATGAAAAACCAATGTGAAGATGTTGGCAATTTGTGACTCAAGTTGAAGAATTTTGGAGTTATGGCTGAAATTAAAGAGTTGGAGGATGAACAATGAACCTGGTAAATAGTAAATATGACGAGCAGTAACCATGGTGAATAGTAAACACAATGAATAGTAAAATGTTGTGGAATCCTTATAAATAACCTTTATCACTCATTTGGTTAGTGTGTTTGCCCTCGAGCATCACTAGGCAGAGAAGGCATATGGGTTATGAGAGAATGTGCAAAAATAAGAGTCAAAGCAAAACATAATTACTTTGGAAAAAATATTGTGGGTGAGGAGATTAACTTTGGAAAGTGAGAAAACAATGAGATATCTATTCGAAGTGTTCAAAAAACACTTGAGTGAAACAATTTTTTATTTATCTTAGTTAATAGTTTAACTATAGAATTTTTTTTTTGGGGAAAATTACCATAACTCCCATGAAATTTAGTTGAGCCTTGTTGCGTGTGTGCAATGTGCTTTAAAACCATACCGTACCACAAGTGCATGGGTCATTTTGTAAAAAGAGAGAGTGGTTGTCAGTCCTACGAGGATTGTTAATTAAATTGAATCATTATCAACACTTTCACAATTCACTTTAGCTAAACTAACAACAAATGGAGAATTCTACTTTACTAATTAATCTACTTCAAATGAAGAACCTAAATTCCTAAGACTACGCAAGCACTAAATGACTAAACAATGACAAGCAACACTCTCTAACTAAAGGGTTTTCTTGATACTAAAGCTGTAAAGGCTCTCCTAGTATTTCCTCTACATTAAATATCGAGGTAAGTGAATCCCAAGTATTTTTCCCTCAATAAGTAGTATTAAGCAAGGAAAGCAAGCTAGTTGAGGTTAAATTGAGTTCCATAGGATAATTGGCACCTAAGGGGCAAAAAGGGCAAAATGGTAATTTTGGCCCAAGTCAGTGGCATGACGGTAATTTTGGAAAAATTAGGTCCATGCAAGTGTTTTGAGCTAGTTAAGTTAAGACCATAGGAATTTATAGCCATTTGAACCAAAAGCTTAAGTTAAGGGTGAAAAATGCACTAAGTAAGAATTTAAGCTATTATGTCTTATAATGGCTAGGTGACTCAAGGGCAGTGTGTTTGGGTAAGAATAACCTTTCTTTGGGACCAAGGAGTGATAGAAATGGGAGTGTTTAAGTGGCCTAAGTGTTGCAAAGCAAAGTTTAAGGGCCAAGGTGACAAGAGGATGAAACTTGGGCTAAATTGGTTTAAATGGAAGAGATGACACTATTCATCATCTCCCCCATTAGCCATTGTCGTAGCTCTTCTTTCTCCCTTGCTTTCTACTCCCCAAACCTCCCAAATCACTAAAGTTTTCATGGAATTCGAAGGTCCTGAAGCAATCCCAACAAGCCCTTAGCTCGTTTTTGATGGAATTGGTGCATTTGGAGTTGTTCTTGCAAGTTTTGGTTCAAAGCCAAAGGTAAACGTATTTGATCCTTATGGGTTAGTTTTAAGGTTGTTAAATGGTTAGAAATGGTCTTAACTTCATGCTCTTGGTGTCAAAATTTGGTTGATTTCAAGCTTGGAACTCAAGGGAACCCATTGGAGCTTGGAGGTGCTCGTAGCTTGTTCTTTCTTTCAAGTGATTTGAGGTAAGGGATTTAAGTTAATTAAGCTCAAATAATGCATAGAAATGTAGTCTTTTGTGTGGGAATGAGTTAGAAACAAGACCCAAGTGATTTGGTTATGGGATGAAGGAGTTTGAGCAGTTTTTGTGCTAGAACGCACGCTGTCGCACAACGCTGGAAAGCGTTGGCGACGCGTCGCCAGTGTCGACACCATATTGGCGACGCGTCGCCGGTGGAGACGCATCGCCGAGAAATGCGAAAGTTTTCCGAACGCTGATGCCTTTGGCGACGCGTCGCCAACGGCGCCACCAAGGCATTTTGCCCTTAAGCTCCGGGCATCCTAAGAGTGTCTCAAACTCTCGGTTTCCATCCCTAGGCTAAGTTAAGACGTTCCGTAGCCTCGGTTGGGTCTAGAACTCGTTCCTAAATCAGGAATTATGCATTATATAGGTGGTAGCTAAGTGGTGTGGTTAAGGAAGGGTAAGTAGTGGTGGCTAAGGAAGTTAAAGTGCTTCAGTTCTCAAGTGAGCACTAAGGGGATTAAGTCGGGTTTCAGACTCTTCGTTGGCCGAGTAGAATGTCATAAACCTGGTCAATGAAAAGGAAACCTAAGGGAATCCCAACCAAACTTTATAGTTTGGTAAGTAAGCCACTAAGGGGCCCTAAGCTAAGCTTCAAAAGCTTGGTAAGTTGAACCACATAAGGTAGCTACTCTGCACAATAAGTTAAGGGAAGAGACGGGTAAGGAGTGAGTAAGTGGAAACTTACTCTAAGTAGCTCGTCAAGGCGGGTAAGGTTGAGTAAGCAAGGTCTTACTCTAAGGTGCCCGTAAGAGGACTTCAAGGGGTTAGTAGTTAAGTGCTAGCATAGGATACGAGGGCCAGTATCCAAGTACCCCAGTCGTAAGAGCTCACGACAAGTCCAGCACCTACGGGTGTAAGGAAGTCCTAAGTGCATTTGCATGTGCATAACTCATTCATCCATCCATCCATCCATCCATCACTTGCATTGTTTGTTGTTTATTTTCCTACTTCTGGTTATCTTGTTGGTTGCTTGTTTTGTTTTGTATGCTGTCTATTTATATGCTTGTTGTGCTTTGTATGCATGCATTGCTTTTCCCTACAGGTACTAATCCCTTATTGAGTACTTTGGAGTGCTCACCCCTTAAGTGTTGTGCAGGTTTAAGCAGTTTTATTTGGGCTTAACAGTTGGTAAGGGGCAGCTGTTAAAGCTAAGTTTTATTGGTTCAAAGGTATTCTCTAAGTAGGAAACTTCATGTTTTCTAAGTTACTTACGGCACAAGTAAGTACTGACCAAAGTTTTTGCCTTACAGTTGAGGCTAAGTGAGTACAAGGAAAGTGTGGCTCATCACTTGAAGCTAGCTTGCTTGGGTGAAGTGCTAAGGATGGATCTTAGTAGTTATGAAATGCTTCTTTAATATGTATGGTAATTTCATACATAGATTGCCTATACTAATGACCATTGGTGTGTATAACACTAGAGTTACATTTGGGTGCATATAAGTTAGAAATGTATGCACAAAGTTGTTACTTGAAGTTAAAGCAACTAAAGATTTATGTCTTGGCTTATTTGATTTATGTTTTCAGTAATTGCCGCGGCACTATTTTCAATGAAGTTTTAATTTAATTATTATTGCATAGCCAGGACAGCGCATGCATATTTCTTATGCAGGGTAGGCTAAGTAACTAGTTGCACGTAATGATTTAAGGTATTTTACGAGTAATAACTAGCCAATTGTAACTTAAGTGGGATCATAGTTCCCTAGAGCCTACCAGTGTTAGCAATTCAGGGCACTGGGGCCCTGTTTCGCCACAAAAGCTAGGCACACTTCTTATGGTTTTCATTACTTGAGTAGGTTAGTTAGGTGAATTACTCCTAGGGTTTAGATTCTCCCTCTTGTGATGATGACTCTAATTGGGCCCTCACTTTCCTAAGTCAATGGTCATTCGCCCGAGCTTAAACTAGCAAGGATTCCCATCACAATTGCTAATCCAAGAAAGGCATTATAAGGAATACTCTTCCATCATCCTAGCAACCTAAACAAGTTTCCCAACTTGCCTATGTTTTCGAGCTCATTCTCCTAGATTCAATTCTTCTTTCACTCTCCTAAGCATAAAAGGGAATTTATGAAGCCAATTGATTGTGGCCACAAACCAATCAAGCAACAATGAGCATAAGGAGAAGAAAGAACAAATGTTGAGAGGAAAATCTAAACACCCATTCATAAAGTCATCCAAACAAAACCATTGTCAAGTACTACTATAATCATAGAAAGTGTAAAACAAACTACTTCATGGCTAGATGAAGAACAAAAATCATTGTTGGATTCAAGAAGTGTTCACCAAATAAAAGAAGAAAAGAGGGGAAGGAAACAACCAAAAATCCATTATAGGCGTAATGACTTGATCTCCAAGGCAACTCTTTGCTTCTCCTTCAAAATCTAAGAATTCCAAGTTAAAAAACACAAGAATCCTCAAGAACAAGTTCTAAGTGTCTCCTAAGAGTCTACAAGTGAATATGATGATGATCCTCCTAACCTTAGCTAAAAATGATACAAATATAAGGCTTGAGCTTTATCCTCTTCCATCTTCCTCTAATTCTCTAATGGCAAGGTTGGTAGGTGAAGGAAGTAGGCCCTCAAACTCCAAAAATTCTCCTTTGAAATTGTGGTCCCCCTCTTGTTTGGGTGTGAAGTGTGATCGCACATTTTATACTTTGGTCACACTTTTTCCATGAAAAGAGAAAGTGCAGTCACACTTTTGAAGTGCGATCACACTTAACTGCCTCGAGTGATTTTGCTCTAAATGAAGTGTGATTGCACATTTCCTTGTGTGGTCCACTTTTTGCTGCTTCAACTCCTATTTGCCTCTAGCTTATTCAACTTTGCTTTCCTGCCCAATTTGGCCCCCAATTTCTACTTGTTCCTCCTTTAAGCCCTTTAGGAAGGCAATGCAACCTAAAAAACTAAAAATGGTACTAGGTATTAGCAAAATAGAGCAAACTAATGCTTAAAAGTGAAGGAAAATAAATAAGAACTCATATGACTATCACACCGTCACACTTAAATATTTGCTAGTCCCTAGCAAATGCAATTTATTCTATAAAAGAAAATAACCAAAACACTCAAGCTGACAACCTATGCCACACCACACTATGAAAATATAACATTAACAAACTTGACTTGGAAGAAATTGATGAAAAAAGAAAAAGTAAGAGTGCGTTTGGATGTAGAAAATAATTTTCATTTTCATTTTCTGTTATCTTTCTTCATTTTCTATGTATAATTTTCTAAAGTGCTTTTCAGAAATCTTGTTTAGTTGTTTTAAAATAGTTAAGGATGATTATATATACACACACTACATTGAAAAAAGCTCAGTGCCTTAGTCGAATGTTAAAAGAAAGTTTAGGGAATATAAGTGCACCTTTTCCCAAGTCAATTAGTTTCAAAAGTGAAAAACAAAAAATGCCAAATCCTGCCTGAAGTTTTTTGCTCTTTGTCTCTTTGGATCCCATCTTCTCCACCCCTTACATCTGCGCCACCATCTCCATCATTCCCAAACAGGTGACATTGTCGCCGAATTTGTTATCCAACAGCTCCGATGCTGCTACTGTTGCTTGTGAAGGATCGATTCATGCCTCGAGGCTAGCTTAGTTGCCTTAATTGAATGAAAGCGTTGGGGATTTAGGGACCTATCAAAAAGAAGCTGAGAGCACAAGAGGCTGGTCGGGAGGTGGAGGATTTCCACTGCACTGGTTGGCCGACAACAACGAGGAGGTTGGACAGTGGCGACGGCAAGGGAGACATTTTTTAACGGTGGTAGCAAAGAGAGGTTGGTTGAGTGAGAGAGAGTCGAGCAAGAAGTTTGCGAAAGACGGTCACGGAAGTGCATCGGGAAAGATGATTGGGAAATGAGGAAAACAACAAATTATTGTTTTCCAAATCTTCATATAATGGAAAACTATTTTCCAAGAAAACCGAAAATAAAAATGAGTTAACTAAACATATTTTATTTTCATTTTCTAATTTTCAAAAAAAATTTCAAAAAATTTAAAAAATTCTTTTGAACTAAACAGTGCCTAAAGTTCTTGTTAACAAAAGTTGAGGGCACTCCCCAAGTGTTTGCACTCTCTTTTGAAGGTGGAGTTGCTATAATGGCTTTGTTTTGTGTTCTTCCTTATGACTTTGGTAGAGAATCCATCTTCTCTTCGTTAAGTTTCCTGAAGGAATTTGAATGGAAAAGAAAGTCTAATGGTCTTTCCTTCAGGTTGTAATAGGGTTGGGTTTGGTAAATGTAGGAGTTGGATGCAGGCTTTTTAAAGTGAAGGTAAGGAAACTAGCAATGCTTGTGCACACAATAATAGGCAATATAAGCTACTTTGAACACCCAAGTCTTATCAATACTAATTTCCAAAACTAACACAATCAACACAATCAAACTCTCAATCAATAAAATGGGCGCAAAAAAAAAGTTAAAAGGTTAGTCCTGGACTTTATTTACAACTTCTACTTGTCCTGGACCTTATTTACAACTTTTACTTTACTACTTTTTTTAAGATTATTTTTAATTTTAGCGAGGACTCACTTTTGCCTTTTTCATCAACAAAGTTGCAAAAAAAAAAGTCCAAAACCAACCTCATGTTAATCATCAAGCTCATTCAACCAAAGCAAGTCACAAACACCAAAACCTTCCACTTAGCACTTAAGTACTTGTCAACCCTTAACAACCCAAAAGAACACTCCCATACTTATTCTTTTTCCTACCCAAAACACATATACACCTTCACTCTAACCTTCCAATGCCCAAAAAAAAATAAGCATTATTAGTTTCAAGGATAGTGAAGGATCAAAGTGAAGTGCAAAGGTTAGACACACAAGTTCAAACAAAGAAATTAATCTAAAAAAGGCTAAATAGAGCTCACTAAGGGATAATCCATAGGGTTGGTCATGTGGTAAGTTGTTTTAGCCCTAAAGTGCTATCATCTTCCCTATGCTTACACACAAAGAGTGGGGTTATATGGGTCCTTAAGGCACCCACAACCTAATAAAGCCTAGGTCCAAGCACAAAGCAAGCAATCTCAAGAAAGCATTTTTTACAACCTATCATCACTAAAAAGGCTCAAAGTGCTCACTAGGTAAAAACAATATTCTCTACCTAAGTCAAATAAAAACATACTTTAACTTCTTTCAAAAATTTAACAATCAACTCAAGTTCACAAGGCATACAATCAATAGTGTTATTTTATGAGGTGTGATAGCCAAAGTGCTATCGCCCTGACCACCTGCCGATCACGGGAAAGAGGGCGCCAGACACCTGAGGCATACGACCACGGAAAAGACTTTGGAGTGAAGGAAGTCATACACTTGAGGCGCACGACCTCGGTACATCACCAAATGCCAACTTCGGAAGCCAGCGTAGCGCCTCCTTCGGGAGGGCGGCTGAACCAGCTTCAGGGGAAAAAGACCAACCAACCACCCCCTGCGGAAGAAAGCCCCCCGAAGGCGTAGGCAGCGAAGTTCCAGCCCGACTCCGGGCAAGGACCCATCACCCCGAAGTGAGACATTAACCAAAGGGACCTCGGTTGTACGGCAAGGGTCATCAATGAGTCTCTAACACTCTGCTCATATACGTCTCTGACACGCCACCCCCAGAGACACTCTAACACGACATCGCAGCATGCGTCCTGTCACACAGGGCTACACCTACTACGGCTCGCGGCCCGAGGAGCCTGTAGATGGCCAGGGGCCCCCATGCCCAAAAATACGAACACCATCCATCCATACATGTGTCACAATCTGAAGGGATCACCTCCTCCCTTATAGACCAGGGAAATAGTCACAGGCAGGGGGTCTCTCCGGCCCGGAGGACCAAAAGGACAAGAGGACGCTCTCCTCTCTCCGCCTGAACACTCTCCCTTCAGCCCTCAGAAAGACATGCCGGGCAAGAGTCCCTTGTGCTTATTACTTAGTATCTCTCTTTCTCGGAGCATTGACTTTGGTGTCGGAGGTTCCCCCCCGGAAAACCACCCCGGGGGCCTCTTAACCCCTGTTTTCTGAGTGTTTCAACTAGGTCTCCTTGAAGGATCTCCGCTTCGGGCTCTTTCCTGTGCCAGAAGTCTTTCCCGTCCTCGCCAACCACGGTACCAGGAAGCTGCCGGCCACCGCCTAAGGTGACCCTCTCAGGGTACCTTCTTGCACCTCCAGGACCCCCTGCTGCCCACACCGCTGCACACAGTGGAGATGCTGGCTCCGCCTAACTGGACCGCATCAGATGCTGGCTCCGCACCTACCAAAGCCCGGCATCATTTAGCGCTATCTGTGGGAACTCACTCCCAGGTGGCCGAAAGTTGAAGCTCGGCGTTCTAACGAGAGGGGACTCCTGAGGTCCCCGTCCACGCCAGAGATTCAACGGGCAACCAAATAATGGCAGCAGGGACTTCCCTGCTCGAGGGTGAACGTCCTCTGACTATTACCATAGGCTTGCTGCGTGAATTCCCACGTCCTGGCATGGTCGGAATGATGCAGTAGTCAAGCCAAAGAAGGCCGCAGCAAAATTTCGGGCCGAAGCCCTCCTTATCAGTACCTCGTGAGGTGGAGAGTCCCATGCCAATTCACAGGAATTGGGAAAACGGAGATCAACGGGATGAGTCCTCGGCGGTAACCATGCTCCCCGGAGTATGACCTATGGGAAAAGCAGGGTCAGGATGATCCAGACCTCCCCACCGAAAGAGTTCTGCACCCGAGGAAAAAATCGCCATCTCCTTGGCAAGAAAGTCAAAACCCATTGCCCCGAGAGGTCATTTACGACTTGACTTGCAGGCACTTGACTTGCGGGCAGAAGGCGCCGATTCTACCTCCCAGGACACAACCGCTATCCGAAGTGACCCGCCTCCGTGCAAAGCAGTGAAAAAGAGTAGAGCATTCAGAAAAGACTACCAAAATGGTGCATTGAACTCAAAGAGTACTACATCGCGTATGAGCCTAGAAGGGCAGTAAGAGCCCATGTACTGGCAGACTAGATCGTCGAAATCCTAGAAGTAGGGAAGGCTAAAACCAACAAATGAGACGGAGCGAAGCTAGATCCAGAGTGGAAACTCCTTGTCAGTGGAACCCCAAGCGCAGAACATCAAGGCGCTAGGATACCCCCTCGGAGGCCCGAAGGCAAGGAGGCCACCAAGACGATCAAATTTGATTACCAAAAGTGTTGGGCCATTCGAGCATGGCAACGCTAGGTGTAATAACCTCGAAAAAAAAGGAAGAAAGATCCTACAAAGAGGAATCTCGCAACCAAGAAGTCCCGAAAATCCTCATGAAGAAGTAGGAAGTGCGAAGACATTCCGGACGATATTAAGGAAAAGATATATAGGCAAAGGTATGCAATTCCGTTATTAAGATATATCGGTAAAATGGGTGTAGGACAATTCCTCCAAGAGGTGTGAAAATGGCCAGAGACACGCCAGCACCCGAAGATTGCCTTCGGAGCTGATAACCTCGGAAAGATTGCACCGAGCCACTCCAGACAGCACCCGAAGATGTGAAGTTCTGCGTGATAGCAGACGACTACTTCACTGAGTGGGGTAAGGTAGAACTCCTAGCAACCATGCCGGCAAAAGGTGCACAAAAAGTTCGTCTGGAAGAACATAGTATGCTGATTTGGCATACCAACGGTGACACCGGCCAGTAATGATTTCCAGTCTATGGACAGAAGATTTCAAGAATTCGTCACCGACCTCGGAATAAAAAGGCACTTCAGACCACTAGCTCAACCCCCGAGCAACAGACAAGTAGAGTTGCCGAAAGAGCTACAAAAGAGGGACTATAAGAGATGCAAAGGGAAAGTTGCCAAGAGAACTTCCTATTGTACTAAGGAGTTGTCACTTATCTCCAGTACAGAAGCCACTATCCATTTGAAGTAGTTCAGCCATCATACAGATGTTTGACGAAGGATGGCTGATGAACCAAGCCCGAAAGCAAGCCTTTCTGGCAAAAGGTGGCCATAAGTGCAAACCTGCATGATAGGCCAAAAGGAATAAGGAAAAGAAGACCTCGCCCCCGAAAGGCCGAATTAGAACCCCGAAAGCCTCCTATGGGGTACTTCAGCATTTGGTCCTAAACGAGGTCCGAAAGGGAGTATACAAGCTCGGCAGCACCGAAGAAGGAAAACTGAAAAATACAAGGCACTCGGGCGCCTTAAAGAAATTCTACACTTAGAATTTTTAGACAAGAAATGGTGAAAGCTAGAAATTTGTGTAAGTACAGAAAGTTTTCCCCTGTCTGAGAATGTTCACCGAACAAAGCTAAAGTATGGGCTCCCAAAAGTCTCCTATTCCTTCCAAAGTTAGTTGGGTTATAGACCCAAAAGAGGGCAAGTCTACCGAACACGGCTGACAAGGGGTAGGCTAAACTTTGCCTAAGGGAACTTCGCCAACTGCGAAAGACCTCCTGAAGAATGGCCGATGAAAACGAGCAAAGAGAGTACTGAAGTCCCTTGACCGAAAGTGGTCGGGACAAGTGGGAAACAAAAATTGCTCAAAAAGGACTTAGCCAAAATAATGAAGGAAAATTCATTGAAGAAGGTCTTGATACAAGGAGAAGATTACAAGAAGAAGAGTACAAAGAAAAAGAAGAAGGCGAAGGTCCTAGAATATCTAAGGGACCCCGGCGTCATGGGAAGCTTCGGCTCCTGAATCTTTCGCCGCCACCTTCGATGCAGGAGGAGGAAATGGCAGGTTAAGGAACTTGACTCTTGACCACATCCACTGAGGCCCCTCGGGAATATCCAAGGCAGCCAGAAAGGAAGGATCGAGGTTTGGATACTTCTTCAGAAACTGATGACGAGCTAGGCAGAAGCCGTCCTGAAAAGCAACCTTGGACGTCTGGACGGCTTTGCCTCTTTCAATGTCCAACTCGTCCGCCTCATGTTGAAGATCCAAAACCTCCTGCTGAAGGTCGGAAATCTCCTTCTCCAGCTCCTCGGTTTTCTTCTTCTTCTTCGAACCCTCCTTCAGCAAGTCGACCTTGGCCTAGAGTTTGGCATTTTCAGCCATGGCCTTCGCCAGGAGGGCAGACTCCCATTCCTTTTCCTTTTGAAGGGTCTCGTTGGCCGAAGTCAGGCTGATTAATTTGTTGCCAAGGTCGGACATCTTCTTGGAAAAATCCTTCAAGAGCCCCTCTTGGCCCTTCAAGAACTCCTCCCGAAGACTGGAAATCTTCTCCTTGCATATTTGGTTCAACTTGGTGTTCGTCAACACCGAGTTGGCACAAAAAACTTTGGCCTTCTCCAACTTGTCTTTAGCCCAACGTAAGGCCGAAGACTGCTTTGCTGCCCAAGCTCGAAGGTATCCACTATACCCCAAAAGCTGCAAAAAAAAAAAAAAAAGAGAAGGTACTTAGTGAAATTTGCACAAGGAAAGCCAAAAACACTTAGGCAAAAAGTGGGAAGGAAAAGTGAAGAGCCTAAAGAGTTACCGGAGTAGCATGCTGGGAAACTTTTGCAGCAAGGACATCCTCGGAGGTGATAGCCAAAGGCTATTGCCTCCTCGGTAGTAACTCCCTGCCAGAATATTGGCCGAGGAGTCTGACGTCACCCAAGAGAGGATCTTTTTACTGACCTCGGAAGGTGCGAAGTCAAACACTATGAGCTCGAGACTTCGGTTAGCTCGTCAGGAATTCCGAGGACAACACCGTCTCCATCGAGGGGCCAAACTGACCGCCTTCGGGTAAGAGAGCCATCTCTCTGAAGCAAGGAAGAATCTCCCCGAAGGCAGAGGCCCCGAAGAGGATCTTCCCCGAACAAGAAACACCTGAACAAGGGAATCCCCTAACTATGGGTGTGAGTCCCGAAGAAGGTGTTCATCAAGGGAACTCCCAGAACTATGGGATAGATCCCGAAGGAGGTGCTCGCACCAAAGGACGGATAGAATCCGAAGAGGGTGCACGCACCGAAGGGCGACCTCGCCCAGGGGACCTCGGGAGTACGGTATGAGCATTTAAGGAGCCTCTGACAAGTCGCCCACAAGCCCTACACGTCACATCTGAACGGCGAACTGACACGCCGCAGCCGCCCCAGTCCTGACACAACCCGTCCGGGTCCAGGGCTAAAGGAAGCTGCAAACGGCTGCCTGTCCCCTAGGTCCAAAACTACAGATCAAATCCGACCGAACACGTGTCATGATCTGAACGGACCAGCTACTCCTATAAATACTAGAAAATGGGACTGGGCAAATGGTGGGCATTTTCCTCCCTCTGAGAAAACACAAAACAGGCAAGACACTTGATCCCTTAGTGTTCTTCCCCCACTTTCACTCAGAAAACTGACTTGGGCGTCGGAGGGTCCTCCCCGGAAAAGCAAACCGGGGACCTCCTAACCTCTTCTTTGAGCTTTTCAGGCACGCTCAACTGGGAAACCAGAGCTCCAGGCGCTCATCTCCTCAGGAAGTCTCTCCACCTGTCAACATGACAGCAAACGAAGATGCCTTGGGGCATCAGGAGGCACACTCATCGGTGACTGCCTTGAAGGATGCCTGAGTAAACACGCCCCTCGCCATTTGGGGAGCCATTTCCCGACAATCCTCGGAGAACAGATTCATGTCCTCCGTGAAAGACCAGAATGACTCCCTTGGGACTTTGTCCTTCGGGACATGAGAATCCTGAAGATCCCTCCTTCGGGCGTGCTTAATCTTCCAAGTCAGGGGCGCCGCATCCTCTGCAAAAAGAAACATGCATCTTATTAGGTAAAAATTCCTTGATTATAAAAAATGTAAGTTTTGATCACAGGGAAAAAGAGACAAACCTGGCGCGACCTCGGCACAGTCGTCATCAAAGTCACCGACCTCCTCCACGTCGGTAGGAACATGTTTGCCCTTGGCCCTTCGGCGCTTTTCTAAATCTTCAGCAGAAAGATCCACCAAAGAGCCCAACAAATCCACCGACGTGGCGGGACTCGGAAGGGCAGGAACGGCCACCTCGGCAAGAACCCCCCCGACAGTTTCAGGCTGGGGCAAAGTTGCAACCTCTGTAGAAGTTGCAATGACATCGCCAACCTTGGTGGAAGTAGCAATAACATCGCCGACTTCCTAAACGTCCTCTGGAGGGGGAAGAGGGATGTCCTTCTTGGCCTTCTTGGCCGAAGATGATCCGCTCCCAGAAGCCTTGCGCCTCTTCTTTTGTTCTCCCTTCTCGGCCTGACCAAGGAAGAGAGACGTGTAGTAGGCGGCAGACTCGTTGCTCATCTCTGAAAAAAAGGGAAGAAATCAGTGTAAGTCCAAAGGCACTTAGTCTGAAAAAACTTTGAAAGAAACTTACTTTCAAAAAAGGCTTCGTAAGTAAGCTCACTCTGAAGGAGCTTCACCAGCCAAGACTTCTTCCCCTCGGTAGTAGGAGCTGGCATGCCAAGATCCGTCTTGTGCTCCGTAACCACCCTTAACTCCCGAAGGACATCCTCGGTCATGAGTTTCCACATGATCGGGAAAGGGTAGAGAGAGCGTGAAGGGACCTCGGTATCCCAGTCGGCGACAGCACGGATTCGTCTGTCAAAGTCCCCAAACCTCGCCGCCAACTCGGGAGTTAGCAGCTTCCTGGGATCCATGACATCCGCCTCCAGCTTTCACCGAGCCCACTTAGTCGGGACTGCGACCAGGCCTCCGCCACCTTCAGGAAGAAGAAGTTTTTTTGCCACCCTCACCAGCTATCCTTGGTCGTGAAGGTGAACATAAATTTCTTGCTCCCAGATCCCCGAGGCAGCATGAAATAAAAGCCACCCTTTGGAACCGGATAGAGCTTATAATACTGCATGAATAGGATGAAATGGGGTTCTACCCCGAAGATCCCGCACATGCAAAGAAAGGCGTTGAAATAGCAAAATGAGTTGGGAGGAAGCTGATTCACGGCTATGCCATGAAATTGGCAAAAGTTGCAAATCATCTTCGCAGGAGGAAACCGAAGTCCGGCCTTCAGTTGGGCTCGGAAAACGGTAACCTCGTCACCCCAATTCATAAAGCTAAACTGGCCAAGGCGAGGTAACCTTGTGATGGCATACGAGGGAAGGAAAAATTTGGTCTTCCACTTTTCTAATTTTTCAGTAGTGGTGCAACAAGGGTGAGACATAAGAGGTTGCCAGCTCTCGGGAACAGGCATGGTTGACCGAAAAATGGCTTCGAAAAAAGGGGGGAAAACGATTTCGGAAAGAGGAAAAATGACTTCAAGAAGCGAAAAGAAAAGCAGAAACCGAAGGAACTCTAGAAATCAGAACCCACCAAAAGTCTTGCCGAAGTCTGGGTTTGAGGACACCGTCGTAAAAGATCGCCGGAAATCGCTCCGCTGCTAAAACCGCCACAAAAGAGGAGAAAAAGGCATAGAGCAAAATGAGAGCAAAGAAACACAAATAAAGAGTATGACAGAAGGAAGGCTTATATAGATCAAGGAAGGGCAGCCAAAAGGGCGTCATAAATGCTGTGCAAAAGCGAAACGTCGCCATAATCCTCGCGCGCAAAAAGGTGTGCCCATCCTAGCTGATGCCTGCCACGTGTCGCCCGTCACAAGAAACTAGGACGTATTTTCTGACATTCAGAAAACCTAGGCACGCTGCTCGAGACTTGCACGACTAGTTTCGAGACACGACAGTTCACTAGCCTATGGTGGGAAAAATAAAAAAGTTGGGTATCTCAAGAACACCGAAGGATGGATAGATGACATCTGTCCGAACAAGGCTTATCACCTAGGAGGCGAAGCGCCTCCCCAATCGACGCCATACTCCAAGTGTAAATCCATAAGGTCCAGGGTTCAAGGCTCCGTGCTGCCTTGTTCGACCGAAATGGACATACTACCACGTGGGCCTTCGGGAGTCCACGGGGTTGTCCTGTCAAAACTGCCAATTGGGCGATAGGCGGACACCAAAAGGACTACTTGCCGAAGTCTCCACTTCGGCCTTTCCAAGGGGGGCATGTGATAGCCAAAGTGCTATCGCCCTGACCACCTGCCGATCACGGGAAAGAGGGCACCAGACACTTGAGGCATACGACCTCGGAAAGGACTTCGGAGTGAAGGAAGTCATACACCTGAGGTGTATGACCTCGGTACATCACCAAATGCCAACTTCGGAAGCTAGCATAGCGCCTCCTTCGGGAGGGCGGCTGAACCAGCTTCGGGGGAGAGAGACCAACCACCCCCTGCGGAAGAAAGCCCCCCGAAGGAGTAGGCAGCGAAGTTCCAGCCCGACTCCGAGAAAGGACCCATCACCCCGAAGTAAGACATCAACCAAAGGGACCTCGGTTGTACGGCAAGAGCCATCAAGGAGTCTTTGACATTCCGCTCATATACGTCTCCGACACGCCACCCCCAGACACACTCTAACACACCATTGCAGCATGCGTCCTATCACACAAGGCTACACCTACTACGGCTCGTGGCCCGAGGAGCCTGTAGATGGCCAGGGGTCCCCACGCCCAAAAATACGAACACCATCCGTCCATACACATGTCACAATCTGAAGGGATCACCTCCTCCCTTATAGACCAGCGAAATGGTCACAGGCAGGGGGTCTTTCCAGCTCGGAGGACCAAAAGGAAAAGAGGACGCTCTCCTCTCTCTGCCTGAATACTCTCCCTTCAGTCATCAGAAAGACACGCCAGGCAAGAGTCCCTTGTGCTTATTACTGAGTATCTCTCTTTCTCGGAGCACTGACTTGGGCGTCGGAGGTTCCCCCTAGGAAAACCACCCCAGGGGCCTCCTAACCCCTGTTTTCTGATTGTTTCAGCTAGGTCTCCTTGAAGGATCTCCGCTCCGAGCTCTCTCCTGTGCCGGAAGTCTTTCCCGTCCTTGCCAACCATGGTACCAGGAAGCTGCCGGCCACCACCTAAGGTGACCCTCTCAGGGTACCTTTTTGCACCTCCAGGACCCCCTACTGCCCACACCCCTGCACACAGTGGAGATGCTGGCTCCGCCTAACCGGACCGCATTAGATGCTGGCTCCGCACCTACTGAAGCCCGGCATCAAGGTGGGTCCCTGATGTGCAAGTAAACAACCTATATGCAAACTATATGTACCTATGTACATCCTGCTAATGTCATGCAAACCTAAATGAAATCAACTAAATGAGTATGAATGTGAATATGCACAAAAAAAAGAAAACCACACATAATCAATATAACAATGCATGAGAATAAAATAAAAAGAGAAATACGCATGAACTATACTAAATGCAAACAAAGAATGCAACAAAGGATTCAAGTACTTGTCAACCCTTAAAAGACCTAAAAGGGCACCCCCACACTTATTCTTTGTCCAACCTAAAATGCAGGTACACCTTCACTCTAACCCCTCAATGCCCAAAACAATATGAACATTACCAATTTCAAGGAGAATAAAAGATTAAAGTGAAGTGGAAAAGGTTACATGCGTCGGCTCAAACAAAGAAATTAAGCTTAAAAAGGCTCAATGAGGCTCACTAAAGAATAATCCATAAGGTTGGCTATTTAGTAAGTGGTTTTAGCCCTGAAGTGTTATCACCTTCTCTATGCTTACACACAAAGAGTGAGGCTATATAGATCCTTTAGGCCACCATAACCTAACAAAACCTATGTCCAATCACAAAGCAGTAATCTTAAGAAAGAATTTCTCACAACTTATCATCACTAAAAGGGCTTAAAGTGCTCACCAGGTAAAAAAAATATTCTTTACCTAAGTCAACCAAAAAAAAACATACATCTTTAAAAAATTTAACGACCAACTCAAGTTCACAAGGCATACAATCAATGGTGCTATTTTATGAGTTAAGTCCCTAAAGTGTAAGGAAACAACCTATATGCAAACTATATTATACCTATGTACATCCTACTAATGTAATGCAAACCTAAATGAAATGAGCTAAATGGGTGTGAATGTGAATATGCACAAAGAAAGGAAAATCACACATAATCAACACAATAATTCAAAAGAATAAAATAAAAAGAAAAATGCACATAAACTATCCTAAATGCAAATAAAGAATGCAACAAGGGATTCAAGTATGAAACTCAAACTAACTCCCCCTACACTTAAAAATTCACATTGTCCACAATGTGGAAAAGAGAGAAAGAATGGGAGTCATACTTGGGGAAGTGAGTAGGTCACCTTTCTAATCCTCTATGAGTGAAGGAAAGCCACTAGAAGGGCCATCGGTGAAATGATCATACTTGAAGCTCAAAGGAAACTATCCATGGGGGTAGGAGTAGGATGGAGGGACAAATGAATTTGGCTGGACAAAGGGCATCATCAGGTAAGGAGGGGGAACATAGGTATATGGGTACCAAGGATAGGTGTGAGGGCTAAAGTGTGGAGGATGGTAGTTGAAAGCCAGGAACTCCAATAGAATATTTGGGTTAAAATCCAAATATAGTCCCTTAACTTTAAAGGTCATCCTAAATTCGTCCTTTACCTCCAAAAGTGACTCTTAAAGTTCCTTATCTCTCTTAGCATGTCCTATTTTGGTCTATTCCATCAATTAAGTTGTCATCTTTAATGAAAAATGCCTATGTGGCATTTACTTTGCCAGACGACATTCTATGTCATAATAATAAGTGGCCAAAATGGAAGAACAATAAATATTAGGCTAAAATTGACGATAACACATAATATTAAGGACTTGAAATGACATTAAGCCCTAAAATTCATCTTCCCTAAATCTTCTCTGATTCAAACAGTAGCTATGCCACTGCCCACCTTTAGCCTATCCGCTACCTACTTCGTCCCACTCCAGCCCCTTGATACCTATCTCCACCTCTACACCACCACCATCTTGTTGTCTTTCCATCTACATCGCCACCATCTCCCATCCTCCAGTGTGATCCACTCATCACCCACTCTCTTCATCGCTAGCATCCATTAGCAACACCATATTGACAAAACTGAAGCTCGCAAGGCTCTACCACACTGGCCGCCCTTACCTGAAATCTGCCTCATATAATGGAAATCCTCCCTCTACTGTGGAAATCCACGCTAGCTGCCCATGCCAACATCCTCTCTCTCATCACCAGAAATTTAGGTTCGCCAGCCTCGGGTTTCTCCTCACCAAAAATTCAGGTTCACTGGCCTCTTTGTCAACCCGATCGATGTCGATGGCAGAATTATAAGAAGGAAACAGCGGCAAGGCTCGATAATGGTGATACCCAGCTCGAGGGTCTCATGTTATGTGTAAAGACAATTTTGGGGAAGAAGATGATTTAGGGTCAACTACATTTAGGCCCATAATATTATGTGTTGTTGTTAGTTTTAGCCTAAAGCTTATTGTTCTTTCAGTATAGTCATTGCTTTATTATAAAAAAGGATGACATATGGCATTTTGAGCTACCATGTCAACCTAGAATGTGCCATGTCATCAACTTCTATTGAAGATAATAGAAGAAGTGATAGAAGGGACTTGAGTGGGACAAACTTTAAGAGGTAGGGGACTTTAATAGTCACTTTTGGAGGTAAGGGACCACTTTAGGATGACCTTTAAAGTTAGGGGACCATATTTGGATTTTACCTAAAAGATTTAGATATGCTTGCTCAGCCGCCCATCTTATTGCTTTATGTTGTGTCCTTCTATTTAATGATGGGTATGCAAAGCCTTCATCAACTCGGAGGATAAGGCTTGCATATGGGCATCCAATCCTCCATAGTGCTCCTCTTCCACTCCTCAATCAAAGTCCACATGTTCTTCAAGTGTGGCCAACCTCTTGTCATTTTGTTTTTGCACCTTTTTCATCTTCTTCATGTCATCCTAGATCTCATCTAATCATCCAAAGAATGAATTCAAAGCCACTCCAATCAACTGCATGCTCACAGTATCTGAGTTGCATAGTTGCTTCTCCTCTTGGTGCTTCTCTTTGTGTTCCCCTTGGTGCTCATCCTCTTGTACCTCATCCACTTTCCTTTTCCTTTTTTCCAAACTTGAGATTAAAATTCTTGGTGTCGGGTTGAATACTTTGAAAGGGTCTTCATTGTAGAATACTTTACTTTCACCAATTAAATCTGTAAGAAACTCCGGGAACACCAAGTTGACACTTGTACTCTTACCCGCCTTGGCTATACTTGAAGAGATCATGCCACCAATGTTGAGCTCCACATCATTAAGGGTTTTATATAAGTATTGTACGCGCTCAAAATTGATGTTGGTCATGTGGTTGGAAGAGCACAAACTTGTACTCATAAATTGGCACCATGCTTTGGTTCATTAGTGAACTCACTATATAGTAGAGAGAGATATTTACCATTCACCACCATCCATAGGACCGGTCTTCCACAAAATGTGAGAGCCATTTGCTCCAAAGTCGCATCCAACATCGGTTGGTACTCTGAGATGAACAACTTGTTATGGATTGTTTCTTTATTCAAAGCAAATCATCTTCCCTCGTACTTTTGCTCTTGTGATCCTTGTTTTCTTTCAAAGTATAGTATGTTGGAATTCTTGGCGCACCAAGATCCTTTTAAGATAGGATTTGAGCTCATTGAGCTAACTCTAGCTTGAACAGCTATCTAAAGCAGCTAAAAGTAGCTCATTTTAGCTCAAGTCAGCTCACTTCAGCTATAAGTAGCTCAAAGTAGCCGGACTTCAGCTCAAGTCAGCTCACTTCAGCTTCTGGTAGCTGAATTTAGCTGGACTTCAGCTCAAGTCAGCTCACTTCAGCTATAAGTAGCTCAAAGTAGCAGGACTTCAGCTCAAGTTAGCTCAAGTTAGCTCAAGTCAGCTCACTTCAGCTTTTGGTAGCTGAATGTAGCTGGACTTCAGTTCACTTCAGCTGAGAGTAGCTAACTCCAGCTCAAGGTTAGTTCAGGGAACTAGACCTTAGTTCATGGAGCTTGATTGGAGCTCAGAGGAGCTCAATGGTGCATAAGTAGCATAGTGAGCTAGCTTTGTGCCAGCTCACCTTGCTTTTAGCTCAAAACCACCAAGAGACACATCTTTTGTGTAAAGGTATGTCTCTTCATCAAAAGAGATGACTATTGGCTAAAAGAACATGTCTTTTCATCCAAAGGAAGTGTTCCTTGAGTGAAAAGACATGTATATTCGGCCATGAGGGTGGTTGGGGTGGTTATTGCACCAAGAGTGATGTCCTATGACTTCAAGGGACATGTATATTTGGCCATAAGGTAGTTATGGGGTGGTTATAGGCCAAAGGAAGTGTTCCTTGGCTAAAAGACATGTATTTTCGCCATAAGGTAGTTATGGGGTGGTTATAGGCCAAAAGAAGTGTTCCTTGGCTAAAAAGACATGTATTTTCCCCACCATACATGACCCTTGGCCAAAGGAAGTGTTCTTTGGCTTAAAAGACACCTTTCTTGGTGTAAAGGTGTGCCTTTTGGTAATCTATAAATAGCCTAAAGTGGCCAGCCATTTTAAGCATGAATTTGCCCTCCATTTGCTCCATTTCCTTGAGAGAAAATTGTTCTCCTCCTATTTCCTTTAGAGGCCGAAATATTAAACACTTCTTGAGAGCATTGTGGGTGGATTTACATAGAGATTGTTCATCTCTATTTCAAGCTTCAAGGCGCTCCTCTAAGATCAAGTTTTCCCTCAAGCTTTTTCGCTAAAGATAACCAAGAAGAAAGGTGCACATCTTTTCTTGGTTTAGTAGCATGTTAGGTTTCATTTTCGTATATTCTTAGTAGCATGCTAGGATTTATTTAACACAACTTATATGTGATCTTGATATGTTATATAATATGTTATGCATGCCTATATCCATGTTGAATTCAAATGAACAAATATGCATAGGGCATATACATGAGTGGATAACATAAAAGTATGTTATCATAAGATCATAAGATCCTGAAATCTTCATAGTAGAGGTTGGCCTAGAACTCGAACACAAGTGTCATGTAACCACTTAGCTTTTCCAAGCACCAAGAGTTCCAATCTCTCTTGTGCCACTGGTCATTGAAAATTGCATTCTTGGGGTCTGTATTCTTAAAGCCCCTTTGGTGGTTCACCCTTCTAGTCTTAACTTGTTTGAAGTAAGACTTAGCTTTGGTCCAAATAAATTGCATCTCATCTGGCACCTCCTCACTAGCATCCTTTTTCCTCTTCTTGTCCTCCAAAGTATCCTTGGCAGTATTCTTCTTTCTAGGCATAGTTCCTACCAAATGAGGAGATTGTAATCAATTCATAAATATTCAAGGCTACTTTCAACACAATGAAGTAATTCCAAAGAGTTGACAAAAAAACTAGAATCACATGGGGGTAGACAAACATTGTGTGTAAACTAAAGTTCCATGGTTTTTGCATAAGTAATGCAAGCATCCAAGAGCATGTACTTATATAAAAAAAAAAGTATGTCACTCCTAGATGTGAGCTAAGCAAAGATACAACCACTTAATCCAACACACTAAGCTACATTATAATTCAAAACCTCTTACATGAACATGTGTACACTCTTATTCTTTGAAGGTCCATAAGCAAAATTAGCATCATACATGTGAAATTCCTCAAATGCCAAGCTTGACCCAATCAATTAGAATAACAGGGAAGAGATTTTACATAAAGAACAACCATGAACAAAACTCCTATGGAAGTTGCCATGAAAATTTTGCCCCTTCCATGGTTGGTGCTCTAACTTCAAGCAACAATCAATTCCAAGCAATATTCGTGTTAAAAATCATTCACCTCTCATCACATTCATCAAGACTCATTAACCTAACAAGTTAAAATGCAAGAACCAAAGCTTGAACTCTAATACCTTTTGACCATGTGTTCTTCCTAAATAGAGCATGAAATCAAGAGATGCGAGCATCGAGATAAAGAGAAAAGAGTGCATAATCACTTACTTGTTGAAGATTGAAGAAAAGAACTTGCAAGGATTCAAACTATGTGACACATGGGGGGTAGTGACACGACCATCCTTGGCCCCTGCCCAGGAAGCCTGTGAGAGCTGGTCTCACGGTGGTTGCAATTGGCTAGTTGTATATGTACACTGATTAAAAACCTGAGATACTAATTGATTAACCTAGAATATGCAAAATGCATACTCTTTATGCTTTGAATTGGATTAACAAAATTTCATAAGACATTGACTTGGCCCAAACATTTCCAAAGAAAATAAGTTCAAATAGCCAAAGCATACAAAATAAACATTTATTTGAGTTTACTACACATAAACAACAGTGTGGGAGTATTCATACATAAAGTAGACTAATGCCCTCACTTAAGAGCAACCCTAGAGTCTAGGACTCCTCAAAATATAGAAATGGAGGCAGCTAAGATTACTATATATACAAGCCTCAACTGAGATCTTCTTAAACTAACTCCCACCTTGGATGCAAGTCCCAATGGTGAGTCACAAAAGTCTTTGTCCATGTGGTCCTAGGCTCTGTAGCTAAAGGAAGACTGTAGTTAGTACTGTTACTTAACCAACAAGTTACCTATGTAGGCTAGAATCATAGAGATTCTCAAGTACAATACCTGCAACAAGAGCTAACTACTGTGATAACCCTCAGTGTTTACCCCGCCCAACAACTTCAGAATCTATACAACATAACTAGGGAGTGAGAATTTAAACATTCTTAGTAAGGGTCTTCACTGTACTTGCAAGAAAATTACTAAGGACTCCACATATGATAACATATGTAACCTTTTGTGAGCTCACATAGCTTGAGGGTCTAGTATATGCATATACCTAGGTCCCTTGAGACCTCTCCTCATCCTAGTCCTTGAAATACAAGGCATTGCCCTATCCTTTAGTAGGGTTAGCTTGCCAGCCTAACTTGTGATAATTCACCAGTTGAACCTCTCCCGTTTATGTTATACAGGGGCACTATGGTGAGACTATTGTAGACTAGGCCATAAAGACCTTGTAGACTAGGTGCACTAAGGTTTCACCTTGCAACCTCATGGGTAATAGCATGGCTAGGTCGCCAAGGGTTATAAACCTCTCACCTAAGCTGGTGGTACTTAGTTGTGATCCTTAGTAAACTAGTTTTCTTGCTTGTAGTAGAAGTAACCATAAAATGTTACAAAACTCAAGAAAACTTCTAGGTTTCGAAGGACTTTTGTAAGTCTTGGAGTACCCTCAGAATGCTTAGACCCCAAGGTACCTTAAGAACCCCATTAGGTCTCCCTTCGACCTTCCCAGCAGAAACTGGAAATTTCAACCAATATGCCTTTGGCGACACATCGCCACAGTTGGTAATGTTCTGCCAACTTTCCCGCATTGGCGACACATCATGGGAATGGTACAAAGCTGGTGACGCATCACCAATTTGTGAAACTGCAGAATTTTCCCAGATTTTGCTACTATGAAGTTTGGACACTTACCAAACATATCAAACATCCTTGGTTAGCCTTCGAACTTCACATACATGTAAAACATGTTGCATAGATCACAACCAACTATCACAAGCCAATCTAGGATGCATTATAACATCATCCCAATCATCACAAACCTCATAGTCCACCATAATTCAACCTTGCCCATTAACTAATGCTATTACTAGAACTACTCGAATTATTCAAGTAAACTCATTCCAATAGCATTAATTGAACTAAAAAACACAACTCCCTTACCTCAACTCTAAGTAACAAGCAAGAATCAAGCACTCTTCCAATCCATTAAGCTCACCAAAGCACCACCTAAGTTCCAAGGAAAACATAGGCACCAAACATCAAATTCTTGCTTTCTAACCAAAACCCAAGCCCCTAACTAACCAATAAACATAAAATCAATCAAGAACACATTGGTTACCTCGTACTAAAAATAGGCGATGGGAGAAAACATGCTTCCAAGCTCCAAACCCATGATTTTATGCTTGAAATGAGCTCCCAATGACCTATATGCTTATGATGGCTTCTCTTTTTACTAAGAAACTTTGATTTTAAGCACAATTGGGTGGAAAAATAAGGGTAGAGAGGATGAACTCGGGTTTATGGCAGCCACCCCTCCACTTTACCCTCTTATAACCCTATTTTCAATCTAAGCCATCAAAGTATTAGACATGATACACTTAAGTCCCCATTTTTTGGTAACCTTAGCTGTTCTTGCTTAATCCTTGTTTATTTCATCTAGTATGGGTTAAAGTTAAAATTCAGGTTATAAAACTTCATTTTAACCACTCAGGACCTGGCCCGGCTATTTAAGATGCAAAATTACCATTTTGCCCTTGAACCTCATTTAGCGCCTTAACCTTCTTGGAACTTAGTGAACTTTGCTAAACTTTCCTATTCTTGCTATGTAAACTTGAATTAAGGTTCTAAACTTAATTTAGGGCACTTTATCTTCCCCAGGCATGCTTCCCACTAGTAGGGCCATAACAGGTAGGGGTTAGGATTTTTTAGGGAGAAGATGAAGAGAGGTCGAAGAAGTGGGAGAGAAGGCTGTAGGTCGTGATTTAAAGAGGCTAAAGTGCGATTGCACTTTCAAAATGTGGTCGCACTTTTGGCCTTTATTTTTTTTTTTCTGAGTTTGGAGGAAAGTGCAATTGTACTTCACCTTTTTGGTTGAATTTTGCTTCCAGCATGTGTGATCACACTTTTAAGAGTGTGATCGCAAATTTTTTATGGATCTTGGAAAAGTGCAATAGCACTTTTTAGAAGCTATTGCACATTTTTTTGGGTTTGCAATGTACGGTCGCACAATTATAAGTGCAATCTCATTTTTCTGTTTTCTCATAATTTCACACTTCTCATTTTTTCATGCAAATTCACTATTTTTTAATTGATAAAACCATCTACAGTGCCTTACCAACTTCCAATTTGATAAGTGTCTTCCTTAATGTTGAAATCACCTTGAAAAGTAAGATTTTCCTCAAACTATTCCTTCCACAAATAAGGTCCGGTGAAGATTTTCCTCAAACTATTCCTTCCATAAATGAGGTCCACATTTCACCTACACACAAAATATAACCTAGAAATGAATAACTATTAAGAATAGTAAATACTAAAGTAAACAAGGTAATCAAAATCATTGGGGTGCCTCCCAACTAGTGCTTAGTTTATCAACTTAAGCTAGATGAACTCAATTTGTTCGGCACTAGGGTGGATGATATAACTCCACTCCATCTCCATTGCATGAATTTCTCCAAAGCTTTAAGAGGCTAAGAACCATCCAACAATATGCTCCTCTCCATCCTTGAACCTATATTTCCTTCATCTTTATATGCCTTGGGCTTATTCACATTTCCATTTTTTGTAGACTTCAATTTATTCTTTATAGTATCTCTGTCTTTCCCTTCATTTCATGGGTGACGTAACTCATCTTTTGCTTTTTCCTTAAGAATTAGAGGCCCAAATTCATTAATATTTCTTTTACTACCGTCTACACCAAATGTAGGACTTTCTTGATTGCACTCTATCAAACCAACCTTGTAAACTTCCCTTTTGGGATGAGGAGAAGAGCTATAAGTAAACATGTTGAATAGCATTTTTTCATCCTTAATCTTAATTGTGAGCTTTCCTTCATTTTCATTTATGGTTACTGCAGTGGTAGCCAAGAATGGTCATCCAAAGATGAGGAAAACTTGATTGCCCACTTCTACATCAAGGATGAAAAAATCCATTAGGAAAACAAGCTTACCAAGTTTCACTAAGACATCTTCTATTACTCCTCATAGGTATGTGATGGACCTATTTTCCATTTATAGTATTATCATAGAAGGTTTCACTTTCAACCCTAACTTGTTGCCAATGGATAAGGGCATGAAGTTTACACTTACACCAAGGTCACATAACACCTTCTTGAACTCCATTTCTTTAATTGTATAAGGAATAGTGATAGCCGAGGTGCCCATCACTGGCCGAGCTCCCAGACCTGACGGAGTACCGACTTCGCCAGAGGGAAACAGCCAGCCGAGGTTGGAAGGATGAAAGATCCCCCTAGCCTAATGTAGGGAATTCGCTTCATTAGGAAATGGTAGGACCAACCTCGGTAGAGCGGTCAGACCCCCTTTGGAAACAGAAGTATCCCTCGGAGGACCCATCCTCGGGGAATACATTCCTCGAAACGTCAGAGTAACCTCGGAAAGTACGAACAAAGCATTTAAGGAGCCTCTGACACCTCCCCATAAAAGTCGTCCCCCAAGTACATTCTGACACGCTATCACTGGAGCACGCCATCAGAGGGACGCCTCGATACGACACTCTCGGAATGCCTAGGCTGTTAACCAGGCGACTTTTGCTGAGATAAACATCCCTTCGTTCCCGGAAAAGCAGGGATCGCATCCCACCGGACACGTGTCATGATCTGGAACGACCACAAGAGGAAAATGGCTTCTGTACGCCTCCTTTATAAAACACCCAGAAAGCATCCTAGCGGGGTAAGGAAGAAAGTTCTCTTTGAATACACAAAAGAGCACATAATCCAGTTATCTGAAAATACTGACTTAGGCGTCGGAGACTCCTCCCCGGGAATACACACCGGGGACCTCCTGACCTGTGTTTTCTGGAGTATTTCAGGTACATTCCACTGGGGAATCTCCTCCAAAAGTGCTCTCCTCCATCAGAAGTTTTCCCTACCCGTACAATGACACATGATGAAGCCGCCGCAGGCCACCAATTGGCGCCGTCTGTGGGAACTCTATCCCATGTCGCCGTCGTGGAGACTCGGCGCTCGAAGGACAAAGGGATTTCAAGATCCCCCCTCGCACCTGAGACTCAACAGGCGACCACTCTGCCTGTGGCAGAAACTTCTATGATGGAGGACGATCGTCCCATAACGGTAACGATGAGCTTCCTACGGGATTTCCAGCATTCTATCATTGCCGAAATCACTCAGCAACTTGACCAGAGGTTGCCCCAACCTCCACCCACTCAAAGAACCTCACCCCGACCATTCGTCGGGAAAGAAGCTTGCGATCTACCCACCGGAGTTCAGGGAGTGGAGACTCCCTTGACACATATTCAACAGATGGTGAACCCGTTGAAGCACGCCCCGCCAGAGGGGGAGCCCCAAAAGAGACCAGGGCCTCTTGTCAACGGAGCGCATCCCCTTACTAGAGGTCCCCCTCTCCCCCTCGCCGGAGTCGTTCCCCAAGGTGAAGAAGAAATTCGCCACTACCAGCAAGCACATGACGGCAGGAAGGAACTAGCACTGCCGCCCTAATGGAAAGGATCCTAGGAAGGCTGGAAAAGGTCGAGAAACAGATCTCCCGAAAACCAGTCTGGTCCTGGTTGTCCGACTCCTACACCGGAGATGAGTCACCTTTCGTACGTGAGGTAGTAGAGGCGCCTATGCCCAGTGATTTCAGGGTTCCTCGCCTGGAAACATATGACAGGCGAAGTGACCCCCAGGCGCACCTGACAAAATATAAGTGAAGTATGGTGCTCCATGGCACGGACGACACCATGCTCTGTAAATGCTTTGAGGTGACACTCTCAGGACCAGCAACAGCGTGGTATGGCTCTTTGCCCAGGGAAGTTTGTTAAGCTTCCAAGAACTATCTACTGCTTTCACCCAACAGTTTATTGGTAGTAGGCCAACTGCCAAAATGCCAGTGCAAATGTTTGACATAGCGCAGAAAGGAGGGGAGACCATCCGTGACTATGTTGAAAGATTCAATCGAGAAGCACTGAGTGTACCAGATTTTTGGCCGGAAATTCGCATCCTGGCAATGGTCAGAGGACTGCGGAGGGACTCCCAGTTGTTCTACGAGTTCTCCAAAAACCCTCCAGAAACTCTTGGGGAATTTTACAGAAGAGCCGAGCAACACATGACGGCCGAAGAATTTAGAATAGGAGGACCTAAGGGCGAACACCCTCGCACCGAAGGGCCTGGCCATCAGCCACGCCAGCAGAATGAGGAAGAGCGGCCCTGCAGGCAAAGAGGAAAGAGGCCCGCAGCATTCACTCCCTTGAACACCACAAGAGCTAGCATTCTAATGGCGCTAGAAAGGCAAGGGACCACAATCCCAAGGCTAAAGGCCATGACCCCGGAGAATAAAAGGAATATGAAAAAATTCTGTCAATTTCACCGGGATCATGGCCATGACACTGAAGCCTGTTACCAGTTGAAGAAGTTCATTGAGTCCCTGATCAAACAGGGTCAACTTCGGCGATATCTGCGGATGCCCTCTCCAAAAGGGAGAAAGGAAGAGTAGAGGAGAGCAGACGATGAAGAGTATGACTCAGATAGACGGCGGGACCGAAGTCCCCGGAAAAGTCTGCCACCCTCGGCAGGGATTATCCAAACCATCACTACTGGGATACCCTCGGCCGAGAGAAAAAGAAAGATGAGAGAAGTCTCCATCATGGAGTACGGGAGCTCCGCGCGAAGGCTCACCCGTAGGGATGGGTCTGTAATAAAGTTCCCTCACGACGACCCCCTCCTTGTGATGGCAAGGATAGGGAACTGGGATGTCAAGAGAGTGCTCCTCGACGACGGCTCGAACACCGACGTCATTTTTTCTCATCTGCTGGGTAAATTAGACATCTCAAAAAGTGATATTAGCCCAGTCAGTTCCCCCACCTTCGGCGTCGGAACATCTGAACTTCCAGTCCTTGGGTACATCGACCTGCCTGTGATGCTGAAAGGGGTCTCACCCAAGAGCAAAGAAGAGTTAATCGCCTCTGGCAGGACAAGATTTATAGTCATTGATGTGCCGTCAGCATATAACGCCATTCTGGGAAGACAGACTCAAGGAAATTTTCACATTCGGCTAGACGTAAGGTACCTGATGGTCACCTTCGCCACCGAAGACGGAGATGCTGAAATCTTCATAGATCAGGCCGAGGTTAGGAAAGTCTTCACAAGGGCCAGGCAAAGCCCGACCAAGATCCAGGTACAGACTTCGGTAGAAGGAAAAAAGATCTTGATGGATGAAAAGGCAACGGCAGAAGAAACAGAAACCTCGAAAAAATAGAAACAGAAGATATAGAAAAGATCCCCGGCCGAAACACCCGAATTGGGAAGAAACTGGCCGAAAGGGACAAAAAGAGGCTTGTATCCTTTTTGTGCATGAACAAAGATCTATTTGTTTATTTGCCGAAGGATATGCCTGGGGTTGACCCCATCATAATCCAGCACAATCTTAGAGTACAACCACACGTCAGACCAGTTCGACAGAAAAAATGGAATCTATCAGCTCACAAAAAGTCCTTCGTCAAGGCCGAAGTTAGTCGCCTCATTGAGGCCGGGGTAATAAGGGAAGTAAAATACCCCGAATGGCTCAGCAATGTGGTTATAGCCACAAAAGAGGGTAGTGAAAAGCTCCGAATGTGCATCGACTTCCGAAACTTAAACGATGCTTGTCCAAAAGACTCCTACCCATTACCAACCATAGATCAGCTGGTAGATGCAACTGCCGAGTACGGACTGCTTAGCTTCCTTGACGCCTTTAGCGGGTATCATCAGATCTGAATGAACCCCGAGGATGAGGAAAAAATGGCATTCATCACAGAGATAGGTACTTACTGCTATGTCAGAATGCCCTTCGGGCTCAAAAATGCAGGAGCCACCTACCAAAGACTGATGAACAAGGTATTCGACGCACAAATTGGTAGGAACATGGAAGTGTACGTTGACGATATGATAGTCAAGAGCAAAGTACCCAAAAATCATATCACCGACTTAACTGAAACCTTCCAACGACTTCGAGAGTTCGGCGTTCGCCTTAATCCCGAAAAGTGTGTGTTCGGGGTAAACGCAGGAAAATTTCTCGGGTTCATGGTGTCAGAAAGGGGAATAGACGCTAACCCTAAGAAAGTGAAAGCCCTGCTGAATTTCCGGACACCTATGTCTATCAAAGACATACAGAGGCTTACCGGGAGGATCACTTCCCTAAGTAGATTCATCTCCAGGTATGGTGACCAATGTCGCCCGTTTTTCAAGGTACTCACCAAAGTCTCCAAGGAAGGTGGTACCTCTGGAATCCAGGAACATCCATGGAATACAGAATGCCAGGAAGCCTAGGGAGAGCTCAAAAGTTATCTAACTCGCCTCCCAACACTTCGGCAACCTCGGGAGGGGGAACCTCTCATTCTTTACCTCACAGTCACTGAAAAGACGGTGAGTTCCGTCTTAGTGAAAGAAGAGGGTGTGAAACAATGGCCGGTGTATTACGTAAGCAAGTCCCTACATGGCGTCGAGACAAGGTACCCGTTGATGGCGTCGAGACAAGGTACCCGTTGCTCCAAAAAGCTATCTACGCATTAGTACTGGCGGGTAGGAGATTGCGACCCTACTTCCAAGGACACGCCATCACCGTACGAAGCAATTTGCCCCTGCGAGATGTGATGAAAAAAGTGGAGCATTCGGGAAGACTCTCAAAATGGTGCATTGAGCTCAGTGAATATGACATTACATACGAGCCTAGAATGGCAATAAAGGCTCAGGCACTTGCAGACTTCATTGCCGAGATCCCCGAGATTGAAAAGACCGAAGCACTCGCGGGAGGTGAAACAGAGACTGATCCAGAATGGAAGCTCTTCGTCGATGGAGTGTCAGGCGCAGAGCACCAAGGAGCTGGAATAGTCCTTCAGGGTCCCGAAGGCATGGAAGCTTCTAAAGCAGTCAAATTCGGTTTTAATGTTACCAATAACATTGCCGAATAGGAAGCCCTCATAGCCGGATTGAAAATGGCCAGAAAAGTATGTGTGAAGAACCTTGTGGCCCACAGTGATTCACAGTTAATAGTCCGATAGACGAAGGGAGAATACGCGGGAAAGGACCCAATTTTGGCTAAGTATCACGACCTCGTTCAGAAACTCATTGAGGATTTCGACTCGGTGCACATAAAGAATGTGCCCCGAAGGGATAATACCCAAGCGGATGCCTTGGCCAAGGCTAAGGAGCCCACCGAAGTGCTAAAACACCCCAGCACAGAGTTAATGTGCATAAAAACCTCAGGGGAGGGATGGCAAAGCTCCCTCAAGAGATATTTGGCAACTTCAGAGCTTCTCGAGGATCCTAAAGAAGCCGCAAAGATACGAAAGCGTGCAGGAAGGTACTTCCTCATTGGGGAAGAGCTGTACAAACAAGGGTACACAAGCCCTTTACAAAGATGTATAGGCGAGGATGACGTCAAAGTAATACTTGAAGAAGTACACGAAGGAGTGTGTGGCTCCCATATAGGAACGGACACCCTCCCAGGAGTAATACTCCGCCAAGGTTACTTTTGGCCTACCCTGAGGAAGGACGCAAGGCAATTCGTCCAAAGATGCGACAACTGCCAAAGGCACGCCAGTATCCAAAAGCTACCCTCGGAGAGAATAAATGCAATAGACTATCCTTGCCCCTTCACCGTTTGGGGCATTGACCTCATCGGACCTCTCCCAAACGCCCCCGGCGGAGTAAAATTTTGCATCGTCGCAGTGGACTATTTCACTAAGTGGATAGAGGCAGAACCGCTAGCATCAATCTTGGTGAAGGACGCTCAAAAATTTGTATGGAAAAACATTATATGCCGATTTGGCATTCCGAGGGTAATAGTGGCCGATAACAGGACTCAATTCACGGATAAGGGGTTCCAGGAATTCATGAGGGACCTTGGCGTCAAGATACATTTTGCCCCAGTGGCTCACCCTCAGAGCAATAGGCAGGTCGAGGTATCGAGCAGAACAATAAAAGATGGCCTGAAGAAAAGGCTAAAAGAGGCAAAAGGGAAATGGCCAGGAGAGCTCCCAAGTGTGCTGTGGAGCTACCGAATGACTCCCCGAAGAGCCACGGGAGAGACTCCTTTCTCGCTCGTATACGGGACCGAGGCCATTATTCCCATTGAAGTCATGCAGCCCTCGGTAAGAGTACAGGTGTTCGATGAAGGAGGAAATGTTCTTGGACTGAGAGCAAAACTGGACCTCCTCGAAGAACACTGCGAAATGGCCGAGTTAAGGAGAAAGGCCTTCCAGCAACGGATAGCACGCACCGCCAATTTAGATGTAAGAAAAAAGGAGATCAAAAAGGGAGACCTCGTTCTCCGAAAGGCCGAGTTTGAACAGCGAAGGCCATCAGAAGGGGTACTTCGGGCAAATTGGAGTGGACCCTATTTGGTTCTCGACGAAATCCGCCCAGGGGTCTTTAAGTTGGGTAATATTGAGGGAGTGGAGTTGAAAAATACTTGGCATTCAGACTCTCTGAAAAAATTTTATACTTAGACATTTTTTCGAAGAAAGCCGGTAAGATACTCCTCCCCGAAGTCGTTAGTAAAATACATGATGAATTTGCCTTCGTTATCGAAAGAGTGCGCCTTGATGATTCTGCCTTACAAAATTCCTTACTAAGCTTAAAAACTCGTCCGAACACGAAAGAAGTTCAAAGAGGTTCCTTTCGAAAGATAAGGTGCAGGTGTTCGCCAAAAGTGCACACCTAAAATCGTACCAGCTTCTGATAAGGCATATTCGGGAGAAAGAACGGAGAATGGAGGAAAAAATTCTTCATTAAAAAATCCTAAGGCAAAAAAATACAAAGAAGGAAGAAGAAAGCCTATGACTGAGCAGGGGTATCCGACGTTTCGCCAATGTTATCATCTCTAGAGGGTGATAGACAAAGTCTATCGCCTCTATCTGGCCGAACTCCCTGCCACAAGAATGGCCAGAAGAGACTAGCGCTACCCGAGAAAAGGTGGGATCATACACCTCGGGAGATAGCCGAAGAGCTCCGAGCCCGGCACGCCAGGAAACTTGAGGATACTGCTAGCCCCCCCAAGGTTGTGAACAGATCGCCTTCGGAAAAGAGCCACCAGCTATGGCGGCCGAACATGATCTCCCCGAAGGCGGAACTCCCTGAAGCTGGGAACCCCCGAATTGGGTGCGTGTTTCCCGAAGAGGCACCGTCCGTACCAAAGGATGACCTTGCCCAGGGACCTCGGGAGTACGGCAGGAGCATTTAAGGAAGCATTTAAGGAAGCCTCTGACACGTCCTTTCACAGACGTCATGAAGCCACCTCAATAGGCGCTCTGACACACTGACGCCATCAAAATCACATCATGGCCCGTCTCAGCACAAGGCTCAAGGCAACCTGCTACCAGCTATCTGTCCCCTACGCCCAGAAACTCAGGGAACATCCGACCGAACACGTGTCGCAATCTGAACGGGCTAGGCACTCCTATAAATACCAGGAAATAAATACTTGGCAGGAGGTTGGTTGGCAAAACGTCTGACTCCCAGACTCTGAGAAAATCACCAGGCGAGACTCTTCAGTGCTTTCTGCTATTTCCTCTGCCTTTCTCAGCCACCACTGACTTGGGTGTCGGAGGCTCCCCCCCCGGAAACAGATCCGGGGGCCTCCTAACCCACTTTTTCTGAGCATCTCAGGTACTTTCCCTTGGGCGCACCATCCTCCAGGCGTTCTTCCTCCTAGAAGTCTCTCCAACAGTCACCATGACTCTAAACGATGAGGCCCATGGCCATCATTTGGCGCCGTCTGTGGGAACCCGCTCTGAGATCGCCGTCGTTGAAACTCGGCGTTCTAAGAACAAGGGACTTCCGAGGTCCCCGTCCGCGCCTGAGACACAACCGGCTGCTGAGCAAACACTCCCTGGGACTTCTGCGTCCGAGGAAGACCGCCCTCTAGTAATCACTATGAGTTTTATGAGGGAGTTTCAGCGTTCGGTCGTCGCTGAAATGACACAGCAGATCGACCAAAGGTGGTCACAGCAGACACAGGCCCAAAGACCTCCCTCACCTGCACGCCCTCGGGAGAAGAGTCAGAGGTCGACTCATCGCAGTTCGGGAAGCAGAGATCCGTGCGAAGAGTCGTCCACGGAGAATATACCCCTCGGGAAACGGCCTCTAGGACAAACTGGGTCCAAACGAGCGAAAGTCTCACGGTGAAGGAGTTCGTCTCCTGAGGTGAGGTCCGTATCCCCTCAGCGTCGAACTCGCTCCCCGAAGAGGCGCCGACGATCTCCCTTCCCTGAAGAAGGGCCTAGTGCCACCGTGCTTATGGATAGGATATTGGCACGGCTAGATAGGGTGGAGAAACAAATGGCCAGAAAACCCGTTTGGGACAGGCTCACGGGAGCCTTCTGCGAAGATGGGTCCCCGTTCACCCGGACCGTGGCCGAGGCAGCCATGCCAGGTGACTTCAGAGTACCTCGGTTGGAGATTTATGATGGCCGTACTGATCCACAGGCCCATCTGATGAAGTACAGACGCAGCATGATAATGCACGGTGCTGACAACGCTACCATGTGCAAGTGCTTCGAAGTCACCCTCACAGGGCCAGCAACTGCATGGTACAATTCATTGCCTCTAGGGACCATCACTGAGTTCTAGGTGTTGTCCACGGCCTTCACACAGCAATTCATTGGGAGCAGGCCTACTGCCAAGATGCCTGTCCAGATGTTTGACATAGAGTAGAGGAACGGAGAAACCATCCGAGACTATGTCGAAAGATTTAACAAGGAAGCTCTGAGCGTCCCAGACTTCCGGCCCAAAATTCGCATTCTTGCCATGATACGGGGCCTTCGGCGAGACTTACAGCTGTTCTACGAATTCTCAAAAGACCCCCCGGAGACCCTCGGTGAATTTTACCGAAGGGCGGAACAGCACATGACCGCCGAGGAGCTAAGAATGGCTGGGCCGAAGTCCGATCACCACCGCGCCGAAGGGTCCAATCAACAAGCTCGGCATCCGACCGAACAGGCAGGACGACCTCGGAGGATGCGGGGAAGGAAACCCCAAAGTTTCACACCACTGAGCACTACACGGACCAACATTCTCATGGCGCTGGAAAGGCAAGGGACGCAGATTCGGCGGCCAAGGGCCATGACCGCTGACAACAAGAAGAATGCAAAGAAGTTCTGCCAGTTTCATCGCGACCACGGTCATGACACCGAAGACTGCTTCCAGCTGAAGAAGTACATAGAATCACTGATAAAGCAGGGCCAACTTCAGAAATACCTGCGGATGCCTTCCTCGAAAGGCAGAAAAGTGGAGGAAGAAAGGGCCGAAGATGAGGACTATGATTCCGACAGGCGGAGAAACCGAAGTCCAAAAAGGCGCCTTCCACCTCCGTCCGGAGTTATCCAAACAATCACAACGGGGCTCCCGTCCTCGGAAAGAAAGTGGAAGGCCAGAGAAATTGCAGTCATGGAATATCAGAATCCAACAAAGAAGCTGGCCCGCAAAGATGGATCCACCATTATATTTCCCTACGACGATCCACTGCTGATCATGGCGAGGGTAGGGAACTGGGACGTCAAAAGGGTGCTACTTGATGACGGATCAAATACAGACGTCCTATTCTCGCACTTACTGCCGAGCTTGGGCATCTCCAGCAGTGAGCTGAAGCCAGTCACCTCGCCCACCTTCGGGGTTGGGCCATCCGAACTGCCCGTTCTCGGATGGATCGACCTCCCGTTGATGATGAAAGGGACCTCGGTAGATGGAGCAGCAGAGTTGTACGTCTCTACAATGGCGAGATTTATCGTCATGGACGTCCCTTCCTCGTACAACGCCATCCTTGGGAGGCAGACACAGGGAAACCTGCACATTCGCCCTACATGAAGTACTTGACTGTCACATTCGCTACCAAGGATGGGGATGCAGAGGTCTTCATAGATCAAGCCGAGGTAAGAAAGGTGTTTGTGAAAGCATGAAAGGCTCCGGCAAGCAACTCCGCACAAACAATGGAGGCAAAGGCGGCAGAAAAAGGCAAAGAAGAAGATATCGCAAAAGCAGAAATGGAAACAGTAGAACTTATCCCAGGACAATCTACCCGAATAGGGAAGAGCTTGGCCGAAGGTGAGAAAGAAAATCTTGTATCCTTTCTGCTGAAAAATAAAGATTTGTTTGCCTACTCGCCGAAAGATATGCCAGGGGTAAACCCTGGCATAGTACAGCATAGCCTCAAAGTAAGTTCGGAAGCAAAGCCTGTCCAGCAAAAGAAGCGAAGCATCTCAGCACACAAAAGCAACTTTGTCAAAACCGAGGTCCAGCGTCTGTTAGACGCCAAAGTCATCAGGGAGGTGAAGTACCCCGAATGGTTAAGCAACGTGGTCATTGCCACAAAAGAAGCTAGCAGCAAACTCCGGATGTGCATCGACTTCAGAAACTTGAACGATGCTTGCCCAAAAGACTCATACCCTCTGCCGCCAATAGATCAACTGGTAGATTCAACTGCCGAATATGGGCGCCTAAGTTTCCTGGACGCCTTCAGTGGTACCATCAAATAAGGATAAACCCCGAAGATGAAGAAAAAACCGCCTTCATCACCGAGGGAGGAACATACTGTTATGTCAGGATGCCCTTCGGGCTAAAAAATGCAGGAGCAACCTACCAAAGGTTGATGAACAAGGTCTTTAAAGACCAAATGGGGAGAAACATGGAGGTGTATGTTGACGATATGGTAGTCAAAAGCAAGCTCCCTCACAACCATGTTGCAGATCTAGAGGAAACCTTCCAAAAGCTCAGAGCCTTCGGGATTCGGCTCAATCCTGAAAAATGCATCTTCGAGGTAACCTCGGGAAAATTCCTTGGGTACATGGTATCCGAAAGAGGCATTGATGCTAACCCCGAGAAGATTAAGGCACTGCTTTGATGCCGCAAGGCATCTTCGTTTGCTATCATGTTGACAGGCGGAGAGACTTCCTGAGGAGGCGAGCGCCTGGAGCTCTGGTTTCCCAGCTGAGTGTGCCTGAAAAGCTCAAAGAAGAGGTTAGGAGGTCCCCGGTTTGCTTTTCCGAGGAGGACCCTCCGACGCCCAAGTCAGTTTTCTGAGTGAAAGTGGAGGAAGAGCACTAAGGGATCAAGTGTCTTGCCTGTTTTGTGTTTTTCTCAGAGGGAGGAAAATGCCCATCCTTTGCCCAGTCCCATTTCCTAGTATTTATAGGAGTAGCTGGTCCGTTCAGATCATGACATGTGTTCGGTCAGATTTGATCTGTACTTTTGGACCTAGGGGACAGGCAGCTGTTTGCAGCCTCCTTTAGTCCCAGACCCGGACAGGTTGTGTCAGGACTGGAGCGGCTACGGCGTGTCAGTTCGCCGTTCAGATGTGACGTGTAGGGCTTGTGGGCGGCATGTCAGAGGCTCCTTAAATGCTCATACCGTACTCCCGAGGTCCCCTGGGCGAGGTCGCCCTTCGGTGCGTGCACCCTCTTCGGATTCTATCCGTCCTTCCGTGCAAGCACCTCCTTCAGGATCTATCCCATAGTTCTGGGAGTTCCCTTGATGAACACCTTCTTTGGGACTCACACCCATAGTTCGGGGATTCCCTTGTTCAGGTGTTTCTTGTTCGGGGAAGACCTCTTCGGGGCCTCTGCCTTCGGGGAGATTTAGAGAGATGGCTCTCTTACCCGAAGATGGTCAGTTTGGCCCCTCGATGGAGACGGTGTTGTCCTCGGAATTCCTGACGAGCTAACCAAAGTCTCGAGCTCATAGTGTTTGACTTCGCACCTTCCGAGGTCAATGAAAAGATCCTCTCTTGGGTGACGTCAGACTCCTCGGCCAACATTCTGGCAGGGAGTTACTACCGAGGAGGCAATAGCCTTTGGCTATCACAGGCCCCCCTCCGAAAAGCCGAAGTGAGAAACTTCGGTTCATCGGTTTTCGGGTCCTGTGGTTGTGATATCTGTGCCGAAGACGCCTTCTTCTGCCTGTAGTGATGGGCAGCATTTTTGCGTCCTCGAGGCGCGAGAAGATAGGCTGTCCCTGTGCCGAAGATACACCTTCTGCCCGAAGTCACAGGCTGTCTCTTGGTGTCCTCGTGGCGAGGGAAAATAGGATAACCTTGTATCGAAGATAGACCTTTTGCCTGAAGTCACAGGCTGTCTCTTGGTGTCTTTGAGGTAACCTACTTTTTTGCCTTTATATGTCTGCTCATGCGTCGCGTCCTGTATCCAGCGGAGTCAGTCTAGGGCGGCGCCTCTAGACCAAACGGTGTCAGAGGGCGTGCTCGACGTGATGGATGACACGTGGCACGTTTGCTGCGCGATGACCGACACATGGCACACTTTTATTGGGTAAGAATGCACTGAGTATGGCTGGCGCGACTTTTTAGGCGCTCATAGCAGTTATGGCGACGCTTCGCCTTCCAAGGGGTACTAATGACGACGGTTCTCCTGGCCTTCTCGGCCTATATATATGAGTCCTGTCATAACCCTCTTTCTTCTTCTGCTTTTGCTTTCTTTTGCCTTCTAATTCTCTCCCGATTTTCTGCGGCGGTTCTCCTTTTTCAGGCGTTTTGCCGACCACTTTTCACGACGGCTTCCAGGAATCCAGATTCCGGCAAGACCTTTGGTGGGTTTTAGTCCTTCTGCTTTTTTCAAAGATTCTTCTTTGTTTTTCCCGAACTCATTTTCCTTGTTTTTCCGAACTCGTTTTCATCATGCCTGTTCCCGAGAGTTGGCAACCTCTTCTTTCTCACCCTTGCTGCACTACTGCGGCAAAACTAGCGAAGTGGAAGAAAAAGTTTTTCTTACCCTCTTACTCTGTGACGAGGTTGCCCCGTCCTGACCAATTTCCTTTCTCCAACTGAAGTGATGAAATCACCGTTTTCCGAGCCCAACTGAAGGCAGGACTTCGGTATCCCCCTCCGGAGATGGTTAGCGCGTTCTGCAACTTCCATGGCATTTCCGTTAACCAACTCCCACCAAACTCGTACTGCTATTTCAATGCCTTCCTCTGTATGTGCGGCGTTTTCAAAATAAAACCTCACTTTGTAGTTTTTCTTCAGTACTACAAGCTCTTCGTGGTCCCGAAGGGTGGCTTCCACTTTATGCTACCTCGGGGATCCGGGAGCAAAAAGTATACGTTCACCTTCGCCACCAAAGACAGTTGGCGAGGGTGGCAATAAAAATTCTTTTTCCTGAAGAAGTCGGAGGCTTGGTCGCACGTCCCGACCAAGTGGGCTCAGGGGAGGCTCAAGATGGATGTTGTTGACCCGAAGATACTGCTAGACGCCGACGTAGCACCTATCTTTGAGGACTTCGACAGGCGCATCCGGGCCGTCTCTGACTGGGCCGCCGAGGTCTCTCCTCGTGCCCTTTACCCCTTTCCGATCAACTGGAGGCTCATGACTGAAGAGGTCCTTCGGGAACTCAAGGTGGTAAAGGAGCATGTGACAGACCTCAACATGCCAAAACCGGCTTCTTCGGGGAAGGACTCCTGGCTCGTGAAACTCCTTCGGGGGAAAGAGACTTATGAGTCTTTTTACGAGAGTAAGTTACTTTCTCATTTTTTCCTTCATAACTGCATCTTGGACTTACACTGATCTTCTCTTCCTTTTTTCAGAGATGGGCGACGACGCGGCTGCCTTCTACAAGGCTCTTTTTACCAGGCAGGCCCAGAGGGGCGAACAGACAAAGAAGGCCGCCTCTCGGAGGCGGAAGCAGACTTCGGGCGGCCCTCCCCCCAAACGGAAAAAGAAAGCTGCTCCTTCCTCTCTTCCGCAAATTCCGGAGGAGGTAGGTGAGGAGCCCGGAGACCTTGCTGCCCCTTTGCCCGAGGTTCCTTCTGTCGACGTCCCTTCTTCCGATGTCCTTCCTCAAAGCCCCACGCCTTCGCATGCTCTTCTGGAGGGCGATGGGGAGGAGACCCCTTCTACCGAGGAACGGCGCCAAATAAAAGGCAAGGGGATCTCTACTGAGGCGACGTCGATTCTTGATGACGACGTTACCGAGGTGCCAGCAGGTTTGTACTTTGTCGAAGAACCTTTTCTTCTCTTGTAAATCCTTAAGGGTTTTCTGGCCTTAACCAATTTTCCTGCCTTGTTGTGCAGCGGAGGTGGCCGCTCCTGACTGGGTTGCCGAACACGCCCGCAAGAGGGCCCTTCGGGATGCCCAAGTCCCAGCAGGGAAAGTGCTGAAGGAGCCCTTCTGGACGTTCACGGAGGACATGAATATGTACTCCGAGGATTGTCCCAAGATGGCCAGGCAGATGTGCAAAGGGGTGTTTACTGAGGCCTCTTATAAGGCCCTTATGGAGGCTTACCCGGGTGACATCTCTTTGGCCGCCAAACTCACTGAACATGCCGCCCAGGTATGCTTCACTGTTTCCTTAGTGCCAATTTCGCCTTTGCCTTTTACTTAGCGTCATTTTCCCTTTGTTTTGCCTTTTTTGCAGCTGATGGGGTATGCCGGGTTGCTCTGTGTTCGGGTGGCGCGAGAGACAGAACGGAGGGCGTCACTCTGGGACCTTTACACCAAGACGAAGGCCCAGTGTTCGGTGTTGGCTGCCGATAATGCTCAGCTGAAGCAGTCTTCGGAGAAGGAAATTGCTGAACTTCGGGAGGGGTTCATAAAAGAGAAAGAGGAACTTGAGAAAGGCACCTCCCAGAAACTTTCCGACCTCGGCTCTCGGATGGCGGAGCTGACTTCGGCCGTAGAAGCGATTCAAAAGGATAAGTCAGAAAGTGACGCAATCCTTGTGAAGACACTCGAGGAAAAGGCCCAGCTCGAAGCCGAGGTCGCATCTCTGAAGAAGCCTTCAGAAGAGAAGAAGAAGATGAAGGCATTGAAGAGAAAGCTTAAGGATCTGGAGAAGGATTACGCGGATCTGGAGAAGGACTATGCAGATTTGGCGGTCCAGAAGCGGGAGTCCGATGATATGACGAAGTTGGGCTTTCAAGACGGCTTCTGTCTTGCTCGGCACCAAATTCTGCAGAAGTTCCCAGATTTTGACCTCTCCTTCTTGGAAGGCATGAACATCCCGAAGGAGCCTCGGTGGACTTGGTCCAAGATCGAGCACTTGAAACTGCCTCCTTCTTTCTCGGCGCCGAAGGCTGCTGATAAAAGCACAGAGGCTGGCAGTTCTCAAGACGCCGAGGTTCCTTAGTTTGTACTAGGGCCTTTTGTCTTCATTTTCTTCTTCTTTTTTGTAGTCTTTCAGCAATTTTCTTCTCTGTAAGCACTCTTTGGCTCAATAAAAATTTGGCTAAGTATTTTTTGCTAGATCCCTTTGTCCCGAACATAATTCACTCGAGAGACTTCGGAAAACCATACTTTTGCTTTCCTTTGTCCCGAACATATTCGCTCAAGGGACTTCGGAAAACCATACTCTTGCTTTCCTTTGTCCCGAACATATTCGCTCAAGGGACTTCGGAAAACCATACTTTTTGCTTTCCTCGGCGATTGCTTTCGTGAGACTCTTGTTTTGTACTTCTTCAGAACTTTTTACTTAGACAAATTTGAACAACTTGTGCAATACAAGCTTCCCACCAAACGTTTTAGGCATAGAATTTTTTCAAGGCCTCTGAGTGCCAAGTGTTTTTTAATTCTATGCCTTCGGCATCACCGAGCTTATAAACTCCTTTTCGTACTTCGGCAAGTACCAGGTACGGTCCTTCCCAATTTGCGCGAAGTACCCCATGGGATGGCTTTCGGGGTGCAAATTCAGCCTTTCGGAGAACGAGGTCTCCCTGTTTTATTCCCTTTGGCCTGGCGCGTAGGTTTATGGCTGCTGCTATTCTTTGCTGGAAAGCTTTTCTTCTCAGGTCGGCTACTTCTCTGTGTTCGCCGACGAGGTCGAGCTTGGTTCTCAGGCCGAGGTCATTTCCACTTTCATCGAACCCTTGGACTCGTATTGACGGTTGTACTACCTCGACAGGGATGATGGCCTCTGTGCCGAAGACGAGTGAAAAGGGCGTTTCCCCTGTTGCTCTTCGGGGTGTTGTTCGGTAACTCCATAACACGCTCTGGAGTTCTCCTGGCCATTTCCCTTTTGCTTCCCTCAGTCTCTTTTTCAGACCATCTTTTATGGTCCTGTTAGATACTTCCACCTGCCCATTACTTTGGGGGTGAGCTACTGGGGTGAAGTGCATTTTTGTCCCGAGGTCGCTAATGAACTCTTGGAATCCTTTGTCTGTGAACTGGGATCCATTGTCCGCTACGAGTACCCTCGGTATGCCAAATCTGCATACGATGTTTTTCCATACGAACTTCTGCACTTCTTTTGCCGAGATAGTTGTCAAAGGTTCTGCCTCGACCCACTTAGAGAAATAGTCTACTGCTACTACGCAGAACTTTACGCCTCCAGGCGCCGTTGGGAGTGGCCCAATGAGATCTATGCCCCAAACGGCGAAGGGCCAAGGATAGTCTGCCGAAGTCACGAACTCCGAGGGTGTTCTTTGGATGTTCGCATCTCTCTGGCAACTACCACATTTCTGGACGAACTGCTTGGCGTCCTTTCTCAGGGTAGGCCAGAAGTATCCTTGGCGAAGTATCACTGCTGCGAGGGCGTCGATTCCGATGTGCGAACCACAGGCCCCTTCGTGAACTTCTTCGAGGATCATTTCAGTATCCTCTTCACTAACACACCTCTGTAGTGGATTTGCATATCCTTGCCGATATAGTTCTTCTCCAATTAAGAAGAAACGTCCGGAGCGCCTTCGCACTTTTGCGGCTTCACTGGGGTCTTCGGGGAGTGTGTTAGTTGCGAGATACATTTTGATTGGTTCTTTCCATCCTTTGCCCGAGGTCTCTATGCTTAACACCGCGATGCTGGGGTGGCTCAGCACTTCAATGCAAGTTTTGGACTTCGCCAAACAGTCTGCCTTAGCATTTTCTCGTCGGGGTACGTTCTCGATTTTCACGGCGTCGAACTCCCGAATAAGCTTTGTTACCAACTCATGGTATTTCGCCAAGGTCGGGTCTTTCGCGCCATAGTCCCCTGCCATTTGCCGGACCACCAGCTGGGAATCACTATGGGCTTTCAAGTTTCTCACGCCAATTTTTCTGGCCAGGCGTAATCCTGCTATGAGGGCCTCATACTCGGCCATATTGTTGGTGGCGTTGAAACTGAACTTGATGGCCTTCATTACTTCTAGGCCTTCGGGGCCTCTGATAATCACTCCAGCTCCCTGGTGTTCGGATCCTGAGGCCCCGTCAACATATAACGTCCATTCTGGCTCGTCTTCGCCCAAAAACGAATGTCCCTCCTCGGTGTTTGGTACTTCGGCGATGAAATCTGCCAAAGCTTGAGCTTTTATAGCTTTCCGGGGTTCATACGTGATGTCGTGTGCGCCAAGCTCTATACACCACTTGGAAAGCCTTCCCGAATGATCCACTTTCCTCATAACATCCCGTAGAGGTAGGGTACTTCGGACGATAATGGGGTGAGCCTGAAAGTATGGCCGCAGCCTTCTCCCTGCGAGTACTAAGGCATATATAACTTTTTGAAGCAAAGGGTACCTGACTTTGGCGCCATGTAGGGACTTGCTGACTTAGTAGACCGGCCATTGCTTTGGCCCTTCTTCTTTTACGAGGACCGAGCTCACAGCTTTTTCTGTGACGGCGAGGTATAATACGAGGGGCTCTCCCTCCCGAGGTTGCCGCAGGGTCAGCAGACTGGCCAAGTAGACTTTGAGTTCTTCCCAGGCTTTTTGGCAATCTTCATCCCAAGGATGACCATTCCTTCCGAGGTCGCCTTCCATCTTTGCTGCCTTTGTGAGGACTTTGAAGAAGGGTCGACACCTATCTCCGTACCTGGAAATAAACCTGCTCAGAGAGGTTATTCTTCCGGTGAGCCTTTGCACGTCTTTGACTGTGGCAGGAGTTCGGAATTCAAGCAGAGCCTTAATCTTCTCGGGGTTAGCATCGATGCCTCTTTCGGATACCATGTACCCAAGGAACTTTCCCGAGGTCACCCCGAAGATGCATTTCTTAGGATTAAGGCGAATCCCGAAGGCTCTGAGTTTTTGGAAGGTTTCCTCTAAATCTGCAACGTGGTAGCCAGGCAGTTTGCTTTTGACTATCATATCATCAACATACACCTCCATGTTCCTCCCCATTTGGTCTTTGAAGACCTTGTTCATCAGCCTCTGGTAGGTGGCTCCTGCATTTTTGAGTCCGAAGGGCATCCTGATATAGCAATATGTTCCTCCCTCAGTGATGAAGGCAGTCTTCTCTTCATCTTCGGGGTTCATCCTTATCTGATGATACCCACTGAAAGCGTCCAGGAAACTTAGGAGCCCGTACTCGGCAGTTGAGTCTACCAGTTGGTCTATTGGCGGAAGGGGATATGAATCTTTCGGGCAAGCATCGTTCAAATTTCTGAAGTCGATGCACATCCGGAGCTTACTACTTCCTTCTTTTGTGGCAATTACCACGTTGCTTAGCCATTCGGGGTAGTTTACCTCCCGGATAACGCTCGCGTCTATCAGACGCTGGACTTCGGTCTTGACGAAGTCACTTTTGTGAGCTGAGATGCTCCGTTTCTTTTGCCGGACAGGTTTTACTTCCGGACTCGCTTTGAGGCTATGCTGGATTACGTGAGGGTTTACCCCTGGCATGTCCTTCGGCGAGTAGGCGAACAGATCTTTATTTGCGAGTAGAAAAGATACAAGTTTTTCCTTGTCTCCTTCAGCCATGCTTTTCCCTATTCGGGTATTATGGCCTGGGACAAGCTCTACTTCTTCTGTTTCCACTTTTGTGGGATCTTCTGCCTCGCCCCTTTCCAGCTTTTTTGCTTCTACAGCATGTGCTAAGTTGCTTGCTGGAGCCTTTCGTGCTTTGACGAACACCTTTCTCACCTCGCCTTGATCAATGAAGATCTTTGCGTCTCCTTCCTTTGTGGCAAAGGTGACGGTCAAGTACTTTACATCTGGGGGAATGTGCAGATTTCCCTGTGTCTGTCTACCGAGGATGTCGTTGTATGACGAAGGACCGTCCATGACTATGAATCTTGCCATGGTAGAGGCGAACAACTCAGCAGTTCCTTTCTCCGAAGTTCCTTTTATCATCAAGGGGAGGTCGATCCACCCGAGGACAGGTAGCTCAGATGGTCCTACGCCGAACGTGGGTGAAGTAACAGCCTTGAGGTCACTCCTGGATATGCCCAAGCTTGGCAGCAAATGTGAGAACAAGACGTCTGCGTTTGACCCATCGTCCAGCAGTACCCTCTTGACGTCCCAGTTTCCTATCCTCGCCATTATCAGTAATGGATCGTCATGGGGAAATACGATGGTGGAGCCATCCTCGCGGGCCAATTTTTTCGTTGGGCTCTGATATTCCATCACCGCTATCTCTCTGGCCCTTCTTTTTCTTTCCGAGGATGGAAGTCCGGTTGTGATTGTCTGTATTACTCCTGCCGAAGGTGGAGGACGCCTTCTCGGACTTCGGTTCCTTCGCCTATCTGAATCGTAATCCTCGTCATCGGGCTTTCCTTCTTCCTCCTTTTTCCCCTTAGGGGAAGGCATTCTCAAATAACGCCGAAGCTGGCCCTGCTTTATCAGTGATTCGATGTACTTTTTCAACTGAAAGCAGTCTTCGGTGTCATGACCGTGATCACGGTGGAACTGACAGAACTTCTTCATGTTCCTTCTATTGTCAGCAGTCATGCCCCTCGGTCGTTGGATTTGAGCCCCCTGTTTTTCCAACGCCATGAGGACGTTAGCCCTCGTGGTGCTTAGAGGTGTAAAGTTTTGGGGCTTCCTTCCTCCTACTCGCGTTCTCCGAGGTCGGCCTAACTGTTCCGTTGGACACCGGGCTTGCTGGCTGGACCCTTCGCCACGAGCGTGAATATGGTCAGCCTTCGGTCCCGTCATTCTCAGCTCTTCGGCTGTCATATGTTGTTCAGCCCTTCGGTAGAATTCTCCCAGCGTGTCCGGGGGATCTTTGGAGAATTCATAAAACAAGTGCGAATCCCTCTAGAGGCCCCTCGTCATGGCGAGGATGCGGATTTCGGGGTGAAAGTCCGGAACACTGAGGGCCTCTCTGTTGAACCTCTCGACATAGTCACGGATGGTCTCCCCGTTTCTTTGTGCTATGTCAAACATCTGGACGGGCATCTTCGCCGTCGGCTTGCTCCCAATGAATTGTTGGGTGAACGCTGTGGAGAGCTCCTGGAGTCCCCTGATGTTTCCGGGAGGCAGGGAATTGTACCAGGCAGTTGCTGGTCCTGCGAGGGTGACTTCAAAGCACTTGCAGAGTGTAGCATCATCAGCCCCATGTAGCACCATGCTGCGTTTGTACTTTGTTAGGTGGGCCTGGGGATCAGTCCGACCCTCATAGGTCTCTAGCCGAGGTAGCCTGAAGTCATTTGGCATGGCCGCCTCGACCACTGTTCGGGCGAAAGGAGTTTCCTCTCCAGAGACGGTTTCGGTTAGCCTGGCCCAAACAGGTTTGCGTGCCACCTGCTATTCCACTCTCTCCAGTCTTGCCAAGACTTTCTCCAGGAGGAGCGTAGCACTGGGCTCCTCTTCCTGGTGTTTGGACGTTCTTGGGTAAAAGGACGGTTGCCGTCTCTTCGGGGAGCGACTTCGGTGCTGAGGTGAGGGGGACCTTGCCTCTGGCGACAAACTTCTTCTGGTCGGGACTTCGGGTCGTTCAGCCCTCGCTCTTTCCGCCAGCCGTGCTCCGAGGGGCAAGTTATCTGTCGAGGACTCTTCCCGTGGCTCCCCACTTCCCGAGCTATGATGGGTTGCCCTTGGGCTTTTCTTGCGAGGTCGTGCTGGCGAAGTGGGTTTTTGCGCCTGGGCTGGTTGCGGCCACCTTCGGTCTATCTGTTGTGTCATTTCAGCCACAACAGACCTCTGAAAGTCTCGTAAAAAACCCATGGTGATGACAAGAGGGCGTTCCTCTTCAGGCAAGGAAGTCTCTGGGGGACTTTGTTCGGTAGCTGGTTGGGTCTCAGGCGCGGACGGGGACTTCGGGAGTCCTTTGTCCTTCGAACGCCGAGTTTCGACAACAGCTACCTGGGAGTAGTTTCCCACAGACGGCGCCAAATGATGCCCCAAGGCATCTTCGTTTGCTGTCATGTTGACAGGTGGAGAGACTTCCTGAGGAGGCGAGCGCCTGGAGCTCTGGTTTCCCAACTGAGTGTGCCTGAAAAGCTCAAAGAAGAGGTTAGGAGGTCCCCGGTTTGCTTTTCCGGGGAGGACCCTCCGACGCCCAAGTGAGTTTTCTGAGTGAAAGTGGAGGAAGAGCACTAAGGGATCAAGTGTCTTGCCTGTTTTGTGTTTTTCTCAGAGGGAGGAAAATGCCCATCCTTTGCCCAGTCCCATTTCCTAGTATTTATAGGAGTAGCTGGTCCGTTCAGATCATGACACGTGTTCGGTCAGATTTGATCTGTACTTTTGGACCTAGGGGACAGGTAGCCGTTTGCAGCCTCCTTTAGTCCCAGACCCGGATAGGTTGTGTCAGGACTGGAGCGGCTACGGCGTGTCAGTTCGCCGTTCAGATGTGACGTGTAGGGCTTGTGGGCGGCATGTCAGAGGCTCCTTAAATGCTCATACCGTACTCCCGAGGTCCCCTGGGCGAGGTCGCCCTTCGGTGCGTGCACCCTCTTCGGATTCTATCCGTCCTTCCGTGCAAGCACCTCCTTCGGGATCTATCCCATAGTTCTGGGAGTTCCCTTGATGAACACCTTCTTCGGGACTCACACCCATAGTTCGGGGATTCCCTTGTTCAGGTGTTTCTTGTTCGGGGAAGACCTCTTCGGGGCCTCTGCCTTCGGGGAGATTTAGAGAGATGGCTCTCTTACCCGAAGACGGTCAGTTTGGCCCCTCGATGGAGACGGTGTTGTCCTCAGAATTCCTGATGAGCTAACCAAAGTCTCGAGCTCATAGTGTTTGACTTCGCACCTTCCGAGGTCAATGAAAAGATCCTCTCTTGGGTGACGTCAGACTCCTCGGCCAACATTATGGCAGGGAGTTACTACCGAGGAGGCAATAGCCTTTGGCTATCATGCTTGAGTTCCGAACTCCTGCCATAGTCAAAGACGTGCAGAGACTCACCGGAAGAATAACCTCTCTCAGCATATTTATTTCCAGGTACGGAGATAGGTGTCGACCTTTCTTCAAAGTCGTCACAAAGGCAGCAAAAACGGAAGGTGACCTCGGAAAGAATGATCACCCTCGGGGTGAAGATTGCCAAAAGGCCTGGGAAGAACTCAAAGTCTACCTGGCTAGCCTGCCAACTCTGCAACAACCTCGGGAGGGAGAGCCCCTCGTTTTGTACCTCGCCGTCACGGAGAAAGCTGTAAGCTCGGTCCTCGTTAAAGAAGAAGGGCCAAAGCAATGGCCAGTCTATTACGTCAGCAAATCCCTGCATGGCGTCGAAATCAGGTACCCTTTGCTTCAAAAAGCTATATACATCTTGGTGCTTGCAGGGAGAAGGCTGCGACCATACTTTCAGGCTCATCCCATCATCGTCCGAAGTAGTCTACCACTACGGGATGTTATGAAGAAAGTTGATCATTCGGGAAGGCTCTCCAAGTGGTGCATAGAGCTTGGCGAACACGAAATCATATATGAGCCTCGGAAGGCCATAAAAGCTCAAGCACTGGCAGATTTTATCGCCGAAATACCGACCACTAAGGAAAGCCATTTGGATCCGAATAGAGGTGAGCCAGAGTGGACCTTACATGTTGACGGAGCCTCGGGATCCGAACACCAGGGAGCTGGAGTAATTATTAGAGGACCCGAAGGCCTAGAGGTAAAGAAGGCTATTAAGTTCAGCTTCAGCGTCACCAACAATGTGGCAGAGTATGATGCCCTCATAGCGGGATTACGCTTGGCCAGAAGAATTGGCGTGAGAAACTTAAAGGCTCACAGCGATTCCCAGCTGGTAGTTCGGCAGACGGCAGGAGATTATGGGGCGAAGGACCCAATCTTGGAAAAATAACACGAGCTGGTAACCAAACTCATCCAAGAGTTTGACGCCGTGCGGATCGAAAATGTACCCCGGCGGAATAACACTGAGGCAGATTGCTTAGCGAAGTCCAAAACATACACCGAGGTGCTAGACCATCCAAGCATCTCCGTGCTAAGCGTAACGTCCTCGGGAACAGGGTGGAAGGACCCCATAAAGAAATACCTCGCAGAGAATGAGCTTCCCGAAGACGCTGGCAATGCTGCAAGACTGCGAAGACGCGCCGGAAGATTCTTCCTGATTGGTGAAGAGTTATATCGGCAAGGATATTCAAATCCGCTGCAGAGATGTGTGGGCGAAGAGGATACTGAGATGGTCCTCGAAGAAGTTCACGAAGGCATGTGCGGGTCGCACATTGGAACTGATGCCCTTGCAGCAGTGATACTCCGCCAAGGATACTTCTGGCCTACCCTGAGAAAGGACGCAAGGCAGTTCGTCCAGAAGTGCGGTAGTTGCCAGAGACATGCAAAAATCCAGAGGATACCCTCGGAAATGGTAACATCGGCAGACTATCCTTGGCCCTTCGCAGTCTGGGGTATAGACCTCATTGGGCCACTCCCCACAGCACCGGGAGGCGTGAAATTCTGCGTGGTAGCAGTGGACTATTTCTCAAAGTGGGTAGAGGCAGAACCACTAGCAACTATCTCGGCAAAAGAAGTGCAGAAGTTCGTATGGAAAAACATCGTATGCAGATTCGGCATACCGAGGGTACTAGTAGCTGATAATGGATCTCAGTTCATAGACAAAGGATTCCAGGAATTCATCAGCGACCTTGGAATAAAGATGCACTTCGCCCCAGTAGCTCACCCCCAAAGCAATGGGCAGGTGGAAGTATCAAACAGGACCATAAAAGACGGCCTGAAAAAGAGACTTGGGGAAGCCAAGGGGAAATGGCCAGGAGAACTCCAAAGTGTATTGTGGAGCTACCGAACGACGCCACGAAGAGCCACAGGGGAAACTCCCTTCTCACTCGTCTTCGGAACAGAGGCCATTATCCCAATAGAGATAGTTCAGCCTTCAATACGGGTACAAGTATTTGATGAAGGCGGAAATGACCTCGGTCTGAGAACTAAGCTCGACCTTGTGACCGAACACAGAGAAATAGCCGAGCTGAGAAGAAAAGCTTTCCAGCAAAGAGTGGCCGCGGCTATCAACTTAAAAGCCAGGCCGAAAGAAATCAAAAAAGGAGACCTCGTTCTCCGAAAGGCCGACTGTGCACCCCGAAGGCCATCTCACGGAGTACTTCGCGCAAATTGGGAAGGACCTTATCTGGTTCTCGCCGAAGTACGAAAAGGCGTGTATAGGCTTGGCGACGCCGAAGGCGTAGAATTGAAAAACACTTGGCATTCAGACGCCTTGAAAAAATTCTACGCCTAAGGTTGAGCGGAAGAGATATATTGTACAAGAAATATTCTAAGTACAGAATGGTCTGGAGAAGAATGGTCTTGAGAAAAATTCTTAAGTATACCAAATTGTCCCAGACAGAATTCCGCGTAGGTGCTCGCCACGAAAAAAGCAGATGTGATTTCCCGAAGTCCCTTGAGCCACTATGCTCGGGAAAAATGGGAAACAGGAATCTTGCAAAGGTACTCGGCATAATCAGTGCAGAGAAAATTTTCCGAACACCCTTGAGCGTACATGCTCGGGAAAAAGGGAAAGCAAGAATCTCGCAATAGTGCACGCCAAAACAAAAGCAGAGATAATTTCCAAACACCCTTGAGCGTACATGCTCGGGAAAAAGGGAAATGAGCAATCTCGTGAGAATTTTCCTAAGTCCCTTGAGCAAGTATGCTCGGGACAATAGGAAGACAGAAAAATTTGGCTGAAAGTTTTCCGAAGTCCCTTGAGCGAACATGTTCGGGATAAAAGAGAACAAAAAGCCTGCAAAAGACTTAGCCAAATTTTTGCAAACTTTCCAGAAAGTCTCTTGAGCGAGCACACTCGGGATAAAGGAAGGTAAAAAGTTTCTTTGGTCGCAGGTTTTCCGAAGTCCCTTGAGCGAACATGTTCGGGATAAAAGGAAACAAAAAGCCTGCAAAGGACTTAGCCAAATTTTTGCAAACTTTCCAGAAAGTCTGTTGAGCGAGCACACTCGGGACAAAGGAAGGTAAAAAGTTTCTGTGGTTACAGGTTTTCCGAAAGTCTCTTGAGCAAACGTGTTCGGGACAGTGGAAATAAAGAAACTTGCAAGAAAGGACTTAGCCGAAAAGATTGTTCATTTAGAGCAAACGCTGCCTTACAAAAGAAGTGTCCAAAGAAGGAGCACGAAGGAGAAAAATAAGAGGAGCCCTAAAACAAACTAGGGAGAGCCGGGCGGACGAAGAACAGGAAGCTTCAGATGCTCGACCTTGGACCACTGCCACCGAGGTCCCTCAGGAATATTTAGGCTCTCCAGAAAAGAGAGGTCCAAATCTGGGAACCTCTGCAGCACCTGGTGCCGAGCAAGGCAGAAGCCGTCCTGAAAGGCGACCTTGGCCATGTCATCAGAAGTACGTTTTTGAACGCCAAGGACATTGACCTCGTCCCTCAGCTCAGCAACCTCCTCTTCCAGCTCGCTTATCCCCAGCGTCTCTCCGGACTCCTTCTTCAGAGCCTCGACCTCGGCTTGAAGAGCATTGTTCTCGTCCGTCAACCTCGACGCAAGACTGTCAGAAACAGCCTTGTCCTTGACAAGATCTTCGTTGGCGGCGAGCAGCCCCTTTACTTGGTCGCCGAGGTCGGCAATCTTCCGGGAGGAGTCCTTTTCAAGTTCTTCTCTTTTCTTCGAGAACTCCTCCCGAACGGCGGCGAGTTGCTGAGAACAATCCGCTGTCAGCTGCTGGTTGCTGGGGAACTCAGTGAAGCGAAGCCTTCGCTTCACTGAGTTCCCGCGAAGTCGCATCCTTGGCCTTCGCTTCACTGAGTTCCCGCGAAGTCGCATCCTTGGAGGCAGCCTGTCTGGCCACCCGAACTCGGAGATAACCAGCGTACTCCAGCAGCTACGGCAAGGCAAAAGTCCAGGTTAGTACAAGTCTAAACACTTAGAAAATTGAGGAAAAAGAGTGTAAAGACTATACCTGAGCAGCGTGCTCGGTGACTTTTGCGGCGAGGGTATTATCCCCCGGGTGAGCCGCCGCAATGGCCCGGAAGGAGGCGTCAGTGGTGATCCCCTTCCAAATCTCCTTTGTCATTTTTGGACAATCGTCGGAGAGTAAATTCATATCCTCCATGATTGTCCAAAAGGGCTCCAAGGGGATCTTCCCCTCAGGGATTATGGCATCGCGGAGGGCTCGTTTCCTCTCATGGATGGCCCTCCAGCCAGCAGCAAGGGGCTCCTCTGAAAGTAAGAAGGAAGTTAGGAGCAGAAGAAAAATTCGCGAAAGGAAAAGGAGCTGAACTTCGCCTAAAGGCATACCTGGAGGAACCTCGGAGACAGTGTCCTCGGGATCCTCGGGCCCCTCGGAAGAAAGACCCTTACCCTTCTGCCGGTACCGCTCCTCGGCAGTGGGTACTTCTACCACTACAGTGTTTCTGGGGGCCTCGAGGTCGAGAGGAGGCACCTCGGCGGAAGTAGTGGGGACCTCGGCCGGTGGAATTTCAACAAGACCAGCCTCTTCGCCAGCTTCTTCTTCCAAAAGCTCTGGCTGAGAAGGCTGGAGAGCCTTCCTAGCTCGCTTCGCCGAGGGTCCCGCCCCTGTCGTCTTCCTTCTTCGGGAAGCCGCCTTCTTTGTCTGCTCCCCCTTCTCCACTTGGCCAGAAAAGAGGGCCTTGTAATAAGCGGCAGCCCCATCGCCCATCTCTAAAAAAGAGAAGAAATATCAGCGTAAGTCCGAGGAAAAAGTATAAAGGGATGGAAGATTACTCACTTTCGGCAAAAGTTTCGAAAGAAGTCTCCCCCTTAAGGAGCTTGACCAGCCAGGAGTCTTTCCCGGCGATGGCGGGAGCGGGCATATTGAGGTCAGTCACGTGCTCCTTAACCACTTTCAGCTCCCGAAGGACTTCTTCGGTCATCAACCTCCAGTTGATAGGAAAGGGGTAAAGAGCACGAGGAGAGACCTCGGGAGCCCAGTCAGCGACTGCCCGAATGCGGGCGTCGAAATCCGCGAACACGGAAGCCAACGGTGGGGTCAGCAGCATCCTCGGATCAACGACGTCTGCGTTCAGCACTCCCTGAGCCCATCTGGTCGGGACATCAGACCAGTTCTTATCCACCTTGAGGAAAAAGAACTTAGGCTGCCACCCCCGCCAGCTATCCTTCGTGTCGAAGGTGAAGGTGAATTTTTTGCTCCTGGATCCCCGAGGCAGCAGGAAATAGAAGCCACCCTTCGGGACCACATAGAGCTTGTAGTACTGCATGAAAATGATGAAGTGGGGCTCTATCCCGAACACGCCACACATGCAGAGGTAGGCGTTAAAATAGCAGTATGCGTTCGGGGGAAGCTGGTTCACAGCAATGCCATGGAACTGGCAGAACTCGCAAACCACCTTCGGGGGAGGATACCGAAGTCCGGCCTTCAGTTGGGCTCGGAAGACGGTAACCTCGTCGCCACGGTTTGAAAAAGCAAAATGGCTAGAACGAGGCAATCTGGTCACAGCGTAAGACGGAAGAAAGAATTTTTTCTTCCACCTCTCTAGTTTTTCGGGGGTGGTACAGCAAGGATGGGCCAGAAGAGGTTTCCAGCTCTCGGGAACAGGCATCGCAGACATGAAAAAGAGTTTGAGATGGAAAAGAAAATAGTTTCCAGAAAAAACTCAGAAGACGAGTTTGGAAAAAAACAACAGTTTTCCAGAAAAACTCAGAAAAACAGAGGAATCAGAGTACTCTGGAAATCAAAACCCACCAAAAGATTTGCCTGAGGACACCGTCGTGAAAGTTGGTAGGAAAAGCTCTGATTAAAGAAGCTCCGCCACAGAAAGCAAGATAAAACGCAAGAACAGATGGCAAAGCAGAGAGAGAGCAGAAAAACAGTAAGTGGGACTTATGATGGAATGGGCTATTTATAGGCCAAAGGTGGGTAACCGAAAGAACATCATAAGTACCCATTGGAGGCGAACCGTCGCCGTAACTGCCCGCTGCACCCGAAAAGGCGCGCCCTCTGTAAATGACGCGCCTCTCCTCCAATGGCAAGAAGCCGCGTGTCAACCGCTGCGCAGAAATGGGGGACGTGCCTCCCCAAACGTGCCTGGAAAACCGGGACACGCCTCCTGATTGGGACACGTCGTTTGACATCCCTGAGAAATGGAGACGCGCCGCTCAGTCTGACACGCTTGGCCATCAGACCTGCAGAAATAAAAAGCAGGCCACCTCGAGGACACCAAGAGACAGGCTATGGCTGAACAGCCCATGACTTTTGGGCAAGAGGTGTATCTTCGGTACAGGCTTTGCCTCGGAGACACCAAAGAATAGGCCAAGGCCGAACAGCCCAGACCCTCGGGCAAAAGGTGTGACCTCGGAACAGGTTATGCTTCCCAACAAGACTCCCAACAACAACCTCGGAAAGAGATGCAAACCGAAGTCTTCACTTCGGCTTTCCAGAGGGGGGCATGTGATAGCCAAAGGCTATCGCCTCAATCTGGCCGAATACCCTGCCACAACAATGGCCAGAAGAACTGGCGCTTCCCGGGAACAGGTGGAATCATGCACCTCGGGAGATAGCCGGAGAGCTCCGAGCCTCGGCACGCCAGTAAAACTTGAGGACTCCATTCGCCCCCCAAGGTTGTGAACAGCGCGCCTTCGGAAAAGTGGCACCAGACATTGCTGCCCGAATATGATATCCCCGAAGGCGGAACCCCCTGGAACTGGGAACCCCCGAACTAAGGGTATGCTTCCCGAAGAGGCTCTGTCCGAACTAGAGGACGACCTCGCCCAGGGACCTCGGGAGTACGGCAGGCGCATTTAAGGAAGCATTTAAGGAAGCCTCTGACACGTCCCACCACAGACGTAAAAAGTCGCCCTGACGTGCAGACGCCATCAGAATCACGTCATGGCCCGTCTCAGCACAAGGCTCGAGGCCATCTAGTTACCAACTATCTGTCCCCTACGCCCAGACGTTCAGGAGCATCCGACCGCACACGTGTCATGATCTGAACGGGCTAGGTATTCCTATATATACAGGAAATAAATACTTGACAGGAGGTTGGCAGGCCGGAGATACAGCTCCCACACTCTGAAAAAATACCAGGCGAGACTTTTCTGCCTTTCTCTTTGAGCTAGTGACTTTCTCCTTCTTCCGGCCACCACTGACTTGGGCGTCGGAGGCTCCCCCCCCGGAAAAACACTCCGGGGGCCTCCTAACCCTGTTTACCAGCTTTTCAGGTACTCTCCTTGGGGCGATCCACCTTCCAGGCGTTCTTCCTCCTAGAAGTCTCCTCAACAGTCATCATGACTCACAACGATGAGGCCCAAGGCCATCAGGATGCTTGAGGTTCTCTCCAAGTTGAGGTTTGGTCGTTCATTCCGACCAGAGGTGCTGCGTTAGCCAAGGATGGCGCTTACACGTGAGGTCCTTCGGGGGCGATTGCCCTTCAGCTATCACATGCTCCCCTCAGAAAATCTAGGATGTTTCTTCAGTTCGGGATGTTTTTGGGAACTCCCTGGAGTTCGAGTGCTGTTACTGGCTCTTCTTCCGAGGTTATTGTCAAAGGTACGATGTTCCACTGACCTTCCTGTCAGTGAATCATTTCATCTTCCTATACAGACAGACGTGTTACTCTGGGCAGTGTTATATAGGTCTACCAATTGTTAGGGGCGTGCCCTCATTTCTTGCATCATCTTACACGTGGCTGTTGATGTATGGCGAATAGTTATGTCGGTTATGTTAATTGCGTCTTTTCGCCTTCGAGGAGTAATAATGACGACGTTTCGCTTACCCCCTTCGGCCTTTGTAAGCACCTCTTGCCTCAAACCTTCACACTCTTCTCTTTTTCTTTCGTTTGCTCTAGAGCTCTCTCTCATCTTTTTTCTCCTTCCGGCAGCGGTTCTAGCGGCGGAGCGATTTCTGATAACTCCTCACGACGGCGTTCAGGAATCCAGATTTCGGAAAAACTTTTGGTGGGTTTTCCCTTCCATAGTTCTTCCTCTGTTCAGAGGTTGTTTTTTTTGAAGTTTTGTTTTTTTGAAGTCCTTCGATTCTCTTCCTTCACTTCTCCCGAGGTTGCCTTTCTTCTTTCTTTTTTTTAAAGATGTCAGATCCAACTCCGCTGATGTCCATCTGTCTTATCCCCAAAAGCTTTCTCTCCCTCGAGTCTCACCCATGCTGCACTTCCTTGGAGAAAATGACGAAGTGGATAGCAAAATTCTATCTTCCTTCTTACGGTGTCCTGAGGTTACCTCGCTCAGGCATGTACGGTTACATGGCCCACTCAGGTGAGGTCACTGTTTACCGTGCCCAATTGAAAGCCGGTCTTCGGTACCCTCCTCCGCGGATGGTATGCGAGTTCTTCAGGTTTCACGGGATGGCCGTGAACCAGCTCCCTCCTAATTCTTATTCTTACTTCAACTCCTTTCTTTGCATGTGTGGGGTTTTTAAGATAAAGCCCCACTTTCTTTTCTTCATGCAATACTACAAGCTCCACCCGGTCCCGAAGGGTGGTTTCTACTTCTTGCTTCCCCGAGGGTCCGGGAGCAAAAAATTCACATTCACCTTCGACAATAGGGATAGCTGGCTAGGGTGGCAGAAGAAATTCTTCTTCCTGTTAGTTCTTGAGCGGTGGAGCCATGTACCAACCAGGTGGGCTTCGGGGACACTGAAGATCGACGTTGTTGACCCTCGGAAGCTTCTGACCTCGGGGTTGGCTGCCGAGTTTGATGAGTTCGATAGGTGCATCCGGGCAGTTACAGATTGGGACCCTGAGGTCCCTCCGCGTTCCCTGTATCCCTTTCCCATTAAACGGGACCTCATGTCGGAGGAGGTCCTCCGGGAACTAGGAGTAATTCACGAACACAAGTTTGACTTGAACATGCCTGTGCCTATTCTCCCGGGGAAGAAGGCATGGTTGGTGATGCTTCTTTAGGCTGAGATCTCACACGAGGCCTTTGCCGAGAGTAAGTTATTTTCCAGGATTTACTACCTGTATTTCTTTTGGACTCACACTGATGTTTTTTCCTTTTGCAGAGATGGGTGATCAATCTGCTGATTTTTACAAGTCCCTTTTTCTCCGTCAGGCCGAGAAGTTGGAGCAGACGAGAAAGAAGGCGACTGCAAAGAGGAAGAAGACTACCGGAAGGCCGTCTAAGGCGAAGAAAGCCAAGGCAGATGCCCTTTCTCCTCCCCCCGAAGTCATTGTCGAACTGCAGGATCAGTCGCCTGCCCATTCTCCTGCCCATGCTAATCCTCCCTCGGGTCCTGCTACTATTGGGACAGCTCTGAGTCTGGATGTCGCTACGGAGACTTTGGTCGAGCAGACTTTAGCTCGTGAGATCGAAGAGAATAGGAGAAGGAAGGGGAAGAACATTCTCGGCAAAGTCTGAGAGGTGGATGATCCTGAGGACGATGTGGCCGAAGTTCCACCAGGTTGGTTCCTTAGCCGTTCTTCTACGAATCTTAGTATTTTCAGTATCTACGATTTTTTAGGGGAATGGCTAAGGGATAATGTACTGACAGAACTTCGGCGTGATCTCGCAGAGGAAGTGACTCATGCTCCCTCGTTGGAGGCGTCTGCCCGAAGAAGGGCTCTTCAGGATAGGCGTATCCCAAAGGATAAAGTGCCAAGGGAGCCGTTCTGGACTTTCACGGAGGACATGAATTTGTTCTCTGAGGACAGCCAGTTAATGGCTCCCCAGATGGCGACGGATGTGCTGATGAACGCTACCTTTCAGTTGTTCATGGACGAATGCCCAAATGAGGAGATCCTCGCGGCGAGGATGACTGAACACGCCGCCCAGGTAGGTTTTTCTTCTTTCTTTCTTAGAAAAATTTCCCTCTGAGTTTTTGTTGCTTCTTGACCCTTATTCGAGGCCTTCTTTTTTGTAGCTCTTGGCGTACAGCGAGTACTTCCGCTCCTGGGTGATGAAGCAGACTGAGGCTCATTCTCAGTTTGAGGATTCTCTAAAAAAGGTGAAGGAGTTTTGCGCCAGATACATCCTCAAGTATGGCAAGCTGAACAAAATTGTGCAGGAGGACGTAGTGAATCTTCGGGAGAGTAAGAAGGAGCTCCTCCTCGACTTTTCGGCTAAGGTCGAGGACCTTGGCTCAAAGTGCGCTGTTCTCTCCTCGGAGAACAAAGCCCTCGGAAGGAAAAGGCAGAAGATGCTGAGAACCTTACAAAGGCACTCACATTGAACGCTGATCTCTAGGCTGAAGTCGACTCATTGAGGAAGGAGGCCAAAAGTAAGAAGAAGAAGAAGAAGCTCGAAAAGGAGGTTGCTGAGCTTACAGCCGAGTTGTCAGCTCTGAGTGCCGAGAAGGACCAGTCACACCAAATGACGAAGGTATCTTATCAAGACGGCTTCTATTTGGCGTGACATCAGGTCCTCTCTCGGTACCCCGAGCTCAGCCTCCCCTTCCTGTCAGCTCTGGATTTTCCCAAGGAGCCCAGGTGGACATGGTCGAAGCTGGAGTTCCTCAACCTTCCTCCTGCTACGCCTGTGCCTCCGGATGATGCTACCCCAGAAGACGCTGCTACCGAGGAGGCACTAGACGCTCTGGTTCAGCAATTGACTTCTTTTTTCTTCTTCCTTTCTCTTGTAATCTTGCTCTTGTGTTGCCTCAAAAGTTTATAGTGAAGATTTTTTCCTGGGTCTCCACTCTTTCCTCCGAGTATGATTCTTCAGCAGTTTGTATAATTCTAAGTGCATATCTCCGGTGAGTGCTCAAAAAACACGCTTTCGGGAAGTATCGTACTGTTCTTCCTTTAGCGAAACTTTCCCGATATATTTTTTGAATGTATTTTTAGGTTTTGCTAAGGGGTTAGCACCTTCAAAAAAGAGCCAACGTACTAGAAGCCCTTTTTAGTAACCTAACCATGTTCGGTTTATAATCCACGTTTTTATTGATGACTTCGGGAAGGAGTAATCACAAGCTTTTCTTCTAAATGTAGAATTTTTTCAGAGAATCTGAATGCCAAGTGTTTTTCAACTCTACTCCCTCGTTACCACCCAATTTGTAAACCCCTGGGCGGATTTCATCGAGGACCAGATAAGGTCCGCCCCAGTTTGCCCGAAGTACCCCATCTGCAGGCCTTCGATGCTCAAATTCAGCCTTTTGTAGGACGAGGTCTCCTTTTTCGATTTCTTTTCTCTTCACATGTAAGTTAGCAGCATTGGCTATTCTTTGTTGGAAAGCCTTTCTTCTAAGTTCGGCCGTTTCGCGATGTTCTTCGGCGAGGTCTAGTTTTGCCCTCAGGCCGAGGTTGTTTCCTTTTTCATCGAATACCTGTATTCTTATCGAAGGTCGTATAACCTCGATGGGAATAATGGCTTTCTGTCCCGTACACGAGCGAGAAATGAGTTTCTCCAGTGGCCCTTCGGGGAGTCGTACGATAGCTCCATAGTACATTTGGGAGCTCTCCTGGCCATTTCCCTTTTGCCTCTTTTAGCCTCTTCTTCAGGCCATCTTTATCGTTCTGTTGGATACCTCGACTTGCCCATTGGTTTGGGGATGGGCTACCGGGGCGAAATGTAACTTTATGCTGAGGTTAGGCACAAATTCTCGGAATCCCCTATTAGTAAATTGGGTACCATTGTCGGTCACTATTACCCTCGGTATGCCAAATCGGCATATGATATTTTTCCAGATGAACTTTTTGGGTATCTTTCACCGAAATTGATGCCAATGGCTCTGCTTCGATCCACTTAGTGAACTAGTCCACCACAACTATACAGAACTTCACCCCACCAGGAGCACTTGGGAGAGGTCCAATGAGATCCATACCCCAGACGGCGAAAAGGCAAGGGTAATCTGCTGAAGTTAATTTTTTCGAAGGTAACTTCTGGATGTTGGCGTGCCTTTGGCAATTGTCTCATTTTCGGAAAAATTGCCTTGCATCCTGATGCCTCGAGGCATCCTCGTTAAGTGACATTGTGACTTCTGGAGGGACTTCCTGAAAGGGAGAACGCCTGGAGCCCAGATTTCCCAGAGGAGCGTGCCTGAAAAGCTCTGAAGAGAGGGTTAGGAGGTCCCCGGAGTGTTTTTCCGGGGAGGAGCCTCCGACGCCCAAGTCAGTGTCTTGAGAAGGTAAAGGGAGAGCACTAAAAGTTTTAGTGGCCTTGCCTGTTTGTGTCTTCTCAAGGAGGAGGAGTCGAACCGTTTGCCAGGGTCTGTTCCCTGGTATTTATAGAAGTGCCCAGCCCGTTCAGATGACGAGACGTGTTCGGTCGGATGTTCTCTAAGTTTCTGGGCGTAGGGGACAAGTAGCCGGTGGCAGGCTCCTTGAGCCTTGACCAGAGACAGGTCGTGACAAGACCTGGACGGCGTCGGCGTGTCAGTCCGCCGTTTGGGGTGGCATGTAATGCCTATGGGCGACATGTCAGAGGCTCCTTAAATGCTCATGCCGTACTCCCGAGGTCCTCTAGGCGAGGTCGTCCTTTAGTATGGACACCCTTCTTCGGGAGGTATGCTCGTAGTTCGGGGAGTCCTTTAGTTCGATGGTTCTGCCTTCAGAGGATTCTCTCCTGGTTGTAAGGGCCGCTGTTCCGAAGGCGATCTGTTTGGTCCCCCGAAGGAGCTGGTAACGTTTTTGGAGTTCCTGAGGTATTAGCCGAAGTCCCGAGTTTGACACGTCTTGACTTTGCTCCTTCCAAGGTCAGTGATAGTGCCTCCTTCGGGTAACATTAAGCTCTCCGGTTACCTTGTTTTCGGCAGGAGGCACGGGGTGAGAGAGGCAATAGTCTTTCGGCTATCACAAGCCCCCCTTTGGAAAGCCGAAGTAGATACTTCGGTTTATCAGCTTTTGAATGCAGTTTCTCAGGGCCTTGGTTATAACAATTTTTCCAAGGATGGACCTCTTGTCTGAAGACACCGGCTTGTTCGGTCATAATTTGTCTCTTGGTGTCTTTGAGGTAACCTACCTCTCTCTTTTTGTAGATTTGCGCCACGTCGCGTCTCGTAACCAGACGTGTCAGTCTAGAGCGGCGTGCCCAGGTGTACGAGTGTCAGAAGACGTGACCCCCCTTTGGCGCAATGGCTGACACGTGGAAGCCTGCTATTGGCGGGAACTGTATCGGATAAAGCGGGAGCGTCTTTTCATGCGCTTCCAACGATTATGGCGACTGTTGGCCTTCGTGGAGTAGTTATGACACCGGTTCGCCTTCGCCTCTCGGCCTATATATACTTCTGTTCCGTCATAACCCTCTTTTGCTTTTGTTTTTGCTCTCAACTACTTTCACGTTTTCTCCCGCTGTTTCCGGCGATCCTTTTTAACGGGGTGTTTTTCCGGCAACCTTTCGTGACGGCGTCTTCAAATCCAGATTTCGGCAAAACATTTGGTGGGTTTTAACTTTTAGAGCCTTTTGCTTTTTAAGCTTTCCCGAAGTTGTTTTTGGCCTTTTTCCGAAATCGTTTTTCAGCCAATCATGCCTATTTCCGAGAGCTGGCAACCTCTTTTGTCTCATCCTTGCTGCACCACTCCTAAAAAATTAGAAAAATGGAAGACCAAGTTCTTCCCTCCCTCATACGCCGTTACCCGGTTGCCACGTTCGGACCAATTTAGCTTTTCAAACCGTGGCGACGAGGTTACCGTTTTCCGAGCTGAACTGAAGGTCGGACTTCGGTATCCTCCTCCGAAGATGATTTGCGACTTTTGCCAATTCCATGGCATTGTCGTAAATCAGCTTCCGCCAAACTCGTACTGCTATTTTAACTCCTTCTTCTGTATGTGTGGCGTTTTCAAAATAGAACCCCACTCCATCATCTTTATGCAGTGCTATAAGCTCTTCGTGGTCCCGAAGGGTGGCTTTTACTTCATGCTACCTCGGGGATCAGGGAGCAAAAAGTATATGTTTACTTTTGCCACCAAGGATAGCTGGTGAGGGTGGCAATGGAGGAGGCCTGGTCGCACGTTCCGAACAAGTGGGCTCGGGGAAGGCTGGAGATGGACGTCGTAGATCCGAGGATAATGCTGACTCCCGAGTTGGGTCCCATATTCACGAATTTCGACAAACGTATCCGCGCTGTCTCCGACTGGGGTGCCAAGGTCCCTTCGCGCTCCCTCTACCCCTTCCCCATCAATTGGAAGCTGATGACCGAGGAGGTTCTTCGGGAGTTAAGGGTAGTGAATGAGCACAAGACCGACCTCGAAATGCCGGCTCCTAACATCGCTGGGAAGGATTCCTGGCTGGTGCAACTCCTTCGGGAGGAAACTACTTACGAAACTTTTTACAAGCGTAAGTTATCTCCGAATCCCTCTGTTATAATTTCACCTTGGACTCACGCTGATGTCTTCTTTCTTTTTCAGAGATGGGCGACGACACTGCTGCCTATTACAAGTCCCTTTTTCTCGGTCAAGCCGAGAAGGGCGAACAGACGAAGAAGGCCGTCTCCCGAAGGCGGAAATCGTTTGGGCCTGGGCCATCTATGGCCAAACGGGCGAAGAAGGATGCGCCTCCTCCTCTTTCAGAGATTTCTGAGGAGGCGGGCGAAGAGCTCGAGGCTGCTACTGTCCCGCCGGTCGAGGTCGCTGCCGACCTTACTACTCAAAGTCCCACTCGTTCGATGACTCTTCTAGATGCTTTGGTAGAAGCCCCTTCTGTCGAGGAGCACCGTAGGAGCAAAGGCAAGGAAATTTCTGCCGAGGGGACTCAGGGCTCGGACGACGATGTCACCGAGGTGCCTCCAGGTTTGCTTTCTCAGACAAACTGTGATGCCTTTACTTTTTTGAACTTTGAAATTTACTTGCCTTGACCAGCTTCTTGTTTTGCCGTGCAGGGGAGTTACTTACTCCGCGTTGGGCAGCTGAGCACGCCCGGAAGCGAGCCCTTCGGGATGCCCGTATCCCGAAGGGGAAGATCCCGAAGGAGCCTTTCTAGTCATTTACGAAGGACATGAATTTGTACTCCGGAGACTGCCAGCAAATGGCTAAAGAGATCTCGAAGGGGATGCTTACTGAAGCCTCCTTCAGGGCTATCACGGAGGCTCAACCGGGCGATGATTCCCTGGCCACGAAACTTTCCGAGCACTCTGCCCAGGTATGGTTTGCGCCTTTCTTTCTTTCTTTTTTCCTTTGGATTTTTTCCAAGTGTTTGCCTCTCTCTTTTCTCTTTTGCCTTATTGACTTTGCCTCTTTTTTTTACAGCTGCTGGGGTATGCTGGTTTCCTCAGAGTTCGGGTGGCGAGGCAGACAGCGTTCCGAGCCTCGGCCTTAGAGGTTATAGAAAAAACTAAGGCCATGTGCTCGGAATTAGCTGCCCAGAACACGCAACTGGCTCAAGCTGCAGAGAGGGAGATTGCCACCATTTGGGAGGAGTTCCTGAAGGAAAAAGAAGAACTTGTGAAGGAATCCTACCAGAAGATTTCTGACCTCGGCTCCCAGGTGGCGGGGCTGATTTCAGCGAATGAAGCCTATCAAAAGGAGAAGTCAGAGTTTGAGGTTCTCCTGGCGAAGGTGCTTGCTGAGAAGGCCACGCTTCAAGCAGAAGTCGATGCTTTGAAGAAGGAGCCGGAGAAGAAGAAGATGAAGGCATTGAAGAAGAAGGTCGCAAATCTGAAGAAGGACCTTGACGCCCTTGGTGTCGAGAAGGATAAGTCCGACCAGATGAACAAAGTTGGTTTTCAGGATGGCTTCTGCCTTGCTCGGCACCAGGTCCTGCAGAAGTTTCCAGATCTGGACCTTTCCTTCTTGAAGGCCTTAAACATTCCCGAGGGACCTCAGTGGGCTTGGTCAAAGATTGAACACTTGAAGTTGCCCCTTTTGCTCCCGGCGCTGAAGGTAGTGGAGAAGGACGCAGGAGCTGGCGGCTCCCGGGACGCCGAGATCCCTTAGTTTGTTTTAGGGTCCTTCGCCTTCTTTTCCTTCTTTTTTGTACTTCTTCTTTTGGCAATCTTTCTTCTCTGTAAGCAGATTCATCCTTGATAAAGATTCTTTTTTGGCTAAGTCTTTTTGTGAGGTTTTTCATTTCCCGTTGTCCCGAACATGTTTGCTTAAGAGACTTCGAAAAATCAAATCTGCGCTTATTACGGCGATTGCCTTTGCGGAATTCTGGCTTGTATAATTTATACTTAAGAATTTTTCTAAGAAACTTTTGTACTTAGAATATTTTTCTAATTTGTACGATACAACTCTCCCGCGAGATCCTAAGCATAGAATTTCTTCAAGGCATCGAATGCCAAGTATTTTTTAATTCTACGCCTTTGGCATCGCCGAGTTTGTATACCCCTTTTCGTACTTTGGCACGAACCAGATAAGGACCTTCCCACTTTGCGCGAAATACCCCGTGGGATAGCCTTCGGGGTCCGAATTCAGCCTTTCGGAGAACGAGGTCTCCTTTCTTTATTCCCTTCGGCCTGGCGCGCAAGTTTATAGCCGCGGCCATTCTTTGCTGAAAAGCTTTTCTTCTCAGCTCGGCTATTTCCCTGTGTTCACCGATGAGGTCGAGCTTGGTTCTTAGTCCAAGGTCATTTCCACTTTCATCAAATACTTGCACTCGTACTGATGGTTGCACTACCTTGATTGGGATGATGGCCTCTGTACCGAAAATGAGTGAAAAAGGCGTTTCCCCTGTGGCTCTTCGGGGTGTTGTTCGGTAGCTCCATAATACGCTTTGGAGATCTCCTGGCCATTTCCCTTTTGCTTCCCCCAGTCTCTTTTTCAGACCATCTTTTATGGTCCTGTTAGATACTTCTACCTGGCCATTGCTTTGGGGGTGAGTTACTGGGGCGAAGTGCATTTTTGTCCCGAGGTCGCTGATAAATTCCTGGAATCCTTTGTCTATAAACTGGGATCCGTTATCAGCTACTAGTACCCTTGGTATGCCAAATCTGCACACGATATTCTTCGATACGAACTTCTACACTTCTTTTGCCGAGATAGTAGCCAAGGATTCTGCCTCGACCCATTTGGAGAAATAATCTATTACTACCACGCAGAACTTCACGCCCCCAGGTGCCGTTGGGAGCGGTCCTATAAGGTCTATGCCCCAAACTGCGAAGGGCCAGGGATAGTCAGCCGAAGTCACCATTTCCGAGGGTGTCCTCTGGATATTCGCGTGCCTTTGGCAACTACCACATTTCTGGATGAATTACCTAGCGTCCTTTCTTAGGGTAGGCCAAAAGTACCCTTGGCGAAGTATTACTGGTGCCAGGGCGTCGGTTCCAATGTGTGAACCACAAGCGCCTTTGTGAACTTCTTCGAGGATCACTTCAGTATCCTCTTTGCCAATGCATCTCTGTAATGGATTTGCATATCCCTGCCGATACAAGTCTTCGTCAATTAGGAAGAATCGACCGGAGCACCTTCGAACTTTCGTGGCTTCGCCAAGGTCTTCGGGGAGTACATTGTCTGCGATATACCTCTTTATTAGGTCCTTCCAGCTTTTTCCCGAAGTTGTTATGCTCAGTATTGCAATGCTCGGGCTGTTTAGTACTTCGGTGCATGTTTTCAACTTTTCCAAGCAGTATGCTTTGGCATTATTCCGTCGAGGTATGTTTTCGATTTTTACAGTGTCGAACTCCCGAATGAGCTTTGCTACCAATTCATGGAATTTTGCTATGGTTGGATCCTTCGTCCCATAGCCCCCTGCTGTTTGCCGAACTATCAGTTGGGAATCGCTGTGGGCCTTTAGATTTCTCATGCCAAGTTTTCTGGCTAGGCGCAATCCTGCTATGAGGGCTTCATACTCAGCCACATTGTTGGTGACGTGAAAGCTGAACTTGATAGCCTTTATTACCTCTAGGCCTTCGGGACCTCTGATAACTACCCCCGCTCCCTGGTGTTCGGACCCCGAGGCTCCGTCAACATACAAAGTCCACTCTGGCTCACTTCGTTTGGATCCGGATGGCTGTCCTCGATGGTGGGTACTTCGGCAATGAAGTCTGCCAGAGCTTGAGCTTTTATGGCTCTTCGAGGTTCATAAGTGATGTCGTGTTCGCCGAGCTCTATACACCATTTGGAAAGCCTTCCCGAATGATCAACCTTTCTCATGACATCGCGCAGGGGTAGACTGCTTCGGACGATGATAGGGTGAGCCTGAAAATATAGTCGCAGCCTTCTTCCTGCTAGTACCAAGGCATATATAGCTTTTTGCAACAAAGGATATCTGACTTCGTCGCCATGCAGAGACTTGCTTACATAATAGACCGGCCATTGCTTTGGCCCTTCCTCTTTTACAAGGACCGAACTCACTGCTTTTTCTGTGACGGTGAGGTATAACACAAGGGGTTCTCCCTCGCAGGGTTGCCGCAGAGTGGGCAGGCGGGCTAGACAGACTTTGAGTTCTTCCCAGGCTTTTTGGCAGTCTTCATTCCAAGGGTGATCACCAATCCCGAGGTTGCCTTCCTTTTTTGCGGCCTTTGTGAGCACTTTGAAGAATGCTCGGCATCGGTCTCCATACCTGGAAATAAACCTACTAAGAGAGGTTATCCTTCCAGTGAGTCTTTGTACATCTTTTATTGTGATGGGAGTTCAAAATTCAAGTAGAGCCTTAATCTTTTCTAGGTTAGCGTCAATGGCTCTTTCTGACACCATGTACCCAAGAAACTTTCCCGAGGTTATGCTAAAGATGCACTTCTCAGGGTTAAGGCGGATCCCGAAGGTTCTGAGCTGGTGGAAAGTTTCCTTTAGGTCTGCAACGTGGTCGCTAGGCAGCTTGCTTTTGACTATCATGTGATCGACGTAGACTTTCATATTCCTCCCTATTTGGTCGTTAAAGACCTTGCTCATCAACCTCTGGTAGGTAGCTCCTGCATTCTTGAGCCCGAAGGGCATTCTGACGTAATAGTACGTTCCCCCCTCGGTGATGAAGGCAGTTTTCTCCTCATCTTCGGGGTCCATCCTTATTTGATGATATCCGCTGAAGGCATCTAAGAAACTTAGGAGCCCAAATTCGGCGGTTGAGTCTACTAATTGGTCTATCGGTGGGAGAGGATATGAGTCTTTCGGGCAAGCATCGTTCAAGTTTCTGAAGTCGATGCACATCCGGAGCTTACTGCTTTCTTCTTTTGTGGCAATAACCACGTTGCTTAACCATTCAGGGTACTTGGCCTCCCTGATGACATCAGCGTTCAACAGGCGTGGGACTTCCGTTTTGACAAAGTCACTTTTATGGGCTGAGATGCCTCGTTGCTTTTGCCGGACAGGTTTTGCTTCCGGACTTACTCTAAGGCTATGCTGTATTATGCTAGGGTTTACCCCTGGCATATCTTTCAGCGAGTAGGCAAACAGGTCTTTATTTGTCAACAGAAAAGATACAAGTTTTTTCTTGTCACCTTCGGCCAAGTTCTTCCCTATTCGGGTACTTTGGCCTGGGACAAGTTCTATTTTTTCCATTTCCACTTTCGCGGGATCTTCTGCCTCGTCCTCTTTTGGTGCCTTTGCCTCCATTGTTTGTGCGAAGTTATTTTCCGGAGCTTTTCGTGCCTTGACGAACACCTTCCTCACTTCGCCCTGATCTGTGAAGATTTCTGCATCTCCATCCTTGGTGGCGAAAGTGACAATTAAGTACTTCACATCAGGGTGAATGTGCAGATTTCCCTGTGTCTGTCTTCCGAGGATGACGTTCTACGATGAAGGGACATCCATGACAATGAACCTCGCCATTATGGAGGGGAATAATTCGGCAGTCCCATCTACCGAAGTCCTTTTCAGCATTAAGGGGAGATCGATCCATCCAAGGACAGGCAGTTCGGATGGTCCTACACCGAAAGTAGGCGAGGTAACGGGCTTGAGGTCACTGCTAGATATGCCCAAGTTCAGCAGTAAGTGTGAAAACAGGACGTCGGTGTTTGATCCATCGTCAAGCAACACTCTCTTGACGTCCCAATTTCCTATCCTCGCCATGATCAACAGCGGATCGTCATGGGGAAAGATGACGGCAGAACCATCCTTGTGGGCCAGTTTTTTTGTCGGACTCTGATATTCCATGACTGCTATTTCTCTGGCTTTCCTCTTTCTTTCCGAGGATGGGAGCCCCGTCGTGATTGTTTGTATTATTCCTGCCGGAGGTGGAGGGCACCTTGTCGGGCTTCGGTTCCTCCGCCTGTGAGAGTCGTAGCCCTCATCCTCTGCCTTTCCTTCCTCCTCCTTTTTCCCTTTCGGGGAGGGCATCCGCAGATAACGCAGAAGTTGGCCCAGTTTTATTAGTGGCTCTATATACTTTTTCAATTGAAAGCAGTCTTCGGTGTCGTGGCCGTGGTCGCGGTGAAACTGGCAGAACTTCTTCATGTTCTTCTTATTACCAGCGGTCATGGCTCTTGGCCGCTGAATCTAAGTCCCTGGCCTTTCCATTGTCATGAGGATGTTGGTCCTTGTGGTGTTCAGAGGTGTGAAAATTGGGGGTTTCCTTCCCCTCGTCCTCCGAGGTCAGCCTGCCTGTTCGGTTGGGTACCGGGTTTGCTGGTTGGACCCTTCGGCCCGGGTGTGATCGGACTTTGGTCCACCCATTCTCAGTTCTTCGGCCGTCATTTGCTGTTCGGCCCTTCGGTAAAATTCACCAAGCGTGTCCGGAGGGTCTTTGGAGAACTCATAAAACAGCTGTGAGTCTCTTCGAAGGCCCCGCGTCATGGCGAGAATGAGTATTTCGGGCTGAAAGTCCGGGATGCTCAAGGCTTCTCTGTTGAACGTCTTGACATAGTCGCAGATGGTTTCTCCATTTCTTTGCGCTATGTCGAACATTTGGACAGGCATCTTCACCGTTGGCCGACTTCCAATAAATTGTGCGTGAAGGCTGTGGATAACTCCTGGAATTCTGTGATGGTTCCTGGAGCTAATGAATTATACCACGCAGTTGCTGGTCCCGTAAGGGTGACCTCGAAATATTTGCACAAGGTAGCGTCGTCGGCACCGTGCATCATCATGCTGCGTCTGTACTTAGTCAGATGGGCCTGTGGATCAGTACGGCCATCATAAGTTTCGAGCTGAGGTACTCTGAAGTCGCCAGGCATGGCAGCCTCAACTATGGCTTGAGTGAACGGGGACTCACCACACAAAAGGTTTCAGACAGCCTGGCCCAGACGGGCTTGTGGGCTACCTGTTTTTCTACCCTGTCTAGTCTTGCTAATATCCTCTCCATAAGGATCGTGGCACTAGGTTCTTCCTCTGGGCAGGGAGAATGCCGGCGTCTCTTCGGGGAGTGAGTTCGGCGTTGGGGGGATAGGGACCTCGCCTCAGGCGACGAGCTCCTTCGGTGTGGGACTTCGGGTCGCCTGGACTTAGCTCGTTTTGTAAGTTGTGCCCCGAGGTGCATATTTTTCGTTGAAGACTCCTCACGCGGATCTCCGCTTCCCGAACTACGGTGGGTTGGTTTGGGGCTTCTCTCTCGAGGGCGTGCTGGCGAAGGAGGCCTTTGGGCCTGAGTCTGTTACGGCCACCTTCGGCCTATCTGCTGTGTCATTTCAGCCACAACAGAACGTTGAAAGTCGCGCAGGAAACTCATGGTTATGACCAGAGGACGCTCTTCCTTCTGCGTGCAAGTCCCTGGAAGGGTTTGCTCAGTGGCCGGTTGAGCTTCAGGCGCGGACGGGGACTTTGGGAGTCCCTTGTCCTTTGAACGCCAAGTTTCAGCAACGGCGACCTCAGAGTGCCTTCCCACAGATGGCGCCAAATGATGCCCCGAGGCATCCTCGTTAAGTGACATTGTGACTTCTGGAGGGACTTCCTGAGAGGGAGAACGCCTGGAGCCCAGATTTCCCAGAGGAGCGTGGCTGAAAAGCTCAGAAGAGAGGGTTAGGAGGTCCCCGGAGTGCTTTTCCAGGGAAGAGCCTTCGACGCCCAAGTCAGTGTCTTGAGAAGGTAAAGGGGGAGCACTAAAGGTTTTAGTGGCCTTGCCTGTTTGTGTCTTCTCAAGGAGGAGGAGTCGAACCGTTTGCCAGGGTCTATTCCCTGGTATTTATAGAATTGCCTAGCCCGTTCAGATGACGACACGTGTTCGGTCGGATGTTCTCTGAGTTTCTGGGCGTAGGGGACAAGTAACCAGTGGCAGGCTCCTTGAGCCTTGACCCGAGACAGGTTGTGACAAGACCTGGACGGCGTCGGCGTGTCAGTCCGTCGTTTGGGGCGGCATGTAATGCCTGTGGGCGACATGTCAAAGGCTCCTTAAATGCTCATGCCGTACTCCCGAGGTCCTCTGGGCGAGGTCATCCTTTAGTATGGACGCCCTTCTTCGGGAGTTATGCTCGTAGTTCGAGGAGTCCTTTAGTTCGGTGGTTCTGCCTTCAGAGGATTCTCTCCTACTTGTAAAGGCCTCTATCCCGAAGGCGATCTGTTTGGTCCCCCGAAGGAGCTGGTAACGTTTTTGGAGTTCCTGAGGTATTAGCCGAAGTCCCAAGTTCGACATGTCTTGACTTTGCTCCTTCCGAGGTCAGTGATAGTGCCTCCTTCGGGTAACATTAAGCTCCTTGTTTTCGGCAGGAGGCACGGGGTGAGAGAGGCGATAGTCCTTCGGCTATCACAAGCTTTCATAGGGTCGACCAAAAGTAACCTTGGTGAAGTAGTACTCCAGTGAAGGCGTCCATTCCTATGTGGGAACCACAGGCCCCCTCATGAACTTCTTCAAGGATTATTCTGACACCATTTTCACCTATGCACTTCTGCAGGGGACTTGTATACCCTTGTCTATATAGTTCATCCCCGATGAGGAAGTATCTCCCAGAGCATTTTCGTACTTTTGTGGCCTCTTTGGTATCCTCAAGAAGTGCCAAAGTTGCCAGATATTTCCTGATGGGGTCCTGCCATCCCTTTACCGAGGTTGCTATGCACATTAACTCTATGCTAGGTTGCCTTAGTACCTCGGTGGGTTCCTTAGATTTGGCTAAGGTATCAGTTTGAGTATTATCTTTTCGGGGTACGTTTTCTATTTGTACTAAGTCAAACTCTTCAATGAGTTTTTTGACGAGATCATGATACTTTGCCAAGGTTGGGTCTTTTGCAGCATAATTTCTTTTTGTCTGCCGAACTACTAATTGTGAGTCACTGTAGGCCAGAAGATTTTTTACACCAACTTTTCTGGCCAGTTTTAGTCCTGCTATGAGGGCCTCGTATTCGGCGATGTTATTGGTGACATTAAAACCGAATTTGATGGCTTTGGTCGCTTCCATACTTTGGGTCCCTGAAGAACTACTGTCACGGAACGGGGCCCCAGTGCCCCATAATCTTGTAGGCTCTTAGGGATTATGAATCCCTCTAAGTTACTATTGGCTAACTATTACTCGTCAATATAAATTTAAACAATTTATATGCAACTAGTTTCTTAGCCTACTTAGTTCAAGAGATATGCATGCTTTTGTCCTGGCAATGCAAAAGAATAAATAGATCGTTGGTTAAAAATGTTGCTCGAGCATTTCTATTAAACCATACTTAAAACGTGCCAAGACATTGAAATACTAGTTACTTTGACTACAAGTAATAGTTTGTGCATACAATATACTTCTAGCATGCACCCAAAAGTAACAAGATGGATTTACATCACAATGTATCCTACTAGAGGCAACTTTCTTAGTACACAAAGTACTATATACAAGAGACAAAAACTAACTAACTAAGATCATCTACTTGAGCCCCACCTTGAGCTATCCAAGCTCCAAGTGCAAGCCCTTCCTTAATTCTTGTTCTTGTGCACTCTTAGCCTCTACACTGTAAAGGCACAACTTGGTTAGCACATAACTTACACCACAAGTAACCTAGAATCACAAGGATTCTCAAGAAAAATACTTGCAAAATAGAAAGCTTAGGCCTCAGCTGTCAACTAGTGACTAGGCCCGAAGTTAGAACCTGCACAATAAACTTAAGGGAGTGAGTACTTAAAAGTACTCAGTAAGGGTCCCTTGAATACCTGCAAGAAGATAGCAGCAACCAAGATGCAACCATGGCAAACAAGCAACCAAACAAGTGGATCAACCAACAAACAACTCAAACAATCAACAAACATATATATAAGATATGCAATGCATGAATGTATGATATGAAATGCACATAATGCATGCACTTGGGACTTTCTGCACTCTAGGTGCCATAAAACTTGCCATGAGCTCAAACGGCGGAGGTACTTGAGATACTGGCCCTCATATCCCGGGTACTTTACCTCCCTTAAGTCCCACCTACGGGTTCTAGAGTAGGTCGTCACCCCTCTGAAACTTACCCGTCTTTACCCTTAACTTATTGCGCAAGGTAGTCATCCTATGTGGTTTAACTAGCCAAACCCTTAAGGTTTAACTTAGAGCACTCATAGTGGCTTACTTACCAAACCAAATGGTTTGGTCGGGATCAACTTAGGTTTTCCTCCTCATTGACCATAGGTAAATGACGTTCTACTCGGCCAACAAAGAGTCTAAAAATGCACTTAATCCCCTTAGTGCTCATTTAGAAGCTTAAGCACTTTGATTTTCTTAGCCACCAATTCATACTCTTTCTTAACCACACAACTTAACTACCACTTACATAATGCATAATTCCCATCTTAGGAAGGAGTTCTAGACCCAACCGAGGCTACGGAATGTCTTAACTTAGCCTAGGGATGAAAACCGAGAGTTTGAGACATTCTTAGGATGCCCAGAGCTTGGGGCAAAATGCCTTGGCGGCGCCGTTGGCGACGTGTCACCACAGGCATCAGTGTTCGGAGAAATTTTTCATTCCTTGGCGACGCGTCACCAACTCACGTTGCCACTGGCGACGCGTCGCCAACGCTTTCCAACGTTGCGCGACAACGTGCGACCTTGCACGAAAACTGCTCAAACTTTATCATCCCAAACTCAAATCACTTGGGTCTTGTTTCTAACTCATTCCCACACAAAAGACTACATTTCTATGCATTATTTGAGCTTAATTAACTTGAACCCTTACCTCAATTTAGCTACAAAGCAAGCATTTAAACATAACCACTAATAGCCAAAGTCTATCGCCTCTATCTGGCCGAACTCCCTGCCACAAGAATGGCTAGAAGAAACTGGCGCTACCCGAGAAAAGGTGAGATCATGCACCTCGGGAAATAGCCGAAGAGCTCCGAGCCCGGCACGCCAGGATACTTGAGGATACTACTAGCCCCCCCAAGGTTGTGAACAGATCGCCTTCGGAAAAGAGGCACCAGCTATTGCCGGCCGAACATGATCTCCTCGAAGGCGAAACTCCCTGAAGCTGGGAACCCCCGAACTGGGTGCGTGTTTCCCGAAGAGGCATTGTCCGTACCAAAGGACGACCTCGCCCAGGGACCTCGGGAGTACGGCAGGAGCATTTAAGGAAGCATTTAAGGAAGCCTCTGACACGTCCTTTCACAGACGTCATAAGCCGCCTCAAAAGGCGCTCTGACACGCTGACGCCATCAAAATCACATCATGGCCCATCTCAGCACAAGGCTCAAGGCAACCTGCTACCAGCTATCTGTCCCCTACGCCCAGAAACTCAGGGAACATCCGACCGAACACGTGTCGCGATCTGAATGGGCTAGGCACTCCTATAAATACCAGGAAATAAATACTTGGCAGGAGGTTGGTTGGCAAAACGTCTGACTCCCAGACTCTGAGAAAATCACCAGGTGAGACTCTTCAGCCCTTTGTGCTATTTCCTCTGCCTTTCTCAGCCACCACTGACTTGGGCGTCGGAGGCTTCCCCCCCGGAAACACATTCCGAGGGCCTCCTGACCCTTTATTTATGAGCATCTCAGGTACTCTCCCTTGGGCGCACCATCCTCCAGGCGTTCTTCCTCCTAGAAGTCTCTCCAACAGTCACCATGACTCTAAACGATGAGGCCCATGGCCATCATTTGGCGTTGTCTGTGGGAAACCGCTCTGAGATCGCTGTCGTTGAAACTCGGCGTTCTAAGGACAAGGGCCTTCCGAGGTCCCCGTCCGCGCCTGAGACACAACCGGCTGCTGAGCAAACACTCCCAGGGACTTCTGCGTCCGAGGAAGACCGCCCTCTAGTAATCACTATGAGCTTTATGAGGGAGTTTCAGCGTTCGGTCGTGGCTGAGATGACACAGCAGATCAACCAAAGGTGGTCACGGCAGACACAGGCCCAAAGACCTCCCTCACCTGCACGCCCTCGGGAGAAAAGTCAGAGGTCCACTCATCGCAGTTCGGGAAGCGGAGAACCGCACGAAGAATCGTCCACAGAGAATACGCCCCTCGGGAAACAGCCTGTGGGGCAAAAGAGGCCTGAGCGACCGATGGTCTTGCAGCAAAGAAGTTCGCTGCCTGAGACGAGGTCCCTGTCCCCTTAGCGCCGAACTCGCTCCCCGAAGAAGCGCCGGCAACCTCCCTTCCCTGAAGAAGGGCCTAGTGCCACAGTGCTTATGGAGAGGATATTAGCACGGCTGGAAAGGGTGGAGAAACAAATGGCCAGAAAACCAGTTTGGTCCAAACTTTCGGTAACATTCTGCGAAGATGTCTCCCCATTCAATCAGGCCGTTGTTGAGGCAGCAATGCCAGGTGACTTCAGAGTACCTCGGTTGGAGATTTATGATGGCCGTACTGATCCACAGGCCCATCTGACGAAGTACAGATGCAGCATGATAATGCACGGTGCTGATGACGCTACCATGTGCAAGTGCTTCGAAGTCACCCTCACAGGGCCAGCAACTGCATGGTACAATTCATTGCCTTCAGGGACCATCACTGAGTTCCAGGAATTGTCCACGGCTTTCACGCAGCAGTTCATCGGGAGTCGCCCTACTGTGAAGATGCATGTCCAGATGTTCGACATAGAGCAGAGGAACGGAGAAACCATCCGAGACTATCTCGAAAGATTCAACAGGGAGGCTCTGAGCGTCCCAGACTTTCGGCCCGAAATCCGCATTCTTGCCATGATACGGGGCCTTCGGCGAGACTCACAGCTGTTCTACGAGTTCTCAAAAGACCCCCCTGAGACCCTCGGAGAATTTTACCGAAGGGCAGAACAGCACATGACCGCCGAGGAACTAAGAATGGCTGGGCCGAAGTCCGATCACCACCGCGCCGAAGGGTCCAATCAACAAGCTCGGCATCCGACCGAACAGGCAGGATGACCTCGGAGGATGCGGGGAAGGAAACCCCAAAGTTTCACACCACTGAGCACTACACGGACCAACATCCTCATGGCGCTGGAAAGGCAAGGGACGCAGATTCGGAGGCCAAGGGCCATGACCGCCGATAATAAGAAGAATGCAAAGAAGTTCTGCCAGTTTCATCGCGACCACGGTCATGACACCGAAGACTGCTTTCAGCTGAAGAAGTACATAGAGTCGCTGATAAAGCAGGGCCAACTTTGGAAATACCTGCGGATGCCATCCCCGAAAGGCAGAAAAGTGGAGGAAGAGAGGGCCGAAGATGAGGACTATGACTCTGACAGGCGGAGAAACCGAAGTCCAAAAAGGCGCCCTCCACCTCCGACAGGGGTTATCCAAACAATCACAACGGGGCTCCCATCCTCGGAAAGAAAGTGGAAGGCCAGAGAAATTGCAGTCATGGAATATCAAAATCCAGCAAAGAAGCTGGCCCGCAAAGATGGATCCACCATCGTCTTCCCCCACGACGATCCGCTGCTGATCATGGCAAGAATAGGGAACTAGGACGTCAAAAGAGTGCTACTTGATGACGGATCAAATGTTGACGTCCTATTCTCGCACTTACTGCCGAGCTTGGGCATCTCCAGCAGCGACCTTAAGCCAGTCAACTCGCCCACCTTCGGGGTCGGACCATCCGAACTGCCCGTTCTCGGATGGATCGACCTCCCACTGATGATGAAAGGGACTTCGGTAGACGGAGCAGCTGAGTTGTACGCCTCCACAATGGCAAGGTTCATCGTCATGGACGTCCCGTCCTCGTACAACGCCATCCTTGGAAGGCAGACACAGGGAAACCTGCACATTCGCCCTGATGTGAAGTACTTGACTGTCACATTCGCCACCAAGGATGGAGATGCAGAGATCTTCATAGACCAGGCCGAGGTGAGAAAGTTGTTTGTGAAAGCACGAAAGGCTCCGGCGAGCAACTTCGCACAAGCAATGGAGGCAAAGGCGCCAGAAAAAGGCAACGAAGAAGATCTTGCAAAAGCGGAAATGGAAACAGTAGAACTTATCCCAGGACAATCTACCCGAATAGGGAAGAGCTTGGCTGAAGGTGAGAAGGAAAACCTTGTATCCTTTTTGCTGAAAAATAAAGATCTGTTTGCCTACTCGCCGAAAGATATGCCAGGGGTAAACCCTGGCATAGTACAGCATAGCCTCAAAGTAAGCCTGAAAGCAAAACCTGTCCGGCAAAAGAAACGAAGCATCTCAGCCCACAAGAGCAACTTTGTCAAAACCGAGGTCTAGCGTCTGTTAGACGCTAAAGTCATCAGGGAAGTGAAATACCCCAAATGGTTAAGCAATGTGGTGATCGCCACAAAAGAAGGCAGCAGCAAACTTCGGATGTGCATCGACTTCAGAAACTTGAACGATGCTTGCCCGAAAGACTCATACCCTCTTCCGCCAATAGACCAACTGGTAGACTCAACTACCGAATACAGGCTCCTAAGTTTCCTAGACGCCTTCAGCGGCTACCATCAAATAAGGATGGACCCCGAAGATGAAGAAAAAACCGCCTTCATCACGGAGGGAGGAACATACTGCTATTTCAGGATGCCCTTCGGGCTCAAAAATGCAGGAGCCACCTACCAAAGGTTGATGAACAAGGTCTTTAAAGACCAAATGGGGAGAAACATGGAGGTGTATGTTGATGATATGATACTCAAGAGCAAGCTGCCTAGCTATCACGTCGCAGATCTAGAGGAAACCTTCCAAAAGCTCAGAACCTTCGGGATTAGGCTCAATCCTGAAAAGTGCACCTTCGGGGTAACCTCGGGAAAATTCCTTCGGTACATGGTATCCGAAAGAGGCATTGACGCTAACCCCGAGAAGATTAAGGCGCTGCTTAAGTTTCGAACTCCTGCCACAGTCAAAGACGTGCAGAGACTCACCGGAAGAATAACCTCTCTGAGCATATTTATTTCCAGGTACGGAGATAGGTGTCGACCTTTCTTCAAAGTCCTCACAAAGGCAGCAAAAACGGAAGATGACCTCGGAAAGAATGATCACCCTTGGGGTGAAGATTGCCAAAAGGCCTGGGAAGAACTCAAAGTCTACCTGGCTAGCCTGCCGACTCTGCGACAACCTCGGGAGGGAGAGCCCCTCGTTTTGTACCTCACCGTCACGGAGAAAGCTGTAAGCTCGGTCCTCGTGAAAGAAGAAGGGCCAAAGCAATGGCCAGTCTATTACGTCAGTAAATCCCTGCATGGTGCCGAAATCAGGTACCCTCTGCTTCAAAAAGCTATATACGCCTTGGTGCTTGCAGGGAGAAGGCTGCGACCCTACTTTCAGGCTCACCCCATCATCGTCCGAAGTAGTCTACCACTACGGGATGTTATGAAGAAAGTTGATCATTCGGGAATGCTCTCCAAGTGGTGCATAGAGCTTGGCGAACACGAAATCATATATGAGCCTCGGAAGGCCATTAAAGCTCAAGCACTGGCAGATTTTATCGCCGAAATACCCACCACTAAGGAAAGCCATCTGGATGCGAACGGAGGTGAGCCAGAGTGGACCTTGCATGTTGACGGAGCCTCGGGATCCGAACACCAGGGAGCTGGAGTAATTATCAGAGGACCCGAAGGCCTAGAGGTAAAGAAGGCTATCAAGTTCAGCTTCAGCGTCACTAACAATGTGGCAGAGTATGAAGCCCTCATAGCAGGATTACGCTTGGCCAAAAGGATTGGCGTGAGAAACTTAAAGGCTCACAGCAATTCCCAGCTAGTAGTTCGGCAGACGGCAGGAGATTATGGGGCGAAGGACCCAATCTTGGCAAAATACCACGAGCTGGTAGCAAAACTCATTCAAGAGTTTGACGCCGTACGGATCAAAAGTGTACCTCGGCGGAATAACACTGAGGCAGATTGCTTGGCGAAGTCAAAAATATACACCGAGGTGCTAGATCACCCGAGCATCTCACTGCTAAGCATAGCAACCTCGGGAAATGGATGGAAAGATCCCATAAAAAGATACCTCACAGAAAATGTGCTCCCCGAAGAACCCGGCGACGCTGCAAGACGGCGAAGACGCTCCGGCCGATTCTTCCTGATTGGCGAAGAGTTATACCGACAGGGATATGCAAACCCGCTGCAAAGATGCGTGGATGAAGAAGATACTGAAATGGTCCTTGAAGAGGTCCACGAAGGCATGTGTGGTTCACATATTGGAACTGATGCCCTTGCAGCGGTGATATTTCGCCAAGGATACTTCTGGCCTACCCTGAGAAAGGATGCAAAGCAGTTTGTCCGAAAATGCGGTAGTTGCCAGAAACACGGGAACATCCAGAGGGCACCCTCGGAAATGATAACTTCGGCTGACTACCCCTGGCCCTTCGCAGTCTGGGGTATAGACCTTATTGGGCCACTTCCCTCAGCGCCCGGAGGCGTGAAATTCTGCGTGGTAGCTGTAGACTATTTCTCCAAATGGGTCGAGGCAGAACCCCTAGCAACTATCTCGGCAAAAGAAGTGCAAAAGTTCGTATGGAAGAACATAGTATGCAGATTCGGCATACCGAGGGTACTAGTGGCTGATAATGGATCCTAGTTCATAGACAAAGGATTCCAGGAATTTATCAGCGACCTCGGAATAAAGATGCACTTCGCCCCAGTAGCTCACCCCCAAAGTAACGGGCAGGTGGAAGTATCTAACAGGACCATAAAAGATGGCCTGAAAAAGAGACTGGGGGAAGCAAAAGGGAAATGGCCAGGAGAACTCCAAAGTGTATTATGGAGTTACCGAATGATGCCCCGAAGAGCCACAGGGGAGACTCCCTTCTCACTCGTCTTCGGAACAGAGGCCATCATCCCTATCGAGATAGTTAGACCATCAATACGGGTGCAAGTATTTGATGAAGGTGGAAACGACCTCGGCCTAAGAACGAAGCTCGACCTCGTCGGCGAACATAGAGAAATAGCTGAGCTGAGAAGAAAAGCTTTCCAGCAAAGGGTGGCCGCAGCCATAAATTTGCGAGCTAGGCCAAAGGAAATCAGGAAAGGAGACCTCGTTCTCTGAAAGGCTGACTTTGCGCCCCGAAGGCCATCCCACGGAGTACTTTGCGCAAACTGGGAAGGACCTTATCTGGTCCTGGCCGAAGTACGAAAACGCGTGTAAAAACTTGGCGATGCCGAAGGCGTAGAATTGAAAAACACTTGGCACTCAGATGCCTTGAGAAAATTCTACGCCTAAGCTTGAGCGAAGGAATCATACTGTACGAAAAAGTATTCTAAGTACAGAAGTGTCTTGAGAAAATTTCTTAAGTGCAGAATTGTACAGAATTCCGTGAAGATGCTCGCCACAAGCATGACTTTCCGAAGTCCCTTAAGCCATCACGCTCGGGAAAGATGGGAAAATCTCTGAGTGGTACTCGCCGAAATAAGTAGAGACAGTTTTCCAAAGTCCCTTGAGCCATCACGCTAGGGAAAAATGGAAAACAAAAAATCTCGCAAAAGGTTTCCTAAGTCTCTTGAGCGAACATGCTCGGGACAAGGGGAAATGAAAGATTTTGGCTAAAGTTTTTCCGAAGTCCCTCGAGCGAACGTGTTCGGGACAAAATGGAAATACAAAATCCTGCAAAAAGACTTAGTCAAATTTTTCAGACTTTCCAAAAAGCCTCTGGAGCGAACAAGCTCGGCCAGTGGAAAGATTTTTCACACTTAGTCAAGTTTCTTTGATCGTAGGTTTTCCGAAGTCTCTTGAGCAAATGTGTTCGGGGCAATGGGAATAAAGAAACTTGCAAAAGCACTTAGCCAAAAAAGATCTTCATTTACAAATGATCAGGCTTACAAAGAAGAAGTGCCCAAAGAAGGAACACCAAAACGAAGAAGAAAAAAGGAAAAGGAGCCCTAAAACAGACTAAGGGTTCTCGGCGTCCCGGGAGCCACCAGCCTCTGTGCCTTTTTCCACCACCTTCGGCGCCGGAATAGTGGAAGGCAGGTTCAGATGCTCGATCTTGGACCAGGACCACCGAGGCGCCTCGGGAATGTTGAGAGCTTCCAAAAAAGAGAGGTCCAGACTTGGGAACCTCTGAAGGACTTGGTGCCGAGCAAGGCAGAATCCATCTTTGAAGGCGACCTTGGTCATTTGGTCGGATTTGTCCTTCTCAACCTCAAGGTCCTCGAGCTCGTCCTTCAAGTCTGCAACCTCTTTCTTCAGCGCCTTCACCCTCTTCTTCGCATCGGGCTCCTTCTTCAAAGATTGGACCTCGGCTTCAAGGGCCTTTTTCTCACTCACCAACAACTGAATGAGATTGTCAGAATCTGACTTATCTTTGAGAAGGTCTTGGTTGGCAGCGAGCATCCCTTGCACCTGATCGCCGAGGTCAGCAATCTTCAGGGAGGAGTTCTTCTCAAGATCTTCCTTTTCCTTCCGGAACTCCTCCCGAAGGGCGGCAACTTCTTCCTTCACAGCATCTGAAAGCTGCTGGTTCTTGGTGATCAATGCCAAGCGAGTGGCCTTCTGCTTCTCTAAGGCCTCTAAGGCCGAAGCTCGGAACTTCGCTTGCCTGGCCACCCGAACTCGGAGAAAGCCGGCGTATCCCAGCAGTTGCAAAAAGATGAACGCAAGGTCAGCAAGAGCCAGGCACTTAGGAAAAATTGAAGGGAAAAAGGTGTGAAGAACATACCTGAGCAGCATGCTCGGTGACTTTGGCGGCAAGGGTGTCATCATCCGGATGGGCCGCTGCAATAGCCTTGAAGGAGGCCTCTGTAAGCACCCCCTTCGAAATTTGCTTTGCCATTTCAAGACAGTCCTCGGAGTACAAGTTCATGTCCTCCGTGAAGGTCCAGAAAGGCTCCTTGGGTATCTTCCCTTGCGGGACTTTGGCGTCGCGAAGGGCGCGCGCCTTCGCGTGTTCGGCCGCCCAGTTCAGGGAAAGTAACTCCCCTGCACGGCGAAAACGAGAAGCGGGTCAGAGACAAAGGAAAATTTAGAAAAACAAGAAGAGCCATACTTGTTCTGAAAGAAACAGACCTGGCGGCACTTCGAACACGGCGTCCTCGGAATCCTGAGACTCCTCGGTCGAAATCTCCTTCCCTTCCTCTTGCGCCGCTCCTCGGCAGAAGGGGCCTCTTCCACGGCCTCCAGAAGGGCCTGCGACTCCGAAGGACTCTGCGGAGGAACATCGGCTGAAGGAACCTCGGCAGCGGCATGGACTTCGACAGCTGCCTCAGACGCCGGAATCTCGGCTGTCCCAGGCTCCTCGGCAGTCTCCTTAGAAATTTCCTCTAGAGGAACTTGGGCAGTTTTCTTTGCCCGTTTCGCCGAAGGCCCCGCGCCAGTAGACTTCCGCCTTCGGGAAGCTGCCTTCTTTGTCTGATCCCCCTTCTCCACCTGGCCGGAGAAAAGGGACTTGTAAAATGCAGCAGTCCCATCCCCCATCTCTGAAAAAGAAAAAAGACATCAGCATAAGTCCGAGGGAAAAACAACAAGGGAGTAGAAGATAACTCACTTTCGACAAGCGTTTTGAAAGAGATTTCCTCCTTAAGAAGCTTGACCAACCAGGAATCCTTCCCGGCGATGGCAGGAGCTGGCATCTCGAGGTCGGTCTTGTGCTCCTTAACCACCTTTAACTCCCGGAGGACCTCTTCGGTCATCAACCTCCAGTTGATAGGGAAGGGGTATAGAGAGCGCGGTGCGACCTCGGGAGCCCAGTCAGAGACGGCACCGATGCGGCCGTCGAAGTCTGTGAAAGTGGAAGCCAACTCTGGAGTCAGCAACAACCTCGGATCAACAACGTCCACATCTAGCCTTCCCTGAGCCCATTTGGTCGGAACATACGACCAGGACTCCTCCATCTTCAGGAAGAAGAATTTCTGTTGCCACCCCCGCCAACTGTCCTTGGTGGCGAAGGTGAACATGAATTTTTTGCTCCCGGATCCCCGAGGTAGCATAAAATAGAAGCCACCCTTCGGGACCACAAAGAGCTTGTAGTACTGCATGAAGAGTATAAAATGGGGTTTTATCCCGAAGACGCCACACATACAGAGGAAGGCATTAAAATAGCAGAACGAGTTCGGGGGAAGCTGGTTCACAGCAATGCCATGAAATTGGCAAAACTCACAAACCATCTTCGGGGGAGGATACCGAAGTCCGGCCTTCAGCTGGGCTCGAAAAACGGTAATCTCGTTACTATGGTTTGAAAAAGCATAATGGCTAGAGCGAGGCAGCCTAGTAATGGTGTAAGAGGGAAGAAAGAACTTTTTCTTCCACCTCTCTAGTTTTGCAGGGGTGGTGCAACAAGGATGGGCTAAAAGAGGCTGCCAGCTCTCAGGGATAGGCATTTTCGACATGAAAATGAGTTCGGAAAAGGCCAGAAAACAGTTTCCAGAAAAAACTCCAAAGAACAGAGAGATCAAAACACTCTGGAAAACAAAAACCCACCAAAAGATTTGGCAAAGTCTAAGGACGCCGCCGTGAAAGTTGGCTGGAAAAAGCTCTGATTAAGGCAGCTCCGCCACAGAAAGCAAGAAAGTGCAAGAACAGGGGCAAAGCAGAGAGAAGAGCAGAAGAAAAAGCAAAAGGAACTTATGATGGAACGAGCCATTTATAGGCCAGGGGTGGGTAACCGAAACGTCGTCATAAGTACCCTTTGGAGGCGAACCGTCGCCGTAATTGCCCTCTGCACCTGAAAAGGCGTGCCCTCTGTAACCGACGCAACTCTCCTCCAATGGCAAAGCGCCACGTGTCAGCCGCTGCGCCAAACGGGGACACGTCTCCAGACATCCCTAGGAAAAAGGGAGCACGTCTTCTGACACCCCTAAAAAGCTGGGACGCGTCGCTCAGACTGACACGCTTGGCCATCAGACCTGTAGAAACAAAGAGCAGGCCACCTCGAGGACACCAAGAGACAGGCTATGGCCAAACAGCCCATGACCTTCGGGCAAGAGGTGTATCTTCGGTACAGGCTCCGCCTCGAAGACACCAAAGAACAAGCCAAGGCCGAACAACCCATACCTTCGGGCAAGAGGTGCATCCTCGGAACAGGCTAAGCTTCCTAAGAAACTCCCAAGAGCAACCTCGGAAAGAGATGCAAAACCGAAGTCTTCACTTCGGTTTTCCAAAGGGGGGCATGTGATAGCCAAAGTCTATCGCCTCTATCTAGCGGAACTCCCTGCCACAAGAATGGCCAGAAGAAACTGGCGCTACCCGAGAAAAGGTGAGATCATACACCTCGGGAAATAGCCAAAGAGCTCTGAGCCTGGCACGCCAGGATACTTGAGGATACTACTAGCCCCCCCAAGGTTGTGAACAGATCGCCTTCGGAAAAGAGGCACCAGCTATTGCGGGCCGAACATGATCTCCCCGAAGGCGGAACTCCCTGAAGCTGGGAACCCCCGAACTGGGTGCGTGTTTCCCGAAGAGGCATTGTCCGTACCAAAGGACGACCTCGCCCAGGGACCTCGGGAGTACGGCAGGAGCATTTAAGGAAGCATTTAAGGAAGCCTCTGACACGTCCTTTCACAGACGTCATAAGCCGCCTCAAAAGGCGCTCTGACACGCTGACGCCATCAAAATCACATCATGGCCCATCTCAGCACAAGGCTCAAGGCAACCTGCTACCAGCTATCTGTCCCCTACGCCCAGAAACTCAGGGAACATCCGCCCGAACACGTGTCGCGATCTGAACGGGCTAGGCACTCCTATAAATACCAGGAAATAAATACTTGGCAGAAGGTTGGTTGGCAAAATGTTTGACTCCCAGACTCTGAGAAAATAAGCAGGCGAGACTCTTCAGCCCTTTGTGCTATTTCTTCTGCCTTTCTCAGCCACCACTAACTTGGGCGTCGGAGGCTTCCCCCCGGAAACACATTCCGGGGGCCTCCTGACCCTTTATTTATGAGCATCTTAGGTACTCTCCCTTGGGCGCACCATCCTCCAGGTGTTCTTCCTCCTAGAAGTCTCTCCAACAGTCACCATCACTCTAAATGATGAGGCCCATGGCCATCAACCACCTTAGCTCAATCAAGCTCCCTTTAAGTTCCTCACCTAAAACCAATGTAATATGGCACCAAACACTTCAAACCAAGACCATTTCTAGCTATGGAAACAACTTAAAACCAATCAAAATGAACCCAACAAGCTTACCCATGAATTTTGAGTCCAAACTAGCACCAAAAAGCAAATTGGAGCTAGAACACCAACAAAGAAGCTTGATGATTCCTACTAACACCTTGGGCTTCCTCAATTTGATGAAGAATTGCAGGAAAAGAAGCTTTGGGCTGGGATTTTGGAGAGGGAAAGTGGAGCTACGAATTTGGAGTTGAATGCAAATGACTAAGGAAGAAGAAGACTTAACAACTTAAACTAACTTATACTAAATCCCCCCCACTTGGCAAACTTCTTCCTCTTTTGCTCCACAAACTCTCAATTGTTTTAAGTGGGTCACCAACTCTCACTCAAAACCAACTTTCCTTTGCTCTAAAGGATGCTAAAAGCTTCTGACACTTGATTTTCTTGGACACTTTAGCCACTTAAGATTTAAATGGCTTAAGCGAACACTTAGTGCCACAAATACTCAAAACTTTCAAAGATGGTTCTAATAGCTAGGATAACTAATGGTCTTGATTCAACTATGCCAAATCATACTTAGGAACTCATTTACTTAATTAAGCTTACCTTACTTTCTTAACGAGGTGCTAACTTGGAGTACTTAATTTAATAAAACAGTTAAACAAAGTAAAATAAATACTTACTTGATTAGTCAACTAGGAGAGCCATCACAACTACCCCGGCGCCCTGGTGCCCGGCACTTGAGGCTTCATCGACAAAGAGTTTCTACTCTGGTTCAATCTTTGTTAGGTCTTCCGAGGTGGCTTCAACATTCTCAATTTCTGGAATTTTAGCGAAGTCTGCCAATGCTTGGGCTTTTATTGCCCTTCTTGGCTCATAAGCGATGTCGTATTCCCTGAGCTCGATACACCATTTTGACAGCCTTCCCAAATGCTCTACTTTTTTCATTATGTCGCGTAAAGGCAGGTTGCTTCGGACAGTGATGGCATGTCCTTGAAAGTAGGGTCGTAATCTCCTACCCGCGAGTACTAAGGCATAGATAGCCTTTTGGAGCAACGGGTATCTGACCTCGGCACCATGTAGGGATTTGCTTACATAATATATTGGCTACTGCCTCTCATCCTCTTCTTTCACTAGTACTGAACTTACAGCTTTTTCGGTGACTGCAAGGTAGAGGATGAGGGGTTCTCCTTCCCGAGGTTGCCAAAGTGTTGGCAGATGGGTTAGGTAGCTTTTAAGCTCGTCCCAAGCTTTCTGACATTCTGGGTTCCAATGGTGTCCCTAGGTCCCAGAGGTGCCTTCGCCTTTAGGCGCTATGGTGAGCACTTTGAAAAACGGTCGACATCGGTCGCTGTACCTGGAAATGAATCTACTAAGGGAAGTGATTCTCCTGGTAAGCCTTTGTATGTCTTTAATGGTTGTGGGAGTTCATAAATTTAGCAAGGCCTTGACCTTTTCGGGGTTGACGTCTATTCCCCTCTCTGATACCATAAACCTGAGGAACTTCCCTGTGCTTACTCCGAATACGCATTTCTTGGGATTGAAGCGTATGCCAAACTCCCGAAGTAGTTGGAAGGTTTCGCCTAAGTCGGTGATATTATTACTAGGCATTTTGCTCTTAACTATCATATCATCAACATACGCTTCCATGTTCTTCCCGATCTGAGAGTCGAATACTTTATTCATCAACCTTTGATAGGTATCCCCTACATTCTTAAGCCCGAAGGGCATTCTGACATAGTAGTAGGTACCAATTTCTGTGATGAAGGCTGTTTTCTCTTCATCTTTGGGGTCCATCCGAATTTGGTGGTACTCGCTGAAGGCATCGAGTAAGCTAAGAAGTCCGTATTCGGCGGTTGAATCCACCAACTGGTCTATGGCTGGCAAAGGATAAGAGTCCTTTGGACAGGCATCATTCAGGTTCTGAAAGTCAATGCACATTCGGAGCTTTTCACTCCCTTCTTTGGTGGTAATAACCACGTTGCTGAGCCATTCAGGGTATTTTACTTCTCTTATTACCCCTGCCTCAATAAGGTGCTTAACCTCCGCTTTAACAAAGGCATTTTTATGAGCGGATAGGTTTCATTTTTTCTGTTGGACTGGTCTGACGTCCGAACATACTCTAAGACTGTGGTGGATTATGCTGGGTCAACCTGAGGCATGTCTTTCGGCAAGTAGGCAAATAGATCTTTGTTCATTAACAAAAAGGATACAAGCCTTTCTTTGTCACCCTTGGCCAATTTTTTCCCCACTCAGGTGTTTCGGCCAGGGATCAGTTCTATATCTTCTGTTTCTACTTTTTCTACTTTTTCCAATTTTTCCATTTCCTCCCTTGTTGTCTCTTCGCCCGTCATGACTATTTTTTCATTAACCGAAGTCTGTACTTGGACCTTTGCTGGGCTTTGTCTAGCCTTCGTGAAGACCCTCCTAACTTTGATTTGGTCAATGAAGATTTCTGCATCTCCTTCTTTGGTTGCGAAGGTGACTGTTAGGTACTTTACATCCGGGCGGATGTGGAGATTGCCTTGGGTCTGTCTTCCAAGGATAGCATTGTAAGGTAAGGGAACATCGATGACAATGAATCTTGTCATAACGGAGGCGATCAGCTCCTCCTGATTCTAGGGTGAGGTCCCTTTCAACATTAGGGGCAGATCGACGTACCAGAGGACTGGAAGCTCGGATGGCCCAACTCCGAAGGTGGGGGAATTGACTATGTTGAGATCATCTTTTGAAATGCCTAGTTTAGGCAATAGATACGAAAAGATGACGTCAGTATTGGAGCCATCATCAAGAAGTACTCTTTTGACGTCCCAGTTCCCTATTATTGCCATGACAAGGAGTGGGTCGTCGTGGGGGAACTTTACTATAGACCCATCTCTGTGAATGAGTCTGTTTGGCGAGTTCCCGTACTCCATTATAGAGATTTATCTTATCTTTCTCTTTCTCTCAGCCGAGGGAATTCCAATAGTGATGGTTTAGATGACCCCTACTAGTGGCAACGGATTCTTTCGAGGACTTCGATCCTGATGTCTATCAGAATCATAGTCCTCATCATCCCCCTTCCTTTGTTCTTCCTTTCTCCCTTTCAAAGAAGGCATTCGCAAGTACCGTCGAAGTTGGCCCTGCTTTATCAGGGACTCGATGTATTTCCTTAGCTGAAAGCAATCTTCGGTGTCATGGCCATGATCTCGGTGAAATTGGCATAATTTCTTCATGTTCTTCTTGTTTTCCAAGGTCATGGCCTTTGGCCTTGGGACTGTAGCTCCCTACCTTTCTAGTGCCATGAGGATGCTAGCTCTTGTGGCGTTCAGGGGAGTGAACGTCATCGGTCTCTTACCCCTTGATTTTTGAGGCCTTCCCTCCTCATTCTAGAGTTGAGGCTGGTGGTTGAGTCCTTTGGGGCTTGGGTGCTCCCCCTTTGGTCCTCCCATTCTAAGCTCCTCGGCCATCATGTGTTGTTCGACCCTTCTATAGAACTGCCCGAGGGTGTCTGAGGGGTCCTTGGAGAACTCATAAAAGAGTTGGGAGTCCCTCCAAAGTCCTCTTATCATTACGAGGATGCAAATTTCTGGTAAAAAATTGGGTACACTTAGTGCCTCTCGGTTGAACCTTTCGACGTAGTAGCGAATGGTCTCCCCATTTCGCTGTGCTATGTCGAACATCTGTACCAACATCTTGGCTATTGGCCTACTGCCAATGAACTGCTAGGTAAAGGCAGCAGATAGCTCCTGGAAACTTAGCAAGGTCCCGTGGGCGAGAGAGTTATACCATGCTGCCGCTCGCCAGGAGAGGGTTACCTCAAAACATTTGCAGAAAGTAGCATCATCTGCACCGTGGAGCACCATGCTTCGCTTGTACTTTGTCAGGTGCACCTGGGGGTCACTGCCCCCATCGTAGGTTTCCAGGCGTGGCACCTTGAAATCACTAGGCATGGGCGCCTCCATTACCTCCCGTACAAAGGGTGACTCTTCTCCGATATAAGTGTCAGATAACGTTGACCAGACTGGCTGTTGGGAGATTTGCCTCTCAACCTTTTCCAGTCCTCCAAGGATCCTCTCCATAAGGAGAGCTGTGTTAGCCTCTTCTTGCTGCCTGGTGGTCGCAGGCAACGGCAAACTTTTTCTCCTTCTTGGAGAGTAACTTCGACGATGAGGGGACTGGGACCCTCGGTGCGAAGATGAGCTCCGCCGACAGGGGGCCCTAGGTTTTTTTGGGACTCCTTCTCTAGTGCTTAGCGCCCTAGGGGGCACGTCCTCCGTGGAGGACGCGTCGAGGGAGTCCCCGCTCCTGGAACTCTGGTGGGTGGACCTCGAACTTCTCTCCCGGTGCGTCGCCGAGGGAGAGACCCTTCGGGGCGAGGGAGGCTGGGGCCACCTCTGGTCGAGCTGCTGAGTCATTTCAGCAATGATGGAGCACTGGAAATCTCATAAGAAGCCCATTGTCACTGTCACAGGGCGGTCATCCTCGGCTGCAGAAGTTTCGGCCATGGGTTGGTTGGTTGCCGTCTGAGCCTCTGGCGCAAAATAGGACTTCAGAAGCACTTTGTCCTTTGAGCGTCGAGTTTCTATGACGGCGACCTAGGAGAGGGTTCCCACAGACGGCGCCAAATGATGGCGTTCGGCATCATCATTGTGCAACATAGTAGACCTGGAGCAAAAACTTCCGGTAATAGGACGTCAGGAGGGGGACCTCCGATGGTAAAGAAGCTGCAAGAACCCAGCAAAATGAAGGGTTAGGAGTTCCCCGGAGTTTTTTTCCGGGGAGGAGTCTCCGACGCCCAAGTCAGTATTTGAAGATGGGAGATAAGTAAAGAGTAGGAGTATTCAGATTGAAAGAGCCCCCATTACCTGGGGTGCTTCCCAAATATTTATAGGGAGATGAATAGAAGAAGTCCGTTTACCACAGTTTGGTCAGATCGTGACATGTGTTTGGTCGGATATGATCTGTACATTTGGAGAGAGGGGGAACTTCCTAGGCGAGCATAGGCCGCTTGGTCGAAAACCTAAGCAGCACAAGGGCGGCGTGTCAGAACGTGTCTGGGGGCGGCGTGTCGGAGGCCGTACGGGTACGATGTGTTAGAGACTCCTTAATTGTTTGATCGTACGCCTACGTGGCCTTTTCGGGTGACCGAACTCCCTCAGGGCACAGAGCTTGTTCGGGTAGGTGAGTTTTTTTGGAAGGAGGTCCCCTATTTTGTACGAGACATCTTCGGTTGGGCCATCCCGAGGTTAGGCTCGGGTTCCTATCAATGGTACTTTGTGAACGTGTACCGAAGGTGGCCCAAGGAATATCTGAAGGTGGCCTTGGGTACGTGAGGTTGGCGCGAAGTTACCCTCGGGAGGGACGACCCCTCCTGACCGAAGTTGGTACCATGAGTTCCCGGGGGGTAATGCCTATTTGGCTTCTCTGAGGACGCTTGAGGCTCTCTGCAAGCTGAGGTTTGGTCGTTCATTTTGACCAGAGTTACTGCGTTAGCCAAGGATGGCGCTTACGGGTGAGGTCCTTCGGGGGTGATTGCCCTTCAGCTATTAGCATGGATGGTGGAGCATGCCCGGAAGCGGGCCCTTCGGGACTCCTACATCCTGAAGGACGAGGTGCCCAAGGAGCCTTTCTGGACTTTCACGGAGGACATGAACTTGTTCTCCGAGGATAGCCAGACAAGGGCTCCTCAAATAGTGAAGGGCATCCTCACCAACGCCACCTTTAAGTCCCTTACCGAGGAGTGCTCGAACGAGGAGGTCCTCGCTGTGAGGATGTTCGAACACGCTGCCTAGGTAATCTTTAAACCCTTTATCCTTTCTCCAAAATTTTGTAAGTGTTTGCTTTGCTTTGTGAAACTTCACAAAGTGTCCTTCTTTTTGCAGCTCTTAGCATACAGTGGATACTTCAGAGCTTGGGCAGCGAAGCAGTCTTCGATCCGATCTCGGACCGAAGAGCGTTTGGGGAGAGCCAAGGTATTTTGTGCCGGCTCGGTCGTCAAGTACGCCGAGCTAAACAAAATAGCCAAGGAGAAGGTGGCCAAAATTCAGGAGGAGTTCTTGAAGAGTTAGTAGGAGCTCTTTCAAGAATTCTTCCAGAAGGTGTCTAACCTTGGCGAGAAGATCATCGCGCTATCTTTGGCGAATGTGGTCTACCGAAAGGAGAAGAAGGAGGACTCTGCTCTCTTGATGAAGGCCCTTGCAGACAACGCCGAACTTTAAGTCGAGGTCGACGAGCTAAAGAAGGAGGCTGAGAAGAAGAAGAAGACAAAGAAGCTAGAGAGGGAGGTTGCCGAGTTGAGGAACGAGCTGGACGACTTGTCTATCAAGAAAGACAAGGCCGATTAGGCAACCAAGGTTGCGTTCCAGGATGGCTTTTGTTGAGCTTGACATCAAGTCCTAGTGAAGTACCTCGACCTCGACCTCTCTTTCCTTACTGCTTTGGACATTCTCGGGGGACCTCGCTGGGCCTGGTCAAAGATAGATCATCTCAATCTTCCTTTTGTTCCTCCTTCGACACCGAAGGTTGCAACAAATGAGGTTGGCGATGGAGCAGGTCGCGATGACAAGGTTTCTTAGGCGTTCAGGACTTCACTTTTTCTTTTTCTTTGCAATCTTCTTCTTGTAATGCTCATTCTTGTAATATGGCTCAATTTAATAAAATTCCTTCTTTCCTCCAAAATTTGGCTAACTCTCAAAACAAGTTTCTCCTTAAATGATCTTCGGTTCCAAGGGTTAGTTTGGCCATTTTCAGTCTAGGACCCTTGAGAAGATATCTTTCGTGCTTATTATCAACCATATTCGGCATAGCACCAGTTTCAGCGAATATCTTTTGGCAAAGCTTTGCCTGTTTTTATCAACTGATAGCCGAAGGGCTATCGCCTCTCTCACTACATACTTCCTGCCAATAGCATGGTTGGGAAACCTGGCATCACCCGAAGGAGGCGCTAACACTGACCTCGAAAGGAGCAAAGTCAAACGCCTCAAACTCAGGACTTCGGCTAGTACGTCAGGAATTTCAAAGATGTTGCCGGCTCCCTCAGGGGACCAAACAGATCGCCTTCGGGAATAAAGAACCAGCTATTGCAAGCAAGAGAGACTCTCCCCGAAGGTGGAACCCCCGAGCCAGAGAACTCCCCGAACTACGGGCATGATTCCCGAAGAAAGGCACCCATACCAAAGGACAACCTCGCCCAAAGGACCTGGGGAGTACGGCATGAGCATTTAAGGAGCCTCTGACATGTCGCCCCAAGGCGCTACACGCCGCCTCAAACGGCGGTTTGACACGTCGGCGCCGTCCGAGTCTTGTCACAACCTATCTCGGACCAAGATTCAAGGAGCCTACAAACGGCTACTTGTCCCCTACGCCCGAAAGTACAGAGAGCATCCGACCGAACACGTGTCGTGATCTGAACGGGCTAGGCACTCCTATAAATACCAAGAAACAAGCCCTGGCAAAGGATCCCGACCCTCTCTCCCTGAGGAAAATAAAAACAGGCAAGGCCACTTAACCCCTTAGTGCTCCTCCTCTATCTTCCTTCAGGACACTAACTTGGGCGTCGGAAGCTCCTCCCCAGAAAAACATCTCGGGGACCTCCTAAGCCTCTTCTCTTTAGCATTTCAGGCACACTCCCCTGGGAAATCTATGCTCCAGGTGTTCTCCCTCTCAGGAAGTCCCTCCCGAAGTCATAATGTCACCCGACGAAGATGCTGTTGGGCATCATCAGCCATGTTCGATTAACGCACCTTCGGAGAAAATGTGTCATTTTTGTTAGATACTTGCACCTTGTTCAGTTAGATTCCTCAAGTGGGACTATTTTCCCTAGAAAATTTTTCTATACTTAGAAAAATTTCTAAGTGTAGAATTTCTTCAAAGCATCTGAATGCCATGTAATTTTTAGTTCTCCACCTTCGGTATAGCCGAGCTTATAGACTCCTAGCCGAGCCTTGTCAAGGACTAAATAAGGCCCTTCCCAGTTTGCCCGAAGTACTCAATGAGATGGTCTTCAAGGCTCATACTCAGCCTTTCGAAGGACAAGGTCCCCTTTCCTGATTCCTTTTCGCCTGACATGCAAGTTCGCAGCTATAGCTACCCTTTGCTGAAAAGCTTTTCTTCTAAGCTCAGCCACTTCTCTGTGTTTGTCAATTACGTCCAGCTTAGTTTTCAACCCGAGGTTGTTCCCTTCTTCGTCGAACACTTGTACCCTCATCGATGGCTGAACCACCTCGATAAGAATATTGGCCTTCGTGCCGTAGACGAGTGAGAAAGGTGTCTCACCTGTGGCCCTTCGGGGTGTTGTCTGATAGCTCCATAGAACACTAGGAAGTTCTCCGGCCATTTTCCTTTTGCTTCCTTCAATCTCTTTTTCAAACCATCCTTTATGGTTCTGTTGGACACCTATACCTGTCTGTTGCTCTGGGGATGAGCTACTGGCGCGAAGTGCATTTTTATCCCAAGGTCGGTAGCAAATTCCTGGAACCCCTTGTCAATAAACTGGGAACCGTTATTAGCCACTATCATCCTTAGTATGCTGCATCTGCATACGATGTTCTTCTAAATGAATTTCTGTCTGTCCTTCGCCGAAATGGTTGCCAGAGGCTTTGGCTCAATCCATTTAGTGAAGTAATCTACTGCAACTACACAGAACTTCACTCCTCCAAGTGTAGTTGGGAGAGGCTCGATGAGGTCAATACCCCATACTGCGAAGGGGCAAGGATAGTTCACCGAAGTTATTGTTTCTAAGGGTAGCCTCTGGATGTTGGCGTGTCTTTGGCAATTGTCGCATTTCTAAACGAACTACCTCGCGTCCTTTTTTAAGGTGGGCTAGAAGTATCCCTGGTGGAATAGTACTCCTGCTAGGGCGTCAGTTCCTATGTGGGAACCATAGGCCCCCTCGTGGACTTCCTTAAGGACTGTCTCTATGTCCTCTTTGCTGACACACCTTTACAGTGGACTGACGTACCCTTGTCGTTATAACTTCTTTCCGATTAGGAAATATCGTTCGGAACGTCTTCGCACTTTTGTCACTTCGTGAGGGTATTTGGGAAGCTCTGAAGTCATAAGATACTTTTTTATGGGATTTTTCCATCCTCTTTCAGAGGTTGCTATGCTCATTATTGCTATGCTTAGGTGACTTAGCACCTCGGTGGACTTTTTTGACTTAGCCAAAGTGTCTGCTTCGGCATTGTCCCAGCGAGGTACGTTCTCAACGTGTACTGTGTCAAACTCCTGGATGAGCTTTGATACGAGGTCGTGATAGTTTACCAAGTTTGGGTCCTTCGTACCGTAGTCCCCTGCCATCTGTTGGACTATTAGCTGAGAATCGCTATGGGCCTTTAGGTTTCTCACACCAACTCTTCTAATAAAGCGCAAACCTGCTATGAGGGCTTCATATTCTACCATATTGTTGGTGACATTAAACCCGAATTTGGTGGCTTTCATGGCTTCCATAGCTTCGGGGCCACAGAGAATTACTTCGGCTCCTTGATGTTCGGAACCAGAGGCCCCGTCAACAAACAGAGTCCACTCAGGTTCATCCGTTCCGAGGTTAGGTGTACTGTCTTCAACAACGGGTACCTCGGCAATGAAATCTGGCAATGCCTGTGCTTTTATTGCCTTCATTGGCTCATAGGTGATATTGTACTCGCCTAGCTTGATGCACCACTTCGATAGCCTTCCTGAGTGGTCCACCTTCCTCATGATATCCCGAAGAGGCAGGCTACTTCGGATGATAATCGGGTGCCCCTGGAAATAAGGTCATAGCCTTTTGCTTGCAAGTACCAGGGTATAAATAGCCTTTTGTAGTAAGGGGTACCTGACTTTGGCACCATGCAGAGACTTGTTCACATAATATGCTGGCCATTGCTTTGCCCCCTCTTCCTTTACAAGGACCGAACTAACTGCCTTTTCGGTGATGGCGAGGTAGAGTATGAGGGGTTCTTCTTCCCGTGGCTGCCGAAGTGTCGGCAGATGAGTTAGGTAGACTTTGAGCTTTGCCAGGCATTTTGGCAGTCTTCGTTCAAAGGGCGCACCTTGGTGCCGAAGTCGCCATCATTTTTTGCTACCTTAGTGAGGACTTTGAAGAACGGTCGGCAACGATCCCCATATCTGGAGATGAATCTGCTGAGGGATGTGATTCTCCCTGTGAGTCTTTGCACTTCCTTAGTCGTTGTGGGGGTTCAGAATCCCAACAGGGCCTTGACCTTTTCCAGATTGGCGTCAATACCTTTCTTCGACACCATGAATCCGAGGAACTTACCCGCCTTCACCTCGAACACGCACGAATTCTGAATGTCCTCAGTTGGTGGAATGTTTCTTCTAAGTCCTTGATATGACTACTAGGCAGTTTGCTCTTAACTATCATATCATCGACGTAGACTTCCATGTTTCTCCCGATTTGAGAGTCAAAGACCCTATTCATCAACCTTTGGTATGTGGCCCCCTGCATTCTTAAGTCCGAAGGGCATTCTAATATAGTAGTATGTACAAACTTTGGTGATGAAGGCGGTTTTTTCCTTGTCTTCGGGGTCCATCCTGATTTGATGATACCCGCTGAAGACGACAAGGAAACTAAGGAGGCCATACTCCGCGGTTGAATCTACCAACTGGTCTATTGGCTGCAGAGGATATGGATCTTTAGGGCAAGCATCATTCATATTTCGGAAGTCGATGAACATTCAGAGTTTCTCGCTCCCTTCTTTCATGGCGATAACCACGTTACTAAACCATTTGGGGTACTTGACCTCCCGTATTATGACTGCTTCCATTAAGCGTTGGACTTCAGTTTTGATGAAGTTGTTCTTATGCGCTGAGAGGCTTCGCTTTTTTTGTCGAACAGGCTTTGCCTCTAGGCGCACCTTAAGACTATGTTGAATTATGCGAGGGTCTACCCCGGGCATGTCCTTCGGCGAGTAGGCAAACAGATCTTTGTTCATTAACATAAAAGATACAAGTTTTTCCTTGTCTCCTTCAGCCAGTTTTTTCCCCAATCGGGTACTTCGGCCTGAGACAAGCTTCATATCTTCTGTTTCTATTTTCTCGAGGTCTACTATTTCTTCTCCCTTTGCCTCTTCTGCGAGCAAGGCCTTTGCTCCTAAAGTCTGTGCGTGGATCTTTGCTGGGCCCTGTCTTGCTTTCACAAAGACCTTCCTCACTTCTCCTTGGTCGATGAAGATCTCAACATCTCCCTCCTTCATTACAAAGGTGACAGTCAAGTACCTCACATCTGGGCGGATGTGGAGATTCCCTTGTGTTTGCATCCTGATGATGGCATTGTATGACGATGAACCTTGTCATTGTGGAAGCAAAGAGCTCACCCTTGTTTTGTGGCAAAGTTCCTTTTAGCATTAGAGGTAGGTCAATTTACCCGAGGACAGGGAGTTCGGATGGACCTACCTTGAAGGTAGGGGAGGTGACAGGCTTGAGATCGCCTTTTGAGATACCTAAATTTGGCAGAAAATGAGAGAATAAGACGTCGGCATTAGAACCATCATCGAGGAGTACTTTTTTGACATCCCAAGTCCCTATCCTTGCCATGATTAGGAGTGGGTCGTCATGAGGGAATACTACGGTGGACCCATCTTTCCGAACAAGCTTGTTTGATGGGTTACAGAATTCCATCACCGAGATCTCCCTGGCTTTCTTCTTTCTTTTTGCCGAAGGTAGTCCAGTGGTGATCGTCTGGATTACCCCAGCCGGAGGTGGAGGATTCATCTTGGGACTTCAGTTCCGACGTCGGTCAGAATCGTAATCCTCATCTTCCTTTCTTTCCTCCTCCCTTATTCCTTTGGGGGAGGGCATCTGCAGGTAACACTGAAGTTGGCCTTACTTTTTTAGAGACTCGATGTACTTCCTCAGCTGGAAGCAATCCTCAGTGTCATGCCCATGATCCCGATGGAACTGGCAGAATTTCTTCATATTTTTCTTGTTTTCTGAAGTCATGGCCTTCGAACGCTGGATTGGGTTTCCTTGCCTTTCCATGGCCAGTAGTATGTTTGTTCTGGAGGTATTCAGGGGAGTAAATGACATGGGTCTTTTTCCCTTCTACTTCCGAGTTCTTCCCCCGCCCTCGACTGAGTACCGAGGTTGGTGAGACTTTGGCCTTCAGGATGATGTTGATCAAACTTCGGTCCTCCCATTCTCAGCTCTTCGGCTGTCATATGCTGCTCGGCCCTTTGGTAAAATTCTCCCAGGGTGTCCGGGGGATCTTTGGAGAATTCATAGAAAAGCTGTGAGTCCCTCCGAAGTCCCCTTATCATGGCAAGGATGCGTATTTCGGGACGGAAGTCTGGTACACTCAGGGCTTCACGATTGAACATTTCGACATAGTCGCGAATGGTTTCGCCATTCCTTTGCACTAAGTCGAACATCTGAATGGGCATCTTCGCCGTCGGCCTACTGCCGATGAATTGCTATGTGAACGCCGTGAACAGCTCTTGGAAACTCATTATAGTTCCAGGGGCGAGGGAGTTGTACCATGTAGTTGCCGGGCTGGAGAGGGTGACTTCAAAGCACTTGCAAAGGGTGGCATCATCAGCACCGTGTAGCACCATGCTACGTCTGTACTTGGTTAGGTGGGCTTGGGGGTCACTATGCCCATCATAGGTTTCCAAGCGAGGCACCCGAAAGTCACTTGGCATAGGTGCCTCAACTATTGCTCGGATAAATGGTGACTCGTCTCCGGTGAAGGTTTCCGACAACCTTGACCAGACAGGCTTCCGAGCCACCTGCCTTTCCACTTTCTCCAACCTTTCTAGGATCTTTTCCATGAGGATGGTGGCAGTGGCCTTTTCTCGCTGCTTGGAGGCCTCCGGCAATGGAGAACGATGCCTCCTTTTAGGGGAGTAACTTCGGTGGTGAAAGGATTGTGATCTTCTTTCCGGCGATGAACTTCGCCGGCGGGAAGTCCTAGTCCCTTTGGACCCCATTTCTCCAGTACGTCGGCCTCTAGGGGGTACGTCCTCCGTTGAAGACTCATCACGGAAGTCCCCACTCCTTGAACTTCAGTGAATGGACTTCGGGCTTCTCTCCCGACAAGGAGTTGGTAAGGGGGCCCTTCCGCCCGAATGTGGTTGTGACCATCTTTGGTCCAACTATTGCGTCATTTCAGCTACAATAGAGTGCTGAAAATCACGTAGGAAGCTCATTGTGATCGTTAGAGGACGTATGTCCTCAGGCAAAGAAGTCCTAGTGGCCGGTTGATCGGTCGCTGGTTGATTCTCCGGGCGAATGGAGACTTCGAGAGTCCTTTATCGTTAGAACGCCCAGTCTCAACGACGGCTACCTGAGGGTGGTTTCCCACAGACGGCGCCAAATGATGCCCGGAGGCATCTTCGTTGTATGATATGGTAGGCCTGAGAGGGACCACTGGTGAGGAGATGCTAGTAAAAGAGACTTCCGTCGTGAAATTGCCTGAAACACTAAAAAGAACAGGGGTTAGGAGATCCCCAGAGTGTGTTTCTAGGGGGGGGGAGCCTCCGATACCCAAGTCAGGATTTGGCAAGTAAAGAGTAATAAGTAGAGAGTAAAGAGTATGGTTCTCTTAAGAGTTCAGTCTCTTATCCTTACCAAGGTTGTTTCCCCAAGTATTTATAGGAGGACATTGGGAGAATTCCATTTGACACAGCCCACTCGGATCATGACACGTGTTCGGTCGGATGCAGTCCATACCTTCGGAGATAGGGATCTCCAGCTGGCCATAGGCCGTTCTGGCCAGAGGTCAGGGCTGTAGGAGACCTGTGTGTCAGAGGCGTGTGTGAGGTCTTTGTGTTAGAGGCTTCTTAACCGTTTTTGCCGTGTTCACAAGACCCTTTCGATGAAAGAGACCTCTTCGGGACATAAGAGCTTCTGGCCGAGGTCGCCCTAGTTAGTCAGAAAGCCCCTCGGCACAGAGGATTCCCTTCGGAGGATGCTTTACCCTGCCGAGGATGGTGAATCTACTTTCCCGAAGTTGGTAAGGTCATTTTACCGATGGCAGTAGTGTACCATTTTCCCGAGGTCAGTCCCGTTTATTCCCGAGGGTGATGCTCATCACTTTCGAGGGTGATGTTCATCTTTTCCGAGGGTGGTGCTTCGTCAGAGCTTGAGAGTTTGGAGTGTGATAGACCTTTGGCTATCACTTTTGTTGGACAATTGCACTTTTGAGTATGAACTTCCAAGAATAGGATGTTGATTTAAATTTTCTTAAAAATTTATGAGAATTTTTCAATGTTCTCATCATTCTTTTTCTTTTGGAACCTTTGAGGATAAGGTAACTCCATGAGGATTTGTTGCTTTTTCGGAGATAATGATGAATTTACTCCATTGATGATGGCTTGATTTTTCACTTTATTTTCCACTTCTTTCTCAACTTCTAGATAAACTTTAAGCACCTCATTGGTTTGTGTAATCACCTCTCTACCACTCCACAAGAATATGACACTATAATGCTCTTTCAAGTTAACCTCCATATCACTTGAAAATTTTATTTTTTTCCAAGGTATTTAAGGAATTTGCCAATTGGCCAACTTGATGCTCAAGATTTTTCATTGATGCTCTCATATTTTGCACATGAATTCCCATGCTTTCAAACCTTGCCTCATGCTTGTTGAAACTCTTGTTTGTCTCTTGAATAAACGATGTCGCTATATCTTCAATAGGAACCTTCTTCTCTTGAGAAGGTGGCAGCATAGAAAGACCTCAAATTTGGGTGAATTTTGAATACCTTTTGTGTTGGAATATGAGAAGTTCTCATGATTTATGAAGCCTAGATGATATTGATTTGGAAAGTTGGCTTTGTACCCATAATTTTCGTTCTGGTAGTTAACATATTAGGCACTTTCCAACTTTTGCTCATCAACTTCATAAGATGTAGATGAATATGCTGCCAATTACTCAATTGACTTCTCCTTGTTGGTAGTGAGTCTAGCCACTTGATTTGACAAAGAAGCTATTTGTGCCAACAAGGAAGTAAGAGCATTAACCTTGAACAAATCACCTCTTCTTGGTAATGCCCTTTTATTGTTCCATTGATAATTATTTACTGACATTTCCTCAAGCAAAGTAAATGCATCGGTAGCGGTCTTTGATATATGAGTTCCATTGACCACCTCATCAAATATGGTTCTTGTTTGTGGTAAAAAACCCTTTATAAAATAGTTGAATTTGATGTCATTATTGATAACCATGTTGGGGACACTTTCTTAGCAATTCTTTGAATTGTTCCTAAGCCTCCCAAAGTGACTCTCCATTTTTTCGCCTAAATGTGACAATCTCGGTCCTCAAATGCAAAGCCTTAGATGGAGGAAAGTATTTAGCTAAGAATTTTTGTGTCATCTCATTCTAAGTAGTGATGCTTCCGGTTGCAAAAAATGAAACCAACTCTTAGTCTTATCCCTTAATGAGAATGGGAACATCCACAACCTTATAATATTTTCAGTGACTCCATTACACTTAAGAGTATCACATGCCTCATAGAATGTTGCCAATTGAATGTTAGGATCCTCCATGGGTAGACCTCCAATTTGACTTTGGTGAATCAAAGTGATAAATGCCAGTTTGAGTTCAAAGTGGTTGGCATTTACCATTAGTCTCACAATGCCAAAATAATTGTCAATCACCTTTAGCCAGAAATACTCCCTTTTAGGTCTTTAACCATTTCGTCCATTGCCATTTTGATTTGGACTGTAAACTCTTTCCAAGTTCTCATTGTGTTGGCTACCATTCCCATTTTCATTTCTAATAGCTCCATTGTGACCATTGTTGTTTTATCCATGCCTTTTAAGATTATCCTCAACTTTCTTCATGTTAAGTGATGTAGAACCAATTGCTTGTGAACTAGCTTTGAGCTTTTGTATATGCCTTTCAATTTTTGGAACTACAGGTAATAGATTAACACCTTGAGAATGGGCTGAGCACCAAAGTACATAGAAGAAAAGTAAACACACGGCACAATCCCATAAGTAAATATAAGGAATACAAGTTTAGTCTAAAACCAATTGTCTAGCAATGATATTCTTTAACTCAATCAAACAATTCCTTGGCAACAATGCTAAAAACTTGTCATGTGTGTGAATTGTGCTTTAAAACCACACCATATCATAAGTGCATGAGTCGTTTTGTAATACGAGAGAGTGAATGTTGATCCTATGAGGATTGTTGATTAAATTGAACAATTACCACAACTTTCACAATTCAATTTAGCTAAATTAATGACAAATGGAGAATTCTATTCTACTCAATTAATCTACATCCAATGAAGGACCAAAATTCCTAAGACAATGCAAGCACTAAACGACTAAACAAAGACAAGTAACACTATCTAACTAAAGGGTTTGATTAACACTAAAGCTAGGCACACTTCCTATGGTTTTCATTACTTGACTAGGTTAGCTAGATGAATTACTCCTAGGGTTTAGATTCTCTTACTTGTGATACTGATTCTACTCACTCTCCCAAGCTTAAACTAGCAATGATTCCAATTATAATTGTTAATCCAAGAGATGCATTATAAGGAACACTCTTCCATCATCCTAGAAGCCTAGACAAGTTTCCTAACAAGCCCATGATTACCACATTCTTCTCCTAGGTCAATTCCTTTTTCAATCTCTTAAGCATAAAGAGGAATTTATAAAGCCAATTGATTATAGCCACAAACCAATCAAGCAACAATGAGTGTAAGGAGAAGAAAGAATAAGTATTGGGAAGAAAATTTAAACTCGTATTCATAAAGTCATCCAAACAAAACCATTGTGAAGTAACTACAACCATAAAAAGTGTAAAACAAACCACTTTATGGCTAGATGAAGAACAAACATCATTCTTGGATTCACCACATTTTCACCAAATAAAAGAAGCAAATAGAGGAAAGAAAGAACCAAGAATCCCTTCTAAACACAATGACTTGATCTAAAAGGCAACTCCTAGCTTCTCCTTCAAAATTGAAGAATTCCAAGATAAAGAACACAAGAATTTTCAAGAACAAGTTCTAAGTCTCTCCAAGAAGGCTACAAGTGAATATGATGATGATCCTTCTAACCCTAGCTAGAAACGATACAAATATAAGACTTGAGGTTTATCCTTTCCCATCTTCCTCTAATTCTTCAATTACAAGGTTGGTAGGTGAAGGAAAAAATGCTCCTTTGAAAGTGTGGTCCCCTTCTTATCTGGGCGCAAAGTGCAATTGCACATTTCATAGTGTGGTCACACTTTTGAAGTGCGGTCGTACTTGACTAGCTTGGCTGATTTTGCTCCAAATAAGTTGTGATCACACATTTATTCGTGTGGTCACACTTTTTTGCTACTTTAGCTCCTTTTTGCGTCCATCTCATCCAACTTTGCTTTATTGTCCAATTTGGCCCCCAATTTCTACTTGTTGCCCCATTAGGCCCTCGAAGAATGCAATGCAACCTACAAAACTAGAAATGGTACTAAGTACTAGCAAAATAGAGCAGAATAATGCACAAAAGTAGGGGAAAATAAATAAGAGCTCATGTGTCTATCAAGCTGATAAGTTTACATTTGTTATATTTATTTTTCACATATTTAGTATGTTTTAATGTATTTTGAACCTTAAAGATCTCTTTTGATTATTTTTTGCAGCTTAGAGCATATTTGGACTTAATTGATTAAAAGGCGATTTAATTTACAATTTTACAAGTTTTAAGCTGTGTTCTTTCAGGATTTTGACAGATTGGCAATATTTTAGTAGAAAAATCATATCTTGAGCTACCTAGATCAGAATTGAGTCATTCTTAGTTCATTGGAAAGCTAACATCTAGAGCTACAAATCATATGTAAACCATGAAACCTAGTTCATACTCTAAGGGGGTCAAATTCATCTTCAAAATCGTGATTTGTGCATCATCACTGGTTTAAAAGCAGTTGCAGTATTTTGGGAATATCTTTGGCTGTAGATGTCTGTTTTATGTGATTCAAATTTCATTTCGAAGCTAAGAAATAGCTCCAAAAATTTCATGCTTGAATTTCAAGAGATATTGACTGAATGAAGGTCGAATTTCAGGTTGAAGTTGTTACTGGTGTTCTGGAGCATTTTGTGGCTCGCAACTATGAAGCCAATTTTGATGTGGATTAATTCCAAAGGCCTCTAAACCATGTGAGTGAAAGTTTCAGCTTAAAGATGCAATTCACCTAGTCATACTAAGGCATTTTAGTTATTTTTATTCTTTTACATTTTTGTGGGGTTATTTTAGAACAATACAAAGAGTTTGGGATGTTTTCATTGTTTTTCTCTTTTAGGTTAGTTTTTATTAGAATAGGAGTAACAATAGCTCATCTCTCACACTGGCGACGCTTCTTGGGTGCTTTTGTCTTCTCTTAATGAATCTGTTCTTTTTTTTTTCTTTTCCTTCTCTTTATTTTTCATGGTCATGTTCGGCTAATTATTTTATTCTTGGTTAAAGGAGACTGAAACCCCGAATTCTTCAGCACTGTGAGATCAAAGTTGTTTTTATTCAATCAATTAATACTTTGACTATTCAGTGTTCTTCTATGATCAATTTCATAATTGTTTCATTTATATGCTAAGAGGTCTATTAGTTGTGATTCGAATTCAATCTACTGCTTGGTTAGAAATCAAATCCGTAATTGTTTGGTCTTTCTAATCTGTGAAGCAACTAAGGTTTATTGATTTGCTACACCAGATATCATTAGGCATTAGGGAGAATATTCAACTAAATTAAATGCAACCGCTTGTGTTTATGTTATTCAGTTTCATCGATTTCTCTAATTTTTAATGCAATCGTTAAATTAAATCGAAGTGTTTGTCGTAGGTTGTTTAGTAGTTATGGTTAATTAAATCATTTGTTTTTTGATTAACTACGACTAAGGAGGGGTAGAAAGAAAACTCTAACAATGAATATTCAAATGCTTGATTGATTTATCTATGCATCGATGATCTGTTGTAGGAATTCGGTGGTAGATGTTGACTGATGCCAAAGTTTGCATTATTGATTGTTTCATTGATTTCTTACTTGATAGGTTTCTTACTTTTTGTTCTCTGATTGTTTTTAATTTTATTGTTGATTGCAAACAACTCCCTGTAATATTTTATTTTAGTTTTCTATTAGGAAGCTTTTGGTTAAAATTTTCTTTTGGGATTCGACCTGGTTTTCACTGCTATAATACAAATTTATTTATTTTGAGTTATTAGTGAGGCCAAAATTATTTATGGTGGTTTCGATGACCGACCAAAAGTTTGGTGCCGTTGTTAGGGAGATTTTTTTTCCTGTTAAAGTTTCATTTTTTTTATAGTAAATTGACTTATTCTAAGATCTTCTCATATAGGTGAATTAGTTTGATCCAGAAATCGAGAAAACAGCAAAGGCAAACAGGAAAGCAAAGAAGGAAGCAATCAACCTTATAACTTCAACATCTACGAACAATGACTCTAAAAGTGAAGAAGAAGCGATTGTTATTGTAGAGATCACGGCACAAAGAACACTAAGTGAGTTGGCGAAAAGAATAATAAGTGAGTTGGCAACCCCGATGTTGTCCAGCAACCCCTGTGCATTGATTTCCCTGATATTGAGGTTGCTTTTGAATTAAAATCTAGATTGATTCATTTATTGCCTAACTTTCGTAGACTTGCAAGTGAGGACCCCCACAAACACTTGAAGGAATTTCATGTTGTTTGCTCAACCATGCAGCCACAGGGAGTTACAGAAGAATAGATTAAGCTAATACAAGGCAAAGGACTGGTTGTACTACATTCCCTCTGGTTCAATCAGAACCTTGAATGACTTAAAGAGAAAATTTTTGGAGAAGTTCTTTCCAGCTTTAAAGGCTAGAACAATTCAGAAGGAAATCAGTGGGATTTGTCAATACAATGGAGATAGCTTATATAAGTACTAAGAGAGATTCAACCAACTATGTGGGAGTTGCCTACACCACCAAATTTCTGACCAATTGTTGCTATAGTACTTTTATGATGGGCCATTGTTTATGGATCATAGTATGTTGGATGCTACAAGTGGAGGAGCACTTATAGAAAAAGAAGCTTGAAAAAGCAAAGAACCTGATTTCTAAAATGGTAGCCAACTCATAGTAGTTTGGGACAAGGGTAGACCAAGTGCTGAAAAAGGTAAATGAGGTAAGAACTTCTAATATTAAAGCTTGACTTCCTGAACTAACCTTTCTAGTTAGACAAGTTGCTTTTGTGAGGAACACTCATAATAAATATCTAATTAATTTCTTAATTAACCTAAATTTTTATATTGCCTAATCCAAACTCTTAACTAAGCCAGAATCGTTCTTCATTTCTAAGATCTTTTGCCAAGATTTACTATGTAAATCCTAGCCACTTGCCTAGCATTTAGTATTTACTTGAGAGTTAAGAAAAACATTTACTTAGTTCCAATAAAACACTAAAGTTTATTAAACTAAGATAGTGGTTTTGGTAGGATTTAAACAAAACATGAATAAAATATGTTCGGTTGCGTAAAAAAAACATTTTAATGCTCATGCATACCCAAGTAATATATCATGCTAAACCATAGATGAAAACTACACTCATAGCAAGTAAATACTACGGCAACACAATATCTAAGTATTTTGCCTATCAACCTAAGCAAGTAATGTCATGGGTTGATAAGCCTAACCCAAATTAATAATAATACATGCCACGATTATGCTAAGTCAAAGTCAATACCAGTAGACCTCCTACTAGCTACTACTACCGTGCTACAAAATATTCATGACCCAAATGGTTGATAGGCCCACCTTTGCCCGAGAGAGAGAGACCCAAACTAGGAGCGACCCAAAAAGTCCTTGCTCGACTACCTTGCTATACAAAGCAAATAAGTTTGGAGTTAGACTTTGACCATAAGTGCATGCAACATATGAAATATGACATGTAGTGTACGCAAAATGTACTTATGAAAAACTAACAAACAGGTACCAAATAATCACTATGGATTCTTTGGCTCCTGAACAATGTTATCTGCACATTAACAATAAGGGTAAGGGGCAATTCTTTATGCATTAATTCATTTAATCCAACCGCATTATTTGGTGGTCATGAGCGGGTCAAAGTGAAGAAAAGAAAAGGGGGCTAGAATTTGTCTCATTTACAAGGTCGTGCCATCAAGTAAAAAGAGCAAACAGTCTCTTTCTTTGCTTTCAGACAATGCATCCTCTGTGTTTCCCATTCCGTTGGCAATAATTGGCCTTAGATTTGTTGATAGTTGGATCACTTATGAGCTAGCCCAGCCTTTTGGCTATTAGCAGCTTGTACTTGACCACGAGTAGCCGCCGACCATAAAAGTATCAGATGTTATTTACTTGTCGATCCCCATGCCCTTGGTGAGCGATAACCTCTTGATCTTAAACTCGGCGATCCATTTATCGTTTCTATTGCAAAATTTGAAGTGGTAAGCAAAGGAGCGGGGGAGGAAAAGGTAAAGGGCTTGGAGACTTTGTTGGTAGCACTGATTATGCCCATGAACGAGAAACAGGATCAGAGAGAAAATCTAGTAATCTGACGAGTGCGAACTGGGTATGGTCTCAGGCGAACCAAACACGATGAATCACGAACTGGGTATGGTCTAATTTGAACTAAATGCAATGAATCAAAGAGAAAATCCAGCAAATCTGATGGATCACGAACTGGGTATGATCTCAGGCAAAGCAAAAATGATGAATTGGGTTTCCAAGATCGACAAGGAAAATGCGTAATGAGAATTTCAAGTTTTGTTGGCTGGAATGAAATGGATATTAAGTCAATTGAAGGTTGATGAAAGATTTAGGATTTTTTGGTCTGAGATGGCGATTTAGGGAGTCAATTGGGAGGGAATCTGGGTTTCTGGGATGCAAAGAAAGAGTTGACCAGAAGGTTGGTGTGGGTTTGGGTCATGCGTGATGATGAAGGGGAAGGTCAGCCAGTGACGAATTCCGGGAAGGTCAATGGATGAAATTGCTTGTACCGGTTTAGCCAGTGAATGGCATTACCTTGTAAATATCCTAAACTTTTCAACTTTTTTTATTTCTTTTTTTTTTTGACCCCGTATGTTCAAGCTAAATAATGCGATTGGATTAATTGAATTAACATGAAACAAACTGCCCCTAAGTATATAAAATACTTAGTAAGGCATTCTAAAACAAACAATACATAACAACATCACACATAATGGACCATATGAACACATTGCCATGCATGCATGAACCTTACCCATAAACTATATGAGCGTGCCATGAGCTCTTATAGCGTGGAGTATTATATAATGATCATTATATCATACCCTTTTGGTACATAATTCCTGATACTTCACACACAAGAAAACATACCAACAAACAAACAAACAAACAAAACAAAACACCCATTGGTCCATTCTTGCCCTTAAGCATGCATCCTTGCATTTGCCCTTGAACTTGCCAACTTTCGCTAGCTGAAAACTCCCTTATTGTATGCAGCAGGGTTTGACCATATTTTACGTGGATCATAGTACCCATCGATGTGTCTTGCCTTTTCTAGGGCCTATTGGCCTGATAGGCCCATGTGGATGCTTACTTATAGCGTAAGCCATTTATTGGGCCTAAGTGTCATTTAGGCCTTAGGACTTTGCCTTGGACTCCCTCTTGTGGGTCATGCCCAAAGCTCAACCTAAGGTCCAGAAAAAACAAAGGCCACTAAGATGCACCCATACGGCCCCCTAGGTGAGCACAGCCATGAGCCCACAGGTGCATGCGCGTGTGCACCCTTGGGCGCACCCTTATGTGCCCATTGGGCATACACGGCTGCATGACCACCTGGGCACACCTATGTGCACCTTAGCACACCGAACTCACCATGCTCCTAGCCACCCCAAAATATTCATGCACCTAAGAGACCATGTCACACACACGCATACATATATCGAGCCCTTGAACTCGGTCACAACCCAAACTGAGGCACACCTCTCTTGTGATTGCCAAACCTTGAAGATTCGGTCACAAACATCAACCAAGCATCCAAGGCTTGGTCCACACACGATTTTACAGCCCATGCACCAAGGACACCACCTATTGCCCCAAACTAAAAGTTAGGTTTAGCCTTAGTGCCACTTGAGCCCTCTTTGGCTCTATTGGTCACCCCGTGCCCTTTTTGCCCTACCATTTGCCCTAGCTTTCACCAAGCCAAAACATGGATAAAGCTTCTCAAAGAGATAAGGGATAGAACACCTTACCCTTGTGTAGATCACCACCTTGCAAGCTCAAGTTTTAAGCACCAAGAGCCTTTTCCTAATTTCCTTAGAGTCCCTTAACTATATAGTAAAATAACCACTTGAACAATCAACATTTTTGAGCCTAGGGGAAATACTTTTTACTACACATAAACAAGCTAAAATGACCTCCTTACCTTAGTAGAAAATCTCAAACCAAAACATATTTCCAAAGCTCCATGGTTCTCCTTCTTTTTACCAAGCTTAACCTCAACAGCTAAAGGTTTTTATGAGTATAATGTTGTTGTTTAAAGAAGAGGAAACCCAGATCTAGTAAAATGAAGTTTATCACCTCAACAAATAGCCTAAAACCATGGCCACCACTTGGAGAAAAACCAAACTCCTAAGCCCTCACTTGCAACAAACACACTCTCTCCTTGATTTCTCGCTTATAAGCTATTTTTCTCTTACTTTTCCTTCATTTTTTTTGTGAGTTCCTATATGTTTAATGGTTTAGGACGTGCTAAATGAGTAGAGAAAGAAAATAAAGTGAGCTAGTGTGTTTAGGGATGAATAAGGATAGAAAATAGGTGAAAGGGTTAAAATGGTAGAGGATTAAAGCCTTTACATGATTAGTAGTGATTCAGGCTTCTTAAACAAGGGAAATAAGGGCTCTTCCATGTTTTTTGGAAGCTTATTTTCTGCCTCAAAACCAGGTTGACTCATTCCCTAAAGTTTCCAAGAAGCACTTGGGGTGAAAATGCCTTTTAGGCCTTATAACCCTTAATTAAAAAGATGTCACCTCCATAAATTTCTTAAATATGTCTCCATTTGAACTTAAAATAGTAGATTTTCTTTCCTCCACTTCCAACCATGTATTTTCCTACCCTTGAATAGGGTTGACTCTGTTTTACCAGGTTTGATTCAGGTTTGACCAAGTTTGATTTTCCAAAATTACCAAAATGCCTTTTTAGGTTCATTTATTAGGAAAGTCTCAAACTTGGTCAATTAACTTTAAAATTCACCAAATTTCACCAAATTGTTTCAAAAACCATTTCTCACCTTCCTAGACTCTTTTTGAATCATATTTGAATTGAAAATTACCATTTTGCCCTTCTTTGCCTCCTTAGCAAGAAAAAGCTAATCTTTGGTCAAATTGAGTTCAAATTTCATCGAGATGTTCATTTCACCTTTAGAAGCTCAATTATATCTCTCTTGATCACATTTTGACCTTTGAGATTCCAAATTACCAAAATACCCCTAGTTACCCTTGTGGTCAATTTACCTTACTTTTTAATCCTATGAACTCTAAGGACTATTTGACTCATTGACTTGACTTAAACCTAGCTTGTAAGTGTAATATTATCAAGGATTATGTAAATAAAATAAATTAATTACCTAATAAAATGAAGATTCTTATAGGTTTGGGACAGGTTCAAAATCGTAAAGTTTGTGGTATTTGCTCTATTAAAAGACACCCTACCAACTCAAGCCCACAGCTTTAAGGGGACACAATAACTCAAGTAAATGTATTAAAAGGGGTTTGTTAACCGAATAAAAAGGTATGACCCCTATGCAAATCAATACAACCCTGGTTGGAAAGACAACTCAAATCTGAGATATGGGCAGCCAATCAACCAACCACAATATCCATTTACCGGTTACAACAAACTAGCCCCTCCACTACAGAACCAAGCACTAAATTCAGGTATGGCTTTGGAGGATATTGTGAGAACTTTAGCCACTAACATTTACATGTTTCAGTAGGAAACAAAAGCTAGCATCAAAGACTTGGGGAATCAAATTTGACAACTAGCAGCTCATTGAACAAAATTGAAGCTGAAAATGAAAAACTACCATCTTAAGCTGAAATCAACCCAAGACAGCATGTTAATGCTGTGAACCTTTAAAGTGGAAAATAAGTGCAAACCACCACAACAAAAATGACAGCACTTAAGAAGGAACAAGATGACCCAAAACCAGCAACTTTTGATGCACCAACTGAGGAGGTAAATAACAAGACAAATTTTGGAAAGTAAAAAATTTTGATTCCATCTCCTCTTCCTGGCAAGTTGGCAAAATCAAACAAAGAAGAAACAGAGCAGGAAATTCTTGAGACGTTTAGAAAGGCCAAAATTAACATATCTTTGCTAAATGCAATCAAGCAAGTGCCCTGATATGCTAAGTTTCTGAAGGAGCTGTGTACCAACAAAAAGAAGCTGCAAACTAGTGAGACAATCAAAGTTTAAGAGAATGTGTCAACAATGATTTAAAGGAAGTTGCCTTAGAAGTGTAAAGACCCTAGTACATTTACTATACCATGCATAATAGGCAATTTTAAAGTGGAAAAAGCTATGTTAGATTTAGGAGCTTTAATTAATTTCATGGCATATTCTATATATACTTCTTTGAAACTTGGTCATTTGAATGAAGCTAGTGTTGTGATTCAATTAGCTGATAGATTTAATGCCTATCCTAGGGGCATAGTTGAGGATGTTTTTGTGCTAGTAAATGATTTAATTTTTCCTGCTGATTTTTACGTACTTGATTTGAAGAATAGTGACCTAACTGCTCCTATTTTATTAGGAACACCATTTTTACAGACATCCAAGACCAAGATTGATGTGGATACTGGCACTTTCACAATAGAATTTAATGGAAAAATTAAACAGTTCAATAATTTTGACATATTGAAGGAAACTGACAATAATAATTCTATTTCTTTTGTTGAAAAAATTAATACTTTGCTGCAGAATGAATCAGAGAAAAATTTTGAAAGCCAAGCAAAGTTAACACAATAAGGTAAGAAAAAAATGGCCAAGTTACAGCAAAAGCAGGAGATGTCATTTCTTGTTGGACAAAAGGTGTTGTGCAAACACAGAAAAAGATGGAAAGTGTTTCCTGGTAAGTCTGAGCATAGCTAGATTAGACCATTTACTATTACAGATATTTCTACTCATGGTGCAGTCAAACATAAAAGTTTGAAAACTACAAAGTGTTCAACATTAAGAAAACGGACAAAGTGTTCAACATTAAGATGCATAAGTTGAAGCTCTTCCACGAAGGATTTTCAAAACACTGTGGTTGACACAGGAAGGGGCTATCTAGCCAAACACAATAAAGAAAGGCATTTTTGGGATGTAACCCAAATGTGGTTTATGCCATGAACAATAAAAGTTTCATTTTTTAATTATTTTTGTTTTTATCTCCCTGATTTTATTTTTCAGGTTTCTTTGTTCTCATAACTGGTTTTCTTGGTTAGGTATTACATTTTTTCAAGCTAGAAGAGAAGCGAAACATAGGGGCAGCAAGCTAAAGTCTAGTTCCGGGCTATAAATTACCATGAAAAACAACTTTCAGGGTAGTACCTTTTCTTTTCCTCATCCGTGTTATTATTGTGAACATTGAAGACAATGTTCAATTTAAGTGCAGGGGAATGGGCAACATGGGCCCTAATTTTCTGTTTTCAAAATTTTTGAACTATTTTTTATTCATACTTTTGAGCATTGATGTGAATTGTTATGATAATTTCACTCTTTGGTTCCTGAATGCCTAGCTTGAGGATTAAGTTGGCAATTTATTAGTCTTTATGCAACCCTCAAATCTTATTTTTAAATTATTTTTTCTATTTTTGATCAAGCTAGCTAATAATTATCTTAATAAGCTGATTTTTGCATCAAATTTTTGTGCTTACTACATTGATTTAAACCTGTTTAGATTATGAGCCTATTAAGTTGGATATGTGGTTTCTTCGGTTGATGGATGATTTGAACCACTTGAAAAGAAAAAAAAAAGAAAAAAAAAGGTTGAAATTATTGTGTTCTGATAAATGAAAAGTTACTACTCCGCTGTTTCTGGATATTGAAGTATGTAGAGATCTTCTCTTAAGGGAGGAGTCAACCACTACTTGAAAAATGTACTAGGAACATGAGTATAGTCAAAGACTACTTTGGAGTTATGGAGTTAGTAGCTTGGGTATGACAGAGCCCTTATTATACACTCGCCAAACGGCAGAACACGAGAAAAAAGATTTTTTTAAAAAATAGAGAGAAATCAAGTAAAATTAGAACAAGAAATGAATTCTTAATTGATTTCTTATCTTCCATGGATTTGTGGTAAGATTGGTTGTAATTTGAGTTCTTATCTACTTGGTTTGTGTTGTTTATTTTTAACCCCTAACCCCTAAGTGCATGGTGGACGTGTAGATGGGTTGGGTGAGTATCGTTCCCATGAAGATTGATTGATTTACTTGCCAAGTACCACTACCTTAAGATTACTTTAGATAAACCAACAATGTCAAATAAAAGGTTAAACAAGCAAATTAATGGGTCTAAGTTAAGTTAGCCTAATTGGGATAACACTAAACTAAAATGCTAGGAATGTAATGAAAATATGGGGCTTTTAACAAATCACTAAAGTACACTTCCTATGGGTTCACTACTTGTTTCAATTAAGTGGTGAATTCAAGTTAGTAAGTTAGTTTCCAATGCATGTTGGTAAAGTTGTTCAATTGAATTCTTACTTTTCCAAGTGAAAGAATTGATCTCTCTAATCTAAACTTAATAAGGATTTCCATCTGATTACAAGTTTAGAAAGAGGCATTAGAGCTCAATTTACCTTTACCTAATGACTTAGACTAATTTCCCAACAAGCCCATAGCCATTAAATTCTTCTCCTAGGTCCAATAACTTATAATCTTTTCCAAGAGTTTAGAGGCAATTTATCGTGCAACTAATTGTGGCCATCAACTAGCTAACACAACATTAAGCTCAAGAGAAGAATAAACTTACATTCAGTAGAAAACTAACATCACATAACCATGAATTCATCCAATATAATCAATCCAAGTAGCTACATCCATAGAAAGTGCTAAGAAAGACTACTCTATAACTAAATAAAACATAACCATGAAAATACATGAAAGAGCATCCATGTCTAAATACAAGAAGAAGGAAGGAAAGAAGGAACCCAAAAGACTCTAGATGCTTGATTCCTCAAGGTTCCTACAAGTCTTCAAGTCCTTCAAGCCTTTTCCAAGCAAGAATCCACAAGTGCTCCTAAAAAAGATAAAGAAAATGCAAGAAAATAGAGTTCAAAACCTGAGTCTAAGATGTAAAGATAAAGATGAAGAAGTAGTTCTTTTGCTAGGTTCCAGGTTTTTCTACTCTTGGAGGTGTATTTTTCACCTCACCAACCCATTTGGACAGAAATCCTTGGCCAATAACAAGCTTGAGTTCAAATTTGAGGTAGCGGACCACTTTCCCGGGTGTTTGGTGCCTAGGCCTCAGGAAGGGGTGTTCTGGCGCCTAGGCCTCCAGGCTCGCAAATGCCTAGGGCCTATGCTTCAGCTGGCACCTAGGCCTTCATGGTGCATTTTCCAGGCAACCACCTTTTGCACTATGGCACTTAGGCCTCACTCCTGGAGCCTAGGCCTCATAGTTATAAATCCATTTGACGTTCGAATGCCCATTTTTTGTTTCACTCGTCTCAGTGCCATTCCAATGCTACGGTCCACTTCTCCAACCTACAAAATGAATGATCAAAGTAAGAATCAGTGAAAAATATTGAATGGTGAGAAAGAAATTGGTGGTCAAAGTTGACAAAAAGTCAACATGTTTGACCAAAAAATTAACATTTATTAGTTTGTTCTCTTTACTTGGTGCATAGGTTTGATATTTTTCTCAAGTTTTGAGAGGTGATCATTGCTAGCTCGTGAAGAAATTTTTTTCATGGACATATTTTGTTTTGAGTTGTTATTGACTGGTAGGTTGCATGCCTAATTTTTTTTATTAAGCTTTCAAGACCTTTATATGGGAAATTATTGATGGCCATGGGCCTCATCGTTTATAGTCATGGTGACTGGTGGAGAGACTTCCGGGAGGAAGAACGCCTGGTGGAATGGATAGCCCCAAGGAGAGTGCCTGAAAGCTCAGAAACAAAGGGTTAGGAGGCCCCCGGAGTGTTTTTCCGGGGGGGGAACCTCCGACGCCCAAGTCAGTGGTGGCTGAGAAAGGGCAGAGAAAATAGCACAAAGGGCTGAAGAGTCTCGCCTGATAGTTTTCTCAAAGTGTGGGAGTAGTGTCTGGCCAATCAACCAGCCTCCTGCCAAGTATTAATTCCTGGTATTTATAGGAGCGCCTAGCCCGTTCAGATCACGACACGTGTTCGGTCGGATGTTCCTTGAGTTTCTGGGCGTAGGAGACAGATAGCTGGTAGTAGGTTGCCTTGAGCCACGTGCTGAGATGGGCCATGATGCGATTCTGATGACGTTCGTGTGTCAGAGCGCCTATTGAGGCGGCTTTATGACGTCTATGAAAGGACGTGTCAGAGGCTTCCTTAAACGCTTCCATAAATGTTCCTGCCGTACTCCCGAGGTCCCTGGGTGAGGTCGTCCTTTAGTTCGGACAGAGCCTCTTCGGGAAACAAGCCCTCAGTTCGGGGGTTCCCAGTTTCAGGGAGTTCCGCCTTCGGGGATATCACGTTCGGCTCGCTATGTCTGGTGCCGCTTTTCCGAAGGCGATCCGTTCACAACCTTGGGGGGCCGAGTAGTGTTTCCTGGCGTGCCGGGCTCGGAGCTCTTCGGCTATCTCCCGAGGTGCCTGATCGCACCTTTTCTCGGGTAGCGCCAGCTTCTTCTGGCCGTTATTTGAGGCAGGGAGTTCGGCCAGATAAAGGCGATAGCGTTTGGCTATCAATTATCTTACTTTATTTAGCTCAAAAATATGTTTCCATCTTTCTCAAATTTCTTTTATTTTGAGTTTTGCCCAAGGACAAGCAAAAGCTAAATGTGGAAGGATTTAATAAGCATACATTTGTTATATTTATTTCTCTCATATTTAGTATGTTTTAATGTGTTTTGAACCTTAAAGATCTCTTTTGAGTATGTTTGTAGCTTAGAGCATATCTGGACTTAATTGGTTAAAATTAAAATTAATTTGCAATTTTACAAGTTTTAATGGTTGTGTTCTTTCGGGATTTTGACAGGTTGGCGATGTTTCAGTAGAAATATTATATCTTGAGCTACAGAGATTAGATTGGTTGTGTTCACATGATAAAATGGTCAAATTCATCTTCAAATTCACGATTTGCACGTCATCACTGGTTTAGAAGCAGTTGTGGTATTTTGGGCATATCTTTGGCTATAGATGTCCGTCTTATGTGATTTAGATGTCATTTTGAAGCCAAGAAAGATCTCTACAACTTTCATGGTTTGTATTTTGAAAAATAATGATAGCATCAAGGTCTAATTTCAGCTTGAAGTTGATGCTGATGTTCTGGAGCATTTTGTGGCTCACAACTTTGAAACTAATTTTGATGTTGATTAATTCCAAAGGCCTCTAAATCATGTGAGTGAAAGTTTCAGCTTAAAGATGCAATTCCCCTGGTCATATTAAGGCATTCTAGTTATTTTAATCTTTTACATTTTTGTGGGGTTATTTTAGAATAATACAAAGAGTTTGGGAAGTTTTCATATTTTTTTCTTTTAGGTTAGTTTTTATTAGAATAGGAGTAACAATAGTTTGTCTCTTGTGTTTGTGTTATTCAGTTTCATCGATCTCTCTAATTTTTAATGCAATTATTAAATTAAATTGAATCATTTGTTTTAGGTTGTTTAGCAGTTACGGTTAATTAGATCGCTTATTTTCTGATTAACTATGACTAATGAGGGGTAGGAAGATAACTCCAATGATGAATATTCAAAAGCTTGATTGATTTATCTATGCATCGATGATCAGTTGTAGAAATTCGGTGGCAGATGTTGACTAATGCCAAGGTTTGCATTCTTGATTGTTTCGTTAATTTCTTACTTGATAGATTCATTAATTTTTTTCTCTGATTATTTTTAATTTTATTGGTGATCGCAAACAATTTCCCCCTAATCTTTAATTTCAGTTTTCTATTAAGAAGCTTTCGATTGAAAATTTTCCTTGAAATTCGACTTGGTTTTTACTGCTATAATACAAATTTATTTATTTTGAGTTGTTAGTATAATCAAAATAATTTATGGTGGTTTCAATGACAGGCCACAAGCCTATACTTTTGTCCTCACTGTTTCACTACAATTTCCCTTGCAAAATTAACACAATGAGTCACTGTTGCTCTAAAGAGGGGGAAAATATGATTTTTCCTTTATAACCTTCTTTTGTAAAAACTTTGCCCCATAAGCTTTTGCATCTAATGACCTAATCCTTGTCCTCAACTAAACCCACCCCACAAACTTTTCTACTCTCTCCTCTAAGCCTTCATGCCTCATCCTACTTGTTTTCATCTTTTTCCTTGCTCCATAGCTGGAGTCATCGCCGATGCTGACTCTGTCAACCACTGGCAATTGCATTGAAACTAGAGAATTTTGGGGAGCAGAATGATTCACTAGGAAAAAACCAAGAGGGCCACACTTGTGTCAACGTTCCAAGCTGGGAATAAAAGTAAGAGATGTGATGAAGAAGCAAGGAGAGAGAAAATTGTGGATGATGAGGAGAGGAGACAGAGATCTGTGGCGTTCATTGAGACTTCACCTAATCTGGCTAACCACATGTTCTGATCTGCACAAACTGGGGATAACGGCCTTCTCCTCTAGGCCTCCTATAAATACTTGGTGAGGCTTCCAAGTAACACACACGAAACACCCTCTCCTTATGTTCTCCACTCTTAGCAACTTCTCCCTCGCATACTAGCTTGGGCGTCGGAGTCCTCTACCCTGGAAAAACATTCCAGAGAGCTCCTAACCCTTATTCTCCAAATCCTGTAAATATCATTCAGGCGAAGTTCTACCGGAAGTCCAACATGTCCAACATCGAAGATGTGCTAGAGCATCACCTTCATGCCTCATCCTACTTGTCTTCATCTTTTTCCTTGTTCCACTATGCTTACTCTATAGCTGGAGTCATCACCGATGCCGACTCTGGGATCCACTAGCAATCTCATTGAAACTCGAGAATTTTTGGGGAGAAAAATGATTCACCGGGAAAAAACCAAGAGGGCTACGCTTGTGTCAACGTTCCAAGCAAGGAATAAAAGCAAGAGATGTGATGGAGAAGCAGGGAAAGAGAAAATTGTGGATGATGAGGAGCGAGACCGAGATCTGTGGCTTTCACTGAGACTTCACCGTCTTGCTGGGCAACGAAGCCAACATCTGGGAGAGGTAGAATTTAGAGGTCAGAATTAAGGGCGATCAACACGAATAATTGAATCAGATTAATAGAGAAACACAAGTTAGAAAAAATAGTAAAACTAACGAGAAGTGATGAGAAATCTCACCCTTGCAAGTTTCTTATAGGCGTCTCTGAGCTTTGCTGTGGTGCATTCTTTGTCCAGCCCCATAATCGCCTAAAGATTGTTACTTTGTCTTCCTCATTTGCCGTGCTCACAACCCAAAACAGAACACCAGACAGAACCTGCCCCCAAGCTCTCCCTCCGCCACTCCACTCTCTGCCGCTTCCATCTCCCATCTAATCTCATTACTACTGCAAAATTAGAAAAGTTTCAAAACCTTCTTCTACATCTAAACGTCCGGAATGAATGAATTGGATCCGTGATGACTTGTCGTATTGTTGAAGGAGAATTTATGGCATTTCCATCACTTGTGTTGGGTTTGTCTCGGACATCTTCTACAGTCGCAAATCGCCACCTAGAATGCGATGTTTCCCTTGTTGTTGCGGTCGTAGAGGTAGCACATAAAGAAGTTGATGTGGTTCAGGGGTCACCGTTAAGGTTGATAGCTTGTTTTTTGACCCCGAGAATGACATCAATAGCTTCTTCGTACTGCGCAGGGAGGCAGCACCGGAGCGAGACGGGTGGTGGAGCAGGGCGGCGGTGACGGAAGAGGGGAGGAGACAAATGAGGAAGCTTAGGAGGAGATGGTTTAATTGTTAGATAGAAAAATTTCAAGGTTTCTAAGGAGAAGACAAAGTTTTCAAGAGTTAAAACTAATTTTTTTCAATTTTTTTCTCCGTCCAACTTAACAGCTCAAGTTAACAGAAGGTCCAAAACAGAACATTTAAATGAGATTAGGAACTTTCTATGAAAGCAATTGATGTCAGAGTCCAAAATGATATAATAATAAAATAATAGAGGTCATGGATGCCATTAACCCAGATTTTACCCAGGGTAAATCCCAATGGTCCTCAGTATTATGTTATTGTCCTAGTTTCTCCCCCAACTTTTACTTTGTTCCCTTTAGGCAGAGCTAGTCTAAGGGAATTAAGTAGAATTGAAGGGCAATTAGCAATAGAGGCTGAGAGCGGACAAGGGTGCAATCAACCAAAAAATTGTACCCGATATTTTTACCTCTTCTTCGATGAATGGCTAAGGTTTGTTGTTTTTGTCTCCCTTTCAGGTGGGAGTCTCTGCCTCTCCAGCACCTTCTCACCGCCGTTGATCTATCTTCTTCAATGCCTAAAAAGTGGGATGGATAGAATGTGAGAAATCTACCACTTTGTACTTAAACTTAGCCATTGAAGTCAGAAACAAGTCCAAAAAGGCCCGCCATGGCCTTGGTCATGTACCATAAATCAATGCCCTTAAGACGGCCCTTGGAGATGCCACCTGACACGAACTGAAAGCCAACTTCATAGGCTTTGGGGAGTTCCCGTTGCGAGCCACAGATCGAGCTTACTCGGCAACCGATCGGGAACCAATTGAAAGGCTTTTCAATGGCACCAGAAGCCATTTTGCCTAGAGGAGCAGAAAATGGGCTGCTGCTGGAAGTAGTTGAGGGTGTAGAGCAGCACCACCTCGTGAAGCTCGATCTTGGTGTTCGACAAGTGGCTGAGAGTTATGTGTGTAACGGTGGTTCACTTGCCAGAAGATTCAAGTGAAGGACTATCTTTTGTACTAAATTACGGGATGTGCCAAGGAATTTAAGAAAACAATTTCAAAGTGGGGGCAACATTAGGCCGAGTAAGCAAGGTTGGAGATAATTGGTGAGTTTTACCATCCTTATCATGAAGTCTTACTATTTTTTTTTTTTGGTTTTTCAATAATCAAAAGCCAGAAGATCTTGTCATGTTTTTGTTTATCACGTTTTGTGTTAATTCTCTAATTCTTTTTTATTTTCCCTATTATGTCCACGAGTGCTTCCATTTTTCCTGTCATCCGTGAACTGTGGTCTGTGGCCTTTTATTTAAGTCGATAAAAGAGCTACAAAATATCATGATATTAAATTAACCATGAATCATACTAAAAATGAATCAATTTTTTTACACGTAATTTACTACAATTTATTACAAATGTAAGGATGAAAGTAAATAATTCTAAACATAGAGGTGATGGTGTTTGCTCCACGAACCCTAGAGGACCTATGTTGTCATTAGCCCATTTAACGCAGCGCCACTCCTTGAACCATGACATTGTCTGTGGTGTCTCTTTGCATTGTCATTTTACTGGCTAACACACATTTAAGTTTAAACCATCTGCTCCCTGATTGACATTAAATTTGTGCACTATCTTGAAGTAACAAACATTATCACATTTTTTAAACCCACTTTGTCTTGTCTTATTATATACTTTATTAAATTTTATTTAAGTGGAAAAATTCAAATGAACAAGAAAAAGTGTTAGAGAATACTTTATATGGTTATAAGGCATGGCTACTCATCATCAATTAGTGTTGAGTTGAATACTTTGGCAAATTTGAGCTGTCCGCTTACTGCTTGATATGTGTCTTTGTAGACTATTTTGAGATATCTAATATTTTCACAATTTTTCGTTAACCCACTTAATCTTGTCTTATTGTATGACTTCTTTGAAGCTCTTTGGATCAGCAGCAGCAGCAGCCAATTTTTCCTCGTTATAGATCATCTGCAAGTGGCTTACTACATGTGCACTGACGAGCCAATCAGACTTCACCAGGACATCAAAACCAGATTACGTATTGGATTGCGTTCCACTTTGTGAACATCCAATATCCCAAAGTCAGCAATTCGAATAGTCCGAAGTACATCTCCCATAAATAGTTGATGACTTGCTACTGGACTTCCTAGGCATAGTCATCTCCCATGGACACTTATCTCCAATTCCTTGTTCTCATCATTTCCGGCTTAATTGCCCTTTTGATCTCCGTCTATTTTCTCCCCCTTGGTAAGCAAAATGCACACAGAAAAAGGGGCTGCACCGCCCCTGAAGCTGGTGGCTCTTTGCCAGTCATCGGCCACATGCACCTCCTTTTAGGCAAGCAACTGCCTCATAAAACTCTAGGGGCCATGGCAGATAAACACGGCCCTGTGTTCACCATAAGGCTAGGGTCACAAAGGGCACTGGTTTTAAGTAGTTCTCAACTTGTCAAGGAGTGTTCCACTACCCATGACAGAGTTCTCTCTGACAGGCCATGTATTGTTGCCTCAAAGCTTCTTGGTTATGACGGCGCCATGTTTGGTTTTGCACCTTATGGTCCGTATTGGCGTGAAATCCGCAAGATCACTACGATCGAGCTCCTTTCGAACCACAGAATCGATATGCTGAGGCATATAAGAGTTTCAGAGGTGAAAACTGCAGTAAGAGAATTGTGGAGTTCGTGTTTGGGGGAAGGTGGTGTGGAGAGGAGAGTTTTGGTTGACATGAAGCAGTGGTTTGGGGACTTAACTCTTAACATTGCTTTGAGGATGGTGGGAGGGAAGAGATACTTTGGGCCAAATGCAGATTGTGAAGAAGGGGAAGCAAGAAGGTGCATGAAAGTGATAAGGGATTCCATGTATCTTTTTGGGGTTTTTGTGTTGTCCGATGCCATTCCACTTCTTGGATGGTTGGATTTTCAGGGGTACGAGAAGGCCATGAAAAGGACAGCAAGAGAACTGGACAGGTTAGTGGAAGGTTGGCTGGAGGAGCATAAGCAGAGAAGAGCTTGTGGTGGTGGACCGGTTAAGGAAGAGAGAGATTTCATGGATGTGATGCTGAGTATCCTACAAACTTCAAAGATTGCTGGTTATCCTGCTGACACCATAAATAAGGCTACTTGCTTGGTGAGTTCCAAAACTGAACCCACATAGCCTTTGCATCCAAATTAGACAGTTGGATTCTTCTCATGGTTCAAATATAGCACATCTTCATTGGATTAAATTCTTTCATGTAGTTCATTTCAGAAGAGATTCCACACTGAAGTTTAGGCCATATTTGGTATTAGCGTTAGTATTTTGAAAAAGTTATTTAAATAACTTTTGACTTTTAACTTTAGCAGTTTGATCTTCAACATTAATAAATTATCCAAATCTCCTAAACTAATAATAAAAATTGTTCACAAATGAGTTCTTAGCTTACATTCATTTTTCCTGTGTGCAAGGCCTGCAGGTTCACAATATGCAAGAAAACTAGCCTACAAGAGTTCTGAAGAAAAATAAAGCAATAATTGTCTCAATTTTTTATTTCTGTAGTTGCCGTCCACTGCATATATCCTTATGATTTAGATTCTACTTTCCCATATAATGACATAATTTATTTTTCATCCACACACAAACGAAATCTACTTTATTCATAATGAAAAGGATATAATTCGGACTTGTGTGTTTCAGTCAACTATATATGCCCTACAAGCCTGCAATGGCTGAAAATTCAAAGCTCATTGGAATATTATATGATACTAAAGAAGGCAACCTTATAAAATACTTTGTCGGTCTAACAAAAGTTATCATTTTTATTGTTCATATCCACTATTATATAATTTTATTTTTTTAAACATTTTATCATTAAAATATAAATTTTTACATGAGAATGGAACCTTAAAAATCATAGTTTCTGAATACATTTTTTGAATTCTTTTTCAACACATATTACTGTAAATATGTTCGAGTCAAACCTAATTAAAAAAGACAAAAGGGCCAGCTAAAGGAAGACGTGGGGGTATGCATTTACATTTGTATGAATGTGACATAACATAGCACAAATTAAAATAAAGGGCCTTTGATGTAATCTAATGCATGTCTGATAAATTTCAATTCTCCTTTGGCAAGAACTTAATCTTAGGCGGAACCGACACGACCATGGTAACTCTCACATGGGCACTATCTTTGTTAATGAACAACCCCAATGCATTGAGAATTGCTCAGGAAGAACTGGATACACACGTTGGCAAGAGCAAGCTTGTGGAAGAATCTGACATCAGGTACCTTGTCTACCTTCAAGCCATTGTGAAGGAGACATTGCGGCTGTATCCACCGGCTGCCATTAATGGCCTAAGGTGTGCAAGTGAGGATTGTGTGCTCTCATCTGGTTGCCACATTCCAGCCGGGACACAATTGATAGTGAACATCTGGAAGATACATCGTGACGGGCAGGTGTGGGTCAATCCTCATGAGTTCCAGCCTGAGAGGTTTCTTGCTGCTGATCACCAGGATAAAGATGTCAGAGACCACAATTGTGAATTTATTCCTTTTGGCTCAGGGAGAAGAGCATGCCCTGGTGCCTCACTGGCACTTGTGGTAGTGAGTTTTGCGCTGGCTAGCTTCTTGCAAAGCTTTGAAGTGGCCAAGCCAGAAGGGATTGGAGAAATCGATATGACTGAGAGTGCTGGTTTGACAAATCTAAAAGCCACCCCATTGGAAGTTCTGCTCTCCCCACGCCTTGCTTCTCATGTTTATGACTAATAAATTTAAACCGAATAATGATGATGTAGTATGAAATAGGAAAGTCCAAAGGGTAATCTTAGGTGTACCGTGAACATAGTTTGTATAATGCACTAGCATCCTTAGAGTTTACTAAAATATGTATGCATGTTTTGAAACCTCAACCCAAGTGGTTGAGACTTATGATATCAAGGTAGAGATCAGGAGTTCGAAACCTGTCTCTGGCAAACTTTTCATAAAATGCTAGTTATACTGGTTCAGTGGCCTTCGAAATCCTAAAAAAGCATATATTCCTTCCTTTTCTTGGTTATAATGTACTTCCTATCTTAATACTTGTATAGATGCAAGAGCCACTTTTACTTGATATTATTCATATCTCATATTCTTAATCACAGTTTATTGGGACACCAAAAAATATTCGTAGTGTTTCATGAAAAAAATGTTTTTACTTGAGAAAAAAATGAGGTTTTGATGATCCACAGGTTGTCGCTATAACTTAATTTAATAAATTTAACATTAAAATATTTTTTTATTATAAGTAATTAAAAATTGTTCACCCATAAATTCACACTGATCAACTAAAATTTTACTTTATTTCAATTTTGAATTGAGTTCTCTTTACATCATATTCTTATAATTAAAATAATTAGTTATGATCAAAACATAGTATTGTGAAATAAAAAATTGTATATATTTTGAATCTATACACATTTTCTTTGTTATTAAATAAAGCAATAATCGTCTTAAAACTTTTTTTTGTGTAGCTGCTGTCCCCTTGCATATATCCTTATGATTTAGATTCTACTTTCCCATTTCATGGCATAATTTATTTTTCATCCACGCACAAACGAAATCTACTGTGTCAGTCAACTATATATGCCCCACAAGCCTGCATCGCCCAAAATTCAAATCTCATAGGAATATTATATGCAGATAATGGAGAAGGCAACCTTATAAAATATTTTGTCCATCTCACAAAAGTTGTCTTTTTTACTGTTTATATCAACTAATTTATAATTTTATTTTTTAAAAATTTTATCATAACAATATGAATTTTTATATGAAAATGGAACCTTGAAGATCATAGTTTCTAAATAGATTTTTTGAAATATTTTTTCAACACACATTAATATGAATACATTCAAGTCAAACTTAGTAAAAAAAAAACAAAAGGGTTAGCTAAAGCAAGACGTGGGGGGTATTCATTTACATATTATATGAATGCAACTTATTGTAGCTCAAATTAAAATAAAGGGACTTTGATGTAATCTGATGCATGTCTGATAAATTTTAATCCTCCTTTGGCAAAACTTAATCGTAGGAGGAAGTGACACGATCATGGTAACTCTCATATGGGCACTATCTTTTTTAATGAACAACCCCAACGCGTCGAGAATTGCTCAGGAAGAGCTGGATACACACGTTGGCAAGAGTACGCTCGTGGAAGAATTCGACATCAGGGACCTTATCTACCTCCAAGCCATTGTAAAGGAGACGTTTGCGGCTATATCCACCGACTCCCAATAACGGCCTAAGGTGTGCAACTAAGGATTGTGTGCTTTCATTTGGTTACCACATTCTGGCAGGGACACGATTGATGGTGAACACCTGGAAGATACATCGTGATGAGTAGGCGTGGGCCGATCCTCATAAGTTCCAACCTGAGAGGTTTCTTGTTGCTGATTACTGAGATAGAGATGTCAGAAACCACAACTATGAACTGATTCCTTTTGGCTCAGGGAGAAGCGCGTGCCTCGGTGCCTCACTAGCACTTGTGGTAGTGAGTTTTGCATTGGCTATCTTCTTGCAAGGCTTTGGAGTGGCCAAGCTAGAAGGGATTGGAGAAGTGGATATGAGTGAGAGTGCTGGTTTGACAAATCTAAAAGCCACCCCATTGGAAGTTCTAATCTCCCCATGCCTTGCTTCTAATGTTTATGACCAATAAATTTATCCCGAATAATGATGATGTAGTATGAAATAGGAAAGTCCTAAGGGTCATCTTAGGTGCACCGTGAACATAGTTTGTATAATGCATTTGCATCCTTAGAATTAACTAAAATGTGTATGCATGTTCTGAAGCGTCAGCCCAAGTGGCTGAGACCTAGGATATCAAGGTGGAGATCAGGAGTTTAAAACCTATCTTTGACAAACATCCCATAAAATGTAAATTGTGCTGGTTTAGTGGCTTTTCCGATCCTTAAAATGTAGATATTTCTTCCTTTTGTTAACTAGAATGTACCTCCTATCTTAATACTTATATAGATGCATCAGCCACTTTTACATAATACTGTTCATATCTTGTATTCTTAATCACAATTTATTGGGGCACCCAAAAATATTCATAGTGTTTCACAAAAAAATGTTTTAAATTTTTTTTACTTGAGAAAAAAAATGTATAAAAAATTAATGCGTTCCATTGTAAAAAAAAAAAAAAAAAGAGAATGACTACTTGAAAAGAAAGTTTTTCTAATGAATTTCGGACAAGGTAGGACAAGTTTTGACTCACTTTGTTTAACTAAAATAATGGGTTGTAAAATTGCTTATTTTAAGTTTGGAGGCTTTTTGTTTAATCTAACTAAATTAACTAGTTTTTTATGAAGTTGCTCTTATTTAAAAATAATTTTCAGACTTTTCTAAATATAATGTTTCAAGAAATATTAATTTGAAAAAACAATCCTATATATTAAAATAGACACTTTTGTAAGTCATTTTTTAATTCAAGAGTGAGACTTAGTGTATATTGGAAGTTTGGAACTACATGTAATTGCTGACTTATGTTACTGTTGATGAACAACAGTGTCGCATTTTTTTTTTTGTGTTTCATGGTCTAACCCCACTTCTAGCACATATAGATTTTCTTTCTTCCATTTTGGCAATAAATTGTTCCATCTGACAATCTACAACTCAAGAGACAACATGAGGGTAGTGATGAGGTCGACAAATCTACAAGTTTTGGGACCACAGTTAGGGGTGAAAGTCAAGCTGAAATTTCAGGCTTGGGTCAAAACCCGACTCAAAATATGCATACCTTTCTCCATTTTTAGTGAACTGAACCTAACTTGATTAACCTTCCAACCTGAATCGACCCGAACCAAGTTGATTAAAATCGAGTTAGCCCAATTTCTCATTTTGCTGCAATTGTTGGTGTGCTTAAAAAGCAAAATTGAAAAACAAAAAGAAGAAATGAAAGCATAAGCAGCAACATATATCCAGCAAAACATATATCCAACATTAACACATTGTATCCAATAGAATTCAATCATTTTGAACTTCAATAACTATTCACTACATAAAATCGTCCAACTAAAGTAGAGAATGAACAAAACCTTTAAAGGCAAAGAAGAACTGAGAGGCTATGTGGATAGGAGGATTTGAGGACATTGAGAAGCAAGAGTAATTCACGAGATAGATAATGGGGCGATGGGCAAGGGTGAGGATGGGGAGAAGGATGATGACAAGGAGGCAAATATACTCTGATGTAGTTGTGGCAAAGATGAAGAAGGTGATAGGCAGGGAGCGAAACAAATGAAAGGAAAAAGGGCAATTGCAAAGCTTTGGGGCAATTAAAGGGAGGTGACTTAGTCAAGTTAGGGAGGGCTAATAGAGTGTGGCTTAGGTTGGGCCTGAAGAGTGGGGAGAATAAGGGGTGGGCTGGGCTTAAAGTTGGGTTACGCAGGTTAGCCAGGCTAAGGCCCAAACCAAATAGATTTTTTAGCAACATAGGCAAGTTAGGTCATTTTACACTAACTCAACTATTAAACCCGACAGGAGCATGACATTTTAGCCATGGCTTAGACTCTTTTTAGATTTTGCGTGGACTTTTCGATTTAAACTCCTAATTAGTACCATTTTGTTACTTTGCTATTTTTTGTGTCAATGGTTAAACACCGCTTTTAGTTGTTAAAATCCCATTCTTTACCGATTAATCCCAAAACTTTATTGTATAAAGATTATGCCTTGGTTTTAGGCCAACACCAAATCTCATTTTTTTTATTTTTATGGAAAAGTCTTTTGCATCAATGGTTGAACCCACTTTTAATAGTTAAAAGTCTAATCTTTCCTCTCTTCATCCCTAAATTTTATTATTTAATGATTATTTTTCTATATTTACATTAAATGCTATAAAATATTAAACCGATGCAACATGTGGGACAAGTAAATTTCGTAGCCAATAAATTATAAAGGAAGGAAGCTAGTGTACAGGTTGTATATATAGACATTTCAACTAGTAATCAATCTGCACTTCATTAAAAATTGATCAATAAAGATTCAAATTTTTCATAATGATTACACTTATAGAAAAAAACATGAAAAAACAAAACAATTCTGATTGTGATTAATTCAAAGGTTTCAATAAGTTGAAATGTTTGAATGTTATTGGTAACCAAAATTTCAAATAGAAAACTGATGGCACAAAGACTAAGGTATAGTGGATTTTGGGATTTCAGTACAAACCAAGGCTTTCACTGTAACTTATGAAAGTTTAAGGACTTAAAATAATAAAACCAAAAGTTTAGAACATCTTTTATGTCTATTGGGATATAGTGGAAAAAATACATATTTCCAAAGTTTGAGGACCAAATGATACCATCATATATAAATTGAGGACATGTACTACAATTCTCTCATTTTGTTTGGTTTCTAATGCCTTATGTGCCAAAACCCCAAAACATGTGTAGCAGAAAAAAAAAATACACCGCAGCAAGAGGGACACTATTCATATTGTTCATGAAGAGCTTTGCTCTTTGGTTATCATAATGGTGCTGTCATAAGATACGATGGAAGTTTCAAGAAAGCAATTGTATTTATTATGCTATACCCATAAAGGATCCCACTTAGCTCATGGACAACGACGTTGGGAGATGTACGGTCCCAAAAATCTGGGAGTCAGGAGCATTGTGTTGGCCTCCATGTTAGGAAGAGGCAAAATAGAGAGGATTTGGAATGGTCGAATGGGAATGGGTGATGGAGGGAGCAGAGGCTGCTCTAAGTGGCTACTGTTCTGCTGCTATTGGTCCCCTTTTTCCTTTTTTTGTTGTTTGTTTGCATTTTTTTCTATTGTCAATTTTCTCATCTTTTTTCCCCCTTAAATATCCTCTCATTTTTCCCTCCCAAGTCTGCCCTCCTCCCCACCACATCCATTTTCTGCTTCTTCTACCTCATCTTTGTTTTGCTAGAATCTCTGGCCACTCCAAGGTTTGATTTTTCATCCAATGCTTGGTTTTCAACATTGGAAATTCAGGAGCATAATTTTTGCTCATTTTTTGGGAAACAAAAATGTACACTTACGTGGTTGAAAAATTTGTAGAAACTTACATGATGGAAAGATTAGTAGTCGCATTATAGAGAGTGAAGACTGGGGTTTTTTTCCTTTTTATTGAAACTAAGAAATTCATTCATTAATCATTAAGAAGAAGTGTTTGGAATAGGAAAATTCAAAACCAAACAACACAACTGATGCCCGTCTGCATCATTGTTGTACAACATAATAGGCCTGAGAGGGACTTTCTGGTATGAAGATGCTTGTAGGAGATACTTCCAGCATGAGAGTGCCAGAAACGCTAAAAAGAAAAAGGGTTAGGAGTTCCCCGGAATGCGTTTCTAGGGGAGGAGCCTCCAACACCCAAGTCAGTATTTTTCAAGTAAGGAACAGTCTGAAAAGTAAAGAGTATAAAGAGTTCTCTTTGGAGTTCTGCCTATGGTCTTTCCAAGGTTGTTCCCCAAGTATTTATAGGAGAGCATAGGGAGGAGTCCGTTTGACACAGCCTACTTAGATCAGGACATCTGTTCGGTCGGATGCAGTCCGTACCTTCAGAGATGGGGATCTCCAACTGGCCATAGGCCGTTCTGGCCAGAAGTCTGGGTCATGTGGGAGGCCTATGTGCCAAGGGCGTGTGCGAGGTCTCTGTGTTAGAGGCTCTTTCACCGTTTTTGTCGTGTCCACAAGACCCCTTCAGTGAAAGAGGCCCATTTAGGATAGAAAGACCACTTCGGGATAAAAGACACCTTCTCGCCGAGGTTACGCCAGTCATTAGGAAGACCCCTCAACATAGAGGATTTCCTTCGGAGGATCTACCTTTTCCGAGGTTGGTGCTCGTCTTCTCCAAGGGTGGTGCTCATCTTCTCTGAGGGTGGTGCTCATCTTCTCCGAGGGTAATAGCCCTTTGGCTATCACATGCCCCCCTCGGAGAGCCGAAGATGTATCTTCAGCTTTTGAGCCTTCGTGAGCCAGTCGTGGAACCTTTCAGAGCATTAACTGAACTTTGAAATGACCGAGGTCATCTTTGTAACACCCCCATATCCCACATGGGTGAATTGTGGGAAGCCTTATGTGGATATATAGGCTCCAATTCTAGAACACAAACACCTAGCGCTTATCCTTTTCTAAAGGATAGCCCATGTGGTGTGGGCAGGTGTTCCGTTGACCGGTTCTGGATTTGGGTCGTTACAGATGGTATCAGAGCCAACCCAGGACCACGATGGTGTGACATAGTGGGTATGCACATGCATCGTCTACCGGGACTGATCCTGGATTCGAGAGGCTACTTGGCCAGGGCCTAAGTAGTCCGATTAGAGAGGTTACTTGTTCCGGGGAACCAAGTAATCCAATTGACCCCAACGGGGACGTTGGGTACATAAGGGGGGGAGTTTGTAACACCCCCATATCCCACATGGGTGAATTGTGGGAAGCCTTATGTGGATATATAGGCTCCAATTCCAGAACACAAGCACCTAGCGCTTATCCTTTTCTAAAGGATAGCCCATGTGGTGTGGGTAGGTGTTCCGTTGACTGGTTCTGGATTTGGGTCGTTACAATATTTTTCAGATGAGGGTTTCTTTGGCTTAGAACACCTATTCTTGCTGAGGTAGTGGCATTTACCTTTTCAGGATAGGAGTTTAGTGTTCCTGAGGTTGCTTCTCCAACTGAAGTGTGTACTTGTTCCAAGCTTTTTATTGCCTGCCAGTGAATCATCACGCCTACTTGACGCGTTTCCTCGGGAAGGGTTTGCATAAGTCTGGCAGTTGTCAGGGGGCGTGCCCTTGTTTGTCGTACTGAGTGACACGTGTCACCTGGTGGCTGGCGAACAGTCGCGTCCATTACGTCAGACACGCCTCTTCGCCTTCAAGGGCTAATTATTGGTGACGTTTCGCCTGCCTCCTTCGGCCTATATAAACCCTTCCTCCTCAGTTTTTCCACACTTTTGTTCTTTTGGTCTCAAGCTCTCTCTTCTCACTTTCTTTTCCGGTGACGGTGCTAGCGGTGGAGCAATTTCCGGCTACCTATAGCGGTTTTCTGAAGTCTTTCCCTTGTTTCAAACTAAGTGGGTTTTTTTTTCTGAAGTCGTTCTTCGGTGTCATTTTTCTATCCCATTCTTTTTCTTTCACCTTCCCTGAGGTTTAGACTTATTTTTGCTGAACATGTTTGCTCCCGTCCCGCTTATGTCTGTTCAACCTATCCCCGAGAGTTGGCTTCCCCTCAACCCTCATCCAAGTTGTGCTACTCCAGAAAAGTTGGAGAAGTGGACAGCTAAATTCTTTCTCCCCTCTTACGCTGTTACTAGGCTACCTAGTCCTGGTATGCCTAGTTACATGTATCATTCGGACGAGATTACCATCTTTCGAGCCCAGCTAAAGTCCGGACTTCAGTATCCTCTGCCAAAGATGGTTTATGAGTTATGCCAATTCCATGGCATAGCCGAGAACCAACTTCCTCCGAACTCCTATTCTTATTTCAACACCTTCCTCTGCATGTGTGGGGCCTTCAAGATAGAGCCTCACTTCATCTTCTTCATACAATACTACAAACTTCACCCCGTCCCGAAGGGTGGGTTCTACTTCTTACTTCCTCGGGGGTCTGGGAGCAAGAAGTACACATTCACCTTCGAGACGAAGGACAGCTAGTGAAGGCGGCAGAAGAAGTTATTCTTCCTGAAGGTTAATGAGAAGTGGAAGCATGTGCCAACCCAATGGGCTCGGGGGTCTTTGGATATAGACGTAGTTGACCCTAGGAAACTGCTGACCTTAGAATTAGAAGCCCAATTTGAGGAGTTCGATAGCCGCATTCGGGCTGTCCCAGACCAGGATCCCGAGGTCCCTCCGTGCTCTTTGTAGCCCTTCCCTATCAGGTGGAACCTCAAGACCGAAAAGGGCCTTTCTGGAGCTAGGGGTGATCAAGGAACACGTTACCGACCTGAACAAGCCGGAACTCCCTTTCGATGGGAAGAAGGCGTGGTCGGTAATGCTCCTTCGGGGCGAACTAACGTATGAAGCCCTTTAAGAGAGTAAGTTACTTCCCATATTTTTCATATATCCCCTTCTGTACTTACACCGATGTTCTTCTTTTTGAAGAGATGGGTGACAAATCTGCTGCCTTCTACATGTCTCTCTTCTTCGATTAGGCTGAGAAATGGGAGCATACCTGAAAGAAGGTGGCACCGAAGAGAAAAAAGTCATCTGCGGGGTCATCTTTGGCCACGAAGCCGAAGAAAATGAAGGAGTACCTCATTCCCCTGCCCCCTGAAAATGAAGCGGGGGTTGTGGACCAGACCCACATTTGGGAGGACCCACCTTCGGAACCAGCTATCTGTTCCACTCCCTTTAGCCCTAACACCGCGGCAGAGACTTTAGGGACCTTGGTTGGGGGGTTTTCGGCTAAGGAGCTTGAGGAGCGCCAAAGAAAGAAAGGTAAGCACGTCCCCGATGAGGTCCTTGAAGTCAGTGACTCCGAGGGCGATGATGCGGAGCTTCCACCAGGTTTGTCCCTTTGCCATTCTTCTATGAGTTTGGGAATTTTTTGTGTTTTAGATCTTATAGACGAGTGGCTAAGGGATAAGGTATCGATGGAACTTCAACATGACTTTGCAGGTGAAGCAGTGCAGGCTCCCTGGGTGGAACATCACACCCGGAAGAGGGCCATTTGAGACGCCAAGATCCCAAAGGGGAAGGTTCTGATGGAGCCCTTCTAGACATTCACGAATGACATGAACTTGTTTTCCGAGGATAGCCAGAAGATGGCTCCTCAGATGGCGACGGGTGTCATCACGCACGCCACTTTTCAGTCTTTAACTGAGGAGTGTCCGAATGAGGAGATCCTTGCCACGAGGATGAGCGAGCAGGCTACCCAGGTAAAACCCTACCCTTTTGATACTTAGAGATTTTTTGTTTTCCTTTTGTTCCTTACTCAGGGTCTCTTCCTTTTGCAGCTCTTGGCGTACACTAGGTACTATCGGGCTTGGGCAGCCAAGCAATCTTCGGTCCGTAGTCGGTCCAAGAAGTCTTTGGTGAAGGCCAAGAAACTCTTGGCTAGCTTTGTCGTTAAGTACGGTGAGCTGAATAAAATAGCCAAGGAGGATTTGGCTAATCTTCGGGAGGAGATGCTCAAAAGACAAGGGGAGCTCATCCAAGACTTATCCGCAAAGATGTTAAACCTCAAAGTGAAAGTGATAGCTTTGATTTCGGCCAATGAGGTTCTTTAGAAGGAGAAGGAGGACGCTGCTGCCCAAGTGGCGAAGGCATTCGGCCTCAACTCCAAGCTTCAGGGCAAGGTTGAGAGATTAAAGAAGGATGGAAAGAAGAAAAAGAAGAAGAAGTTGGAAAAGAAGGTCGTGGAGCTTCGGAAAGATCTGGTGGATTTGGATGCGGAGAAGGCAAAGTCCGACCAAGCAACCAAAAGGTCTTATCAGGACGGCTTCTGCCTCGCCCGTCACCAAGTCTTGTCAAGATTTTCCGATCTTAACCTCTCTTTTTTGGCGACCCTGGACATCCCTGAACGGCCATCCTGGCAGTGGTCGAGGGCGAAGTTCCTTAACCTTCCTACCATTCCACCTTTGACGCCGAGATTTGCTAATAAAGATTTCAAAGGCGTGGATGCCGAGGATGGTGAGGAACCGATGGATGCCCAGGATCGCAAATAGGCGTCCTTTTTCTTCTTTTTTTTTTTGTAATCCATCTATTGTATTCTTTTATCAGTGTTAGTAAAATTTGCTTTCTTCAAACTCTGGCTAAGTTCTCATATTCGGTTAGTACTTCTTCGGAAAGCACCGTCCTTTGTGAAACTTAACCTTTGTTCGAATCACATCTAATCAACATTTTTTGTACAAAGCTACGTCTCACTAATACCCACATTCGGACGACCACCTTCGGCATACTTAGCACTCTTCCCCTTTTTTTTTTTTTTGAAAATTTTTCTAAGTTCCAGCCATGCACCTGAGGAACTTCTCCTTCGAGAATAATGTTCAACCAAGGGAAACTCCTATCTTTGGAAATAACCATCTTCGGCCGTACTTCCTTGGTGTTCCTGCATGACTTTCTTGAAAATTTTTCCAAAGTGTGCAATTAAACACTTTTAGGGGATGAGTGCCTTTGGTGATCACCTATCAGAAACAACCATACTCGGTTGCACCTCATCGGTGCGACCTAACCTTGAACAATGTTTGCCAGGTGAAGACTGACCATTTTCACGAGTTCACCCCTTCGGTGGGGCCATGTTCTGTCAAGCTTTGCACAAGCATTTTCAGAAAAGGTCTCATTCGGCTTTTTCACCATGTTCAGTCAGTCACCCTTAGGGAGAATAATACAATTTTTCCTCAGAAATTTCTAAGTATAGAATTTTCTCAAAGAATCCGAATGCCATGTATTTTTCAACTCTCCACCTTCGGGGTCACCGAGCTTGTACACTCCTGGCCGAGTTTCTTCGAGAACCAGATAGGGTCCATCCCAGTTTGCCCGAAGTGCTCCATGTGATGGTCTTCGGGGTTCGAACTCAGCTTTTCGGAGGACGAGGTCCCCCTTTTTTATTCCTTTTCACTTTACATGTAGGTTGGTAGTGACGGCTATTCTCTGTTGTAAAGCTTTTCTTCTCAACTCAGCCATTTCTTTGTGTTTGTAAACGAGGTCTAACTTGGTTCTTAAACCGAGGTTGTTCCGTTCTTCTTTAAACACCTGTATCCTGACTGATGGTTGTATGATCTCTATAGGAATAATGGCCTTCAAACCGAATATGAGTGGGAAGGGTGTTTCACTCATGGCTCTCCTTGGAGTGGTTCGGTAGCTCCACAACACGCTCGGAAGCTCTTTTGGCCATTTTCCCTTTGCTTCCTTCAGCCTCTTCTTTAGGCCATCCGTCATTGTTCTGTTGGACACTTTAACTTGTCCATTGCTCTAAGGATGAGCTACCAAGGTGAAGTGCATTTTAATTTTGAGGTTGGTTATGAATTCCTGGAACCCTTTATTGGTGAATTGGGAACCATTATCGGCCACTATCACCCTCGGAATGCTGAATCTGCATATGATGTTTTTCCAAAAAAATCTTTGTATGTCCTTGGCTAATATTGCTGCTAAGCGCTCTGCCTCAATCCATTTGGTGAAGAAGTCTATAGCGGCTGCACAAAATTTCACTCCTCTAGAAGTAGTCAAGAGGGGCCCAATGAGGTCGATACCTCATACAGCAAAGAGGTAGGGATAGTTGGCTGAAGTTATCATTTCCGAGGGTAGTCTCTGGACAGGAGCGTGTCTTCGGCAATTATTGCACTTTTGGATGAACTGCATTGTGTCCTTCCTCAGAGTGGGCCAAAAATATCCTTGCCGAATGAGGACCCCGGCAAGGGCGTCGGTTCCTATATACGAACCACAGGCTCCTTCATGGACTTCTTTGAGGATCGCTTCGACATCCTCTTCACCAATACACCTCTGTAATGGGGTGGCATACCCTTGCCGATACAGCTCTTACCCTATCAGGAAGTATCTTCCTGAACGCTTTCGCACTTTGGCTGCTTTAAGCGGGTCCTTAGGGAGTTCCGAGGTTGAGTGGTATTTTTTGATAGGGTCCTTCCACCCTTGTCTCAAGGTTATTACGCACATTATTGCTATACTCAGCTGGTGCAGTACCTCAGTTGACTCTCTTGACTTGGCCAGTGTGTCAGCCTCCATGTTATCTTGTCGAGGTACATTATCTATATGCACCATCTTGAACTCTTGGATGAGTTCTTTGACAAGGTCATGATATTTTGCCAACGTTGGGTCCCTTGCACCATAATCTGCTGCCATCTACCGGACCACTTGCTGAGAATCGCTGTGGGCCTTAAGATTTCTCACACCCACCCCTTTTGCTAGTCGTAAGCCTGCTATGAGGATTTCATATTTGGCGACATTGTTGGTGACGTTGAATCCGAACTTGATAGCCTTCGTGGCCTCCATCCATTTGGGACCGTGGAGGATTACTCCAGCTCATTGGTGTTCGGAACCTAAAGTGCCATCAACAAATAGCGTCCACTCATGTTCGTCTTTCCCAAGGTCTTCTAGAGTATCTTCGATTTTTGGGAGCGCGGCGATGAAGTCTGCTAATGCTTAGGCCTTTATGGCCTTCCTTGGCTCATAGGTGATGTCATATTCACCAAGCTCAATGCACTATTTTGACAGTCCTCCCAAGTGATCTACCCTCCTCATGACATCCCAAAAAGGTAGGTTACTTCGGATAGTAATAGGGTGTGCTTGGAAGTAAGGTCGTAGCCTTCTACTTGCCAATACCAAGGCATAGATGGCCTTCTGTAGAATAGGGTACCTAACTTCGGCACCATGTAGGGACTTACTCACATAGTATACCAGCCACTACCTTCCTCCCCCTTCCTTTACAAGCACTGAACTCACCGCTTTTCACTGACGGCGAGGTAAAGGATGAGAGGTTCCCTTTCTTTCGGCTGCCAAAGCGTCGGCAGATGGGTTATGTAATTTTTGAGCTCATCCCAGACTTTTTGGCAATCTTCGGTCCAAAGAAGTTCCCCCGAACCGAAGGTACCTTCATTTTTTGTTGCTTTGGTGACGACTTTGAAGAACGATCGGCACCGATCCCCATATCTGGAGATGAATCTACTGAGCAAAGTGATTCTCCCAGTCAGCCTTTGGACATCTTTGACTATTGTGGGAGTTTAGAATCCCAGCAGGGCCTTAACCTTTTCTGGGTTGCTGTCAATTCCTCTTTCTGATACCATGAATCCAAGGAACTTGCCTGCATTTACCCCGAACACGCACTTCTCTGGGTTGAGACGGATTCCGAATTCCTGAAGTCAGTGGAATATTTCCTTTAAGTCTAAGATATGACTACTAGGCAGTTTGCTCTTAACTGTCATATCGTCAACATATACTTCCATATTCCTCCGGATTTGGGTGTCAAACACTTTGTTCATCAGCCTTTGGTACGTTGCTCCTGCATTCTTCAAACTGAAAGGCATTCTAACATAACAGTAGGTTCTGACTTCAGTAATGAAGGCGATTTTTTCCTCGTCTTCGGGATCCATCCGAATTTGGTGGTATCCACTGAATGCATCGAGGAAGCTGAGCAGTCCATATTCGGCAGTGGAGTCCACCAATTGATCTATTGGCGGCAAAGGATACGAATCCTTAGGACAAGCATCGTTTACGT